>OY294068.1:44895110-45538017 GCA_958510875.1 Endomychus coccineus
TTGGCCAATTTTGTCGATTTTACCACCCCTACGATGGGTTGCAAGTAAATCTTGCTACGGATTCGTGTTCAGCGACCCAAAAAACCCCCTAGGTGCACTCGAAATGCCAAAATACCTTTTTTTGTAGAAAATACAATTCAAGACTTGGAGATTCAGGGCCATTTTCGCCCCCAATGGGTGGGGTAGAGGTTCCCAAGAGGTTTTAAGGTGTATGAATGATCCTGAGAACATCCTGAAGCTAATGCAAAAAAATGTTTGCTTCGAACTTACATGTTTTTTTTTTTCGGTTCATAGCCTGGACTATGATATGCAAAATCATATGGGATACTCTCATCACCATCATCTAGACTAGATGTCTAGAACTATCCAGAAATATTTTATTGTATGAAATATTGTTGTAGGAAATTGGTACTGTTTGGATTCTAGTCACTTTACTTATGATGTTTCATGTTTCAGATGTTGAAATAAACAGTATAAAAGAAAATATTCAGGATGTAAAGGAAAGAACATTCTTATTGTGCAGAAAAATAAAATTAACTGAAACAAAAATTGAGAACACTGAGGAGCTCATTGGTTTGGCTAGAAATTTAACGCCCGTCGAAACAGAAACTAACCCAAATTCAAAAGATATAGAAGTAAGTTTCATTGGTATAATTTATATGTCCTAAATATGTAGCTTTACAGGTACTTTTGCGAAAATGTTCGGAAAAATTGGAAAAGCTCATCCAAAATGCACCATCATCAAATAATAATAAGATTAATGGTTTCTCACACAGCTGTTTTTCTAAGCAAAAGGAACGACGGAACTGTTTTTCAACGGTTAAAAAAAAATCTGACCCCAACATCTACAATAATGTTGTTGGGAGCGTGAAGTCAAGTAAATCAAGTGTATGTTTATTTAACGATAACAAATATCAACAGGTTCAGGAACAGGTACCACAAATTTCAAATCAAGAGTGCATTCGGATTACTAATACATTCTCACATAATCTGGAGCAGATTAAAGAAACAAAATTGGGTAGAGAGTCATTGGGTCTTTTACCTAATGACTGTCTTGATTTTGATGCAGATGATGAATTTCTTTCAACTGATAATTTGAATGGTAATCGCAAATTATTGGAAATTGAGTCTGACATGTTTAAAGATCAGTTTATACATCCAACTCCAGTTAAATATGGCTCAGGTAGTTGCTTAAACCGTAATGTGAGTTACGAAAATTTTTCAAGCAGAAGTTCATATTATGATAACATAACATTGAATGAAGATTTCACAGATGTTATTAAAAATATCTTATATAGTTATAATAGACAGTTGATATGGAATTCGTTACGAAGTTTTAGGGAAAAACTATTATTAAATGCCCGGAAATCCATACTTGAGAGTAATCACAGTTCTAGGTAAGTTATAAGGACAAATATTATTCTTCAACCTAAGCAGTGAAAAGTGGCAGCTTGTGGTGCTTTAAAATGAATTTCTCACTTAAATAAAATAACTATACAAAAGACTTTGTAATATTTGTTTGAAGAAGCTATGGTGTTTGTGAAACTACATGTATTTGTTAAATTAGTAAAAAACAAACTTTTAATAGTTATTTTACTTAAGTTTAGAATTGATTTTTCACATAATTCATTCTATTCAATTTCTCACTTGTCTTTGTTAATTCCATACAAGCAATACTTTCTCGAATGTTCTTTACAACCAGTATTTCCAAAACTGAAGCATCCCCGGGGTATTAAGTTATTCAATAACGCCTCAACGCTAAAAACATTTTGAAAATGCAATTTGTCCTATTTACATTTTGCAATATTTTCTCGAATGTTCTTTACAACCAGTGTTTCCAAAACTGAAGTATCCCCGGGGTATTAAGTTATTCAATAACGCCTCAACGCTGAAACATTTTGAAAATGCAATTTGTCCTATTTACATTTTGCAATATTTTCTCGAATGTTCTTTACAACCAGTGTTTCCAAAACTGAAGTATCCCCGGGGTATTATGTTATTCAATAACGCCTCAACGCTAAAAACATTTTGAAAATGCAATTTGTCCTATTTACATTTTGCAATATTTTCTCGAATGTTCTTTAGAACCAGTGTTTCCAAAACTGAAGTATCTCCGGGGTATTATGTTATTCAATAACGCCTCCACGCTAAAAACATTTTGAAAATGCAATTTGTCCTATTTACATTTTGCAATATTTTCTCGAATGTTCTTTACAACCAGTGTTTCCAAAACTGAAGTATCCCCGGGGTATTAAGTTATTCAATAACGCCTCAACGCTAAAACATTTTGAAAATGCAATTTGTCCTATTTACATTTTGCAATATTTTCTCGAATGTTCTTTACAACCAGTGTTTCCAAAACTGAAGTATCCCCGGGGTATTATGTTATTCAATAACGCCTCAACGCTAAAAACATTTTGAAAATGCAATTTGTCCTATTTACATTTTGCAATATTTTCTCGAATGTTCTTTAGAACCAGTGTTTCCAAAACTGAAGTATCTCCGGGGTATTATGTTATTCAATAACGCCTCCACGCTAAAAACATTTTGAAAATGCAATTTGTCCTATTTACATTTTGCAATATTTTCTCGAATGTTCTTTACAACCAGTGTTTCCAAAACTGAAGTATCTCCGGGGTATTATGTTATTCAATAACGCCTCAACGCTAAAAACATTTTGAAAATGCAATTTGTCCTATTTACATTTTGCAATATTTTCTCGAATGTTCTTTACAACCAGTGTTTCCAAAACTGAAGTATCTCCGGGGTATTATGTTATTCAATAACGCCTCAACGCTAAAAACATTTTGAAAATGCAATTTGTCCTATTTACATTTTGCAATATTTTCTCGAATGTTCTTTAGAACCAGTATTTCGTAAACTGAAGTATCCCCGGGGTATTAAGTTAGTCAATAGCGCCTCAACGCTAAAACATTTTGAAAATGCAATTTGTCCTATTTACATTTTGCAATATTTTCTCGAATGTTCTTTACAACCAGTATTTCAAAAACTGAAGTATCCCTGGGGTATTAAGTTATTCAATAACGCCTCAACGCTAAAACATTTTGAAAATGCAATTTGTCCTATTGATATTTTGCAATATTTTCTCGAATGTTCTTTACAACCAGTATTTCCAAAACTGAAGTATCCCCGGGGTATTAAGTTAATCAATAACGCCTCAACGCTAAACACATTTTGAAAATGCAATTTGTCCTATTTACATTCTGCAATATTTTCTCGAATGTTCTTTACAACCAGTATTTCCAAAACTGAAGTATTCCCGGGGTATTAAGTTATTCAATAACGTCTCGACGCTAAAACCATTTTGAAAATGCAATTTATCCTATTTACATTTTGCAATATTTTCTCGAGTGTTCTTTAGAACCAGTATTTCCAAAACTGAAGTATCCCCGGGGTTTTAAGTTATTCAATAACGCCTCAACGCTAAAAACATTTTGAAAATGCAATTTGTCCTATTTACATTTTGCAATATTTTCTCGAATCTTGGATAGTAGACTTCCGCGGACAGCTAATCTTGAAAAATCTTGTCTTCCGGATGGATTCCGCGTCACAATAGCTCTACTTGATGCCGACGTTTCGCCAACCATTACAGGTGGCATCTTCAGGGCAGGCTTGAGGCTTGAACTGAAACTGAAACAGTTTCAGTTTCAGTTCAAGCCTCAAGCCTGCCCTGAAGATGCCACCTGTAATGGTTGGCGAAACGTCGGCATCAAGTAGAGCTATTGTGACGCGGAATCCATCCGGAAGACAAGATTTTTAATTTTCTCGAATGTTCTTTACAACCAGTATTTCCAAAACTGAAGTATCCCCGAGGTAAAAAGTTATTCAATAACGCTCAACGCTAAAAACATTTTGAAAATGCAATTTGTTCTATTTACATTTTGCAATATTGTCTCGAATGTTTTTTCTTTTATATAATGTTAATTTTATCTTATAATTTTATGACCCCAGAAAAGTACTGAGATTCAGTACTGTTTTCTCTTCCATTTCTTCTATAGAAAATTGGATGACGAATAAAATGTTCAATTTTCAAAGAGGAATATTGCTTTTGGATCAGAGTTTCATTTTTATTTAGTATCATGTGAGGCAATAGCTTTGAGTGTTATCTGGAAGCCGCTTCTCATAAAGTCGGCTCTAGTAATGTTTAAAGAATAACGGGAGCCATTTGGTGAAGTGATGAAATTATCAGATATTAAGAACATTTCTGATCCACAATTTTTTTTTCAGTGAAACACAAGAAATTAATAATGGCGATATCACAAGATTGAATTATATTCATGTGAAAACAGAATTGCAAAGAATGATGTGCCAAAAAGTTACGGCGCGACTCAATAAAGCTATAGGAAAACTCCTACCTCGAACACAAGTGAGGTTTCTTTTGTTTTCTCTTAGGAATATCTTAATCCATTATTGAATCATCGCCTACTAGAAGAATAGAGAAAGCTATGATTGACTATTTTATCTAGCGCTAAAAACTAAATGTTCAGAAGACATGTTACTTTTTATAATACATTTATTACATTTTTAGATTTTGTTACGTTTGCAGATATTGTCATAAAAGAAAAATTATAAAGCTTTCTGAACAATTTCCATTTCAAAGACATCTTCTTAATATAGATATTTAACAAAAGGCTACAAGGACAAGGGGGGGGGGGCTGTCTGCGGAACTTGCCGGGGCAATTTTTTTCCGTTTCTACATCGTATTTGAACTCGTTTACCGGCATTTAGAGATTAAAATACCCTTCATAAAGTTTTATAAGGGTTGTTTTTCAACGAAAATGCCAAAAAACGGTTTTTGACTCCAGAAATCGACATTTTATACTAAATAAACGTCCAAGAAGTCATTTCCGATCGAAAATTGGCCGCTGAATCCGAAAATGGTGTCAGTTTCCTTCCATAATCCTTACATAACGCATCATTTTCTATCCATTGGCTGATTTTCGGCAAAATTTCTTTTTTTTTACGGCGTCATATCTGTGTGAGCAATTTTTTTTTTAACTCAGCTGTACGATAAAATGAGAATTCTTCTGACTAAATGGATTTTAGAGGTCGAAAATCGAATAAACTAAAAAAACCGATATTACTGTACAAAAATCTTTTTTTGGGACATATGACCTCAGAATCGGATTCAGCGGGAAATTTTACGATAAGAAAGCAGTTCCCAACGTCATCAAACAGTTTTTACACTCTAGTATACCATTAATTTTACGCCAAAAAAACAGGAAAACGTAATTTTCTTCCAGTTTTTGACCCAGAGCCACAAAATTACTAAATTACACTAATTTATATTCGGTTTCGTTGTTTCGCCTCCTATTTTTGCGCCTTGTTGGGTCATCATGTGGGATTGAAAAATTGTCAGAATCAGATTACTTGAGAAATTTTACATCAAAATCAGTCAATTTTGATCACGATTTTAGTCGATTTAAAGTTTTAACTTCAAAAATTACAAAAAAACGAAGTCTCTAGATTTGCAGTTACGAAAAAGCTTTTTTCAAACTGCTTTTCCAAGGCACCAAAATATTACAAAATATAGTGTAATAGCATGTTTTCTATCGAAAATTGTCCAGTTATCCAAAGATCCTACTCACGATTCTAAATTCTACAACTATGAGATCGAAAAGGTCAAAAACTGGAAGAAAATTACGTTTACCTGGTTTTTTGGCGTAAAATTTATGGTATACTGGCGTGTAAAAAATGTTGGATGACGTTCGGGAACTGTTTTTTATGGTAAAATTTCCCGCTGAATCTGATTCCGGGTTCATATGTCTCAAAAACAGACAGCGACCTGACGACAGATTTTTGTACAGTAATATCGGTTTTTTGTAACTTTTTTCAATTTTTTGAACTCTAAAATCCATTTAGTCAGAAAATTCTCATTTTATCGTAAAGCTGAGGTGAAAACACGCAGATTTCGCTAAAAAAAATGTTTTCAAGTGACTGCACCAATATGACGCCGTCAAAAAAAAGGTATATTGCCGAAAATCAGCCAATGGATATAAAATGGCGCGTTATGTACAAAATGTCGATTTTTTGACATTTTCGTTGAAAAACAACCCAAAAAATTGAAAAAATTCATATAAAATTTTTTAAAGGGTATGTTAATCTCTAAATGCCGGTAAACGAGTTCAAATACGATGTAGAAACGGAAAAAAATTGCCCCGGCAAGTTCTGCAGACCCTCCCCCCTTGGCCGTTTCCTTTAATTTAGAATTGCCCATAAAATATAATGACAAATAAATATTCATACCAACATAATTGAACTTATGTAGGGACATTAGTATAACATAATGTCATTTTTTACTGTTTTAACCCAACCTGTATTGGCATAGTGTCCACTAGAGATTTGCAGAATTGTGGTGCAAATGCATTCAAAATACTATGGATTCTGTCCTTGGGTGCTGGAATCGTCATCTGGGGTTGTTTTTCAAGGACTTTTCCAAGTGATGCTACAGTGTTCCTACGATATTTAGGGCGAGGTTGCTTGAGGCTCACGCCAAACCCGAATTTTTTTGGTACTGAAAGATGAAATTCCTACTTTCATAAAGCTTCACTGCACTTGGTACTAAGTTTGTTTCCAAGAATCTATGATATTTTTCAACGGTACCATCCACAAATTCAAACCTCCCCCAAATCACAACTCGTGAAAATTTTAGTGCTTGATGCAGTTTTTGTGGAAACATTAAATTTTAATTCATCGCTAAACTTTACTTTAGTCCAGTCTTCTTTGGTCCAATTTACTTTGGTTTTTGTGCAGGTATTGTATTTCTTCTTTTGGACGTCAGTGAGCAGTGGCTTTTCTTTGTCCTAAAAATAGAAGTTGTTCTAGATTATGCTTAGCTGATTATTAAAATTTTTGTTTTTCGGTGATAAATGATATCAGTTTGTAAAATCCATAACCAAATTTTGTGCTTGAATATATCGTACAGTACTTCTTCTTTGTTATTCGCAAACCTTAACCAGTATTCGTTTTCTTTCTGTCAAAATTCTTGGTCGAACATTAGGTTTCCCCTTACTCCATATGTTTTTAGAACCTACCCAATGGTCGATTATGACTTTAAAATCACCTGCTATTTTTATCTGTTGGAACTCCGCGAGCCATTGTGTTAAGTAATAAGCTGTTAATGACATAAAAATACATTTGCTCATACACAACGTCATTTGGCAATTGTTCTATCAAACATAATAAACTCTAGTAAGAAAATTAATTTGTCAACAAATTTTACTGAGTAAACTATTTTCGAAAGCTACATTAAAATTATATTTAATGAAATATTGACTACGCCGATAGATCTTCAGGGCAGGCTTGAGGGTTGAACTGAAACTGTTTCAGCTCAAGCCTCAATCCTGCCCTGAAGATGCCATCTGTAATGGTTGGCGAAACGTCGGCATCAAGTCGAGCTATTGTGACGCGGAATCCATCCGGGAGCCAAGATTTATTGAATTGTTGTCATTGACTACCTATTTCATTTGGCTCCATAGTCTACTTTGCTAATTTTGAAAAAATTTAATTTTTGACAGGTAGCGAATGTCGGGTGACCTCGTCTGATAAGGCCATTTTTCATCTATTTTATAGCAAAACTTAACGCCCAAGTCGAATTTCAAAATAAATTATTAAAAAGATTTTTCTATAATGTTAAGTAATTTTTTTAAGAACACTAGTAAATTACAGTATTGTTATATTACTGTTGACTAAATTCTATTGTTATTTCTCTTCCAGGCTATTCTGGAATCACATGGTCTTAATAAAGGAGATAGGAGAGATATACTTAATCTTCAAATTCAAAATGTTGGTTTGGATGCTGGTATTAATTACTTGAAAAAAGAGGTTAACAGTACTAAATATGCTGTAAGCAATAATGATTTTGAAATATTGAATGGTAAAATTTCCCAATCAAAATCGTCACTCGTAAGTAATTATTTTTGAATAAATATATCAGTAATCTTGGGGGTGTTATAGTGTGATAGAATTAGCTTTTTGGAGTTTTTAATTCTGAGTTCGGAGAAAAAAATTGCTTTAAGTAGATAATTATGATACAAATTGAAGGAACTAAAATCGAACACTTTTTAATCGTCGCAACAGGTCCAAAAAAAAATGGTAAAAATGGCCAAAACCGGTTTTTCGCGTCGGACATCGTCGGATTGAGTTAAAAAGAAAAAAGCTTTTAATAAGCTTATGCGCCGTAAAAAGACGGAAAAATGAGCTGCGAATGAATTCGATTGGACCAGCGATGACCCCGCAAATTGCAAACAAACATCGATTTTGCTCGAAATTTCAAATATTCATAACGCTTGTTCATTTGAAGATTAAGAGCTGAAATTTTGATAGGTTGTAACCGCAGATTAATGCAAAAAAAGCAGTAAAAAAGCTGTAATCCGCTATTTTTTTCACGAGATCATCTTCTTCAATAGTTAATGAACAGCTAACCAAATTTTCAACCTCTTATCTTCCGTAAAAGTTGCTAAAACAATTATTTTAAATAATGGTATTTCGTGCGCTTGGCTGTCAGGCGCGCGTGGAAGTGAGAGCCGCCGCGTTAGCCAACGCACACTCTACCGCACTCGGTTATCCGGCGTTTTCAAGTGTATGGGTTCAAAATGCAAACGCTCGTAAAAAACAACAATATTTTGGGAACCCTTGCTCGAAAATCGATGTTTTTATATCCGTACTACCATTCAATAATATTAAGATTGCGCGTATGTTCAAACTTCTAGTAATTTCGGAAGTACTCTAAAATATACATTGCGCTATTCGATCATCATTCATTATTACTATTTATTCGCTATTTTCGAATGTGCATGGTATTTCAACATATTTTTAATTGTAATATATCGAATAGCGATAAAAAGTAATACAAAAAATTTGAAAAGTTACATTGATAAAACGTATTTAGTACATATTGTACTAAAAAATTGAATGTAAGTAGTAATATACGAAATTGCTCTTACTTATATCATGTAAAACATTACAAAATATTTTGTTATTTACTTCAGTTCCCAAGATATTGTCGTTTTTTACGAGCGTTTGCATTTTGAAACCATACGCTCGAAAACGCCGGATGCCGAGCTGCGGTAGAGTGTGCGTGGCCTAGCGCGGCAGCTCTCCCTTCCACGCGCGCCAGACAGTCAAGCGCACGAAATACCATTATTTAAAATAATTGTTTTAGCAACTTTTACGGAAGATAAGAGGTTGAAATATTGGTAAGCTGTTCATTACCTATTGAAAAAGATGATCCCGTGAAAAAAATAGCGCACTACAGCACCACAACTTTTTTAGGGCCATTTTACAAAAGTGATTTTTTTTTTGTATTAAGCTGTGGTTTGCAAAAAGTGTACATACGATCTTGCTGAAATTTTGTGTGGTACTTGGTGGGTACAAAAGCTACTAACTTATCGAAATTTCAGTTCTCAATCTTCAAAAGAACAAGAGTTATGAATATTTGAAATTTCGAGCAAAATTGATGGTTTTTTGCAATTTGCGGGGTCACCGCTGGTCCAATCGGGTTCATTCGCAGTTCATTTTTCCGTCTTTTTACGGTGCATAAGGTTATTAAAAGCTTTTTTCTTTTTAACTCAATCCGACGATGTCCTACGCGAAAAACCGGTTTTGGCCATTTTTACCATTTTTTTTGGATCTGTTGCGACGATTAAAAAGTGTTCGATTTTAGTTCCTCCAATTTTTATCATAATTATCTACTTAAAGCAATTTTTTTCTCCGAACTCAGCATTATGCAAAAATTATCGACATTTATTGCTAATTCTATCACACTATTATAACTATTGTACTTTTGGTAAGACCTTGGTTGGTGGAATGCACCAGATATTATGGACAGTAACTTCAAGAGGTCATTTAGCTAAATAATTTCTAATGATTTTTCTGTTCAAATCACATTATTCATAATTTGAATCAAATTTTTTTTAGATATCAGTAATAAATAATATTCAAGAAAATGTGGACAAAATATATGAATATGTGCAGAAATGCAATAAGGTTCGTGATGATGCAGTAATGTGTGTAAGAAAATTGAATCAATTTGTATGCGATGTAAGTTGGGCCGCACCACTAACTGAGAGATTACATTGTCATGAACAGAAAGTATTCCAGTCTTTTCCGTTACATTACAATCAACAATTTACTTTTACGTAAGTGACATCAATTGCATGTGTGTTTATGTTAATTATGATCAATTTGTTCCATTGCTGAGTAACTTGAAATCGCTGGTTTTCTGTTATTTGTGTTGAATGTTTTCATAACGGTACTGAGAGATTTTATATAAAGGTTTTCATATAATGGATGTATGAGTTGGTATGGATTCTATTAGACTTGTATATTATCAGGTTTTTATACATTCTATGGATTTAACATTTTTACAGGTTCTCATTATACATCTCCATCTTTAGTTATCCGTTATTAAAACAAGACTCCAAGGTTTTTTCACTTCCAACGGCAGCTCTTTGCAGACTGATATTCTTGAATTGATAACACTTTGTGTGTTAACCGGGATTTTAGCTATAATAAAAAAAAACATGTAAGTTCGAATCAAAAATTTTTTGTTGCATTATCTTCGGGAGGTTCTCAGGATCATTCATACACCTTAAAACCTCTTGGGAACCCCAACCCCACCCAGTAGGGGCGAAAAAGGGCCGAAATCTCCAAGTCTTGGATTTTATTTTCTACAAAAAAAGGTATTTTGGCATTTCGAGTGCACCTAGGAGGTTTTTTGGGTCGCTGAACACGAATCCGTAGCCAGATTTACTTGCAATCCATCGTAGGGGTGGTAAAAACGACAAAATTGGCCAATTTTGCACCCCTAATATGTTATCTTGCAATTTACGGGTTTTAGGCATTTCGAATGCACCAAGGGGGTTTTTTAGGTCGCTGAATACGATTCCAAAGCCAGATTTACTCGAATATCATCGTAGGGATGGGAAAATTACAAAAATGGCTAATTTGACACGCTTCTAAATTTTTATTATTTTTGCATTTTAAAATTACTTCGGAGTAAATCTGGCTTCGGAGTCGTATTCAGCGACCCAAAATACCCCCTTGGTGCATTCGAAATGCCTAAAACATGTAAATTACAAAATAACATATTAGGGGTGCGAAATTGGCCAATTTTGTCGATGTGACCACCCTTACGATGGATTGCAAGTAAAGCTGACTACGGATTCGTATTCAGCGACCCAAATAACCTTCTAGGTGCACTCGAAATGCCAAAATACCTTTTTTTTGTAGAAAATACAATTCAAGACTTGGAGATTTCGGGCCAATTTCGCCCCCAATGGGTGGGGTTGGGGTTCCCAAGAGGTATCAAGGTGTATGAATGATCCTGACAACCTCCTGAAGCTAATGCAAAAAAAATTTTTTGATTCGAACTTACATGTTTTTTTTTCGGTTCATAGCCTGGACTAACTATATAACAAAATTCAACTTTTTGTTCTGCCTAACCTTTTCGATGTTTGCGTTCGATTCTACATCTATTTCGAATAATTAAAAGCCACCTTAGAAGTTAAAAAGTTTGCTCTTGCGCTCAGGGCGAAGTAAAACTTCGCTGTGAATATCCTGGAATATCTTTTTATAAACTTCACCAGTCTATGATATATTAAATTATTCGCAATTGTGTGGAGAAGTGAGATAAACAGTTACAAGTTGCATATATAAGATTGTTTGGCTGCTATTTGCAGAAAAGTAAAAAAAAAACGCTAAATTTTCATCAAACTTGATGTAAAAATCGCCAAATAAAAAATCGTAGAGCCAAATTAAGATCCAAATACCGTTTTTTCGCAATTTGTATCTGTAGAGTGACTCATTACGAAGAGATTGATACCATTCCGAAGTACATATGGACTTTTATTAAAAAGTTGTAGCGCGTTAACCGATTAAGTTTCGTGAAAATTCTCACATATTTAACCCATCAAGGCCCAGGCGAAACGCAGCCTAATTACAACCAATCTAACTACGAAGTTCATAGCATAAGTGGAAAAAAAATTACCCTGGTTTTTTTGTTGTTTGGCCAAATTTATTGTTTAAACAATGATTGTTCAAACAATCATTTATTAATGAGCGTTTTAAAAATATGCAATTGCTGAATTTGCGACAAAAAGTCCGTAGGTCATAGTAATTTTGTTCGCTGAGTCGATTGGCACCCTCAAATAGACGAAATTTTGTTGATTTATAACAATTGTTTGAACAATCAATTTGGCTAAACAATAACACACGGGTAATTTTTTTCATTGATTTTATGATCTGCGTAGTTAGTTTAATTTTTTTGCACTTTCCCGAGCATGGATCTAACGGACTTTTCAACAGCTGTATTGTTTATTAGCGTTTTAACAATAAACAATTGTGCAAAATGCGAGGATAAGTCCATATCTCGTAGTAATTTGGTCTTCTAAGTCTATGGGCAACCTCAAATCGAAAGATTTCCGATGTTTTTTTACAATTGTTTAAACAATTATTTCGGCATGAAAAAACACGGGTTATTTTTTTTCCACTTATACTATGAACTGCGTAGTTAGTTTCGCTGTAATTAGGCTGCGTTTTGCCTGGGCCTTGATGGGTTAAATATGTGAGAATTTTCACGGAACTTAATCGGTTAACGCACTATAACTTTTTCGTAAAAGTTAATATTTACTTCGGAATGGTATCCATCTCTTCGTAATGAGTCACTCTACAGATACAAATTGCGAAAAAATGGTAATTGGATCTGAATTTGGTTCTACGATTTTTTATTTGGCGATTTTTACGTCAAATTTGATGAAAGTTTAGCGTTTTTTTAAACTTTTCTGCAAATAGCAGCCAAACAGTCTTACATATGCAACTTTTAACTGTTTATCTCACTTCTCCACACAATTGCGAATAATTTGATATATCATAGACTGGTGCTGAGTCAAGTTCATAAAAAGTTATTCTAGGATATTCACAGCGAAGCTTTACTTTTGAAAAAAAATTCGCCCTGAGTGCAAAAGCAAACTTTTTAACTTCTAAGGTGGCTTTTTAATTAAATTATTAATTTTATTATATTTCTAAATCAAGTTTAAGTACTTTCTGAATCACTTGTTCCTTACTATTTAAAATAACTCTATCAATATTTAATGTTTAGTCATCCTATTATTTCAATAATGAGATTATCAGGATATGAGTTGCTAGAAGAGACAGCTGCAAAAAGTTAGTCGTAATAAGGTGTCCTAACTGGAAAAATAGGAATCACAGTTTAGATCTCAATTAAGACAGAACGCCTGCTGAAAAAAAGTTTCATAAGATTAAATCAATATTTTCAATGTCGATCTTTTAGAGGAGCAGAATGCAAAAAAAATTCGAAATTCTAGCTTACTATCAATATTTTCAATGTCGATCTTTTAGAGGAGCAGAATGCAAAAAAAAATTCGAAATTCTAGCTTACTATATATTTTTTTCCGGTTCGTTGCCTGGACTATAACGTAGAAGTACATTTATGAATTTGTGGCTTTACAACTACCGTAAGAAATTTGAAATAGTTGCAATTCTTTGAGGTAGGTACATCTAAAGACTACTAATACAATTACAAGCGCCATATGACTGATATCTGAATCAAATTGAGACCACTTTGAACAAAGTCGGTCGTTTACTACAATCCATACACATTTAGATGATGTATAACTTTATATTCTGAAAAATTAGATATCTAATTTTACTCGGCTTTGGATAACATTTAAAATTTCATTAGTGAATAATTTGTTACTTATTAATTACCCTATGACATTTGATATCACAACAAGTACATATCCATCACGTTTTGTTATTTATTCTAATAATCTAATTCGGGAAAATGTTTACAACAAATGTATGATTTTTTATTGGGAATGAAATAATCTCTATGAATTGTTTTAATCCATTTTTGTTTAAAGCTCTCATCTTGTGGAAAAGCGAATATCGAATAATAAGTGATATCAGAATTACTGACGTAATTGCTATTGTATTTAGGTAGTACACAACACAAAGGAATTGTGAGACAAAATAAATGAATGAAATATTACTTACCAAATATATCGAGAAGAAAACTGTAATAACAATCAATCCCATCTTCCGAATTAACTTAATATGGGCGTCTAAACCTAAACTAGCGTGTAACACTAACCTAACAACAACACTGGGAATAAACAACAAACAACTAACAGTATCAATTCACTCACAATCTTAAACTATACTTTTATAATGGTTTGCAGTGCAAATTAATTCAAGCAGGTCTTTATTTTTACTTTAATTAGCACGAATATATTCACCGACTGATTGACGAACATGGAATTCTCCACTGAACTGGATTAAGTTTCGCTCGCGGCATGCGACTCGGTCAGCCCGATTCGATCATATGTTTTATACGTCAATAAGCCAAGGTACCGCCTTCCATTCTCGTAGGCCGGAAATTGTTACCTAGCAACACATTCCGGATGCATGTCATCTTTGCCAAGAAATTCACGAATTTCCATCAGTTTAACATACGATTCTTGTCGTACTTTGTGGATTTGCTCGGATCAATTTTTTGAAGCTGAATTAGCCAAACAACATTAGCTAAAGATAAAATAACTAAAATAACTTCTGGTTGATGAAATAATGCAATATATGGGGAGTAATCGGGACATACTTGTCTCTGTCGGGAGTTAATGGACATAAAGGGGTACTCACATGCACGTTAAAAATCACGTATCATGCCCATTATGTTCCGTCGATTCTTCATCCCAATTATTGACGTTCAATACCTCTGTCGATTTGATTTAAGCTATATAGACATACATATGTCACTGGACTGTACGTTACTACATCTAATGGTAACCACTAGTTTCGGGATTTTAACATGTCAACCCCATGATCAAAACTTTATATCGTATCACAATGATGAAGATCAACTTGCGTTATGTAACAGCTATTAACGGTGTTCATCAATTTTAGGAATTATCTCAGTTTATTGAATAACCAAAAAAACATTAAACATTGTATGAATCATGATCTAAACTGTAAAATTTCTATATTTCAGTGAATCAGATTTGAGACCTAGGGATATAATTTCGAATGTCTTCAAGTTTGATGATTCAATCTCTTCGGATTCGGCCTACATGATGACAGTGTTACTTGACAAGCCTTATAGTCCTCCAGAAATTATTCTTACAAGTGCTGTTATTAAGAATAATAAATTAAATGCTCTAAGGGAGCTTAGAAACCCTTTGATAGTCGCTGATTATAAAACTTGTAAGTATTTTTTGTTTGTGTTTTTTTGGTGGGGTGGGCTAGGGCGAGACTGAAATTTGAACATTTGGATGTTTGGAATATTTTTAATTCAAAATTTCACGCGATAATAGCTGTGCCCTAATCACCATTATTTACTCTGTGTTAAAATATAAATTGCAGCCAATTTTTGGAATTAAGTGTCGCATAAAATCACAAAAAAATATTATGCTATTATTATGTTGCTTTACTTTCGTTCCAGATAAGTTGGAAGAATTAATAGCTCAAGAAAATTACATCGAAAGTGTTCATGAGAATTTATCTAAGGTGATCCATTCTATAACAACTAATAACATTTTAGAATCTCCTTTTAAAACGAAAAAAAACTTAGAATTTTGGTTAGAGATGCCATTTAGAAGATACATTTCTGTTGATAGATTAGTTGATAGCAAACCATACAATGAATATGAGAAAATTTACAATTATTTATACAAGAATTTGAAATGATTATGAAATATTAAAGCTTTTATATGACATTGTTTCTATTTTGCAATATTTAATATGTTCAAAGTAATTTTATATGGGAAAATAAAGCAATTCAAAAATTGCTACTTGTACTTTATTCTTATGAATAGTTGAAACCTCACTATAATAGTAGGTCAATCTTCAAATAAATAAATTTTACCTGGAAAGGAATTATATGGGCATTATATACATATCTTGGTGAATATTTAGTTTCATTTGTTCGCTATGAGTTCATCAAATCAAGCAGTGTCAAGATGATAACATGGTTTTCCCGAACTCGTCCTTCCTTTGGTTTGAATCTTGCGACAATTTTTCAGGTAATTTGGCACTTTTCAGGTAAGAATACAATAATCACAGTAATCGATTTCCGTAAGAATTCAATAGTTACTATGACTTATTTCCTGTGAGAATAAAATAGCCACAATGACGCATTCCCTGTAAGAACAAAACCCGCTACTAGTGTATTAAGAACTGTTACTCAGAATTAACGTTTAATTCTGAGTTCGGAAAAAAATTGCTAATTATGATACAAATTGAAGGAACTAAAATCGAACACTTTTGATCTTCGCAAATGGTCCAAAAAAAATGGTAAAAATGAGCAAAACCGGGTTTTCGCGTTCGACATCGTCGGATTGAGTTAAAAAGAAAAAAGCCTTCAATTAGCTTATGCGCCGTAAAAAGACGGAAAAATGAGCTGCGGATGAACCTGATTGGTCCAGCGGTGACCCCGCAAATTGCAAAAAACCATCGATTTTGCTCGAAATTTCTAAAATTCTTAACTCTTGTTCTTTCAAAGATTGAGAGCTGACATTTCAATAGGTTGTAGCTTTTGTGTCCACCAAGTACCACACATAATTTCAGCAAGATCGGATGTACAGTTTTTGCAAACCGCAGCTTAATGCAAAAAAAGGCACTTTTTTAAAATGGCCCTAATAAAGTTGTGGTGCGGTAACGCGCTATTTTTTTTACGGGATCATTTTCAATAGTCAATGAACAACTTACCAAATTTCCAACCTCTTATCTTTCGTAAAAGTTGCTAAAACAATTATTTTAAATAATGGTATTTCGTGCGCTTGACTGTGCGGCGCCGCGCTAGGCTCGTAAAAAACAACAATATCTCGGTAACCCATGCTCGAAAATTGATGTTTTTCTTTAATCCGTACTACCATTCAATAATATCAAGATTGCGCATATTTTCAAACTTCTAGTAATGTCGGAAGTACTCTAAATAATAAATAGTAATAATGAATAGATCGAATAGCGCAATGTATTTTTTTAGAGTACTTCCGACATTTCTAGAAGTTTGAAAATACGCGCAATCTTGATATTATTGAATGCTATTACAAAACATCGATTTTCGAGCAAGGGTTCCCGAGATATTGTTGTTTTTTACGAGCCTAGCGCGGCGGCTCTCCCTTTCACGCGCGTCGCACAGCCAAGCGCACGAAATACCATTATTTAAAATAATTGTTTTAGCAACTTTTACGAAAGATAAGAGGTTGGAAATTTGGTAAGTTGTTCAATTTGTGTGGTACTTGGTGGGCACAAAAGCTATAACCTATCAAAATGTCAGCTCTTAATATTTAAAAGAAATTTCGAGCAAAATCGATGGTTTTTTGTCATTTGTGGGGTCACCGCTGGACCAATCGGGTTTATCTGCAGCTCATTTTTTCCGTCTTTTCACGGAGCATAAGCTTATCAAAAGCTTTTCTCTTTTTAACTCAATCCGATGATGTCCGACGCGAAAAACCGGTTTTGGTCATTTTTACCATTTTTTTTGAACCATTTGCGACGATCAAAAAGTGTTTGATTTTAGTTCCTTCAATTTGTATCATAATTATCTACTTGAGGCAATTTTTTTCTCCGAACTCAGAATTATGCAAAAATTACCGACATTTATTGCTAATTCTATCAGACTATACGGCGGATTTTTGGTAGGAGTAGTATTCCCAAAAATATATAAAAATTTAACAAACCTACCTGTCATAACGATGCCGCCTGGAGTTTTCTTCATATGTATGAGGGCAAGGAAAATCAATTACAAGAACAAATTTTCAAATAACTTACTGACCTAGTATTCCCAAAAATATATAAAAATTGAACAAACTAACCTGCGATAACGTTGCCGCTTGGAGTTTCGAACCTACGCTATCGGAAGCAATAAAATAGTACGAGGTATAACCGTCCGTTACAGCAATAACATTGAATTCGATATGTTAATTGTTGATGTGCACGCCGCTAGAGGCCGCATGGGGAGTATGATAGCTGAACGAATAAGGATAACATTATTTGTCCCATTACTGGATAAATAGACACACTGTTTATTCTTTGGATATTTCACAAACTGACCAGTTGAAATTCCAGGCAACTATGTCATTCAAGTATTTATAGTAGTTTTACTGGTCCTTTAAAACAACAAAAATTTCATTCTTTAGGTGATGACTGATTCTAACAAGCGTGTTATATGTCTGATTTTGAGTTCTATAAACTACTCCTATAAATAAATAATACTGAAAATCCAATGCTAAATGACAAATTACATCAAAAGTGGAAATTAAAAAATATATTAAATGAAAGTGGTTGTAATAGACAATTAAATTGGGGATGATGCATATTTAGTGACCGCGGTCAGGTAAGGTCATCTTTGAGAACGTAAAGTAAGGTCATTTCTCATCAAAAGTTAGTGCCCGAGCCTGTGATCATTTACGGTAATTTTTGGTCATTTATTGCCATTAACGAGCATTTAGGTCAAATTTCTGACGGTTAATTTGTGATTTTCTTCTTGAAATAGACCAAATTAAATCGTTATAGAAGAATAATTTGGATTATTAAAAATATATATAACATAACCTATAGCGTTGATTGAAAGAGATCAATCAGAGATCAATCAACGCCTATAGTCAGTGAGTTTGTCCTTAAGAGAAGAGTTTACTGGATTAACCCTTTTACAGTCAAGGCCAAGAATATTACGAAAATCTAAAATATAAAAATGGTGAACCCAGATTCTATAATATGGAACTATGTTCCAAAACAATCTGACAGGGATAAAGAACATGTTTTTCGCAAATTTTGCTCGGCACACACAGCTCGTTTAGCATCCATAAATAGAATACATGATTATAAATTGTAAATTTATAAACATTGCTTTAATTGATTTTTTTAATGCTGCGAGAATGAAAAGTTTCCTTCTTGAGAATAAATTTAATAAATCATTAAATAATAATAATAAAATAACAAATAACCCACAAAAAAATTCTATCATAATTATAATTATTATATTACATGTAATATTGAAATGTATTGTTATTAGTGTTGTTTTATTGCCATCGGTACATAAGTAATTGTATGATATAATTGAAGGGGTTAGAAGCAAAAGGGTGCAAGGGATAAATTTTGAAAATGGAGAGAAGTCTGAAGCTTATTATAAAATCTAGGTCAAAAAATGCCATCCTTTTTTTTATAGTTCTGTCGGATTTAAGGAAGTATTTAAAAATATTAAAGTACATAATTAAAACATTATCCCTTTTTTTGGAAAACGCACTTAGCTCCTTTTGCTTCCAAATAAAATACTCAAAAAATCACTTGTATCTCAACATTCTGTAATGATAATATCTTATTAAACCAAAATAAAGTCAAATAATATTCTTATCCATCATAATCTGACACCATTTCTTCATCAATGTCTTCGAGGTTTTCTACTGTGTCTTCAATATTTTTGGTATTTTTCTTTTTTGTTGCAGCTTTTTTTTTATTCTTTGTTTTATGCTTCAAAGATTTATAGTAATCGTGGTGGATTGGTGGAATGTGATGTACAAGTTGGATTAAGTTGTCATATTTTTCTTTGGAAATCTTTAAAGAGTTATTTTCATAAAGCACTTGACTTAAATGAGAAAGTTTTATATTCGGTCTTCCTTTTTGAAGAATGGAAGTTGCCTCAGATTGAAGAAAAGGAAAAGTAATGTTTATGCTTGTTTAACTAAAAATGACAAAAAATATTTTAGGGTCTTTCATAATAGAGTGTAAAAATTGAAAGCTCAACAAATCAGTTGCTATCATATTAACCACCTGAAAGTTTTTGGACGACCTTCGAATAACATCTGACCAATGATCAGGAATATAAACATGCAGAATTTTTTTTGTCTTTCAATGAGACCAAATGAGCGATCACATTCAATGTAGGAATGTCCTGATTCAAAAAATTTGTGATCTATGGTTTTCACGCTTGAGCATTGTACTAAAAATATTAATAGCTTCGCTATATTTTTGTTCTTGTCCTGGCCTGCATCGAATTTATGAGCATAGTTAATTACCACTCACCTTTCTGCTCATCGGGGTTCATTTTGAATACTAACCGTGAAGTGAAAATCTAGGAAAACATGATAGTAAACAACCGACAAATGGTCAACTAAAACTATTCGTTTACTTCGCGGCAAAAGGAATCAAGTGCACTTGAATCCTTTTGCTTCCAAGGAACTTTTGCTTTTATGTAACAAGGTTTTTTCCCCGTTGATAGATGGCGCTAGATCATCAAAAAATCACTTGGCTCTCTTTACCACTAACCAAATACACATTTCATATTGCCAATTCTACACTTAACTCGATTTTTTTTAAATGTCACTTGCACCCTTTTGCTTCTAACCCCTTCTATTATTATACGAATTTCAGAAGCTCTGATTGTCATGGGAATTTTTTATTCTGACTTGAACAATTTATTCACTAGATTGATCAGATTAACAAAAGTAACAAACAATTGTTTAATTAGAACCCATCACATCATACTAAAGTGGTCATTTATGGTCATTTGACGAGCATTTAAGCAAAGTTACCTGTCCAAAATCATGAATGACTTGTCATTTACCATCTCTATATCTCTAATTGGTTATGATATATATTCAAATATAATAAATGAAATGTTTCTAATTTTTGATTTTTGGAAAGAATCAATTAATTGTGATAATCATGTGCTCAGTTTGATTATGTGAAAGGTGGAGGAAAGATAATATATTCCTTTATATTTCGAAATTTATTTACAATCCTTGGCCAGCTGTTGCAAGCATATGTTACAATAATTCAAAAATAAATAAATTTATCATTTTCAAACATCACTTATATCTGTACATTTTATATTGCAATACAGTGGTTATAAAGAATAAAATCTCAAAAAATCTGCAATTGAAAATGTCTTTCTTGAATAATCTCTAATTAATGAAATAAGTATCGAACAATGAAATGTTGTATATTCATTATATTTATAAATTATTTGGGATATTTTTGTTGTTGTATAAGTAGGTGTTGAACGTTTCATTGTTTATTCAAAATTATTTAGTTATCAAAATAGGAGAATAGTAGTGTAACTTAGGTAGGTTTGTAAGTTTATCATAACCTCATTTTATTTTGATAAAGTTTAATTTTTAAATTCTTGATGCCAGCTTTCTGTTGGACATATCAATAATTTAATCATTAAGATTTCATATCTACTCTGGACTGAAAATTTTCTTGGTCGTATATATATTTGAATAAAATTTGTATCTGAAATGATAACAGTTCTTTGGCAAAAGTATTACTCCTATGAATGAAATAACAGAAGTTATATATTTATTATCTCTGATTTTTGATTAGCAAATTTGAGGTTTATATCAGGATCACACTTTACTAAGAGATCCACTAACATTCCTTCCTTATGTTGAACAAATGAAAAAACAGATAGTGAAAACCAAGTTCCAATACCTACTTTTATTGGGGATACAATTGTAGAATTAATATTTTACTATCTCGTCCATGATATATAGATGAAGAACAAACAATCAATTTAACTATATTTATTAGTAGTATTATTTTAGCCGAAGAACTGAATAGTTGGAAATAGAACTGCTGATAGAATTTATTTATACATTACACCATTTTTAAATGAAATACTATCTACAGCTTATGAATCAGTTTCTAAAGCAATAAATTATTCTAACCTTCAATCATACTCACAAATTGCCAAAATCAATCTAGCCATATTATTTGAGTACAAATTATTGCTATGAGTTAAATTCGTCTTTTTTCAAAATATCCTCTCATTAATAGCAAAACTCTTGATTTCATCCTAGACTCCATACTAACTCAAAATATTTGTTGATAATTTGTTAATATTTAAATTTTGAATAAAATGGCTTTGATAATGTATAGATAAATTACATATTGTATATTTTGTATTATGTTACATTTTCATTTGACTCTCGTGAGCTTTCTTTACTATGGCTAATTTAGAATGAGGATCTAAAACAGCCAGGTCTGTGTATGGTGGTTCCTTGGTTCCATGTAACATTAAGCTCCATTCTTTGAGGAACCCACTTTGCGGAGTGTCAGATTTGAAATTTGCCTGCAAAATAAAATGTCATTTTCAAAAAGTTGCTAGATTTTGTTTACTTTCATAAACACACACAATAGAAATAATTATTATTCACCGTTTGTAAGAGAAGAAATAACTATTTGTATAACAAGGGAGCAAAGTGCATCATTTCCAACCGCCGATAGGGGAGGAAATGCCACTTTGCTTCAGAGTAATACATTAATTTTTTCTACGACCTTTTACTACGTTTTACATCAATTCCATTATTATTTTATTCATTTTTTATTATATGTCAAGATGTCATAATACAAAGACTGTTATCAAAGTAGTTTGGGCGCTACTAAGGTTGTTTTTTTGTTCATAATAAACAAACTCACAAAAAGACTAATGAAGTTTCCCAAGATATTCTAGAGGAAGCAAGCACGGGTTCCTTAACTGTTACCCGTGAAGCATCGTGAAAAATATGAAAGGGAGCACCAGTTATTTAATTGGTGGATGAAAACTAAGCAAATAAGAAAAATATCCGTAGAAGTGGTTCTAGTCTACTTTTCTAGAAACTGCGCCAATTGGAAGCCCCCTTATGGAGCAAATGTTGCGATCTAAACTCCAAATTAAAGTCATTGACATTGAGGGAGCAAAATCATACTTTCTATATAAGGAGTAGAAAAATATATTTGATTCTCAAATCCCTTTGAAGTTGCAACATTTAGGTATATTGATTTCCGTAAATCTTATGAAAAATATTGGATATTCATCCATCTAGAAATTGATTTAGTAAATATAACATCAATAGTTTGTTAAATTATCTGAGTTGTGAATACTGATGTTGAGGTTCGACTATAATAATTCTTGAAGGAAGAAGTTTTAAAGAATTAAAATTCTTCAGTAGTAATTATTAGCAAATCTTAAATTTGGTAACTTTTCTGAAATCTTATTGAAGAGGTTCCTCTAAAGCATTTTTAATTTTTCTGGATGAAATTCCACTTGGGTACACTGCTTAGAATCTATAAGTGTTCAGTTTTAGTTTATAAAATCGAAGTTGAGTATTGATGAGAAATGGTTGGTAAATTGTTAATGAAACACAAATTTACACCTTAATAATAAAATATTTAGAACTGTTTTCATTACACGGTAGTATATCCTCAGAAAGAAAACTACTTCTGCAGGATGTCAAAATTCAACGAATATTTTGCAGTGATTATGTAAATGTAATTCTTATAATGCTCATCGTACCTCTAATAACCAAGTTCCCTGAGGATATTCACCCCATGTATGTGTTGTCATGAAAGGCCATTTTGTAAAACCATCTCTAGAGTCATCATCATTAATTCTCTTGCTCAATATCATAGATCTGAAAGAATTGAACAAAATTATTATCCCCATTCTATATTAGTTATTTAAGGCCCTATAGTGTATGATGTTGTCACACGTGAAAAGATTAGCTAATTTTCTCAAGTAAATTATGTAATATAACACACGAATACCATACAGAATTTTATCCAACACTGCTTTTGCTCAATTTAAAAAATATAAATTATGATTTGATAATGACGAAACCTCATATGATGGGACTGTCATCTATGCGGGTCTATATTTTACTGAGGAAACCCAGAATGCAGAAGACAGTATTTTTGGTCTGCAAAATCAAGAAACTGCTATGAAAAGGAATTTTCTGTTTTTCGACAAAGAGTGAATTCAAGTAATATCAATGGTGTTAATTAAGCTGTGCTTCTGGCTTACTTAATATTCTAAGTTGAAAATCACTTTACAGCTACATAGGAGGTTGGATATATCAAAGTAGCAGGCTCATAGCATTTCTAAAAAATAAGTCCAAAGAACATAAGTCAAAAATTCTTATCTCTATGGGTCTCTACCTAATACTAAAACCAAGATTTCTTGCAGTTTTACTATTGTATAAGAATCGATCTACAATAAATTGGCTGAGAAGATCCAAGGCACTGATTGAAACGCTAAAAAATACGATTCAGATCAGAGGAGGTTAAACGTATTTCTCCCAAAAATGACATCCAAAATATTTCCATTTCAAACTCGCCTAAATGTCATTCATTTTCTTTCACTATTAATGTTAATTACAATATAGATTAAGTTTTGCATTATCTACAATTGAGTGAATTATAAACCACAAGTGAGGTAAAACTCACAACCCACGTGTGTCTAATAACCAACTTTACTTGTATCAAATGACAATAATAATGACACTATAATTTATCAGTGTTGGATAATACCGGGTGTTTCAAATTCGAATTTCTTCATTGGGATCTCGGGAACTATAAAGAGATACGAATATGGTTAAATTGAGGCAAAGTTGCGTATCGGTGACCTCGATAGTATTCCGTTCAACAATTGAAGTTATCTTCGGTACTTCTGGAAACATGGCGTAAAAACTGAAATTTACGGTTTTCGTTTTTATTTTTTTACCTGTTCATTTCAAAGGTAAGAAAAAATCTATAAATACATTCTCATTTGAACTTTTTGAGCTTCATTTTTTGGAGAAGTCGAAAATCCTCTCAAGACGTTTCTTTTTTCTCAAATAATCATCAACTTTATTTTTTCTTATGGTCGCCATATTGGATGTTTGCTTTGCTGTTTTGAATATACTCTTCCATTACCTTATTAATGATGTATCACAAGTTACTCTTGTAGTCCAAAAATCAGAAATATCGAAAAAAAAAATGTTTTATACCATAGTAAGCTTTGATTTTTTCAATCAAACTCATGAGAATATTCAGGAATGCAATAATGGTGACTAAACATAAACAATAAATCACAACAGATTCTCTAAATTAAATGTTATCCGTGATTCTGTAAACAAAAGTCTACTCTTCCATGTATGTGCGATTTATTTCCCTTCTTAATCTCCCAAATTATTTAATGATGTTAAGTTGAAGCTCCTCGATATTTTGGTGTTCGCCCCGCCCATAAATTCTATTTTTCAACATACACCATAAAAATGTGTCGAGGACACAGATCTGTAGACTTGGCTGACCATCTGACTAGTCCATTACGTCCGATCCATCGTGTCATCAAATCTTTCGACTAGATAATCAGATACTTGTCTTATGTTGTGTTTCGATTAAATATTCCACAATTCTTGGAAGTGCTTCCGTCTGTCCAAATTAAATTTCCAGGAACGCTGGAAAATCGCCTCCTAGCCAATCACAAAATTGGAAACGTCTTTCGGGATCACCTGGGTGCAGTTTTCGCGATACTTGAATTTTATAGCATTTGAAATCGTTTTTTTGAGCTGTCTCCAGGCATTCGTATCAGAAGAAAAATCTACATCGGAGGAAATTTGGGGTGTGGATTTACCCGGGTTCATATTTATCTGCAAAATATCTACTTTTATTGAAAAGTATACAATAATTTAACGTTAATTTTACCTCATTCACTAAATTTACTTTACTTTCCTCATCCATTCTGTTTCTATATTTTTGTCTTGGAGTTTGAAATGCACCATACTGAACGAGATTTCTATCCAATGTTTTCGCTGAGGCTGTCTAATAGACCACATACTGTTATACAACCACAACTATTTATTCATTTATACTACTTTTTTACTTATTAACTTCTGCTATCATGTGAGCTTCTCCCACCACTTGGCCCATTTTGAACCAAAATGAAGTTACAACTTATGTAGTTCAATGACGATAGACGACGAAACGCGCATCACCTCCTGGTAAAAGTTGTAGAGAAAAGAAATATAAATATTGCTCTGATACAAGAGCCAAACATTGCTCTGACTAGTAAAAACCATAAATGGATAAGGGATCTAAGCAACAGCACGGCGGTTTATTGTGCCAAACCAGCGTGCGGAATCTCGTCACATGAAGTCGGACTGGGTTTTGTGTGTCTTGTCCTGGGAAAATGGGTTATATATAATTGTTATATCACATCGAACTCGCCAATGGAAGAGTACAAGAGATATGTAGATAATATAATGATACATCTAAGGGACTCTGGGAGGGAAGCCATAGTAGCTGGAGATTTTAGGGCAAAGTCTGCCTTATGGAACTCGCCCAATGGATATACGAGAGGGGACTACTTGACGGAATGGATCCATGCGCTCAATTCAACAACGCTCAATGAAGGTAACACACCAACTTTTGTTAGGGGAGCCCAAGCGTCTTTCATTGACATCACACTTGCTACATCAGATCTTGCTAGAAGCATCTCTGTTGAAGAAACTATGAGTCTTCACAGATTTATCTTCTTCAATGTTCTTACAGAAAACAAGACCCCGAAGAAGGACTGGCCTATGGAAGCCTACTTGAATAAAACCGACTTCATGAATACCATACAATTACTGAATATCGAGAACGACATCGAGCTTAGATGCGCTATCAAGCGGACCCAAGAGCAATGCCTCTCTAAAGGAGATAATAAGTCCCTAAGACTCCAACCATCATGGTGGAATGAAGAAATCTCCGGGACAAGAGATATCTGTAATCTTTCGGGATACATGTTCAGATAAATTTCCGATATCTTGACACCGTTTCTATAGTATTTGTAATACAGTTTTATCATATCTATCGCGTTTTTTTCATTGGTATATTCAATCAAAATCAAAGCCTACTATGGTTTAAAAACTTTTTCTTTGATGTTTTTAATTTTTGTGACTACAAGTATAACTTGTAATACATAATTGAAAAGGTAATGAAAGGGGCTAATCAAAACTGCAAGAATACAATATGGCGCCCACAAGAAAAAATAAAGTTGATGATGATTTGAGAAAAACGAAACATCTTAGAGGATTTTCGACTGCCAATAGATGAAGCTCAAATAGTTCCAATGAGAATGTATTTATATTTTTTCTAACATTTGTAATAAACTCGTAAAAAATAAAAACGAAAACTGCAAATTTCAGTTTTTCCGCTATATTTCTGGAAGTACCAAAGATCACTTCAGTTGTTGAATGGAATATTATCGAGGTCACCGATATGCAACTTTTCCCTTATTGAACCAACTTCGCATCTCTTTATAGTTTCCGAGATCCCAACGATGAGAGTCGAATTTGAAACCCCCGGTACATGGAGCTGAGGATTGCGATAGTACAAATGAACATTTACTTCGTGCCCATTGGTGAAGTCAGGAACAATTCTAAATCTCCTCGCCTGGACGCATTTATTGTAAGAACAGCTTGTATGTGTTCCAGATATCGGACTTCTGTATTT
This sequence comes from Endomychus coccineus, assembly GCA_958510875.1. Classification (NCBI taxonomy): domain Eukaryota; kingdom Metazoa; phylum Arthropoda; class Insecta; order Coleoptera; family Endomychidae; genus Endomychus; species Endomychus coccineus. The sequence continues at coordinate 44,922,381 of OY294068.1, forward strand.
TGTCCTTGGCAAGCATTCGTGTTTATCCTAAGTCGAACTGAGTCCCCAGCTGGTATTTGGCTGTAATTGAAAATTTAACACAAATTATTCTATTGAAGATTTGACTCGGAGTTCATGAAACTTAATGTTAGGAAAGTCTGTTCGCTCTCTCATTTAATTAGAAGTTCTCTTTAGCGTTCGCCTGTAGACCGTGAGGAATTATAATGAGACAGGAATCATTCTAGCTGGTACAAGAAAATGGATTTATACTTACTACATTCCAGTAATAGTTCCAGCTTCGCAATGGTATCTGGGAGGGACACTCTTCCACTGTTTCGCTAATGCTACCATGGCTCCAGCATCTAACACTCCAAATCCAAACAAATGGTTGAATTCCAGACCTACGCCGTTCATTGTCCAGTGAAATCGGCCCTTCGCGTCAAACAGCGAATTTCTTTTGGAAGTTAACACTGTTAGATGTTGAATGTCTCTCCAACTTAAGCCAATACTATAACAATGGAAAGCACTTCAACGTTAGAAAATAGAGAAGTCTGTTCAAAATGTCTATTGCGAACTATGAAAGTTTTTGTTGACATGTTAAATGTTTAGTCTTGTATTATTCTAGAAGCTCGTGGGTGTTCAATATTTATCTGCATATAATTGATTATTTGTTAGAACACATTGTTAGAACCTTAGATTACTCATTCTGTGTAATTTGGCAAGTGCTATGGGTGAATATATATTATAAGCCATATCAATAAAAAAAATTCCATCGTTTCACCCTTCACTATAATCCAGGCAATAAGCCTGAAATAAAAAAAAAGACATGTAGGTCAGAATCGAAAAATTTTTGTGGGATTCGATTCGTGGGGTTATCAAAATCATGCATAACACATGAAACCTCACCGGTTAAATTTCGAAGTTAAAATGCACCAAGGAGGTTTTTTGGGTCGCTGATCACGATTTTGACGTCAGATTTACTTGAAATCAATTCTGGGAGTGGAACTTCGATCAAATTGGCCTTTTTTGCACCTTCATAGATTATTTTGGCAATATAAATTATTTTTAGATTTTAAATCCACCAAGGATGTTTTTTGGTTCGCTGATCACGATTTTGACGTCAGATTTACTAGAAATCAATTACGGGGTGGAAAATCGGTAAGTCTTGGCCATTTCTGGCATCCAAGGGAGGTGGGGGGAGGTTGACCGGTGAGGATTTATGTGTTATGAATGATCCTGGATAACCCCACGAATCGAATCTGCAAAAATTTTTCGATTCTGACCTACATGTCTTTTTTTATTTTCCGGTTCGTTGCCTGGACTATGTGCTATGGAATTTTATCCTATGTAATCCTATTGAATGACCGACTCTTATAAGCCTTTGCTATCCACCAATAAGAATATTTATAGTTTTGTATTTTAATTGTATTTGAATACCGTTTGAAGATGGCGTAATAAAACTGAAACTCGAGCAATGAAAATTATAAATAGAAGTGATACCAACATAGTAGTGTTTGATTTTACAATATCATTCAATTTGGATATGGAACATTTGAAAATGGTTTTGAAATGTTTCTGGTGCATATGAATGACGTTTGAACCGGATCAATATATTAAGTACTCGGAAAATCTTGGCTTCCGGATGGATTCCGCGTCACAAAGCTCGACTTGATGCCGACGTTTCGCCAACCATTACAGGTGGCATCTTCAGGACAGGCTAGAGGCTTGACATGAAACTGATTACTGGTTTCTGTAGCCGTATTTATTGTAGGAAAAAATCCTTGACGCTACACAGTTCACTGCCTTTATTCCGGTGGTTAACTCCGTTCTGGCACCTGACCCTGCCATTGTGTGATGATGCCCGAAGTGGAATTTCCGAGGATGGGTTTCCAAATGTTTGGAAGGTAATATCCTGAGTCACGGTTTCGATTATTTGGATGTTTTAGGATTTCCATAGCTTCCAGGATTTTTCGCTGATAGAAGTTTGGAGCTCGGGCTAGGATTTTAGTAATTTCGAAAAGGATTTGATGATTAGTGTCAAACTTGTGTTTCGCAAGTGTAGATCTAATGTTGTCACGAAGCCTTGTACATCGCTCATGTTCTTTCACGCGGGTAGCTACTGTACGACCTGTTTCACCAATGTAGAGTTTACCGCAAGAACAGGGAATGTTATAAACCTTCTAAGTGAAGATGAGGAAGGGGATCTTTGATAAGTTTGTAAAACCGAGATAATTTTGGAAGAGTGGAACATATTATGTTTTTTTTAAGGATTTTGGAAATTCGATCTGTTATATTTTCAATATATGGAAGATAGGCAGTGGATAAAGCAGGCAGGGGGTTTGTGGCTCAGGTTGATTTGAAATTTTAGGCGAAGTGTATTTCTTTATGGTTTTTTGAATGTTGTAATCGGAGAAATAATAAGTTTGTTGTTTGATAATAAGACAGATGAAAGATGTTTTAATTCTGATTCTAAGGAGTGATGTTGAGATGAGTTGACGGCTCTGTGGACCAAAGAGTTTATGACAGATTGGTTTTGCGCCGGGTGGTGGTGAGAAAGATCATTAAGGCATCTATTGGTGTGAGTGGGTTTTCTATACACAGAATGTCCTAAAGTACCGTCAGTCTGTCGACTAACTAATACATCTAGGAACGAGAATGAACCTTGCGATTCAACTTCCATGGTGAAAACGATATTGGAATGTGATGAATTCAAATGATTGAGGAAGGGAACAAGATTTTCGCGACCATGTTGCCAAATAACAAAAGTGTCGTCGACATATCTAAACCAACATTTCGGCTTGAGAACAGATCTTGTTCAAAAGTTTCCATAAAGATATTAGCTATGATCGGAGAAAGTGGGGAACCCATGGCAGCTCCCGAGGACTGCTAGTAAAACTTGCCATCGTACAGAAAATATGTGGAGGATAGACAAAATCAATTAACGGTAGTAAGTTCATTGAAATGTTTTTGGCAGGTACCAGTTGAGAAATTATGGAATGGGAACATTGGTAAAGAGTGATTCGACGTCAAAGCTGACGAGCAAATCGCCTGGGTCAACTTTCAGCGTTTGGAGTTTTTCAACGAAATGAAAGGAATTTAGGATAAAACTTGGTTGGTATACTCGTAAGAATATATTTAAATATCATTTACCCAGAGCATCTACCAAATTACACTTTCCCTGATATGAGTAATCAACTGATCAGTTAAAAATATTTGGAATGAAAACTATATTTCTCAACTTACTTTGCCTCTAGAGCAAGAGCAAATACTCCAGCTGCTTCTGGTGCTGCTGCTGATGTTCCGGAATGAGTAGTTGTGCACTTTCCATATAGATCGGTTGTTGCCTGCGAAATGGATACGAACATTTCAAATAATTCATACATGTCCATCTTGTGTCATTCAATACTTGGGTTCCCTCACAGGTTCCATATAAACTTATTTCTCTATTTGGCATTGATGAGGTGAATAATTTTGTGTTGTTCGTTAATGTGCAATATTCAAAGGAACTTAAGGTGTGTAAACCAGTGACGTAATAATATCTATTATTTTATGGTGGTTGTGTAATATATTGGAGGAGAAGCATAGGTATGATGGCATGCGAATTCATTTTTAATTTTACAAAGGTTTAATGATATCAAAAACCAACCTGGCCAACCTGACAACACTGAATTACATGCTTCTATGACGTAATTGTTTTCTTATCCCGAACAGGCTTCATTTTCCTATGTGCTTAGCTATTCATCGTAATCGGTATAAGTCGGCTATGATTCATAAGAAATCGAAAAAGATGTATTTATCGAATAATTTTTATATTGTATCATTCCATCATGTTTCTTGTTCGTAGGGCAATGGAAAACAACATACTAGAAACGTAAGTAATTGTTGAGGCCATCGAAATTAAAAGAGAAGGAAGTGGAGATACAATTAAATAGCCTATACTCTCGGAATTACATAAATCTTAGTTTACTATTTTCTTCATATATTATATTTTTAGGAAAATAGCTCCAAACTTCATTGATGCATGGCAATTTATATTATTTATTTCGAAGGCGATAGATATCTTAACAGATTATAATGAAAGCTTTCAGTTTATACAATCGAAAATAAGTTCATAGTAGCTAAATCGAAAAGCTATTACCTCAAAAATGAACGATAAGACATCGTTTTCCTTAAATCTAGACTTTATCAAATTATACCTATGTATGATGTAGCCCTAGCCAAAATATTCTTTTAAGACTAAAACGAGATTTCTTAAAACTAATTGTATCAAGCACAAAGCGTCCTTATCGCATTAATTTCAATTAAAAATGGCTACTTCGCCGAAACGAACAGAAACACGAGTTTTAATAAAAAATATACTTGTAATAAATGTTCAGAAACTTCGTTTTTATTAAACAAAACGTGACATGTTTCACCACACGGCTGCTTTATCAAACAATGGTTTTACAAACTATGGTTTATTCCTTAAATATTAAAATCAAGATTAAGAAGGAGGGGATGAGTGAGGTACGTGTACAGTAGGATAAGAGTTACTTATAAATAAATTTAATAATGGAGGATTGTTAGTCTTTCTGATAATTTAAAAGATTTGCTGTATTTTTAAACTTATTAATTTCTATTGTCTAAATCTTTAATACTTTACTTTTAACTGAGTTATGGAGAATCTCCCCTCCCCTCATGCGCCAAAATGATATTCGTTAGTTAAATTACATAAAATAGATTTTCCCATGAGACCTATGGTCAGTTACCACGACACTCCGTCTACGAATTTATCAAAAAAAAAATACTACAAGTTTTAAAAGAACATTGTAAATTTGAATCGAAATTTGACATAAAAAATACACCAAAATTAAAGATTTTACTTTAACACCATAACACCCAATACTAAATTTATATCATTTGATACCTCCGTCAGAAATATTACTGATAATCCAAAGTATGTTAGAAAAGAATCATACAAACATTGTTATAATACAAGAAATATTACGTACTCTCGAATTACGTCTTTCTCAGAATCATTTTCAATTCAATAACAATGTGTATACTACTACTCAAGAAGGATTAGCAGTGGGATACCAATTATGTTCTTATCTGGACGAAATATTTATGAATGAATTAGAATTGAAAATCCACAAACATCGTATTATACAAGATTCATTTGTTGGCATCGGTATGTTGACGATATATTAATATGCTTAATGGAACACAAAGATTCTTTCATTCAAGATTTAAATAATCTACATCCCAAAATTAAATTCACGGTTGAAGTAGAAGTCAATCAAACTATTAACTTTTTGGACTTAACCATGACTAAATTAAATAGTAAACATTCCTCTTCAATATATTATAAGCCTTCACATACGGACATTATTATCCACAAAAATTCAAACCACACCATACAACATGAACTGGCTGCTTCTCAAAGCATAATACATAGACTTGATACTATCCCCATGTCAGAATTAAATTATTATAAGGAATTTTCAATTATAAAACAGATAGCAACTGATAACGGAAATAACAAAAAAATTGTGATTGATTTACCTTAGTACAGTTAAGACTCTTAATTATAGATTAATAATGTAGGTAGGTGAACTTTCTGATAATGTATGCAATTTACTTAAAAAACACAATGTTACCACATCTCTTAGAACAAATAATAAGGTAGGCAAATATATTAAAAACAACAAAGATAAGAGTAAAAAAGATCAAGAATCTTGAGTATACAAGGTAGAGTGGAAAGATTGTGATAAATTCTATATAGACCAGACAGGAAGATCTTTCGAAACTAGAATTAAAGAACATTTTAATTTGAACAAAAAAGATTCAAAAGTTGTAAGCCATATCAAAGAAACTGATCATCATTTCAAAGATGATTTTAAGATTCTCCATAAGTCAGTTAAAAGTAAAGTATTAAACAACTTGAAGAAAATCGAAATTATCGAGTTTAAAAATACAGGAAACCTTTTAAATGATCAGAAAGACTTCATACCAATTCTCCATTATTAAATTTATCTGTAAGTAACTCTTATTCTACTGTACACGTACCTCACTCATCCCCTCCTTCTTAATCTTAATTTTAATATTCAAGGAATAAACCTTAGTTTTTAAAACCATTGTCTGATAAAGCCACCGTGTGGTGGAACATGTCATGTTTTGTTTAATAAAAACGAAGTTTGTGAAAATTTATTACGAGTGTACTTTTTATTAAAACTATAGATATGAATTTTTAACAAGTAAGCACCAAAACCATCCAAAGAAACATGAGTAATCGATATTTTAACACATTAATGTTCTAAGTATATGAATTTGTATCAAAAAACCGCTGCAAAGCAATTTTTATATAGTAATAATTGGAGTCATGACTTGCAATGTGAGAATAAGACAGACATTAATGTGCTATAATTTCGATTATTCGTGTTTCTGATCGTTTCAGCAACGTATGCATTTTTAATTGCAATTAATGCGATAAGGATGGTTTGCTTGATACGATTAGTTTTAAGAAATTCCGTTTTAGACAGTGATTATTTTTGATAAGTTTTTTGATGATTGTCGTGAGACCGAAAATTATGTAAAGACGAAAATAGTAAACATATGTGTTAGTGTGACATATTTCTCTAGAATTTATAAACAATTATCCATATATATTAATAGAATCGGCGGAACATTACTTGATGGAAATGCATATTGGATTAAAAAACTAAAACAACTGTTCTAAACCAAATTGTGTCATGCTATTCGTCAACCTTGTGACTTCAAACAGTTGCTCTTCTATGTTAGTTTACTTCCGGGTTTGACGTCACACAATTTTGTTTTAATGTATTTTCTTATTCACACTTTATCGAATTTCACAGATTCGTCCTTGCAGGATATTCACTTGAAGAAATGAATGGTGTTATTCTTTACAATTATTAGCAATATGGAATTAGTGACCACACATTCGGGTCGCTTCTGTTTGCTTATTGCTATTAACCTTGCTGTTCAAGTCATATTGCTATCTTCCTAAGTTATAACAATATGACTATGACATTACATATTCTGTTTGGAATGTCCACCAAGGTTGGTTATCAATTTTGTCCTAGCACTGTCAAGAACTTCCATAATCAGTGAATTTAGAGCTGACGATACTGTATTTCAAGACATTTGTGAGAGAAGTCGAAGAAGTTAACCTTTTTCTTACACATTTGTTTTCCATTTTTCGTTATTCCTAATCTCAATAGCTAACTTCATTTATAGATCTACTAAAAACAGGATGACTCATTCCGAGATTCAGGTCCTCATCAACAATAGTTTGGTAGCTAGCATGACCAAAAAATTGAAGACTAGCATAAACTTAAGCAAATTAATGTTAAATTTAAAATTTTCCTGCCAGTCAGTCTTTTTATGCACACCTGTAAGTGAAAAGGAACAGTTCTTTCCTTATTTGCTCATCAACAAATTCCCTCAAATCTCCTATTATATCAAATACAGCTATTTTATTCAGGCGGAATAGTTTGGCGAACTATTCTGTTGGCAAAATTAAAGGGATTGCTGGTGTCTCTAATATGCTGGTATTGAAGTCTAAGAATTTCCCTTACAATTAAATATTACAAAGTACCTTCAATACATTTTATAACCATCTAGCACTTACCTATTTTCAATATTTCCGAACTCTACTCTTGGAAGAAATAATAATGAAACAAGTGGTTCTCTGCCATACTCCTAATCTTTTATCTCGTCTTGTTATGACTGGCAATTACTATTATGAGATTGCTGAGGTGACAATATCGATAGCAAGATTTCTCTAAGAATGATACATCCTATTGCTCAAAATTGATGACCAGAATAGCAATATTTCGAATATTGCTGTGGAAGCAATTTTTTTTCTTGACAATATTACTATTTGCAAACACAATAGGTCTGATTGAGTATTTGATACAAATCAGAACCGTTGAAAAGGTTCTCTATATACCTGCTACAGATTCCGAGAAAGCAGAGTATTGCTTTCGATTTATTAATTGAATAATCTATTTCGAGCAAAGATGTCAACTTGATATAAAATATTCCAGTCAATTACAACGCTCGGCTCACAATAATTTCATTATTGCGAAGCAGATTTGATAAGGTTTGTTAATTAAGTTTCAGTTTTTCGCGTTACGTAATATTACCAAGTATATTACAAATTCAATTTATATTCAATTTTAATTAATGTCAATCTTCCCGACGTAATGATGATATTAGCATGCTTGAACATGTAATGGTTTATTTTCAAATTAAATATGAATCTTGCCAGAGAACATCAATTTTAAACAAGAAACGAATTTCCTTTAATATCTAATTTTATTTCTTATAAAAACACCGAGTTTCATGTGTATTATAAAAAAAAAAAGAAATATTGTAATTTCAATTTGCATTGTCTCTTATGTTGGTATTGGTATCAACAGACATATATCTACAAGAGACAAAAACGCCGTGCATACAGCAAACAAAACCTATCTCAAATAATAGTTCTTTCTGTTTCTAAAATAATGCTCAAATATTTTTGAGTAGTTTCCCACTTCTTATAGTCATTAGTTTTTTAGTAACATCATTGAAATACCGAATTCTGATAATAATATTTTAGAACTGAACATTCTAAATCTTTTGAAAACTCGTTCAATCTCTTGCAATATTTTTGTAACGTGAATATGAAAGGAAACAAAAATGAAAAAATTCAATAATTACACAGATGGTAGACATGTTAAGAGTCGAATGCGAATTTATCTTCACGCCTACTTAGCTCTCTATCAGATAAAATGGATATAAGATCGGCCCGTTGAAACCTTCGATCATGGAACAGATTACTGTTCGGAGGTTGAAACAGAGTGATTGTGAATTTTTGCTCTATCCATATGTTATTTATCAACTGATTGGTCATTATCGGCGTAATCTGAGAGCGGATAAACTTAGTTAGCTGTAAAGATCTATAAACTGTTCATGGCTTCTACTGTAATAAAAGTCAATTTTATCTAATCAAGTGAAAACTAAATTGTTGATTCAGAATAATATAAATCGCTCTTCCGTAATAACGAATTAGTATCATACATGTTGATTGTGAAATTCAACATTGAACAGCTTAAAATTCTTTTTTAAATTTAATTAAATCTATTGAGGGAACTGAATTTTTCAATTTATGTTCATCTGATCCGATAACATTAGCAATTACACTCGAATATTCTAATCTTCATATTATATAAAGTTTGAAGTCGTGAGCCAAAACCGTCTTAATGAAACTAGTTCTCTAATACACAATTTCATACACTTCTACGGGTTGAATGTATGATTGTGATATACAGGGTGTTTCAGAAAGTCCTCCCGTAGGTAAATGCAGGAGATGGTAGATTTTACAAAAATTATCAGATTTTTCATAAAAACTATGGTCCTATCTTCTTTTGTTTCGGAGATACCGTTCTCTTTAATGTTTTCTATACGAAATTTTGCTGTAGCTCCTGTGCAGTTACGGATATTTCGTTGAAATCTGGTACTCGGGGGTTTCAGAGGACGCCGAATAAGATGGTTCAGTTAGTTTCAGATTATGCGGTAGAGGGCGCAGGGTGCGCGACTCTTTGGCGTTTCTTTTAGCCTTAACTTTTTTGAGAATATTTATTTGTTTTCTTTGCACATTTTTCAGGTTTACAATTTTATTTCAAACAAATAATGTAGGTATTCTTGTTGAGGGTCTCAAAATTCACCGTTTTCGAGAAAAACGCGTTTAAATGAACATAACAAAAACTCATTAACAAATTTACTTAATACCGAAATCGCGTATGTTCATTTAAACGCGTTTTTCTTGAACTTTGAAACAAAAAAAATATCGATCTGTGATTTTCAGTTTTTTCTGAAAATTTAATCTAATTTCCGAATATCATGTCATAGCTATACCGTATGACTTAAGTTTTTGGGATGAAATCAATAAAACCGTTATCATTACAAATTACGCCCTCCAGCAATTTTATTAGCATTTATCGTGTACCAATAGATACGACAATTGAAAGTGCGTACCCCCTCTTCTATACAAACTGAAGTTTACTAAAGTCAAATGAGTCGTTCAGAAACTATATCGATTTAAATTATTACACCTTCAATATCAAGGTCGGTATGCCAATGAGCTTTGAACCAAAATGATGTAAAATTGTCTACCCTTCCTAATGATGTTAACAAAGATATACCTTAATGCGAGAATTTCCGGAGAAACGCGTTTAAGTGAACATAACAAATTTACTTACTACCGAAATAGCGTATGTTCATTTGAACGCGTTTTTCTCGAAAACGGTGAGATTTTGAGAACCTCAACAGGAGTACATTATTTGTTTGAAATGGAATTATAAACCAGAAAAATGTGCAAAGAAAACAAAAAAATGTATTAAAAAAAAAGTTGAGGCTAAAAGAAACGCCGAAGAGTCGCGCATCCAGTGCCCTCTACCACATTATCTGAAACTAACTGAACCATCTTATTTGGCGTCTTCTGAAATCCCCGAGTATCAGATTTCAACAAAATATCTGTAAGTGCACAGGAGTTACAGCAAAATTTCGTTTAAAAAAATTAAACTCCGAAACAAAAGAAGATAGGGCCATAGATTATTTGAAAAATCTGATTATTTTTGCAAAATCTACCGTCCCCTGCATTTACGGGAAGTCTTTCTGAAACACCATGTATATTTAAAACCAGAAAAACACTTTTGTCATAATGATATAATAAAATACTATAGCTGTCATTTGAAAAACTAGAATGGATGCCAAAAGTACCACTTGCAAGGGGGCTATCATTCCCCAAAATAATGCAGTTCCTATTTGCAGCACTTAGGCATTTGTACATTTTCAGATCGAATAGACACATACACACACACATACATTATTTCGAAAATAGTTTGAATCGATTCAGAAAGGCTCAAACCCAAAACGGATAATTCCAGGGAAGGAAGTAAAAATGCATTATCTAACCAGAGCATATTTGAGTGTTTTAGATAACACACAATTTAAAAGGAAAAAGGATGTTAGTGTGAACTAAATTATAAAGTATAATGATTCTTAAAGGCATATTCATTTGAAAGTATATACATGAAGGCACTTTATAACTAGAACGAGAATAAGTTGGAACCTGGAAGCAAATATGGTTGAACTATGAGATTCGACCTCATTGTTGCTGGGACTGAATTCTTTCGAATGTCAGCAGATAATGGTTGAACACAAAAGGGTTCACACCAAGTAAGTTTTATTGTATACTCTCCTAACCCAAACTTACCACTCCAGTATTAGGATCTTTGGCACCGTTGCTGAACGTTGAAGCAAGGGTAGATGAGCAACTCTCGTCGTAGTGAGCATTTTGGCCATCATTGATTGCACTGTTGATGCTTATAGTCCACATGCTCGCAGCATACCCATCACAATTGCAATCATCGTCTTCACCTCCATCTCCGCTAGCCCACACGTAAATATTTCCTAAGCCGTTTCGACCCTGTGAAGGAAAATCTTGATGACTGATACCTTCTGTATATTCATGCAACATATTACATTATATTCTGTTGCATATTCGCAGATAGTCACAAACTGAATATTTCCATTAGCCTTTTTCAATCAATTTAGAGCTTAAAACTATTTACCTCATTAACTCCCCTCACTATTGCTCGCATAGTCGCATTTCTAGGCCCATCCACTGTTTTACCATCATCTGTTGGTCCCCATGATGCGCTGTATATGTCGATGAGATTTGGTTCATGTCCCATGGAGTTGGCTTCTATTAGATCTGTCATATATGGTTGATCAAGCATTCGTATTCCTGTAAGATGAAATTTTACTTGGCATTATTTTACCTGTATATGAGAGACAGGAACAAGACGGCGTATTGAAGGTTTGAGTATAGTAGAGTCAGGCAGATCTTTCTTTAACGTTGTGAGGTTACAAAATATTATACTCAAAAGTCACGGAAACTATTTCATTAGATCTGTGACGTCATTTAATCCTGTTTTTTAAATCGATTTATATCCGAGCCGGAATTTCTTTAGAGAAATTATATCAAAAATCAATAACACATATGAGGATATAATTTGTTTAATTATGATTCGAGAAATATCCCTGTCCCTCACCTCATTCAAAAAAATTTATGATCCTAATCACCTCTACATCGTAGTATTCAACTAAAAAAAGATTATGTGTGAAACTTGATGCCTAGCCAGTTAAATTGAATTTATATTAACTATTATTTGAAAATATAGGCAGTAGTTGCTGTATATCATGCGACCGAAAACGTTTCACATCAAGTCCCCTATATCCCATGACAACATTGTTATTTTTCAATTGGAAGTAAGGCGGCTTTGTTTTTTGTTGGTGATGTTAACACTTCTTGTATGGCTCAGTATGATTTTGGTTGGTTGAAGACATGGTTTATCGAATACATAATATTTGATCCTATGAATTTATTTGTTCACACCTATATACAGTCATATACAAAATTGCACTAAAACAACTGATTTGTCTTGCTTTTAAAGGCAAGTTTTCCTAAATTTGTTAATGTTATAGGCTACATAGTACATATCCTTCGATCAGAAGTTCCAGAGACCCAGGCAGAACCAAAAGTTCTCAGAAGTACAGATGATAAACAGAATTATGCTAATTAAGCGATAACAGATCGTTGGCTGATGACAAATTGAAATGGTTGAAATTGCAAAGCATTGTAAAACTTGTTTGTCGCAGGCAATATAAATATTCCTAGTTAGGAATGAATTCCAGATGGGAACGCTACAAAGTACTTTTTTCCAAAAAATCACTTTACAACGGTTTTTTGATAAGTACATATTCTTATAATTAAAACATTAATGTGTTAGAATTTCGATTACTCATGTTTCTATTCGTTTCGGCGACGTAGGCATTTTTATTTCCTGAGAATTTATATATAATTGATACCTGGGTCAAGGATCATTATCCACTAACATTTTCCTAAAAACTGTAACGATCCTACTTTTCAATGAATCGTCACATATCATAATTCATGATAGAACCCTATATAATTTGAATATATATCCTTGAACTTCCTCCCAATTGAAGAACTCTATCTTAAATGATATAGTTAACTGTATTTAATTAATACGAAGCGGATTCAACGAATACTATATTGTTACCCCCACATCCGAATTATTAATTAGGAAGGGAGACTCTGAATAAAACCGGTTACGGTTGATAACTAATCATCTTTTGTGTTACTGTGATACAAGGTAGGTCTTAATCAAAGTTATTAATTGAATTGTTTTTGAGTAGCATTGAATCTTAAATATTTCATTCACAGGCTTACTCTGATTTATACAAAACTTTGATTCTTTACTGCTCTTAAAACCCCTTGATCATAGATATTGTAATTTCATTCATGTCATTTATTCAATTGACAAAAATCACTTGATTCAATTTTCTGAATACACGTGGGATTATTATTTCGTATATTTTTTTGCTTTGAACTCCTCGTAATACGAACAACGTAGCGTTATCCAAATCGAGAAGGTACGAAACATATAGAGGCTGGGCTAGAACTAACCACTCTATCTCTATAATTCCACGAGCCTTGTTTCCAATACCTTCGATTATAGAGTTAACGTGGGACTTGTTAAACTATCCCGTAATATAGAGGCCCAATAATACGAAATCCACCCACGTGGTTCTAGGAATCACTGAACCATAATATTCATATCTGATTTTCAAATTCAATTCATTTTTTTCTAACTTTGTTTAAACTCATTTCGTTATAACCGTAGTAAATTCTGAATAATTGTCACATATTAATCTAATTTGTAATTATAATTTATCTTGGGTTCACCTATTTAACATTTATCCAGTTTAACTCGGCTATTCTCAACGTCATTACTGAGTCATTGCATATATTAAATTTTACTTCTCTTGTGGACATCCTACTCGTGTATTTTCTTTCTTTTTCGATAGGAGGATATTGGATCCAATACACTACTAGAGACCTCGCCGAGTTACCATCAGGACCACAGGAGAGACACAGGGGAGTAATTTTAATATCACTGTTGCAACTTTCATTGAATTAGATGCTGGTCGTAATTGCTGAGTCAAAGTAGATTTATTACGTTCATTTACAATTGTTTCAGTTTTATATAGGTGCCCCGAAAGGGCATGCGAGTTTGTATAACTATTTTCCTATTGTTCATTAATAATTGAATATATTTGTTATTGTTTTTATATGCTTTGTTTCTTTTCCTCTTTACTTACTACCAATTCAATGTTGCTTATTTCTTTATTTATAACAGCCTGAAATTCTTCTTTTTTAACTCGTGGTGGCGCCCAGGGTTTGTTGTTTAAAAAGTAATAGGGCAAGTATCATCATTGTTAACGTAAAGGGCCGAACAACCACGAATTTGAGCTAGTTCGGGAAATATTAGTAACTTGGGTAAATTCATCTTTTTGATTAATTTAGAATCAAGGGAAGGTGGAAATTGTGTAGCTTACATTTGGCACCCAACAATTATTTTATTACAAAACATTATTAATTTGAATATCATCTAGCTGTGTGAAGATGATGAAATAAATAATTTATTTCATTATATTTACACCTAAGAGAAAAAGTGAAAAAATTATATAAAAATCAGTAACCAAATCAAATGATTTGCAACGCGTACTATTTATTTATTCTCCAAGCGGCAACACATTTATACACCTCTTCTCCATTCGTTTTGGACTTTCACCAGAGCAATCGGTAGAAATTTCGCTTCCAGTTCATTGCCTCACCTAACCAAAGATGATGGCACTCTGGCTACTAAACTACAAGAAAAAGCCAATCTTTTTACTGGAATTTTTGCAGCAAATTCCACTTTGATCCACAAGGGAAGGTCCCTCCTAATATTACTGTCATCGACAGCCATATGTCTGAAATTGGGGCTAGACAGAATTACATCTGTCGTACTCAAGAAATGTGCGCTAGAATTAATACCAGTTTTCTGCAGGTTGTTAACACTTTCATACAAATTTGGTGTGTTTCCTTCCAATTGGAAGACAACTAGAGTCCAACAATTACAAAAAAAGGGAAGAAGACCATTCCTTAATAATTATCATAGAACCATTGCATTATTTCCTGTGATCTCTAAAGTGATGAATAAAGCAATTGACATCGAGCTCATCCATCTAGAGAGCTCAAAAATCGAGAATGACCGGCAATACGGCTTTCGTCAGCAGAGATCAACAGGAGACCTGCTTGCCTACGTAACACATATATAGCAGGAATCTAATGAAAAATATGGGGAATCTCTACCTGCAGCATTGGATATCGCCAAAGCATTTTTCCTAATCTGGCTTTTTTGGGAAACTTCCGTCATATGGTTAGCTGCCTCAATTTTGCCGCTTACTATCGATTTTATCAATCCATGTGGTAGTTGACGGAGTATTTTCTGGGACAATGGCTATTAACGCTGGTGTTTCACAGGGGTATTTCTTGACACCAACTTTAGTTGTGCTCCATATCAACCATCTGTTGTAAGTGACCACCTGTCCCGTCCACAGCTTTGCAGATGCTGGCATATTTCATACCGATTTCTCATCTAGAGCTCCCATATTATCCAATGAAACCAAAAGAGGGAAACTGATAGAATTAATGGAGATCTGGCGACGATTTTTAAATGGGAACCTGATAGTCTAGTAGAGTCCAATGCAACCAAAACTAAAGTTAGCATCTTCTCCAGGAAAGGACACACAATCCCTAATATGAAGTCCTCCATATTCATACTTGGGATCACCACCAACAGCATGGAATAATCATATCAGGTCCATTGCGAAAACAGCTTCACAAAAACTTGCTTTTCTTTTCTGTGCCAAGTCCTACTTTACATCCCAGTAGCTCCTCATATCTACAAATCACAGATTCGACCTGTCCTGGTGTACTGTTCCCATGTTTGGAGTTCGGCTCCCAAACATACGCTGAAGCTCTCAGATTTCATCCACAAGAGAGCTATTCGTCTGATTGTTGATGGCACACTCACGAATTCATTGATCTCTCTAGAGCATCGTAGAAAGCTGGTCGGTTTCATCAGAAATCTCGTCTGTTATTCCACCACGAGAGATTCCAGGTAGGCGGAGTAGACGAGCTCAAGTTACTCACCCCTTCATTGTCGAGGTCGAGACCTGCCCTGGTGGGGTCTTTTCATATGCCTCTAACCTCCAAACCTTCAAGGAAAATTCGAATTCCCATCTCCTCTCGTGTAGTTGAATTATACAAAAAAAGGAACTGGTAGACGAACTCGTTCTTTCTTGGATAAACACTTAAGTACAATATGTTTTTAAAACTTCATGCAAATGGTGTGATTTCTTTGTCATTGACTATAGTTCTATACTCAATAATGCCAATTATTTGTCGCAATTGGGACGTGCTAAAATAGCGCCATCTGCCTTTAGCTTTGCGCTGCTTCTTGAAAGCAACTTTTGCCCAGAGTATTACGTTATTTCGCCCGCAGACGTTGGGTGTGAATATTTCTATTTAACTTCGTGTTTTAGAAAATCGCTAGTTTGTTTCCGTTAGCTTCATGATCGTCTGGCCGAGACAGTTGTTCTACGACCGAAACCGAAGAGTGGGTAGGGCAAGTATAAATACAGCATCATAGGGATGTAGACCCGCCCTTGTGGCCTTCTTCATTAATAATCCGATAGTATTACTTGTTTCATTACATAACTCTTCGGTTCTTAATAGGCTTAACTTTTCTGTATGTATTACGCTATGCGGTATGGTCGAGGTTGAGTAATATCTTTCTCCAGTAATATCCACAATAATACACTGATACCTAAAGCTCTTTATAGTAATACTGTTGATATCTTCTTCATGAGTTTATAAGAGATTATGGATTAGAATTCATTTCCTAGCAATTTAATTCAATTCCTTTATAGCAAAAATTGAATTGATGATAATTTATAGTTGACATTGAATCGAATAACACATTTTAGACCAATTTTTATGTGTTATAGGATGAAATTCGCATATCTCCAATATGAGGTTCTTTGATTTCTGATTGAAAATATACAATTTAAGTGAATTACAAAATTCATATAGTATGAAGTATGAAAGAAAATCGGATTTAATCTATTATTTTATACGCCACGCAATCGCCATGAAAGAATCAAAGGAAAATGAATTTACACTATTTTTCATCCGAAAATACAGAACAAGATTGACATTTGATGAAACTTTACATTTCGGAAAAATTGTAAAGAAATATCAGCGTGTCTGTCATCCAATATTTCCAATCTATTTTAGCCGAATTTTGAGAATACTTTTGTTACATACTGAGGCGACACAAGATCTATGAATCAATAGTACCATCAATTAAAATTACAATTTTAATTCACGAGTTTTATCTCAAAGACCTTGAAAAACTATCCTGAGCACGTTCAATGTTGTCTATGCCGGAAAATACAAGCTGCCAAATGAAACAACAATTTGAATTGCTTTTACAATCGGAAAAAATTTTAAATATAGATTCAATACATTTAATCTACAACGGAAGGTATTAAATAATCAGCTTCTGTTATTCCGTATTCGACGTTATTTTACTTCTTCTAGTTTTATTATCGTTATATGGAATTTAAAAATTAAATAAAAGCATTAGGGCAGTGTTTATTTGTGAGTGGGACCCATTTTTTCCACTCCATTTTTTCCACTCTGCTTTTTCCACTCCGCTTTTTCCACTAATATATTTTTCCACGAATACGTTTTTCCACCAGTTTATTTTTTCCTCCAGTTTATTTTTTAATACATTTAATAGTTTTATAAATGGATATCAAACAGGATATCAAAATTGTATATGGTGACCGACAGCTTTTAAATATTCCAAAACTTCGCCTCCACTATTCCTATCTTCATATTGGCGAACTAAATTGTTTATTCGCTCTTAGTTTTTCACTCTGGACTGCTGTGTAGTTTTTTTAATTTTGTGGCCTAAATCTAGCTCGCGGATCATGGCCTCGGTGTCTCCTTGTTCTTTCTGTAGCTCGAGGAGAAGGCGTAAAGACTAGGTTGGTTTTTTCCCACAACCACCTGGAATCTGTTGTGCCAACCTTCCGACACATTGTTGGTCCTCGACAGATTTTGTAACACGGGCTCGTACATGTTCCACAGGGAGTGGGATAACTGTCAGACCAATGTGTTAGGTCAAACTGTCAGTTCAACGTATCAAACTGTCGTTGCTATGATACTTGTTCAAATCATTTCAATTATACTATTTTCGAATTGGTGGAAAATCATTACTAGAGGAAAAAGGTTATTGGAAAAAAAAACTAGTGGAAAAATAGACCAGTGGAAAAAATGGAGTGGAAAAAGTGCCACCCAATCTTTATTTGTAAATAACAAATTGGTGAATGGCATCGATAAGGAGTCGCACCTGCGTGATGGTAAATTTCTACTTTTTGAAATGTGGGAATTTTGCTCTAATCATATTTTATAATAGGGCATATCTATCCTAATTGAGATGAGGTTGAAATTTAGCATAATCGGAGCGAAGGTTTTAAATTGGATACCCTAGACTCAGTAGAAATTTATAAAGGTATGAAAAGTAATGACAGTAAAATTTTGAACGATTAGTAAGTACTACAGTATTATGAATTACTTTGTTTTTATACCAGTTTTAATAATAATATGAAAACTATAGTTTCAACAGCAAGTGTCATAATCAAACAGATACAAAATTACTAAAGTAGAATAGGATTAATGAGACTACAATTAAGAGATTCCGTGAAAATACAGTGTGAATTATTCCAGGAGTGCTTTGAAAGACAAAGGAAAAGATCACTTTGATATGGGTCTAACTTATCATTTAGGATATTGTTATAGAAGTTTTTATCCCCTTTTTTTAAAGCTATATTGATTCTAATGTACTTAATATGAAACATTTGGGTGATTATGTAAAATTCTTAGGCTATCTGAATTAGGAAAAGTATGCCCTGTTTATTAAAAATGGTAAGCAAAGGTTGAGTCTGTTTTCTTAAAACTTAAAGAACGAAAATGTTCTCGGTGTCTAAGTTTAAAATTATTACAAGTTCTACCTATATAAAAGTTATCACAGTCTGGGCAAATTAGCTTATAAACACCAGGTTTACTATATTTATTGTTTTTGTTTATTCTGTGGTTCGAAACTGATTTTAAAATTATGGCGAGATAAAATGTTAGCAATATTTTACGCAGCCAAAATACGCCAGAGTAGTGAATTTTGTTGATACATCTATGTGTTTTGTATAAGGATAAGTATTGTTATAAGTTAATTATTAATGTTTGCATTAATTAATTTTGTTATTTGATCTACCGAAAAACCTTTTTTTTCAACTACAGCATCCCTTTCGTAATCCACCTACTTGAACCTCCGGAGAATTTAATTAATGATATTGAAAATACGACTTAGTCTCTTAACTTTAAAGATAAAGTTATTACTCGTAATAAGTGCAATTCATTTCTTGAATATTCAAATAAATCATGTAAAAGTACATCCAATAATTTCAATAAAATCTGTAAATCATCAACGGAGGAAAATTATTAATACTTGAAAGCAGATAAAGGAAATTCCCTCGGTAAATCAAACATTAACACCCTGTATCTCTAATAATTTGAAATACAAGCATGGACTTTCGGATCCTAATCTTTATAATCTGTATTGCTTACCTAAAATGATTTATAATTTACTTTAATACTCTGATGATGTTTACTTGATAACTGAAAGGTCCCCATTTCTTTAACAATATGTTCAGATAACGGTGTTGATTGTTTATTACTTGAACGTGGCTAGTATATCTCTTAGTTAAAATGTTCTAATTACCTCGGGAACTTAACATTATTATTTTATTCCAATTCAATACCGATTATGTATTTCCCCATATTCAGGATGATATTTTAGTTTTTAGCTCCTTTATGCCTATACATTTTGAGATCATCGTTGTTCATTCATACATTAGATCGTTCTGAAGGTGACAAGTTAGTTGTCGAAACTATGGTTTCTATTCTGTAAGTAATAAAAACAAAATATCAAAAGGCTTTCATATTTAAGCTTTTGCAGCTCAATATTCACGATCACACTGAATAATATTATCAATGTTCATATATTCCATGACGCCTTTCAAGTGATTACTACTTTTAGTAGTGCTTTTACTATGCCGAGATCGGAATATGCAATCAGGTTGATTAATCTGTTAGTAATTCGCTTCTTAGTTTCTAAAGAATATGATAAATGGAATGAAAACGACGACGATGTTATATAGGGTGTCCCACTTGTAATCTATCAATGTTAATCAGTCGATAGTACATCGAAAAATAAGTCCAGATGCATAATTTAATTTGACTGATTTTGAGCAAATTTTGTTCAATTACTTCTTAAATAGACACATTTTATTTGACACTACAAGTAATTTTCAACATTGTCCAGTGAAATAGCTACAGGGGGTTGTTTTTCTTATCACACCAAATTTGTTGATTCCTCGTTTTGGTCGCCTGTCGTGAAGTCTATTAATTCATACTATTTCATTAAAATAACGAATTCTAAATTTTAATCTGTAGTGTCAGAATGGCAGTTTCGTTAAGTCGTTTTTTGCATCTTGTAAACAGGGAAAAAAATTAATCTAAAAGCACCAAAGCCATGGGAACATTGATTCCAAGCAAATCCATAAAGAGGTATGACAAAAAATAATGTGTTGAAATTATGAAAATTCATGAGATGTCTCGTAAAACATGACAGGAGTCTAGAAAGTGTTCCTATGTAATAATTACCTGGCTTGTGATGTAATGTTCCATTTCCCGGCCGCAAATTTATGACGCAAATTTTTCAGACAGTATGGAATAAAATATACTTACAACCCTTGGTACATACATACTATAACGATATTTTGAAATATGAAAGAAAATGATAAATTACCATAAAGTAACGGCCTCCACTATCGATATTTGGAAATATTGCAGATCTAGTTGATAATAATTGAAAATTGAATATTTATTACTTTATATTGTCAGATCGAGGTGACCAAACTAGTCTGGCGCATCCACCAAATTGTAAACTTATACTGAGGCACATAAATCTCCTAACTTGATGGTCAATTACTCAATGAACACTATAAATGTCTCATTATCTACAACAGAGCGGTATATTTCAGTATTTGTGATCGAAGTGGTCGTGTTCAGACAATAAGAACTACTTTGGTTTTATATAGAGAGAAAAAAAGAAACTCGACCTGTATATCTATGTATCTCTCTTGAGACTAACCGAGGTGTCTTGACAATCTTCAGATAATGATGCTATTTCAGAAGAAACTTTGTATGATACCTAATATTTAGCTTAGTGAGGATATTCTAAATATAAAACGAATGAGATGAAGTTTTATTTCAGAAGGGTCTTAACGAGGTTCATCGAACGTATATCGTCGAACTGACTCAAGGCCAACCTGGTTATAGCCACGTAGTGGTATAGGACGATAAACGGTTCACTGGCTATTTTCATACCGTATTCAGTTTATAGGATGTGAAGTAGTGCTAGGTCATATTTTATATCGGCATTTGCAAATCAAATCATTCAGCAGATTTTCTTGATATCGAATAGCTTAAGAGATATCAAAGTTCAAAATCCAATGTTTGTTGATGTGTGGTTAATGAATATAATAGTTTTCTTATAACTTGTAAACCTTATTGTTTTTATGTTTAATCATTTTGTTGTTAGTATTGCCACTAAGATGATTATTTTTAGTCGAAACAGCTCGCTCAAACATACAAGTTGCTCTCAAGTAATGGGGACTCAAAGTCAATCTGGTAACCTTGTTAGTTTTGAACTACAGAATCATTTGAGTGATTGAAGATTTGTGGTTTTCTCTTATTGAACATTTTAATCAGTACCATCAGATTTCTGACATATTTATCTGTTCTTGAATTCTGAATCGATCGTAGAATTCTACATTTTTTACTATTATTATCTGAAATTGCACATTATTTATTAAAAATAGGCAATTCTTTTGAGTTTTACTAAATACACAATATCAGCGGTACCCGTAAGACTAGGTAACGGCGCCGGCTTCGCCGTCGTTATGTAATTCCCCTAGTTTCAAGACGTAAACTAATATATTGCAAATGATTAGAATCATCAAAATGGGTAACAAAAACAGATTGACATAAATATGTTCTACAACCGTATGTTTTATACTCTGTGTATTATTATAATACCTATCTGATGGATTATCAAAATCATTGGATAAAAACCTCTTTTATCCTCTTATGCGTTGACATTTTTTTTTCTTAGCTGGAGCCTACGTCATAATTTTTGTTTCTGGGAATCCAACCCGAGTCTACTGACTGAGACACCGTTATTCTAACCCTAGGTCATATCGCCGTTGTTTATAAATTGTTAATCAACGGTGAATATTTAAGATTATTTTAATAATTGTTTTTGTTGTTGTTGTTTGAATGATTTGGTTAAAATTTGGAAGAAAACACTTTCAAATCAATTCAAATTGACTGTAGAAGTTTTGAATCGATACAATGTATAATTAGCGAGTTTTTTTTTTAATCTTCAACGATTCAGAAAAGGATGTGTTCAATACAAAATTTCCCTGTTAAACAATAGAGGTCGTCACCGAACAGCAAACGATTTTTTGTCAAAATTTGAATATGATCGGACGTTTCGTTTTTGAGTTATCGTGTAAACAAGCTTTTCGTAACATACATCCAGACAGAAAAACAAACAAACGGATCTTGCTTAAAATTCGATTTGAAATGTGCAAGAGTTATAGCTCCAGGATTTTTTCTAACGATTTTAGAAATAGTTTGACTAAATGTAATATACCCTTCGGAATTTGTAGTGAAGATAATACGGTTTAAGACATGTACGAGCATCGCAACTTGTAAGTAAATATGCCAATCATTGGCGATGTGTGGTTAATGTTGCATTTCCATAGTTACATACATAAATAACGCTGCAGACTTTATAAAAAGAATTACAATTTATTTGAAGGCTGCATTGAGTCGTTGTTTGTAATGTTGGTTTGTATTTCAAAAGGACGATATAGTATAGATCGCATATGGAATTATCGCACTTAAGTATCTATAAAGAGGATATGTGTAGGTGTAAATAATATGTTAAAAGTCCCAATATCGACCTTTGTGAAACAAATTACGTTGTCAAATTATAAGTATAATTTGACGTCTCTCTACGACTTAATCTGCTTATAACCATTTGTAACAAGTTCGTACAAGTGAGGTAAGATACTGATCTATGGACCACTGTTTATTTAGTCCAGGTGTTTTGGGCTTCGGGTAATTGTACGGACGTGATTTAAAATAAACTTATCGAGATATATTTGTGTGAAGAAAGCTCTTAGAAAGTTGACGTTAGATGTCAGTCTTGGGAATTGTGAGCCATTTGTAATTTCCCTAACGAGGAATTGCCAAGCGCGTATTGCTGATAGCTGAGAAAGAGCTTCAATTCCCACGTACATTTCTTTTGAATTGCTTCAAATTTGGATAACGAAATTCAGCTTTTACTCTAACTACGTATAAAATCGATCGAGCTGTATTTCATAGATATTTCTGTTTGAATGATTTCACAACCTGCTGACTTCGTTCATATTCTTGTGTAATTTGAATAGCAGATGTCAGTATGAAACATAGAGTTGTGAAATTAATTATGCAAACCATTTGGATTTTAATGTAACATAGAGTATAATTTAACATCTTGCATTATCGGTTTCTAAATCATTTCCAATATATTTTCTGTTCCTACAATCATTTACATTTGACCCGCAGGAGTGTCCGAAAGCTTTTTTGTACTACCTCATTTTCAGTTCCTCTAATAAAACTACCCCTGTTGATTGACACTAACCATTTATTTTCTTAGAGATTATAGGTTCACTTTATAATTCATGAAATTTCAATTTCCAGCATCTTCCAAACTTTTAGCATTGCTTAGCCATTCTCCAATCAAGTAGTAAATTAAATAATATATTATGATTATCAGCCCATCTTGCGCTACTCAATTATTTGAAGATCACTAAATGTTATTTGTAATTCATTTACATTACGTCAAAATTTTCTAGTAAAAACCCATCACCAAATTGTATAGGCAAGTTGGAAATATTTATGTCAGACTCTTCTGCACTATTCAGGGTTTTTGTATGTATCCTTCATTTTGAGAGGTTTGTTCAATTGTCATTCATTCTGTAATTATGGATAAATTGGCGTATATAAATTTACAAAATGAATAAACATTTATATTTATTATTAACTGCAATTACACGTGAGTACTAGATGCAACATGGAAAACTGGGTACAATACCTAGTATGTGCAACCCCTAAGCAAATTGGTGATATTGATTTATTATTACCATTTAAATGTTGATTTATCATATTCCTAGGTGATAAGAGGAACCCTAAAAACTAAATTATCGGGGTATATTACCTGATTTGCCGAAGTATCACACTACAACAATATAATATAACACCGGTTTCTGAAATCAACCGCCATTTTGTACCATTGCGAGGTATTGCAAGTAATAACAAAA
This sequence comes from Endomychus coccineus, assembly GCA_958510875.1. Lineage (NCBI taxonomy): Eukaryota > Metazoa > Arthropoda > Insecta > Coleoptera > Endomychidae > Endomychus > Endomychus coccineus. The sequence goes on from OY294068.1 coordinate 44,946,882, forward strand.
AAATTATGGTGAAACCCCGTACGAGGTATTGATCCTAGGTCATCGAGTTTATAATATAACAATATGTTGAAATTTAGATGAGCAATTGCTTCATTATAGACAATTGGTAGATAAAAATCTGCTATAAGCGACTGAAATAATGAAGAATTTATAGCCGAAGCCATAATTGTGCGGACGTGGAGATTTTATGATCAATTCGAACCAACATATGCCAAGTTGGAAGTTTTGTTTAGAATGCACTTATGTACAGTGAGCAATATTTTGGGCGAATATTCGGCACAGCAATGGGATCTCCTATTTCAGCTACTATTGCTAACCTAGTTATGGAATTCCTAGAGGAATCTATAATTAATTCATTAGGTTTTCAACCTGTATTCTTTAAACGGTATGTAGATGATTGCCTAATGTGTGTTCCCAATGATAAAATTACGTGTAAGCTTCAATTTAATAGTGGAATAGAAGTGAACAAAAACATAAGTTCCTAGATAGGAATATTAGGCATGATGCAGTAGGAAAAATAAAAACTTCATGGTTTACTGAAGAAGTTTGGTCTCAACGTTATCTTCACTTCAATACCGTTGTACCAATAAGTTATAAAAAAAGTGTTATAAACAGCTGTACAGATCGGGCGCGGCTTAATTGTCCCAACCAGAGGACCGTTCCAAAAATTTGAAAATTGTTGGTAATACACTGGAAATGAATGGCTACCCAGAAACATTTTCCAATCCCATCATTAAAAAAAGAATAAACAAATCTATAATGGAACGTCATATATAAAGAACATAAACGGTAATACAGATAATTTTATAACATTACCATACATTCAGGAGAAAATTAAGAAATGTTTAAAAAAGTATGATATAAATGTTACACATAAGCCTACTAACTGTGTTGGGAAATATTTTTCAAATCTACAATCTTTAATAGGTACTTAAAAATAAACAAACTCACACAGTATACAAAACAGATTGTTTAGATTGCAATGGAACTTATACAAAATCTCTAAACAATATTTACAAAATAGAATGTATGGCCATAAGTATAGTACAAAAAAAAAAACAAAATTCCACCGCCACTGCTTTGATTATAACCATCAATTCAATTACGAAAATGTTAATACTTTAACTGAGGAAACCAATTATTATGAAAGATCTATTCTGGAGATGATTCACATAGAACGTAACTCCAAGATTGTAAGTCATGGAACAGATGTTCAGTCATTAAGTCAGGTTTATACTAATTTAATTAATTAAAACCCTTGCGAATTGCTACATACATCTTTATAATGGTAAAATTATATTTTAGGTAGAATGCTCAAATAGCAATATTCCTAATAAGGTCTGATAACCTTTTTCTATCGGCTCATGGATCTTTAACACTTGGTCTGAGAGTGGATACTTGAGCGTTATATTTTTTGGTTTCAGTCGTATACATACTTTATTTGACATGAGTTCGTATATTATAAGAAAATTGCGAAGCAGTGGATTCTTGATGAATATACATACACTCGAAACATTAATGTGTTACAGTTTCGATTATTCGTGTTTCTGTTCGTTTCGGTGACGTGGGAATTTTTAATCGAAATAAGTGCGATAAGGACGCTTTGTGCTCATACAATTAGCTTTAGGAAATCCCGTTGTAGACATACTACGTCTTCTGATGTTGGTCGTGAGACCGAAACGTGCGTAAAAACGGAAATAATAAGCATATGTGTTGGTGTGACCTAGTTTTTTTGTTAGTGAACATTCGTCAAATTAAATTTAAAGAAAGCTCACAATAGAATACTGAATAGATTTGAAAATTGTTATCACAGTATGTAATATTTTGTTATCTTTTTCTTCCTTGTTGTAATTATACCATAATTATCCAAGCAATACTTAACAATTCACCATATATGCTAATTGTTGACTTTGCAGTTCGTTAACGTTTTCTATTCGCGTTTTTCGTCATTCAATATGATTCTCTGGCGATCTTATAACATATCAAACTAAAATACACTAAACTCCTAACAGTTACCAGGCAATTAATTTAGAATATTCAGTGATATGATAACGTGGTTCACTAATGTTACTATAAATCCAAATTTGGAATGAACAGATTTGCATTTGTTAGCAACATATGGTAATTATGACTGTGTAGGTTTGTGATAAAGAGCGATCAGAAAGGGCTCACGTTGTACATCTAGTTCTGTTTTTAGAGCATTCGCTACTGGCTTAATTATATTTAGAAGCTTTTAGTCTGAACGTCTCGTATATTTACATATTGTTTGCTGTACCGTATTTATTCATGTTCGTAATGGGTTCCTAAATTTGATTTAAACAGTAAAAGTCTTTGAGGGGATGAATCGTAGGAATATATAGATTTATGATAATTTTGTTGGAGAAGCAATTAGAGAAATGAGTGAGTTTATTCACTGTACATTAATTGAATTTGTTCTTAATGTAGTCAATGTAGTGTAGATGTTATGCTTCAGTCGTCATGCTATTTCGAAGTACATATGTCATCACGAGCTAGTTAGTACCCTCTTGAACATAATTTATTTATTTTATTTATTTATTTATTTACAGAGGAGGAATACAAACGGGACTGACCCAAAAACAGTATCCACAGATAGGTAATTTATCAGTGTAGTGAATCTATAGTATTCTAAAAAGAGTTACAAAATTGGTGATAGATATAAAAATCAATAAAGAATTCAAGTAATGAATTGAGTACATGCAGTGAATGAAAAATGAAAAACACACTTATACAATTATACAATATATATATACACATAAATACCAATTGAGTTTGTGAAGCAAAAAAATGTTTTTTCAAGATGTAGGAAAACTTTGAAAAGGGGTAACAGAAAATATCAATAGAGATAGGATTTGATAGCGTATTGTATGATATGTTGCATCTATGCATTGTAGAGTTCAAAAATAATTTGTTTGAGATTGTTCATAACGGAATGGATGCTGATGCCTAGTAATATAAGTAGGAGCATCAAGATAAATGTTACTAAGGATAGCAGGCGAATTAACTAGATTATTTATGACTTTAAAGAGGAACTTCACGTCTGAAATGTTCCTTCTATTCGCTAGCGTTAATATGTTCAGTTTATTCCGAACGTAGATATGATTGTTGGGGTTGAATTGAAAGCATTTTTTATTGATATAATCAATGAATATATTCTGAAACCATTCAAGTTTATTTATATAAATGTCGTATCCAGGGTTCCATATTACAGAGCCATAACTCAAAACACTATTGACGTATGACATATAGAGAGTATGGAGAGTCTGAATATTCTTAAATTCACGACAAGTTCTCATTATGAAACCTAACATTTTATAAGCTTTTTCAGAAACTTAAAATATATGTTTATCGAAAAGCATTTTAGAATTGAATATTATTTCTAAATCCTTTATTTCCGTGACAGTTTGTAAAGGATGGGAAGATATTTGATATGATTGATTTAGACTGCTCTTTCCGCGTCTAAACGAAATGTGGTGACACTTTTCGAAATTTCGATAAATACTGTTTTCCTCACAGTAATCATAAAAGTTATTGATATCCTGCTGCATCAACGTGATGTCGTCAACATCAGAAATTGAATGGTATATTTTTGAATCATTCGCAAACATTAGAAAATTGGCGAATCGAAAGTATTGGGATATATCATTAATATAAATATTGAATAAAACTGGCCTTAGATGTGATCCTTAAGGCACTCCAGAGGTGATTTGGCGATATTCTGATTTGTGGTTACCGACTATTACCGCTTGACAACGATCAGTCAGATAAGATTCAAACCAATTTAGCAGATTGCCATTTACCCCGACTCCAGCGAGCTTCCGTAGCAAAACTGAGGATTCGATCTTGTCAAAATCCTTGCTGGTCGGTGTAAATAGCATCAACTTAATGTTTGTTATCGAGGCTATGCAGGATATACCCAGTATAGGTGAATAGGTTTGAGTCAACTGATCGTTTCTTCATGAAGCCATGTTGTTCAATATTAATTATGTTTTTAACGTCAAAGAACAGGTTGTCAAATATAATGGATTCAAAAATTTTTGCTATGATTGACAGTTTTGAAATTGGTCTATAGTTCTGACAAGTGGTAATGCGATATATTCAGCACAGTTCTTGAGGAATGATGTTGGTAGCGCATCTGGTTCCGCTCCTTTATTTGGGAGATTTTGGAATTTTTGAAGAATAGATTGCAAGGAAATGTTATAAGAAGAAATGTTGGTATATGATTCTTTATGTGTTGCGTTATGAGTTGGAATAATTCTTCTCGGAGTGAAAACCGAGAGAAAATATTCAGAAAATGTTTTGCAAATTTCATTAGGGCTTGTAATTAACCTGTCATTATCTTTCAACGTGTTAATTGGGGTAGTACTGTTTTTTTTTGATTTCACGAATTGCCATAGATATTTTGGGTTGGAGTTAATAGTGTTTTCACAATTATTGATGTAGTGTTTGTAATCTTCTCCAATTGAAAATTTTGAACGACCATACAGTAGTTTGAATGTTAAGTGGTAAAATTGATTATTGTGCTTTTTCCATAATCCGTGAAGTTTTCTCTCCTTTATAATGACTTTAATCGTATTGTATGAATACCATGAAGAATATCTCTTGTGAACATTTGGTTTTTTCGGTACAACAGATTCGATTATGGAATACATAGTGTTATAAAATATATCAGTTTATATCCATAGGTCAGAGATTGAATCTAACAATCGAGATACAAATGAATATGTATACATTCATTTGTTCCTAACTTTTGCCAAATAACAATAATGAGGTCTCTCTACTCTAGATCGATCAGTAACATCACAAAAAAGGGCCAGGTAGCTCAGTGGTAGAAGCATCGATCTTCTAATCACAGTGGATGCTCGTCGCGGGTTCGAATCCAGCGACTGGGGAATTTTTCCGATAGCCCGAGAAAGTAGTAAGGCAACATACAATGGGCCGTCAAGCCTAAGTGTCATCGAGACTGCCCTGGTTGCAGGATCGAGCCCACCACACGAGGTGGAGTGTTTAGTGGGTATATCTGAGGTTATGAAAATTCGAACTCAGGAACTCCCACACTACCTTATGGGAAGTTACAGGACAATAAGGTGCCCATAAAGGGTTTCAACCACCTCCCAACAAAAAAACATCACAAACTAATAGTTTTAGATAGCTGTTTTCCTCTTCTCATAGAGCTTATCAGTAGAACGATACAGTTTGCAACTTTACTGATCGATCTTCTATTCTTTTAAATTGCCGATGCGATAATACTGGTGCCGCAGATGATAAAGTGCATGTTATCCTAGTCTTACGACATTCGCATCGTAACCCACAACCAGCAGTATATTTGCAAAATGTGGTTTTCATGATTGAGTCAGGAGCTGCAGGGTCATTGGTCATGTTAGGTTCGAGACCATTCACGACTCTTTCCATCTCCAGGCCTCGTGTGTCAGCTGGTGGCTTAACCATATTTGCCCTTGCAGAAAGACTCTGCATGCATTCAGTTTGTTAACAGATCTCAAGAAATCGGAGTAGTCTGTTATATGACCATTGTACATTTTTAAAAACATCGGCTTACCCGTTTGGGTGATCGCTTCAGGATTTGATGAGGTAAACATCTTCAATGGCTGTGAGGCTTCCATTTTTCTTAAACTTTCTCTGTAGATGTAAGAGGTGGTATGGCACCCATCGAACCTATGAATGAAGAGAAAGCTTTTGGCGAATTCCAGTTTCTGTAACTCTGAGGAGGAATATATTTTAGTCTTCACATTCCCCGTTCCTGGTTTAACGAACAGTATGTTACATTGTGTTGAAGTTAATGCAATCAGCAACACTAGCAAATCGTCTTCGCATTGTTACCTTGTCCACAGATGATGAACAATGCTCATCAAACAGACTTGAACAACTGCAGACACAGCTGAAGCGCTGCTCAGCAGCATGCATACCTAGTCTGTCTGCAAGTGCAAATATGATTATATCTGAGGCCTGTAAATGAAAATGTACAGATCGTTGTGGAGTGCGATGCGGATGTGGCTGCACCAATAACTCACAACCAGAAGACGATGAGTTTAATGATGATATGGTCGAAGACCCACCCAAAGATTTGAGTTTCCACAAAAACAATTAGCTTTTTCTTACTTTAATGTGTGACTTAAATATGGTCTCAGTAATTGTCATTATTTCCTTCATATATGCAACTTTTTCTGTAAATTTATATATGAAATGCTGATGAAGGCTTCTTTTGAAGTGCCTATGTATTGCTTACCTTACAACACTCCTACGAGAAAACTGGCATTTTTGTAGGAAATTGGTTCAATTAACAACCATACTAAATTTCAAAACCCTTGGATGCCTCATTTCGATTTGTCTAATTTGAGGATAGCCAGCTACTACCAGCCAGAATTCTACTGTTTATGTACGAATTGGAGCTACAGCTAAAACAGGCAACCTACTTCCATTGCCTGTGCTTTTTATATGATCTGCATACTATGTCATCCAATATGTGCAACTACTGACTTCGTAAGAGTGTTTAATAATGATAATTGAGGTTGAAGGGGTGAATTTCCCACATACCATAGATCTCAGATTCTCTCGTTTCTCGTACACGTACCTAAATATGGGTCGATAATCTAGAACCTCGCAGAATAATCTGCGAACTACGATCTGTATAATCGTGTTATTTCCCACTTATCCTTGTGGATCATCAATTAAGTGTTATCCCAGCGAGTAACCTCTTCCATTTGAATCATATTCCCTTGGAGGAGTTTATAAATAATGATATAATTTCACAAGATATTGAAAACTACACAGCATGCAACTCTTGCATTAATCTATATCAGTTGATGTTCCGTGAGATTAATGTCCTCAATTCCCGCAAAGCTAAGTTTATTATATTCCTTTCATACAAAATGAGAATAAATCGTACAATAATTGAGAAAGTAATTTCCAAAAATTCCGGATGAGGTGCAGCACACGTTAAGTTTAGGTCCGAAATTTGCATTGCCTAATAACAATAATAAACTGCCTATCGATAATATTATTGCAAATTTAGAATGCGGAATTAGGAATAAAAATGTAGAAGAGAGAAACGAAATTAGAAACAAAGTTTGTAACATCTTGACAAACAAAAAGAACAAACAGAAGGCAGAAGTTGGGATTGCAAAGAATCGTTTTAACTATCATACAAAAATAACAAAAGATTTCTTAGATGCTAACCCTCAAATATTAGTTTTGAACGCGGATAAATGTAATAAAACCGTCATAATGCATAGAAATGACTATGAAAACAAAATAGGAAACCTTTTAAATGATGAAACAACTTATAAAAAATTAAAATCTGATCCTACTTTATCAGTACAAAACAACATGAATAAATTGATAAATAAATGGCATAAGAATAAGATAATCCCTATTGAATTAAAAAATAAATTAATTTGCCATAATGGGCTAGCACCTTATATCTATGGGCTTCCCAAACTGCATAAAAATGATATACCTCTAAGACCCATTGTTAGTAATATTGGAGCGCCCACTTACAATTTATCAAAATTTCTATCAAAATCTATCAATAATATAATAGGAAAAAATGAATTCTATGTAAAAGATTCATGGCACTTTAATGAATTTATAAAAAATCAATCCGTACCCGTAAACCATCAACTGATTTCCTTGGACGTTGTTTCTTTATTTACAAATATACCTGTTGTTTTGGCATTGAATAGCATCAAAAAACGTTGGGCAGAGATTAAAAACCACACACCTCTAGATCAATCGGAATTTATAAATGCTGTAAAATTTTGTTTAGAATGCACATACTTTCAGTATGGTGAGCAATTTTTTGGACAAATATTCGGCACAGCAATGGGATCTCCTATTTCAGCTACCATTGCTAACCTCGTTATGGAGTGCCTAGAGGAATCTGTTATGAGTTCATTAGATTTTCGGCCTGTATTCTTTAAACGGTATGTAGACGATTGCCTTATGTGTGTTCCCAACGATAAAATTCAATATGTAATTGATAAATTTAACAATTTTCACTGTAAACTTCAATTCACTTGTGAAATAGAATTAAACAATAACATAAATTTCCTAGATATGAACATTAGGCATGATGCTGATGGAAGAATAAAAACCTCTTGGTTTACTAAAGAAGTATGGTCTCAACGTTATCTTCACTTCAATTCCGTTGCACCAGCTTGTTATAAAAAAAGTGTCATAAACAGCCTTACAGATCGCGCGATAAAATTGTCCCACGCAGATGACCGCCCCAAAAATTTAAAAATTGTTCGTACTACACTAGAATTGAATGGCTACCCAAAAACTTTTTTCAATCCTATCATTAAAGAAAGAATAAACAAAATCTATAATGGTTCGTCTAATAAAAATAACATAAAAGGTAATACAGACAATTTTATAACTCTACCTTACATTCCGGAGACCTCAGAGAAAATCAAAAAATGTTTGAAAAAGTATGATATAAATGTTGCGCATAAACCTACTAACTGTGTTGGGAAATATTTCTCAAATCTAAAACCGTTAATACCCAAAGATAAACAAACCCACACAGTGTATAAATTGAATTGTTTAGATTGTGATGGAACCTATACTGGAATCTCTAAACAATATTTACAAAAAAGAATGTACGGCCATAAATATAGCACAAGAAATAACAACTTAGAAAATTCCACCGCCCTTGCTAAGCATTGCTTTGATTATAACCATCAATTTGATTACAAAAATGTTAATATCTTAACTAAGGAAACCAATTATTATAAAAGATCTATCCTGGAGATGATTCATATAAAACGGGACCCCAAATCTGTAAATCATAGGGTAGACACACAAAATCTAAGTCATATTTATACTAATTTGATTAAATAATCTCTTGCAAATTCTTACATACGTCTTTATAAGTGTAGAAAATGTTTTTAGGAAGAATTCGTAATAGTTATTTCCCAGTACAGGCCTGAAACCGTTCTTAAGGGCCTTGTCATAAATCCTACACATCTGGTTTCGAAAGTAGATACTTGACAAATAACTTCGTTCTTCTCATTTGTTGTGAGAATACCAATCAATATGCACTCATATATTTTAATAATATTACTGAATAGCGGATTCTTACTACAAAAAAATAATTTTTTATACATTAATTCTGACGATACAATTCGATTATTCGTAGTTCTGTTCGTTTCGACGGCGTGGGCTCTTTTAATTGAAGTTTAATTGTGCGATTTGGACGCTTGTGCTATAATTAGTTTTAATAAACCCTTTTTTTAGACATAGTGAGTCTTCTGATGATGGTCGTGAGACCGAAACGTACGTAAAGACGAATAGTTAAAACAAAGTGTTATTGTGACCTATTTCCCGAGAATTTTTATATATAAAGTAATTTCCGGAATGTTCTAGTTTCTGGACGATCTGTTTATTTTTAGGTCTTACTCCTGGATTCACATTATTCTATAATGGGTAGTTGATATATGTGGATTGGTTGAAAATAAATTAATTCATTGAAAGTAATCTTGAAAATATGTATAGCTACATAGCGTTTCCTTTGAAACTGAATACTTCGATCCTTCGTGAGATTTAAAAATAGCTCACACTCGTTCATCATAAAAATATCTTATGCTTCATAATACTAAATTCGAAAGGAGTTCAATAAAGTTTGTTCATGATATTTTATAATGTTAGTATCATGGCGCTAATGAATACAGATATTATTTCTTGAGATTACCTGCAATTTTAGAATCGTAAGCGACGCCTACTCCACAAATCCCATTATCTCGAGCCGCTGCAACTTCTCCGGCACATCTGGTACCATGACTGCAAATAATGTAAGTAAATAACTGTTACTAATTATCTGGAATATTCATTTCAATATATTCTGATTCATTTTCAATAGATTTCATCCTCAATTTCAGCATAACATGCAATGCCAATGTTACAAAACATGAGTTTCATAAAAAAATAATTAATTAAAGAAATAAAAACAAATGTTTTCATTTCTGTTGAAATCACCATGTGAATTTACTGGAAAATACATAAAACACAATTTCGTCTGATTCAAAAATATAAATATTTGAGCCGCAAGCGAATTATTAATTAACGCGTAACGGGTTGACGCAGCTACCTATATCTCCCTTATGACGTACTAGAACAACGTGCGGTCGCTTTTGCGATCAATTGAATAATTAATAAACAAAGGAAAAAGTTTGATGAATCTGAAAGGAAAACAGTAGGTAGAAAAATAATGTTTTACATATTTTTACACGTAGTCTCAAAAGTAAAAATAATCGTATCTCAGCTTCAGTTAAACGGATCAAGACAAAGTTTGATTCATTTTGTAGTTTTAAAAAAACCTACTCAACGGAAATCACTTTTAAAATACTCAATAACGGCTGAGATAAATGAGTTTATGGATAGTATGTGTAAAAACTCTAAAACGAGATCGAGTAGCGATAACTGCGATGGCACAAGAAAGGCAACAAATACTGAACCTAATGTCAGTGACATGCGACCGAAAAATAAAACAGCTGATAGTGCTGATTTTAGTAAACAGAATATCATTTTCAATTAATCTAAACATACTAATTCAAATAATACTAATGTTGTTTCTGGGACACAAATGATTACAAAATTTTAAGTGAAGTTATAAACGTCGAAGCTGACATTGATGACGTTAAGGATACACCCAATATTAATGAGCAGAAGTGGACTGATGTAGTGAGAAGACATCCCAGAAAACTTTTAGAGCAACAAAATAATCCAAACAATAAACAAAGTGCGACAAAAAATAAGCTGAAACCAAGACCTGTCATTGGAAAATCAACAAATAAAGTTTTAGTTGGAGCACCTAAGCAACTATTATCCTATTTTCATGTGAACAGGCTACAGCCAAACACACAAATTAAAGACATTACAACTTTTGTAAAGCAGATTACTGAAAATGTAACCTGCGAAGAAGTAAAGTGTAAGCGACCGGACATCTATATGTCCTACAAAATAACAATGCCTTCGGAATACAAAGAACAAATTATAGTTCCCAATTTCTGGCCAAGCGGTGTAGCAGTAAACAAGTTTTATTTTAAACGGGAGGTGTCAAACGAAAATTTCCCACGGACTTCAGGAGAACGGATAAATGTGTAGCGACATCAAATTTTGAAAACTGCAAAAAACTAAAAATATTCCATCAAAATGTTCAATCTTTGGGGAATAGTATAAATATGGTTGAATCTATCATTGAAGATAGGAATTTTACTTGTATATGCTTGACTGAGTATTGGCAAACACAGGAGAGGCTACCCTTTTATAAAATTAGGCATTTTAAATTAGCTTCTAGTTTTTGCAGAGAAACGAACTTTCATGGCGGATCTGCTGTATATGTTAAACAAGAAATTCCTCTCACCGTGTGCACAACTCTGGAAGATTTGTCAGAAAATTATGTGTTCGAATGCTCAAATGTAATTTGTGATTTTATAAGTTTTAAATGTGTGGTAGTGACCTTATATCGATCTCCTACTAGTGATATTCATACGTTCCTCGACAAATTTTATACTATGTTAAATTTTTTATTTGAGGGAAGTTACACATATTTTATTGCAGGAGATTTTAATATTGACTTTTCAAGTGAAAGTAGCATATGTAGAGATTTTAAAGAATTACTAATTAGTTTTAATGCACACTTGACTATATCAGAGCACACTAGAATTACAAGTACTACCAAATCATGTTTGGATAATATCATAACTAATTTTAATGGAAATTGCATAGGCAAGGTCATAGAGACATGTATATCTGTGATCTTGATCCTTCTACTATACCTAAGAGTAAAATTGAAAGAAGAAATTTCTGTTTTCAAAACATAAGTGATTTCTGTAACAAACTCAAGGAAGAATTATGGACAGGAGTGTACAATGCCTGCGATATAAATGAAAGTTTTTCATGTTTTCTATCTACTTTTTTATATTATTTTAACAAATATTTCCCAAAGTTTCAAGTACAAGAAAAAAATTCAAAGACATACTCATTTAATAGTTCAGAACTAATGGAAGTTAAACGACAGCTTATCATCTATCAATCTTTATCAAATCACAATAAAGTTTACAAAATTCCATTTAATAAACTCAAAACTAGATACAATATCTCATTACAGGAAACAAAGAAAACATATTTCAGTAACAAACTCAGTAATTCAAGTAACAAATCCAAATCAATGTGGCATAAGAGAAGTAATAAACACAAATACAAACAAAGAATATGTTTCAGAAAATTCTCATAATAGAGCAGAAGATTTTAATTTACTTTTTGTTAATAGTGTTACTTCTTTATTGTCTCAGCAGTCGTACTGTACTAAAGTTTCAAGTAATACAAATACGTTTCATGATAAGTCTATGTTTTTAAGCCCTGCCACAGTGGATGAAATTTTATCAGTTATCAAAAATATGAAAAATAAAAAAAGTACTGGCATTGACGACATACCTATTAATATTTTAAAACAATGTATTCATCACATTGTTAATCCACTGTGTTTCCTAATTAATAAATCGGTTGAAACAGGAAGTTTCCCAAATGAGCTAAAAATAGCTATTGTTAAACCGCTATTAAAAAAGGGTGATCCAAGCGACCTCACAAATTATCGGCCAATTAGTTTATTAACATGCTTTTCCAAACTTTATGAATATCTCATGGCTAACAGATTAGTTTCTTTTTTTGATAAATACAGTTTGTTCTCGGAAAACCAGAAAATAAAAAACAAATCTGGTAGTACTGCTTTGTTTGATTTTGTTTGTAATTTTTGAAGCTTTGGAGTCTGGAGATGTAACCTGTGGTATTTTTATGGACTTGTCCAAGGCTTTCGATTGTGTAGATCACGAAATTCTATTGAACAAATTATACGACTTTGGTGTACGTGGTAATGTATATGACTGGTTTCAGTCGTATTTAAGAAATCGTAAACAATTTGTAGAAATTAACCACGACAATACAAAAATACGATCGAAGGCCTTGGCGTTGACTGTGGGGGTGCCACAGGGTAGCATACCGGGACCCATACTTTTTATCATTTTTATAAATGACATTGTACATATAATATATGATAAAAACTCTCAGCATCTTGTTAACTATTGTGATGATACAAAGGGTTTAGTTAATGCTTCAGATCAGCCTTGGATGATTAGGATGAGGATTTTTGATGAAATCAATTAAAAATAGATTTTCTGAGAATAGACTAGTTTTAAACAATGAAAAAACAAATTGTATGCTTTTCAAAATTAATAAGCAACCTCAAAGTTTTCAATATATCACTTTGGATAATCAGAAAATGGATCTGACGAATGTTGTTAAATGTTTAGGTATTTATATAGATGATACAGTGTCATGGAAAAATCATATCGATTATGTCTGCAATAGATTATCATCCGTAACCTATGCGTTAAGAATTTAAAAAAATATAGTGTGCTATGATGTAGTCAAAACCATGTACTACGCAAACTTCTTCTCTATAATTAAATATGGTATTATTTGTTGGGGAAGTTCTAATGGTTTGAATAGAATTTTTATTTATCAAAAGCGCGCTGTTAGACTGATATTTGGAATTAAACAAGAGCAGACCTGCAGAGGCATTTTCAAAACTAATAAATTACTTACAGTATTTGCCATATATATATACGAGTGTATGCAATTTTTAGTAAAAAATCAAGTAAAATTCAATTCATATTTGAATTCTCATAGTTACAGTACTACATTACGGGGAAACTTTGCCTATCCAATTCATAAGTACAAGATGTATGAAAATAGCCCTGTATATCAATGTATGAAATTCTATAACACGTTTCCCATTGAAATAAAAAATGTAAATGACAGAATTTTTTTGAAAAGGGTACAGGAATATCTATTTGAATTAGAGCCTTATTCTATTAATGAGTTTTTAACACATAGTAAAATTTTTTAAATTTAATTTTAGCTTTTACTTACATAATTTTTTTTGTTTCTGTAATTTATTGACATATTTCACAGACCATGTATTTACTACTCTGTTGAATAAATAAACTTATCTATCTATCTATCTATCTATTTATAAGAGAAATATTTAAAAGGTAAAAACATCATTAAGATTATCACAATTTCATTTAATGCAGATCGGATGGAAATTTTTGCAAAGTACGAAAAATATTGTAATTTTAGAAGGGAATTCACATTTACAATCTTGTTACAAATTACCTATAATGATATTGTAGAATGGTTGAAGTGCAGAGATAGAGAAAGCGTCAATCAAAATAACATGAATATTCACTTTTTCTTTATATTTTTTGAATTATTTGTACTTAAACTAATCTATAAGTTGTTCAAATAAATGTAAATGGAGATTTTGAAATTTTATATGCATACGTAAATCATTTGAATAAGTTATAATTTTGAACAACAATTTTCACAAATATTTCTGCTAATAGGTATTTAAGCATAACTAAATATATTATGATAATGGCACTGCGTTGGTGAAACAATCATTGTTAAAATTTATTAATAAAAATTGTTAATTATTATAAACAAAATTAGTGAATACAAAGAAGGTAGGTACAAAAACCTCAAAAATAATTTGGTGAATATAGTAATTTATGTTATTTGTTAGGGAAACCGTTTACCAATTACACATTATATAGCTCTACGTAAATTGACAAATGAATATAATTTAACGAAAAAATACTTTACTTCGATATTTGTACGTAAGTATAGATATAAAATAAATATAGAACAGATAAACTCGCAAGTATAGAATATAGGAACATACGAGGGCAAGGTGAGAAGTCCCTGAAAATAAAACAGATGGCGCCACAATCGAAAATTCCATGTGACATTTGTGATGTACCATTTTTAGCTAGGATGCATTAAAATTTTCAGACATATGTCATTCAGTTCTGTTTAGACACCCATCGAAATCAAGCAACCTTGAAGATTTTTGTAAACATAGAAAAAATTGAATTTCGCTTCTTGATTAAACGTTATTTCTTACATGGAAAAAACATTACGCAAGCCAAACATCGCCAGTTAAACATGGGAACTCCTCACCATTTATTGGAACGATTAACAAGTGGTTTACTGATTTTCGTTGTGGTAGTTTGACCAGAAAGGACGCCGAACTTTCTGGTCGTTCAATTGAGATTACAACGCCGGAAATCATTTTTAAAAATCCATGCTATGATATTGGATGATCGACGAGTTGAAGTGCACGAGATTGCTGATGCTATGGGCATCTCAACCGAACGGGAACAGAATATTTTGCATAAATTTCTGAATATGAGGAAGCTAACTGTTAGATGGGTGCCGCATTTGCTCTCTGTTGACAACAAGCGCGATCGTCCGTGTGACAACTTCAAAGGAGTGTTTGGCGATGTTCAAGCTCAATATGGAATTTTTGCGCAGTTTCGTCACCGTGGACAAAACATAGATCCATCGCAATACCCCAAAGACCAAAGAACAGTAAAAAAAGTGGACTTGCCCTGGCGAATCGAATCCAAAAAAGGCCAATGTGGGTTTATCGGCCAACAAAGTGATGTCGTCAGTTTTTTGAGATGCACACGGTATCGTCCACATCGATTACTTTGAAAAGGGCGTATATTATGCAGAGCTGTTGGATCGTTTGAACGCCGATTAGAAGCGAAAGTGGCCGCATTTGTCAAAGAAAAGAGTACTCATCCACCAGGACAACGCACCGGCGCAGAGGTCCGCAGTCGCAATGGCAATAATAATAATAATTTTATTTGTTTTATATGGTACAAGGGTATTATACTACAGTACTACATAATTAGTAGCATAATACAGGAAAAAAAAAGAATAACAATTCATTTTAAGTCAAATAAAATTTTAATGAATCTCAAAAGGAGCTTAAGAGTCCTGTGGTGAGATTAATCTATCCAAACATAATTAAATATTCACCAATTTTATTTTATTGGTAAGTTAATTCAAAAATTTTCAGAAAGCAACTTTTAATTCAGATATGAAATTTAAGTCTCTATAAGTTGTACATGAGTTGAGTGGGAATATAATCACCATACAGTAAGGAAAAGATTTTTATGACATAATTTATCTAACAAAACGAGGGTTGAATATGTAAGCATTTTTTAAATCTATGAATTGATGTATTTCTATTCTACTTAATGACTATCAATTTTTTGCATTTGCTTTTAAACAAGGTAATAGAGTTACAATATTTTATATCAGTTGGTAATTTGTTATATATTCTGGGAGCAAGGAATGTGAAACATCTTTGACCAATGACTTTTGAGGTTTTCGGAATAATGAAGGCATGTTTGCTATATCGAGTATGGTGATCATGATTTATTCTATTTTGCTCAATCAAAATACACTTTTGTCGACCAAGTAGTATTAAACAATAAAGTTGTCTTATGTCCAATATTTTTGACTCTCGGAATATTAAACTCGTAGGATACATTTTTGGTTTTTTGAAAATTATTTTGAGAAGCCATTTCTGTATGACTTCTAATTTGTTTATTTGACCAGTGTATGCACCCCCAAGCTATAATTCCATACCTCAATTGAGATTCGGCAAGACTACAACATATTATAATTAGTTGTTTTATGCTTAATATTTGAGTCAGAACTTTAAATTTTGAGAGTAATCCTCTTATCTTTCGTATTAATTTATTTATATGGAAATTCCATCTAAGGTTAGAATCAAGTATTAAGCCAAGATATTTGATTTGAAATGTAATAGGAATGGAATAAGTTGAATTACCATTATTCATATTAAGTGATTCGAGTGAAGGAGCATATTTCTCATTCATGTAAAAAGGAACGCATTTTGTTTTATTAAAGTTTATTGACAGCAAATAAACATCAAACCAGATTTTTATGGCATAAATTGCGCTACGAATTAGTTAGTCACCCAGCATATAATCCAGATTTGCCCCCTTCGATTTTATCTATTTCCAAACTTGAAGAAATGGCTCGGCGGGAAGAGATTTGGTTCCAACGATGAGGTCATCGCTGGAACAAACGCCTATTCCGAAGGATTGTCGAAATCGTATTATTTGGAAGGGATCGAAAAATTAGAAAAACAATGGACGAAGTTTATCGGGCTATAACGATCGTTTCGCAAACGTACAAATAGTAGTAATGACAACATAGGGGAAGGGTTGTACCTTGGGACATATGTAGTACAATTTAAACTATTTCAGGGGTGGCTCTGCACATTATATAATCTATTGACAACACTGTTGTTCGTTTGTTTACGAAGCCATTTAAGTTTCAGTTTCGTTCCGACGCGTACAGTGCGAATTGATGTTTAGACTACGTCTGAAGTAAAATCTAGTTACCATTTACGTCGCTCATAGAAGCAAGAGTAAGCCCTTGGAACGTGTGCTTGGTTGTACCTTGGGACATGTGCCAAAGTACAATCAATGACTTACACGCTATTTATCTTGTACCTATTATGTATCTAACTTTCCAGATCGGCAGAAGTGCAGTTGGAAGAAAGAGTGTAAAACCTGATGTAGTGGCTTTGAAAATAGAGGTCTGACTCACAATCGACCTCTCCAAAAAATAGCAAGAATCTATAACGTATCAAAAAAGCACAATCAACAGGCATATAAGAAAACATGAACTATTTGGTAGATATGACTTCAAAATGAAGCCAGGAAAGCTACAAAAAAGGTATTCACCATTGAGCAAGAAGAGGTGCTACTCTCATATATTTTGAAGGTTTCGCAATGAATCTTCGGCGTAACTGTGGAAGAAATGAAAAAATTAGCCTTTCAGTTTGCCAAAGTAAACAACATCAAGTATCCAGATAAATGGAACGAAAATGAATCGGCGGGTAGGCAATGGTACATAAGAAGTTTTGTCTTCGCTATTTATGCGTTTATCAGTATGTGGACATGAATGTCTCAAACAAATATGATTCGTGATTCCTTTAACATTATAGTAAACATACAAACGTAGAAGAGCCTGCATCGCAAATTAAGTTGAAATTTCTGTTTAATAACTTTTACTTATTTGGAATTATAATTGAAGGATCGAAAAGAGAATTAGATGGTAAAACGTAGCACTGCTGCCGCTTATCGTGTCAATCCATAAATGAGATATGAGGAAATTTGAAAGGTAGCGTTCCTTTTCATTTGTGGAGTTAAAACGAGATTATTCCTCGGGTATCGACCGAAAAGTATACTAAACAATATATCAGAGACGTCACCAACAGAATGCTTAATTTTTGTTATTACAAAGTTACAAATGGTGTTGCTTTAGGCGGTTATCTGTTATTAAATTCATGGTTAATTGAGTATCAGAGAGGGATATATCGAGAACCCAATAATAAACTTCAAGTGGCCTCTGAACACTCAGAACGAACGTGGGTAGTATGAATGACTATTTTCTCACCGACATTATTCTGAAGTAACTCACATTTACGAATCGTAAACAGTTTGATAGTTAGAATAACTCGAATAAATGAAGTTCTATGCTATAACGATCATTATCAGTCTACTCTAGAGCATTTGTTCGGAAAATTCAACTTTGTTTGTCTCGCATGGAACTTTTGTGAGCTTATACGAAGTAACTGCTACACTATCGTCTTTCATAGAGAATGAAACAAAAAGTAGCTTAGAAGAATTGCTGTGCTGTCTGTATGTAATATAAGAGTAAGACAAGCTTTGTCATAAAACGACGTTGCGGTGAGATGAATAATATATACCAACAGAATTGTTTATCTAAGTTGCGGGGTTTATTTATTTAGTGCATCAAATGCTTAAGTAGACTGTAACATTTCATTGTTAATTAAAACTACGGCATTAGTACATACATAAATTTCAAGTGTCGGCAAGTAAAACTGAAAACCAACAATCGTAAAACGAGATTCAATTTGCCTTGATGAATATTCATAATTATCGGAATGTATGATAAGTGCCTAGTTTGTGGAGTGGGTTGAGCGATATCAACTTTATCTCATCATAACTCATGTCGTTTGCAATTATTTCACGTATAATTAAAATGTAAATGATTAATGGCATCGAATGTATCGCAATCGATAACCGTTGATTTGCATGTGTATTAAATACTTTCCCTGAATTTGTCATTTATATTCTGTTGATGAAGCCATTTAGGATCAATGATAATTATTGGAAATCGTAAATATCAGTTGGATATGCCATGCTCTACGTCATAACTTGTTCGATACTTTCCGTGTGAAACAGGAAGATCGTTCGATGACAGGTACGAACATTTAGTTCATGCATAAAAAATATACGATGCCTTCAAAAATTCCTGATCCAATATGTCAGCTCGTTAAAGTTATAGAAAATTCTCCAAACTATGCCGAAAGGGCAAAATATTATATATGGATTTTTGCCCTCAAAATAACGGCTTTTTAAACTAATACATTTTTTTTGAAAAATGCATACCCTACGAGTTACAGCCCTTTTCGAAATGAAGAGTGGAGAGGAACTTTAAGAAGAAGAGAACATATTTCAAAATGATTGGAGGTTGTTATTTGTTGAAAAAGAGTACTTTAGGTTCACTCTTTGTTTTTAAGCAATTATTTTACAAGAAATATGAAGGGAAATCAATTTAAATAATTTCTATGGCATTAGTAAATTGTGTTTGTTATTCTTAAAATACATGTAAATTTTGTTTTAAAAATTTCCGAAGCTTATCTTTGTATTTAATTGAAAGAATGTACATGTATGTTAACAATAAACATATTATTCTAATAACATAGAAATAATTTAAATTGATGTTACTTCATATTTCTTGTTAAATAATTATTAAAAAAGAGTATAAAGCAAAGTATTAATGATTCAACCACTAACAATATCCAATCATTTGAAAATATTTCACTTTATACGTCTCAATTAAGGTTCTTCCCCACTCCAGATTTTTAAAAGAGCTAAAAGGAAGGATATGGATTAAAAAAAATTACAAAATTAACGAGTTGCCATATTGTATCAACTGTTTGGTATTTTTAAATATTGATGACGAATTCTTGATCAGCAATTCCAAAATCCATTAAGTTGTGAATTTCATCAAAATTGGACCAAAATATTTTTATTTGGAAGATTTCGACCCTTAATCCCGATTTACGATACTACAGGTTGTGCGGACAAGTGTCAATAATTCGGAAAGTATGCGGTTATTTTTAAATTTTCTAATGAAACATATTTATTTGACATAAATTTAGATGTTC
Organism: Endomychus coccineus; assembly: GCA_958510875.1. Lineage (NCBI taxonomy): Eukaryota > Metazoa > Arthropoda > Insecta > Coleoptera > Endomychidae > Endomychus > Endomychus coccineus. The sequence continues at coordinate 44,967,067 of OY294068.1, forward strand.
AAGGAATCTTTGAAGGTCGATGGTTCCCCTTCCTTTCGTACCCCCCAAACTTAACTTTACAGTTTTATGTAACTTTACAATTGCAGGAAAAGTCGGCAAATACTTAATTTTGGAGAACAAACGACAAAACGAATGATCTCTTATTTTTTTAAATACGATTTTTGCATGCAGTATAGTTTTTAGCCCCCACTCTTTTCTCTCTAAAAGGGCTCTGACTCGGAAGAGGTGCATTTTTCAGAAAAACGACTTGAATTATGGACCCAAAAATTCATCTATACCATTTTTTCCTATTTGGTATCTTTTCCAAAGGTTTTATGGTTCACTCAAATGCTGCTCAAATTTTTGAAGGGACGTTCTGATATGAAACACCTGATATCAGAAACATCTCTGATACATTCACCAGAGTTGAAAGCTTTGAAGTTGACATGGTTGCGGTGGAACGAAATTCAATTTTGAAATTGAATTTCAGCTATTGAAGATATGTTGCAAATATGTATCATTAACTGAAAGCACTTTTGAAATGGTATATAAGAAAACTAATAATCATATATGATGAAGAGGTTTCTATGAAGGACATTCTGTAATATACTGGTGGGATGTACTTAGAAAACTGAAAAGTCATGTTATAGAGAAGGAAAATATCTCATAATGAGGATTTCAGACATCAAAGAAAATACAACATATTGAAAAACGTTCATAATCTTTAATAAGATGAAAACGAATAAAATTTATTAACAATCGTTCTGCGTGAAAACTTCAACGGGCAATCGGTAACATAGCTTAATACATTTTTTATTGGAAACAATCCAAACTCAAATCAGTTCAGTTCAATCAGGCATATTATTGACCCACATTTCTTAACTTCGTTCAAAGATGCAAACTACTGTCAACTTTTGAAAGAACTGTATTTTGGGAGAATATATATTACTACGAGGGGAAGGGGAAAAGTCCGTGAAAAATGAAACAAGAAATGATTTATTTGGTCAAAACTTATTTCATTTCTCAACATAATCTCCTCGTAGTTCCATACACTTGGTCGTTTTTCTAATTTTTGGAATTAGTTTGGAGTAAATATGGCGAGAAAAAAAGGCAAGGTTGGCGAAAATTTTACGATGCTTAGCGACCCGGTGGAAAGTGTTTGTTAGGGTATCAATAACAACCCCCTGAAATTTATATTTCCCAAAGTGGGTGCAACCCCTTTTTTTGGGCAAAAAGTTTTTTTTTCACATTTTTAAGAGTAGTTTAGCAAAAAAAGTTAATATCTCTGGTTGTATTGAAAATTAAGAGACCAAAGTAGAACCCTTTTATTGTCAATGTCCAAGGAACTTCCAGTCCAAATTTCAAGTTGATCCGACCTCCCCCCTCTCCGTAATATATATATATATAGATATATATATACTCATATATGCAAGGAATCTTGCGTAACTTGGCTAACTCGGTAATTTTTCAACCGATTTGGCTGAAATTTGGACTGAAGATAGTTGTTATGGTCTCAAAACTACCCTCTAGATTTCAAGTAAAAATTTTGAACAATTTTCCAGAAATTCAACTTTAAGTCAATTTTTTAGTTATTTTTCAAATTAAGATATCTCATGTCATTTACATCCGATCGGGATCTGCTTTGCGAAAAAATGTAGGAATTCGCATATAGTTTTATGTCATGGAACTCATTTCTTAATTATTTTTCTCCGGCCTGTATTGGCCATTTTATTTTCGGTATTAACATCCCCAAAACTTGTGTCAAATTAATCAATTTGAAGTTTCTAAAAGTGTAAAATTTCGCAATTTTATACGAATATTGTGAGGCTCAGAAGTTGATAGTGCTTTAGGCTTCGGGATTTTTACGTGGCGTATCGAAATTAGCAGGTTCAGATTGTATAAAAACACAATTGCATGAACGCCAGACGTCCTATGTAATTAGCTACGAACGTAATCATTTTGACGTTTCCTTCGAGAAGCTCGCTACGCGTCAGTTAGAGTTTATACATTTTACCTCGGTCTTGTTATGTTGGGGCCGTTTCGTGCCCCGTGCGGGCAGCGCCAGCTGTAATAAAGTATTTTCGGCTGTGGGCCGCTAGCTTTCACCCGCTTCGGTTATATTTTACTAGCTAGAAAATTCCCTTTGGTACGTCGCACGTTAGACATGCGTAGCTGAGACCTGAGAGTACCTGTTTCTATTTTTATGGACATTTATCGAAAAAAGAAGGGCCGTCGGGCACAGTCCGATACCTAATCTAACTAAATGGAGCGAAAACGGCACGGGAAAAGTTGTCGTAAAGCCGTATTAGGTACAATCAGTTTGCACTTGTCTAACTCGCCAGCTTCGCGTTACTCACATAAAAGTCATTCGATTTATCTCAAATTAACCAAAGTGGCCAATATAGATAGAAAAAAAAATAATTAAAAGATGAGTTCCATGACATGAAACTATATGTGAATACCTACATTTTCTCGCAAAGCAGATCCCGATCGGATGTAAATGACATCAATCTTAATTTGAAAAATAACTAAAAAATTGACTTAAAGTTGAATTTCTGGAAAACTAATATTTTCACTTGAAATTCAGAGAGAGTAGTTTTGAGGCCATAACACCTATCTTCAGTCCAAATTCCAGCCAAATCTACTTTGGTTCCTTAGTTTTCAATACAACCAGAGATATTGATTATTTTTTGCTAAACTACCCTTAAAAATGTAAAAAAAAACTTTTTGGCCAAATAAAGGGGTTGCACCCACTTTGGGAAATAGAAATTTCAGGGGGATGTTATTGGTACCACAACAAACATTTTCCACCGGGTCGCTAAGCATCGTAAGATTTTCGCCAACCATTTGCCAGATTTATTTCACTATTTCCAAATAATTCGATTTCGACAATCTCGATAAAATCGATGCTATGAAATGAGGACACAGTGTAATGTGACGGAAAATGTCACGGAAAGCGATGCATTTCCGCAACACAATCAAGAGGCTGTGTTTTTAGTGCGATTCAGATGCGTCGCGTTATCACCATTATGAATAGCAGAAATTCAATTGTCGCCTTAAACTTTATGGGTTTCGTTAAATATCCGTCCACAGCATAATAAAAAAAATATTGAACCGAATGAGATTAAATTTGGAGAAGGTATAAATACACAGTGAATGGACTCATATAGAAAAAAGATGAAAACTACCCACTTGATGGAACTTAAACATTGTGTACAACGTGCACTTTGCAGAATTTTTCAATTTCCGACAGACAGCCTCCGTACAAAAGGGCCCCACAATATGAGAAATTCAATTCTTTAAGATTTCAGTGACAATTTGGAATACCACATGACAATGATTATAATATTCATCATAATAATGAAACAGAATCAAATTCATAAGCCCTGAATGCGTTGTATGCTTGTACGCCTCACGAAGGCATTAAAGTAAGAATGATGATAGAAATCATTACGAACTTACCGCAAAATTTACTTCTAAATTTCCTTCTAATTTAGATTTGTGTTTTAAGATAGATACCGTAGAGCTATGAAGTTGGAATTACAAAAATAGTATTTCCTATGGAGACTCAAACCAAGAATCTTTTGATTCACAAGCCATGCTTTGGTAATTTATTGAAGATTCAGCCAATGTAAGTTTATTATAATCCCAATTATACTCCATCCACCTCAAGAGTTAGCAGATTGATTTATAGAATATTCTAGCTAAAAATCTTAGGTTCGTCGTCAGTACAAGGGTGTCTATAGTATCGAAGCAGATATGAATGTTTATTTTCATTGAAAATTCAACAGACCAAAAGTAACAACTCTCTAGGGGCAATACTCCATTTCAATCCCTGAAACCGTAGAAATTTGAATAAGAAAATGAATTCGATCAAAACATAAGCACACGAGTTTTTCTTGAAGGGAGACTTTATGGCTTTCTAATTGGATAATCAAATGGTTTCTGAAACAAATGTATCGTTTTATTCTTTCGAACAACCTTCAGATTTGAATTGTCTTTTGCATATATTAAGCAATCACATGAAAATTCAAGAAAAAAGCTATGACATGATATGTCTACTTTCATATATATTTATATCAAACTTCAATGATTTGCCTATATAGGAGTTCCTTATAATTCTCGCAAGTATATATCAATGGTGCATCAGTTTTTGATTGTTTTTTAGATGCCTCATGAATGTCCTTGGATTTATATAACAGCAGGAACGTATTACATTCTTCTGAGTTGCTGGGTATCTACATATTTCAAATTGTTCAATCTAGTAAGTCTTATGGAAATTACTTTATTAGATTTTCAGTTTTGTTGTTAGGAGGGTTCAAGACTGAAACATGCGTTGTCGTAGTGAATATACGTTACAAACACAATCTGTCAGCAATAATCTTCCGCATTTTCAATCTGAGATTATTACATTCTTTATGGGAGGGTGTACTAGGAGGTTGCGGGATTCTAGATAGCCTGGATGCGTCATCCATTTCATGCTTTATAGTTATACAACTGAATATGAGGAGGAAAAATCCTCGAGATAAACATTTTACTCTACCTAAACTTTCTCATATACGACAACACAAGTACATGTTCTATTTCTTGATTACTATAACTACTTTATAATGTTTCCGTTTATAATATTTCTCATATTTCAAAGATATGAGTTGACGCGGAGTGAAATATATCCAGTCATATTATAAACATGAAACGTCAATTTTAATACTAGCTACCAGTGTGCTTTTACATTATCGACAGATTATGTATTTCATTCACAACCATTAAACAAAAATACATCCATTAAATATACGGTTTTCAACTGTTCATGGTATCCATTACTGTTATGGACTAAATAATAATGACAGGGAAGAAAAAATCGTAAGTGGAATCTGTTAATTTGTGATAATTCTTACTTTGATACAGAAACACTAACGTGACTTTAGTTTTACAACTAGCGTGCGATCTAAAACGATACAACATGGGAGATAGCGTCCAAGCTATATGACAGATTTGCTAAAAGAGATGAATGATGCAAAATTCACAGTAATATAATAAACTTCCATTTTTTTCATACATTTGAAAAGCACATAACTAGCACAAAAGTATATGGTGATGAATATTTCATTTGGCAGCAGTTTAGTATAGTTTAGGTGTCAAGTATACGTCTACCTAAAGCCTCCGATAAAACCATCATCGTTAACAAGGTCCCTAATGGAGCACAACATGAATCAAGCAGATAATTAGCACAAAATTATATGGTGATGAATATTTCATTTGGCAGCAGTTTAGTATAGTTGAGGTGTCAAGTATATGTCTACCTGAAGCCCCCAATAAAACTATCATCGTTTACAAGGACCCTAATGGAGCACATAATTAGCACAAAATTATATAGTGATGAATATTTCATTTGGCAGCAGTTTAGTATAGCTTAGGTGTCAAGTATACGTCTACCTAAAGCCCCCGATAAAACTATCATCGTTTACAAGGTCCCTGATGGAGCACAACATGAATCAAGCACATAATTAGCACAAAATTATATGGTGATGAATATTTCATTTGGCAGCAGTTTAGTATACTTGAGGTGTCAAGTATATGTCTACCTGAAGCCCCCAATAAAACTATCATCGTTTACAAGGACCCTAATGGAGCACATAATTAGCACAAAATTATATAGTGATGAATATTTCATTTGGCAGCAGTTTAGTATAGTTTAGGTGTCAAGTATACGTCTACCTAAAGCCTCCGATAAAACCATCATCGTTAACAAGGTCCCTAATGGAGCACAACATATATCAAGCACATAATTAGCACAAAATTATATAGTGATGAATATTTCATTTGGCAGCAGTTTAGTATAGTTTAGGTGTCAAGTACACGTCTAACTAAAGCCCCCAATAAAACTATCATCGTTTACAAGGTCCCTAATGGAGCACATAATAAGCACAAAATTATATAGTGATGAATATTTCATTTGGCAGCAGTTTAGTATAGTTTAGGTGTCAAGTATACGTCTACCTAAAGCCCCCGATAAAACCATCATCGTTTACAAGGTCCCTAATGGAGCACAAAATGAATCAAGAACATAATTAGCACAAAATTATATGGTGATGAATATTTCATTTGTCAGCAGTTTAGTATAGTTTAGGTGTCAAGTATACGTCTACCTAAAGCCCCCGATAAAACTATCATCGTTTACAAGGACCCTAATGGAGCACATAATTAGCACAAAATTATATAGTGATGAATATTTCATTTGGCAGCAGTTTAGTATAGTTTAGGTGTCAAGTATACGTCTACCTAAAGCCTCCGATAAAACCATCATCGTTAACAAGGTCCCTAATGGAGCACAACATATATCAAGCACATAATTAGCACAAAATTATATAGTGATGAATATTTCATTTGGCAGCAGTTTAGTATAGTTTAGGTGTCAAGTACACGTCTAACTAAAGCCCCCAATAAAACTATCATCGTTTACAAGGTCCCTAATGGAGCACATAATAAGCACAAAATTATATAGTGATGAATATTTCATTTGGCAGCAGTTTAGTATAGTTTAGGTGTCAAGTATACGTCTACCTAAAGCCCCCGATAAAACCATCATCGTTTACAAGGTCCCTAATGGAGCACAAAATGAATCAAGAACATAATTAGCACAAAATTATATGGTGATGAATATTTCATTTGTCAGCAGTTTAGTATAGTTTAGGTGTCAAGTATACGTCTACCTAAAGCCCCCGATAAAACCATCATCGTTTACAAGGTCCCTGATGGAGCACAAAATGAATTAAGCACATGATTAGCACAAAATTATATAGTGATGAATATTTCATTTGGCAGCAGATAAGTATAGTTTAGGTGTCAAGTATACGTCTACCTAAAGCCCCCGATAAAACCATCATCGTTTACAAGGTCCCTGATGGAGCACAAAATGAATTAAGCACATGATTAGCACAAAATTATATAGTGATGAATATTTCATTTGGCAGCAGATAAGTATAGTTTAGGTGTCAAGTATATGTCTACCTAAAGCCCCCAATAAAACTATCATCGTTTACAAGGTCCCTAGTGGAGCACAAAATTAATCAAGCACATCAATAGCACAAAATTGTAAGACCAAAAGAAATTCATTAAATTATTTATTTTTACAAATCGTTGCATTCAGGCTATATGCCGAACTCGTTAACAGAGATAAATAATGGTGCAAAATTTCCAGAAATATCATCAACTTCCGTTAATTTTGTATATATTAAGAGCACATAATTAACAAAAAATTGTATTTTTATAATATATGATGTGATGTGACATAATAACATATAAAAACTATTAATTACAAAAACAACATTATCAACAAAAGGAATCATTACATTACATTACATTAGTAGAAACAACCAATACAGATAAACCCCCTCACAAGCTACTCGTGCTGTGGGTAAGCACGTGACATGCATATGATTCACTGTATAAGTTATATTTCTTGATCAATTTGTAACAGCATAATGCGCAATTCTCGAAAATTTTCGTTTAGCAGAGTTCATAATTACTCCTCCTCTTCGTCTTGTTCTTTATCCTTTCCCAATTCAAAGAATTGTTCATATTCCTTCCTAATTGTATTTTTAACTTACATATTTTAAGTTATACAAAACAAGTAGGTTACTACTTACACACGGTATAAATTATCTTATCGATAATAAACAATAAAGTCACATACACTCTATTTAACCCATCACTTCTATGACTTCTATCTCGAATTTCTAGATTCTGATTGTAGTGAACTAGTCTAATTCCACATTTTATACATGGTTCCAGAATAAGCCCGAAATGTCTAGTATCTTCGAGATTGATGGTTCTCGAATATTCTAATATTTACAGTGTATTAGATTATTCCGGAGTCACCAGTGGGGTGATGCGAATGTATTTCGTAACAGTTTTATGCTTACTTTACCACAGTGGATCTATTTAATTCAGTGTAGAAACATTTGATTCAATTACTGGCGACTTGGAATATTCGATACCAATCTTTTGGCGATCAAAACAATTTTTTGTTTGTAGAGAAATATGATATCAAATAAATTCTTTTCTTGCTTCAAATAAATTCGCGCACTACCTATCTGTCTGAGATTTCAAAAGTTATATTACTTACCTATTGAACCAGTCGTCTGTATACCTTGGGTAAGGGAATGGGTCGTTGCTACTGAAGTCGTAACTAGCCCTCGCGTTCTGAAAAAGTTGTATATGAGATATACGGTAGTTGGAAAATTTGTAAATAACTCACGTAATTGAATTTCAGATCTGGATGCATGTAATCCATTCCTGTAACAGAGAAGCAATTGATAAAATTTTTCATTGGAAATCATGGAAGTGGATATCAATATTGAATTATGTGAAAATCGTGAACTTTGTTCTCAACATGGTCTAAATAAATCCCTTCCAAATTGAAGCAACATTCTTAGATGATTGCATTTTTGAATTCACTTTGAACTATATTTGTAAGGGGTAAATAACGTCCACAATGCGTTAGTCGTGTTATGACACTTATAAAAACTGTCGCAACCACCATGCGTTGTGGCTATGGCCACGGTTGCTGATGTGACCACGATTGAGTTGATACGATGAACAGTGGTTTGTAATATGGGTCCTAGTCTTGATAATTTTTAATGCAAAAAAACACAAGTTCTAGGTTTTACAAAACTTTCATTAAAGAAGCTGAGCCTGTTTTGTTTCTTGAAGTAATATTTCGTATCTTTCGACAATGATGAAAAAATTGCGATCAGTACTTGTCTTCATTAACTCATTTCATTTATCAAAAAATATGTTCGTTTTACTAATCATGATTAGCTCACATATGTTCACACTTGTGAATGGCAGTAAAGAATGAAACATGTTTTTGAATGCATTTTCAGGAGCTAAAATTCAATGTGAAAAAAAGTGGCTAAATATAGCCGGACTCTGAAGTATGGCCAGAACATCCTGGTACTCCAGTCATCTCCAAGAATTTCGTGAAAATATATTCTGCAAAGGCGTGAAACTTGTCAGGGAGGTTCTCTTGAGGTTGCCGGTAATGACTATAACCCTCAATAATCACCTGGTGGTCAGGATAACCTGATTATCTAGGACATCTCCGGGGACTATTTTTTAATATGCTCAGAAACGCAAACAAAATCGTCTGTAGGAGATTTTGGGGTCGATGATCACGATTCTGGTGCCAGATTCAAACTACGACGCACCTGGGGCTCAGGGCATCCTGGCACTAACGTCGCCTCTGAAAAATTCGTTGAATTATCGTGATCAGCGACCCCAAAAACCCCCGAGCATGATATTCTGGCCTATTTCGTCTATATTTGGCCACGATTTTCAGATTGTATTTTAGCTTCTGAAAGTGCATTCAAAGATGCATTTTCCTCTGTAGCTGGTAACATTTTTTTAAATGACTTCTATAATCGATTTAAAAAAAAGCGTCAAAATCGGTTCAGCCGCTTTTTTATTCGACCGTTTAGGCTTTATTTGCTCGACTTAACGTATTCATGTAACAATCTCATCCTATAAATTACTTGACGAACTTTAACCGGTACAATGAGAAAAGGGATAAAATTGGATACCTAATAGATTCTCTGGGTCTTAATCTATAGCAAACTTTCGAAAGTAAAGGTTGAATAATGCTTTGACACACTCTAAAAATTGGGTGATGCCTGGCGAATAACAACAATTCATGAGGTTAGGTTTAGGTTCAGATTTTTTGTGAGTGGGCCGAACATCGATTCCTCCATGTGTCTATTGTGGCTCACTTATTTTCATGTTTCCCCCAGCAAGCTTAGTCTCTTGATAATGCTGGTTGAAGTTTTGTTGAAATTTTCTGTTAGGAGATGTGTCTTAGCGAACATCCCAGATCTAATTCTTTCCCCAGCTGGGCATTCACTCAGAATGTGTTCCTCCGAGACGGAGTTGAGCGTCTTTCACTAAGCCGAGCCTTTGTAGACTGTGACATAAGCAGCAGTGTCCTTTGTATAGCACGATTAGAGTAGTACCTGCTTTGCTCGAGGAGTTTCCTGGCTCATGTTCTCGAAGGGTTTATAACGAACGCTTTATTCTTGTTACCTAGGCATGCTAGATGTTTTTGAGAGTTCCATATCGTTTTTGAGTTACACTGATACGAGCCAATCGCTTTGAGAGCCGCTTGGCTGCCTTCGATCTGTGAGCACGTTGTCTCTGTCCCAGCTCTCGTGCACACCATTCGATGGCATTTTTTTTGCTTGAAAAATAGTTCTTAAGTACCAAGCACCTTGGGCTACAACCGTATGTGCCGGCTCTAACACCTTGTGGAAAGTTTTGGAGCCGTCTGTGAACCAACATATGTCCACTTTCAGTAGGTCGGTTTTACTCGGAATACATTCATCTCTTTCTAGGAAAATGATCTCGAAGGGGATCTTGACGTTGGTCATTGTTGATATTATATCTGAGATCATTCCCAGAATCCTGTGACTTTCCAGAACTTCTTGCAGACTATTCCACTCCATATGCCTGCTTGTGACCTGGCAGCGGTTACTTGCGTAATAATGCATCCCTTAATAGACCCCTACATAATCGGCTATACATGTATCGGCTGCTTTTTACATTTCCCTGCTTCTAACAAGCGTAACTTGTAGCTTGTACGGCAGTCTGAACAAATATGATATTCATGAAATGCTAGGAAGTAGTTTGCACGTTCAGTGTCAGCTGTAGTCTGCAATTGTTATATACCTTGTTCAGTTTGACATTGCAATATGCCTATTTGAAACTAGTAGTCTATGACATGATTCTGTCAAATCAAGCTGCACGTTTCGGTAGAGAATAACATTTGTTGAATTGTTGTAAGATTTACAATTAATCAGGTTTGGTTTAGAGGGCTTCGGCACGATATCCATCTTCAAAAATAGGCCAAGACATCCTGGTGGTCAGGATACCCTGATTATCTAGGACATCTCCGGGGACTGTTTTTCGTCACGATATCCATCTTCAAAAATACTATCGAAATGACAAAAGTTGGTTCAGGTTGGGTTTTATTTCATACAGTTATCGTGTTGTCCGGATGTCACATTGAGTATCCATTAAGAGAGCTTCGCTCCACAATATCTTTAATGAATGTAGTTATCCATAGGAACTCTTAATGTTTCTTTAATAATTTCTCGGGCTGATACTTCGACTAATATTGAATTATAGAGAATATATCCATGAATGGAGAAAAGTATTACAAATTTTGATCAAGCAAAATTCTATTCCAAGAGAATGGGAACAAATTGCTAGGAGTTGACAGCTTCGACCTAATGAATCTTATATCAAATAAATAGATAGATAGATCTATACTTCGACGTCTGTTGTACCATACAACGAGTGGAGACTCGTATAACTCACTTATAGTAGTGTTCCAGTTTAGAATAATATCATTTTATTTAATTGGGCAGGATGGCAATTAAGGTCTCCACAGAGTTGTGAGGAGACCTTGTTCACACCTTCTTGTGCTTTCAGGCTTACTGGTTGAATACTTAGTGGGGATTTCCATTCGTCAGGGAAATAGTTATTGGAAAATTATTCATAGTTCCTATGCTACCGAGAAGACACCGAAGGATCTCTATTGAAGGTAGTCATAATCGACTTACAACGTGATAAAAAGACCAAAATATCCCACGGCATCCATGAATAGACGTCCCAATGTACCACATTGACAGATTTCTTAGTGGGACATCTATTCATAGATGTACTGGAATATTTTGGCCTTTTTACCACGTTGAGGTCAGTTATGACTACGTTCAACAGAGATCCTTCGGTAACGTTGCAAACTTGCGCGTTCCACTGATGAACTCTATGAGAAGAGCAAAACATATGTCTGGAACTATTAGTTTGTGACGTTACTGATCGACCTGGACTAGAAAAACCTTTTCATAGATACTTCACATCTATTTCAATGCCTATAATACTCCGAACAAATTAGCGATCACTTGTACAATCACAAGAACGTCTCGGATCAAAATTGTGGGTGAAAAATATACAGAAAACCATTAAAACAAATAAAATACACAGACCCAGAAATAGTTATTGGAAAATTATTCATAGTTCCTATGCTACCGAGAAGACACCGAAGGATTTCTATTAAAGGTAGTCATAATCGACTAACAACGTGATAAAAAGACCAAAATATCCCACGGCATCTATGAATAGACGTCACAATGTACCACATTGACAGATTTCTTAGTGGGACATCTATTCATAGATGTACTGGAATATTTTGGCCTTTTTACCACGTTGAGGTCAGTTATGACTACGTTCAACAGAGATCCTTCGGTAACGTTGCAAACTTGCGCGTTCCACTGATAAGCTCTATGAGAAGAGCAAAACAAATGTCTGGAACTATTAGTTTGTGACGTTACTGATCGACCTGGACTAGAAAAACCTTTTCATAGATACTTCACATCTATTTCAATGCCTATACTACTCCGAACAAATTAGGGATCACTTGTACAATCACAAGAACGTCTCAGATCAAAAGTGTGGGTGAAAAATATACAGAAAACCATTAAAACAAATAAAATACACAGACCCAGAAATAGTTATTGGAAAATTATTCATAGTTCCTATGCTACCGAGAAGACACCGAAGGATTTCTATTAAAGGTAGTCATAATCGACTAACAACGTGATAAAAAGACCAAAATATCCCACGGCATCTATGAATAGACGTCACAATGTACCACATTGACAGATTTCTTAGTGGGACATCTATTCATAGATGTACTGGAATATTTTGGCCTTTTTACCACGTTGAGGTCAGTTATGACTACGTTCAACAGAGATCCTTCGGTAACGTTGCAAACTTGCGCGTTCCACTGATGAGCTCTATGAGAAGAGCAAAACATATGTCTGGAACTATTAGTTTGTGACGTTACTGATCGACCTGGACTAGAAAAACCTTTTCATAGATACTTCACATCTATTTCAATGCCTATAATACTCCGAACAAATTAGCGATCACTTGTACAATCACAAGAACGTCTCAGATCAAAAGTGTGGGTGAAAAATATACAGAAAACCATTAAAACATATAAAATACACAGACCCAGAAATAGTTATTGGAAAATTATTCATAGTTCCTATGCTACCGAGAAGACACCGAAGGATTTCTATTAAAGGTAGTCATAATCGACTAACAACGTGATAAAAAGACCAAAATATCCCACGGCATCTATGAATAGACGTCACAATGTACCACATTGACAGATTTCTTAGTGGGACATCTATTCATAGATGTACTGGAATATTTTGGCCTTTTTACCACGTTGAGGTCAGTTATGACTACGTTCAACAGAGATCCTTCGGTAACGTTGCAAACTTGCGCGTTCCACTGATGAGCTCTATGAGAAGAGCAAAACATATGTCTGGAACTATTAGTTTGTGACGTTACTGATCGACCTGGACTAGAAAAACCTTTTCATAGATACTTCACATCTATTTCAATGCCTATAATACTCCGAACAAATTAGCGATCACTTGTACAATCACAAGAACGTCTCGGATCAAAATTGTGGGTGAAAAATATACAGGAAACTATTAAAACAAATAAAATACACAGACCCAGAAATAGTTATTGGAAAATTATTCATAGTTCCTATGCTACCGAGAAGACACCGAAGGATTTCTATTAAAGGTAGTCATAATCGACTAACAACGTGATAAAAAGACCAAAATATCCCACGGCATCTATGAATAGACGTCACAATGTACCACATTGACAGATTTCTTAGTGGGACATCTATTCATAGATGTACTGGAATATTTTGGCCTTTTTACCACGTTGAGGTCAGTTATGACTACGTTCAACAGAGATCCTTCGGTAACGTTGCAAACTTGCGCGTTCCACTGATGAGCTCTATGAGAAGAGCAAAACATATGTCTGGAACTATTAGTTTGTGACGTTACTGATCGACCTGGACTAGAAAAACCTTTTCATAGATACTTCACATCTATTTCAATGCCTATACTACTCCGAACAAATTAGGGATCACTTGTACAATCACAAGAACGTCTCAGATCAAAAGTGTGGGTGAAAAATATACAGAAAACCATTAAAACATATAAAATACACAGACCCAGAAATAGTTATTGGAAAATTATTCATAGTTCCTATGCTACCGAGAAGACACCGAAGGATTTCTATTAAAGGTAGTCATAATCGACTAACAACGTGATAAAAAGACCAAAATATCCCACGGCATCTATGAATAGACGTCACAATGTACCACATTGACAGATTTCTTAGTGGGACATCTATTCATAGATGTACTGGAATATTTTGGCCTTTTTACCACGTTGAGGTCAGTTATGACTACGTTCAACAGAGATCCTTCGGTAACGTTGCAAACTTGCGCGTTCCACTGATGAGCTCTATGAGAAGAGCAAAACATATGTCTGGAACTATTAGTTTGTGACGTTACTGATCGACCTGGACTAGAAAAACCTTTTCATAGATACTTCACATCTATTTCAATGCCTATAATACTCCGAACAAATTAGCGATCACTTGTACAATCACAAGAACGTCTCGGATCAAAATTGTGGGTGAAAAATATACAGAAAACTATTAAAACAAATAAAATACACAGACCCAGAAATTTGCGAAAAATTACAAAACTGGACTAACTTTTTTCGATTAGATTTCTTGAGTATCGAGTATGGCCTCCATGTGCACGAACAATTTGTGGACACCTTCTTGGTATAATTCGTATCAGATTTCGAATCCTTTTTAAGGTATGTTCAACTGAATTCAAATTAGTACTGTTAGCCGATCAGTTCATGACTGTTACATTATTGGAACGTTGAATAACTCTGGCAACATACGGTCGAGCATTATCCTGTTGGAAAAAGAAACGATTCCAAGTCCTTGGAATACCGGATTGACTCATCCCAAGTTCCAATTAACCGTTGAGAAATACCTCTTATTGGTTTATAATGCAACAGATGCTTGAAAAGTTATCAGGTGTCGACAGTGTAATCTCCTTTCACGATTCATAATTACAATAAGATTAGACGCTTATCGGAGCGTAGGTCTAGCATCGAATGTAAAATGAAACTGAAATTGGCTGATTCAACAGATGGATTATTTGCCTTTATCAGGGTTCGGCAAACTTCTGTTGTAACTCTATAACTCCTATTACATAAAACTTATTGTTGATAGAACTCGTTGTTGAAACAAACACTTTCAGCTAAAATCAAATCAGAATTGTTGATGTCAAACAATAACTGTCCTGACACTTGATAAAGGTCCAGTCGACTTGACTGAATGTTGACTTTTAAAGATAACTAGAAGTAATTAAACTTGTTGAAGAACAATGTGTTTTTGTATTCGTGAACGACGAAAGATAGGCATTGGACAGTGAAAGGAAAGTGTTTGGAGATGTTTTGAATACAAAATACATTTTTGAGCACCTTGTACAAAATGAAAATTCAAAACTAAAGAATCTAAAGAATGTTCGATCCCTAGGCTTCGTAAATTTGTAGTTTTTTTAATTTCACAATTCAATCTTAGAGAGTGGCATTTTTTTAAAGAAGGGTTATGAAAAATAATATTTGCCGATAAAATGATTTTTCCCAAGTGTGACAGATCGGAAGGAATATTTTAGTAGAATATGATAGTGACTATAGAGGTTCCGAAAATGTAAAAAGAAGAAAAAAAATTAAGTAGTTCGTCTAATTATTTACTAGTGGACCATTCTGTTTACATGAAAATCATATGTCATCTAGGAGTAGATGTCCCACCTTGCGTTACGTATTTTGGTCTTTCCACCATGCTATTAGTCGTGTAACAAAGCTCTAAAATCATGAATAATTATTTGATGGGGAACACGTAGATTAGTTGTGAATTTTAGATTTCGTTTATATTAGTATTTCGAATTCCTAGTAATTATATTGTTGTATAAGAAGATAGATAGTACCGGGCATTGATATCCGTGTAGTTTAAGTGTCAGATTTGCATACGGTTCCATTTTAAGTCGCGTATATTTTGATTTCATTCGGAAACGTGCATATTCCGTATCAACAAACGATATCGGAACAGATGTAACCATAAAAACGTCACAAAATCGTGGAACTAGTGGACCATCATGAGCGCGAAATGAGCAATAAAGGGTTCGGCTGGAGCTGGTGTGGGTGATTTGACCAGCACTTCGATTGGTGTAAAAGAACGCCTCGCGAGCGTTGAGGATCATTCTTATGATGATTAGAATTCTTACGAACATAGTGAGCAAGCAACTAAAGTGTGAGTTAACCATTTAGACAGCCGAGATCGAAAAGTAAGTGCTCCACCAATTACCATTGAAGCATCATTATTTGTTTGCAAAGCTATAATAAGGAAAATAACCTGTTTGGACCGGTTTCTTGACAATTATTGTTTCTGAGCTTCCTTGTGCTTTCCTCGGGGCGGGATAAATTATTATTATACAGACAGAGTTAAATATTTATCTTTGTGCAAGCTATAAATATACTTATTATTAGGAAATTCCGTGTTTGTCTAACATAACTTTCTACAACATCATTTAAGTAGTCAAGAAGTAACCAAGTATTAATATTGCAATTCAAGCCTGCAATTCTAATAATATTCAGTCTGCCCTATTGACCCCTGGTTACTTACTTCACTGAGACTACCCTGGGACAAGGCTATCCATAGATAGCACAGTGATACGCTTTGTAGTAAGGGCCCTAGCAGAAGTCCTTAACGAGGAGTAAACCTTGACAAAAATCTGGTGCCCGAGAAACCAACATAAAAGTCAATCGGATTCAGATTTGGTAGACTTGAAGTCGTAGTAAATAATTATCGCCAAGAAGTAGCAAGGTACGTCACAGTCGGTTAGGTATACATTCAACATAGTGATTGTTCAGTAGCGTTGCAAACTTAATCGTTCTACTGAAGAGATTTATGTGAAGAGCGAAACAGATGTCTAGAACTATTAGTTTGTAATGTTAATATTAATGATAATAAAAGTGTTAATGATCGATCTATACTGGAGAAACCTTGTCATTGTTATCTGAAAAATACCAACAAGAAATAAATGAATAGATTCATATATTCAATTCTTATAAAGACTTATTTTGACAAGCAATCAGTTTCACTTTTTTCAAATTTCTTAAGAGGGTGAAATCTGAACGCGTCAAATGACTACTACATAACTATGTATATAGCATGAAGGAATAAAAAGTATAATAAAGATTCTTGACCCAGGTATGAATTATATATAAATTCTCGAGAAATAGGTCACATTTGCTTTATATTTTCATCTTAAAAATGAATATAAAGCCTAAGTGTTAATGTGACCTATTTCCCGATAATTTATTTACAATAAGGAATAAAAAGTTAGAGAAGAGTCAGAGTTCTTACCGTCATCCATAATTGCTGTTGTGATATTCTTCCCTGTAACTCCTTGTGCCCACGCCGCTTCTACGTTTAAATCTAATTTAGCTTTACCGCCATTTTGTCCTGTATTCTTCAAGTACCATTGAAATGGGAAGTAAGGATCAGTCGGATCTTTGTGAGGCTGAATGTGATGGACTAAATTTTCAACTTTCAATGGATTGTAACCTCGTTTGACGCGAACGAATCCGGGTTGTTGAATTGCGGTGTGGATCTGAAAAGAATGGAAGGCTGAAATTAACTTATATTGTCAAAAGAATGGTGGTTACTCGACAGTTAAAGCTGCTTATACGTTCGTATGAATTCATGCGTATACATTGTAGTCCCTTCATAAATAAATTCATTCTGGATTATTATCATAAAGGCTCTACTCAGTTTCACTAATTCCATTACAATTAAAAATGGTTCATGCAATTCTGAACGTTCTTTGTTTTATATTAACAATATGATAGAGTGGATATTTTCTTGTGAGTTAACAACGCAACTGGTTTTGCCATAACTCAGTAATGCGGTTAGACAGAATATGATTGATGACGTTCGTTCATGGTTTTACAAAGTAATTATAACTTTACAATCCAGAATTTATACATTTTAGAATCAAGAACCCAATTCAACTGATAATAATAACCATATTATGGAATTAATCAAATTTGTCAGGGGATACTTCATTCTTGCTAAACTTTTGCGGAAAATGAGCACGTCGTACGTGGTCATAGGCGTCGCAGAATTTTTCGTAGTGTGGGGAAAACAAAATAATACTAGTTATATAAGTGTAGTTTCATTCATATTAAGATGATTTAATAATTACACTACACAAAATATATTTACTTTTTCTTGTCAAAAAGTTTATTATCCTTCAAATTACCAAAACAACTAGTTTTTCTATCTCCATCATAGAAAACCCAAAACTCAAAACAGCATCATGCATCTGTGCAAATATTATATTATGTTATGACGCCACAGTGCTCCCCCTTAAAAGAAACTAACTTGAAACAAATTTTTTAGGAAAACGCACTCTCCGACCTGAACGAGTAGTTGTGACAGCAGATTGTTTTTTGGAATCTTTTAAAATTCCCTTTGTAATTGTTGATTGGTCGTCATTTAATTCGCTACTCACAGGTTCTTGATCGTCTTTGAGTAGGAAGGCTGGCTTAAGCCTATCAATTGATACTGCCTTATTCTTTCCTTTAAAGTTTAACACAAAAAATTTATTTGTTCGAGAAATAATTCTAAATGGGCCATCACATGGATTCTCTAAAGAACTATGATTGGCATCATTTCTTACAAAAGCATGTGTACTGTGAGCTAGCTCTTTATGAATAAAAATTTTGGGAGAACAATGTTTTCTATCTGGAACAGGTTTAAAAAATGATATTTGTCGGCGTAACTTCTCGACAAAAGAACCAGGATCCGTTATGACAGATGACTCTACGAAAAAATCAGCGGGTAATCTGATTGTCTCACCATAAACCATATCTGAAACTGTAGCAGAATTATCGTCCCTTAATACAGAACGTAATCCCAATAAGACTATTAGAATTGCATCAATCCAGGAACTATCTTGATGGCATCTAATTGCTGCCTTTAAAGAGCGGTGCCACCTTTCTAAAATACCGTTAGCCTGCGGATGATATGCAGTTGTTCGAATGCGACTAATTCTTAACATCTTATTTAAAACTCTCATCAAGCTAGATTCAAACTGTGCTCCTTGATCGGTTGTAATGGTTAAAGGTACTCCAAATCGAGAAACCCAACCATTAACAAATGCTGATGCGACAGTTTCTGCAGTGATATCAGGCAGCGGGATTGCCTCTGGCCAACGTGTAAATCTATCTATACAAGTTAAACAGTACCTAAATCCTCTTGCGGGTTCTAAAGGACCAACTAAATCAATATGTACGTGTGAGAATCGTTGCTGTGGTGTCGGAAATGAATAAATCGGACTTTTTGTATGAATGCCAACTTTAGCTTTCTGACAAAAAATGCATGCACGAGCCCAGATATATCGAGATGTAACTAGATTAATGGTTGATTTAACTCCTGGGTGTGACAAATTGTGAATTCCTTCAAAAATTTGCTTACGAAACTTGAGTGTAACGAAAGGCCTATATGAACCAGTACTAACATCACAAAAAACTGGTTTAGGATAATTCTGAAAATTCACTGGTTTCAGCAACAAGGTAGTACTATCAATCAATTGTTTTAATTCTGTGTCTTTCTCTTGATCCTCTGCCAGCGCAAGAAAGTCAATTGATGATGAAACTTGTATGTTACAAAGGCGGGACTATGCGTCAGCTACCTGATTTTTAAATCCACTTACATGTCGAATGTCTGTAGTAAACTGTGCTAAAAAATCTAAATGACGCAGTTGACGCGGAGAAGCCTTTTCAGACCTCTGATGAAATGCAAAATTTAGGGGCTTATGATCTGTAAAGATAGTGAAATTGCGTCCCTCCAAAAGATATCGAAAATGCTTAACAGACAAATAAGAACCCAGTAATTCTCTATCATAGGTGCTGTAACGTACTTCCGCAGAATTGAGTTTTCTAGAAAAGAAAGCTAGTGGCTTCCATTCACCACCTTGCAATTGATGGACGACTCCTCCAACAGCAAAATCCGATGCATCAACGTTTAAGGCTATAGAGTCAGTAGGTGAAGACGAAGGGTGTGCCAATAAAGGAACTTCAGCCAACTTGTATTTAACCTGATTAAAAGCTTCCATAGAATTATTATCCCAAGTGATTAAACGTTTGTCTCGCTTATGTGAATCTTTTAAAAAATGTAATAGTGCTAACTGAGATTCAACTGCGCCAGGCATAAATCTTCTATAGAAATTGACCATGCCCAAGAAGCGCTTTAAATCACTTACTGTTTTGGGTAGCGAGCAATCTAGAACGGCTGAAACTTTTTCAGGGAGTGGTTTAATTCCAGCGCTGGAAATTAAGCAACCCAAAAAACGTATTTCACTTTTACCGAGGTGAGTTTTTTCTTTATTAATAACTAGACCATAATTCGCTAATCTCTGAAAAAGCAATTTCAAATGTTCTAAGTGCTCTTCTTCATTGAACGATGCAACCAATATGTCATCAATATATGCTGAACAAAATTCAAAATCTCGAGTGACTTCACTGATAAATCGTTGAAACGTCTGGGCCGCGTTGCAAAGTCCAAAAGTCATCACTGGAAACTCAAATAACCCGAAAGGAGTGATTATGGCTGTCTTAGGTATATCTTTTTTTTCAACTGGAATCTGGTTATAAGCTCGCAGAAGATCTATTGACGAGAATATTTTTTTTCCATATAGAGAGTTAGAAAAATCCTGGATGTGTGGAACTGGATATTTATCTGGAAGGGTTGCAGCATTGAGTCTACGATAATCACCACAAGGTCTTCAACTACCATCAGTCTTTGGAACCATGTGTAAAAGACTAGCCCAACTACTACTAGAAGGTCTACATATTCCTTTTTTTAGCATCACATCAAATTCTTTTTTAGCGATCGCTAATCTGTCAGGTGGAAGCCTACGAGCTTTGGAATAAACTGGTTGTCCTCGAGTTACTATTCGATGAGTGACAGAATGTTTTGACTTTATATGTATATCTAAAGGTCTAGTAATATCACTAAATTCTTTCAATAATTGTGTGAAAACGTTAGTGGTAGGAGAAATTATTTTAATGCTAGCAAACTGATCAGAAAAAGGCTTTCCTCGCACAAAATTTAAAGAATTAACATCTAATAAGCGCTGATGTTTCAAATCAACAAGAAGATTGAAATGGACAAGAAAGTCAGCTCCGAGTATCGGCCTTGAAACATCAGCAATAATGAAATCCCAAGTAAATTTTCTTTTCAAATCTAAGTCTAAATTAAGGGTTTTCTTACCGAATGTACAAATTGGCGAGCTATTTGCAGCAACCAATTGTAGATTGTCATTAGAAGATAATATGTGCACAGATTTACATTTAGGAATTACTGATACATCTGCTCCAGTATCAATTAAAAAACGTAGACCAGTTATTTTATCTAAAACTATCAGGCGGTTGAAATTTTGACATCCATCATCTGCCGCCTCCAATGATGGATTATTCAGTTTTCCTGTAACTTGAAACTGCATGGCAGTTGACAACGGTGTGCCGCAGCTCCAAAATTGATATGATACCAACATAGCCTATTGTTATCTCTGGTTCTAGAACGACTGAGATTTCTTCCTTTAAAAACATTTTGAAACTGAGATCTTCCTCTTTGATGACGCAATTCTTCAACGGCTACGGTCAATTCTGAGATTTGTGATTTTAACTCGGTTAACTGATTTTGATCACTTGAAATTTTATTTACCTCACAGGAAATAGAATTTGTAATTGGCGTTGATGATGCAACTTCACAGATCCTATCTGCCATTACACATAACCGACTGAGATCATCTGCACTGGCGGATAATATCATTTGTGCTTGGTGTGGTAGCCGTTGTAACCACAAAGTCTTCAAACAACTATCAGTTACTTTATTTGTTGCCAAATTTCTCATTTCTCTGAGTAACTGAGACGGTTTTCGATCTCCCAACTGCATTTCATTCAAAAGTTTTCTTAATTTTCTTTCTTCTGATTCCACAAACTGCTCTTATAATCTTATCTTTAAGGTAAGATACATATCGGAAGCTGGGGGATTTAATATTATATCACTCACGTACTGTAAAATATCGCTTTCAATGGCAGCCACCACGGTGTGAAACTTGGTTGCGTCTTGATTAATGCCCGCAGTGATGAATTGTGATTCAATCTGGCTAAACCACAAGCTAGGGTTAGGCTTCCAAAAGGGCGGAAGTTTGACTGCCAACCTGGAAACTTCTTTCTTCCTTTGAGTGTCTTCCGTTTCATCCACTGTCGGGGTCACCAATGTAGTTTCATTCATATTAAGATGATTTAATAATTACACTACACAAAATATATTTACTTTTTTTGTCAAAAAGTTTATTATCCTTCAAATTACCAAAACAACTAGTTTTTCTATCTCCATCATAGAAAACCCAAAACTCAAAACAGCATCATGCATCTGTGCAAATATTATATTATGTTATGACGCCACATAAGTATAGATAAATATGAACTTTTTCTTGCAACATATTTATAGCTTCCAACAAAAAATAAAATTCCTTTTTAAAAAATATTGAAACGATAAAAAAATTCAATATGAAAAACTACTGCACTGAATAAAATATTGTAGAAAAATTCCCAATAAACTTTTATTATAAAAATAAGAGAAAACACGAAATTTTTCGTCCCACAGGGCTTCTTCAGGTGAACAAATGGTACTTAAACTTTCAAAGATATTACTAGCCATATATACCTGAGCATATAATGCCAAGGGGGCTGATTACTTACAAATAAAGGACTTAAATCTAATAATCAGATTGCGTTAGGTTATTTGCACGAAAGAGATTAAGAAGCGGAGAATATGATTGAGAAGTGAGATATCCTTGTATGTATAATTGATTATTGATTTATGAGTATTCTAAGTTACCTAAAAGTTTACTTTTATTGACTATATTTTGAATAAATTAGTGGCCCGTCTCTAACAAATGTGTGGCATCATAATGGTACTCAAGTTTGATATTTCTATAACTCCTAAAATGTTTGTTCACCCACTCTACTAGAAAAAGACCTACTTTTTCTTCTTTGCCATTTTTCGAATGTTGACCTTGTGGGTAAGAATTATTCAAAGAAGAATTAAATGCGTATTGTTTAATTCACGTTTTATATCATTCGAGATTTTACCAAAGTATATAATTCTATAATTTTCCGTTTTTTTGTGATCTAAGAGGGAACATTTGTTCAATTGCAATATTATATTCCTTCTATTTCAACATATTATCTACCAGATGGAGATGGAGCTTGGTCAGCTATTGAGTGGGAACCGCTCCACCAGGTGATACGGGGTGCAAAGGCCTAGGTATAAAAGAACCTTAACGGTTCCCTCACACTTTAATAAAAATAGTAATCAATCAGATTATGGTTGAAATTGTTGTTAATTGCTATCTGATTTATAATATTTCGTTCTTTTCGAAGATGTTGGAGATTGGAACGGACACAAGTCTATAGATCCTACAATCATATGCTGTTAGTTTGTGACAAATTAGATTAGATTTCAATTTACGAACTTTTTATTTTATATTTACTAGTATTATTAAAATTTCAAAATAAATGAAATACATGTTTATTCATTTATCAGTAAATGAAGTTTTATTAAGGTGATCATTTTTTAGATGAAATTCTAAATGTATTTAGTACTTTTTCATTTTAATTCTTTATAAGTAATTTTATTAATAAATTTATCAAATAATTATGGTTTCTGAACATGTCGAATTTATTTACATTCATAATCAAGAATTAAATTTTTCACTAATTTGTAGTGAATTATTATTAATTTTTATTTTATTGATCGAATAAATATAAAGTGTAAATAAATTAATTATTTATATTATATTATATTCATTCGTATTGAAAAAGAATTCTGAAAATAAATATCATTTTAATAAAGGAAGTTTTGTTAAAGTAAGAAATTATATTTTTCAACATTTTCTTGGCGAAAAGTTAAAAGTGCTTTTTTGTAAAAACTTATAATTTTAAAATTTACTCATAATTATAATTATAATTTTATTAAAAATTGGTTAGAATGAGTTTATTTGGAAATTTTTCTACGGTACATTATTCAGTTTACTGTTCATTTGTAATTTAATGGATTTCCAACAAGTAGAGACCAATTTAATCCAGTAGGTAGGTTCACGAATCGGTGTATTAGGAGAGACTCGTGAGTTGGAGCGATCCACACTAATACCCTCTATATACACAAAGCCTAGACGCTGACTAGAAATATAAGTGTGACGTCATCAACAGAAGGATTGGAGTAGAGACGTGGTTTCCGACAGCATCGTTTAATCATGATGGCGCTTGACCAGTATTGAGTGTAAAAGTTGTTAAGCATTAGAATTAAACAAAGTTTTATCTGGTTCTTGTGGAAAATTATATATTGCACCCGTTCCTAAGGTGTGAGTAGAGAGTGTTTTTACCTGTAAATAATCGTGTATAAAAGTGACTGATTGAAGGGCGCTGCAAAATGACTTCCTAAGTAAATTTTTATGTTGGCTGCAGACGACTTGCAAGGAAAGGCATTCATATTCTACATATACTGTGATTTTATGCTCCTTTCACATACAATTAGTCCACACGCATATGTCTTCAAAGAGGTTTGTAATTCATACTTAAGCGATCCGATAGTTGAAGAAAGGCAATGTTGTACATACATAATTGAATGGATGCATTGATTAAAAATTAATGTTACAAGATATTGGATAAATTTTGGTTTAATTCTCTTTATAAAGCAAGTATTCGGCATTAATATATATGTTTGCACCTTTAATATTGATTGTCGGGAATGCTTTCTTATAATGTAAAATATTCATAATTTCAAGATTCTTGAATTTTAGTTAAAGGAGGACCTAGAAAATTATTTTACTATCGCTAAAATAACTAAGCCAAGGTCGCTCATAAGAAGCAAAGTACGAAGAGGCACACTGCGGACATTCTTTATCTATTGACACTTTCGTTTTATGTCCAGTTTTCTAAATATGTATTCCCTGAAGACCGAATTTTCTATTTACTTTATCATTCAATGCCTTCAAGAGCAGACTGGTGACGCCTAGCGCGTTTCAGTTAATCGGTGCCGTGTTGACGGCAGACGGAAATATTAAAAAATTATCATTTCCAATTTTTTATTACAA
This sequence comes from Endomychus coccineus, assembly GCA_958510875.1. Taxonomy (NCBI): domain Eukaryota; kingdom Metazoa; phylum Arthropoda; class Insecta; order Coleoptera; family Endomychidae; genus Endomychus; species Endomychus coccineus. The sequence goes on from OY294068.1 coordinate 44,992,232, forward strand.
CGCAATAACGTGAAATAAATTACTTATGAAAACATGCGATATTAACCATTAATTTCAATATATTATGTAAAAAGAATTGAAATAGGAGAAATATATCAGAACCTTATTCGATTGAAAACGTAAGAAATATGTTTCCATCAAAAGTCTTAAATCATGTATAGGTTACGTCAAATCAATCAAAGATGTGATAGGGATCGAAAGTCACTAAGCATTAATCTAATATTAATATCATAAACTACTTACTTGTCTCAATTCATTGTTACTTCAATGACAGTAATGAACTCATTATGAAACGTGAAAGAATGTATTTTGATGGAAAACATCATTATACTGGAGAAGGGCCAACGAAATCATAAATCGGTTTTATCTTCAATGTCAGTTCAGCAGAATAATGAGGCAATAAACATATTTGATGATATCATTTTTCACTATGACGATTGGCTTCGAATAATGAGCAAAATAAAAATAAAAAATCTCACGAAAGTTTGCATTATTATAATATACGCTTAATAACACAATCGATATCGAATAACTGGTGCGACATATTAGTCGACTAAAAATGGTTCGACCATGTATAGAAGCACTGGTCAACTTCCACTATTTTGATTGTTGTTGGAGTAAGGAGCGTCGCAGCTACGAGTCATGAGAATACACTCTAGATACAAGACAGGAACGAACATAGTACAAACGTAAGTATGACGTCATCAAAAGGAGGCTTACGAGTCTAAGTATGGCAACCGTTTGGTGCTAATGGCGCATGGCCGGTGTTGAGTGTGAAAGGTGATAAATATTACAATTTAATTGAGTCTAATCTAATCTAATTCTTGTGGAAAATTATATGTTGCCCCTATTCCTTAGGTGTCCTTGTGTGATTGAAAAGTGTTTTTACCTATAAGTAAGCGTGTATAAAAGTGTCATGACTGAATAAAGGACGCTGCTAATGGTTTCCTAAGTGAATGTTTATATTGTTTCTTCCCTTGTTTTGTGTCATACGTACATTTGTTAGTTAATTATGCCGAATGATTGTTGTGCTCCTTGTCGGATGCTGATCAGGTAACAACAATAACAGAACAAGATTGTCGTAGCGGTACCATAGTAAGTGTGAATTTAGATTAACCTCTCCTTAAGCCAACTGCTGTCCTATAATTTTCTTCATTGTCAGGAATATTTTTCAAAATTTGTTTGTACTCATGATTGTTAGTGTTAATTCAAAATTCAAAGAGGTTGTACATATTTAACATGTATCAAAAATGAATCACGAATTATTGTTTAATATCATAAAGTCAATTATTTTGAATTAAGAATAAATTGTATTCAAAATATTCTGTACCATAAGTGTCAATAATGTACTCAACAGCAAAGCAACATAGCCTCTGGCTTGTGACGTCACGATCGAGCGCGCATGCCTTGTGTGATAGAGGATATTGGTCATGAACGCCCAGGACAACATCTGAATTTTGCGCCCCCCCTAAAATAGCCATAGATATTTGGTGGGAAGGATGAAAGTAGCACAAAAGCTTAAAGAATGATGAAGTTTATTCAAACAATTAACAAAAAGAAATATATACTACGTTAAAATTGACTTTTCTGATTTTTCGAAGCCATTTTGTCAATGTTAATGTCTATATCAATTTAATCTAGAATACAGCTAGATTGCCTAAGCGTTTCTGACCAATCTGCGATCGTAAATAATGTTTTATCACTGCATGATCTTTTACAGCTAGCAGAAGTCACAGGTATTGTTAGCGTAAGGTGGAGAATTATCTCTATATTGTTGCTATCAAACCATATTCACAAAAGAATTGCCATCTGCGTTTTTTGAATTGGGCTGTAACGATTTTATTCGGTGTTTGTGACTTTCAATCTCTAAACATGAGTCCACGACCATTTCATAGTTCAGGGTATTTAATCCATTACTATCCTGAAAGCTTTTCCCTCTCTGGAATTGCCTGAAGGAATTTATCATCAATCATCATCGGCTGATAGTGCTGACAATAAAAATATTTCATTCATATCCCTTACAAAATATGTTTTTGAAATAAACTGTTATTTTTGTTTTTAGAATTTTCAAGAACTGCTAGTTATACTCATAAGAAACTATGATTATACCATTCAGTCTACTAGTTAACTACCAGAAGAAGAAATTGAGGCAAGTCTTGCAGAGGGTCCATCAACTGCTGTCGTTTCAACATCGGGAATTGCAAGTTCAATGTTGACAGAAACGAAGGAACCATTCAAGATTTGAGTGCGGTATTTTATTCTTTATTATTAAAAATTCTTGTCTTGATTTAATGGAATTTTAAATATATCTAGCCCAGCTTAGTGATTTTTATGATTCATTTCAGAGGGAGAGCACAGCTCACGAGAAGATCACAATCAACCCCAAAGGCTGCTAGTTTATATTACAAGGAATGTCAGTTCAGGAAATCTATTCAAAAAATATCAGGAAATTAAAAAATTGAATATCGGATAACATTGGCATTTAAGTAATTATTGTATTTCAATGCATCGACTGCGAATTTTTTCAGTTTCGTTATGATGCCAAAATCAGAAGCAACTGCAGCTAAATTTTCAAATCTCCATTTTATTCATTTTGTGCAAAGTACGCGGTTCCGTTGAATTTCTTTTCTTGGAAAACTCCCCTAGAGATTGTTTGTCCGAACTCATAAATCGGAAGTACTAATTTCCTTTAATTTAATTTTTTCTTCTGATGATGCCTACGTTTATTGAGAAATTCAGTGGATGAGGCTGCTAGTAATTTGAATGTTCACTGTGAACACTTGAGTTAATTCATACAGGACATAGAAAATGGTTGTCTATTTGAAATTCGTTTTGAGAATATATACAAGGCTGGTTAAGAAACGCTAGTCTGAAAAGAAGTAGCATCGTAGTCTACTTAGCAATTTGAACAACCTTGGTTGGAATTTCGTTCGAACATGATTTCTGCCTCTAGATGTGTTCCGGAAACAACGTGGCGTACGGATAAAGCTTAGCTAGCGTTTACCTAACCAAACCTGGTACAATTAATGATCCTGTTAAGTAGCACATTGCGTTTAGGCACGTCATTGCGTTGTAAATCATTGAATGAATAAGAATAGTAAGCCCTGTGTTTCCATGGAGACATAATATAAGAGCACTTCAATCCTTTTCAAGACTGTATACATAAAATGTTTTAGATCTTCATAATATTGTCGAGGAAAGACTCGAAATAGTTCAACAAATCAGTTTTCGTTACTAATGACATACTATGAATTTAGATTTATCTCTAACTACCCTTAGCAGATTACACTATTAGTTTCAAATAGAATTTAAACAGGCACATGATATCTATTTTAATTTATTTACTTTTATGATGGTAAATTACTTGGATGATTCAACATGAAGCTAAGTCGTAAAAGCGAATGTGAGAATAACACATGACTCAGTGAAAATACCATTAAATGGCTCTAAAACAACAGAAGGAACTAGAATAGGAGTATATGGATGTTCCTTGAAAACAACAGATGAATATCTCCAAAGCACCAAAGCCTTCTGCGGAAACTTCCGTCATATCGTTTCTCGCCCCAACTTTGCCGCTTACTATCGAATTTTCTCAGATAGATCACTACATTTACTACCGAGTTCTCTCAGATAGATCCCTACATGTGGTGTTGACAGAGTATCCTCCGATACAATGGTTATCAACGCTGTTGTTCCACAGGGATGTGTCTTGGCACCAACTTTGTTTCTGCTCCATATCAACGATCTGCTGGGAGTGAGCACCTGTTCTGTCCACAGCTTTACAGATGGTGGTACACTTCATACCGCTTTCTCATCTAGAGCCCCCATACAATCCAATGAAGCCATAGGAGCGAGAACGATAGGTTGACGCAATTAATGGGGATGTGGCAAAGATTTTGGAATGGGGATCTGATAATCTAGTAGAGTTTAATGCAATCAAAATTCAAGCTTGCGTCTTCTCCAGGAAGTCGGATCCCACAATCCCTAGCGTGATGATGTCAGGTACAACTATACCTATGAAGTCTTCCATAACAATGCTCGGGATCATCACCAAAAGCACCCTCTCATGGGACGATCAAATGAGGTCCATTGCGAAAACAATTTTTTTTTTATTCTGTGCCAGGAGCTACTTTACATCCCAGCAGCTTTTCATAATCTACAAAGCACAGATTCAAGCTGTCCTGGAGTACTGTTCACATGTTTGGAGTCCATCTCCAAAACATACGTTGAAGCTCTTGGATTCCATCCAGAAGATAGCTATTCGTTTGATTGATGATGTCACACTTACGAGTTCATTGATCTCTCTAGGACCTCGTAGAGAGGTGGGAGATCTCTCCCTTCTCTATGAATATTTCCATGGTCAGTCTTCATAAAGAATCTCGTCTGTTGTTCCACCACGAGAGATTACAGATAGGCGAACTAGACGAAGTCAAACTAGTCACCCCTTCACTGTCAAGCTCGAGACCTGCGGAACTTCTTCCTACCAGACTTTTTTTTATCGAACCGCGAAGTTGTGGAACTCTTTACCTAGTGAGGTCTTTCCCTATACCTATAGCTTCCAAACCTTCGAGAACAATATGAATGCCTATCTCTTCTCCCTACATGTCACTGCTGGCTCACACGATGTTCTTCGAACATTAAAGGTTTCTCTTTCTTGTAGTCAAAGAGTCAAAGTATTAAGAAAAATATGGGCCTGGAACCATATACTCTGAAAGCTTGAACAAATCCCCGAGCATTTTCAAAGCGGAAATTGTTGCTATAGGAAAAAGGTATATAGTTCAATATAAAAAGGGACTCCTGTTGACAATAAATAGTCATCATGTCGGATAGTCAAGCAGCCATCAAGGCTCTGAGCTCCCACGTAATCAGCTCCAAGATGGGCAGACGAACTAGCAAAAAAAAAGGGGTGGAAGACTATTTATGGGAGCTGAATCTTAAGTGCCTGCTTGATACTTTAAGAACTCAAGAGAGGAGTGCACAATTAAAGATTCTCCATCACTGTATAGAACTACAAGGACTGAGGGAGGCAAATATACTTCTGGGAAACTATAACTATAAAAACTGAAAAATAAACTCAGAATACTAACGGGAATCCTATAATAGCACTGCCGGCTGAAATGGCTTCTTAAGAAGTAGGACTAGTAGAAGAAGAAGAGCGTAAGGTACGAGAAGAGAAGGATAAACCACCTATCCACATCCTCGCAGAATGCACTATCTTGCAAAATTTAAAAAGCTACTGGTTCGGAGGAACTGCTGTAGCCGTTGAGATATCCTGAATGGCCGAGCAGCAGAAGGGGGCACAATATATCTATTAGGTTACAGCGTTCAAATATCCCCAACACAATATAACACAATGATGATGACTACTAGGTAGCTCAAAGGTCCTCAGTACTTTAAGAACAATTTTAGTGGATAAGGCTTATTGTTTATTATAATAAATTAGTTTTATTGACAATATAATATATATTTCCAAGTTTGGTTAAATAATAAATATGAACTTAGCTTTTCAGCTATTATAAAGTTTCAAAATCTTTCTTGTTACTGATACAAATCAATCGCTCGCTTAAGTCAGGTTCCAAATATTTCTTGTACACACACATTGAATATTCACACTATAGTAGTCCCTCTCACCGTGTGCCATGTATTTACGCTATGTAGCGGTGTGCACGTGTTAAAACGGCTAACTTTCGGGGCAAAAAAAAGTAGTTTTCTATACGTCGGATACATATAAGCAACACGTCTTGCATCAAAACTGTTTTTTTAATATCTGGAGTTTTTAGACGTCTTCATCACTAGAAACGCGTTGGTTCATACTATCTACATACAACATTTTGTATAATCGATCAAATAATCATCGAGATATCGTGTTTGTATAATTTTCCAATAATAGTAAAGTGAAGAAATTATACTCTCGAAGAACTAACGCAATTAGAAGAAAGGAGAGGGCAATTTGTGGCATTTCAAAGCGTCTAATTGAACATTAACTTGATGCAATGACTTTAGTTATTATGTGATATCTTTGCTATCACATGTTCTCCAAGCTATCAGAAATACTTGATTTGGATTGTTTGGGATTTTGCTTTACAATTATTTAGTTTCAAATTTTCTTTGTTGTGAAGATAATAAATATAGGGGTGACATTTTCACTCAAAACGGTATTTGGAATGAAATTTTTGGTAATGTACTTATACAAGTTTGAAGTTAACATTCTGTATAACGATAATAAAATCGAATAAAAAGTATCTTAAGGCTGTTTGTTTCTGTACACAACATATATAGTATTTATTCTAGCTTACAGTGTTTATTCTTTATTTCGTCATAGCATTTCCAGCTCCGATGGATACTTCTAGGGTTTCACTGAGAGTTTGCCCAGTACTGAAGTTGAAATCAAACGCAGACGTCCTTTGTGTTTTATGATGATTTGATATCTCAGAGCATAACGACATCTCGTTACACGTATTTGATCGAAGATACGAACATTATGAGGTCGATAACGTTTTTTGTAGACTGTTCACCATCAGAAATAAATGAAGTGATAGCAGCAGCATACGACACAGTGTTGTCAGATTGACTAGGTTTTCAAAGTTTTTGAATACAATCAACCCAGATCTATTTAGAAATAAAAAAGAATTCGCGCGTTTCATACAACCACATCAAAATGATAGATTTCAGTTCACTGCTATAGCCGCTACACTTCCTACAAACATTACGCATTACCCAAAATACGCATTAACAATATAATAAGGAACAATCACCTCTATTCACTAAAAATACGGTTAATGTATTTTTAGCTACCAAGTAATCATCATCAGAGTAAACTGAATTATAAAACAGAATGTGCTTCTTTAAATACAATCTGGAATCAATATAGTATATAAGGTATTACCCTCAGTTGGAGATAAATCAGAATTCATTAACTGCTTTTCGTCTCATATAATTCCATCCCTTGTTAATTACCTAGATATTTGTTCTTACTGTGTTTCAAGAGAGATAAACTCTATTGAAAAATGGTTTGATCTGTGTAGAGATAAAAATTTAGCTTGAAAAAATCTAATGTTCGCTATTTTCGATACATAAATTACACGTCTTCATATCGCTCTGAACAACATGATAAATATGAAGATTTGAAATGGAATTCTCACAGTCTATAAAACTTGACTGAATTTATTTATTAGTCGAGTCAAATAGATATTAAAACAGGCCGACTTACGAAAATCGAAAGATATGGACCGATTTTGATGAAACAAAGTGCATTCGATAGACAGGAAAAATTACTCGGTGGTTTTCGGAGACGCTGAGTACGATTCTGAAGTCAAATTGTTAGTTTTGATTAAATTTTGGAAATTGGTCAATTTTGTCCAATTAAACCTGCCAATTACCAGCTGAGGAGTTCGATTTTGGACAATTTGACTTCAGAATTGTACTCAGCGACTCCGAAAACCACCGAGTTATTTTTCCTGTCTATTTGCGATGAAATTAAGGAAAAATCATCAATTTTGTCCAATTAAACTGACCAATTACCAGCTGGGAAGATCGATTTTGGCCAATCTGAGTTCAGAATCGTAATCAGCGACCCCAAAAAACCACGAGTGATTTTTTCTGAATATTTTTGATGAAATTAAGGAAAAATGATCAATTTTGTCCAATTAAACTGACCAATTATCAGCTGGGAAGATCGATTTTGGCCAATCTGAGTTCAGAATCGTAATCAGCGACCCCGAAAACCCCCGACTGAATTTTGCCAAAAATAGGTCAATTCTTCGTTCAAAAAAAAATAACAAATATACACAAAAAACTAACCGGTAAGCTTTTTTCTAGACGTCATCCCGAATCGAATGCACTTTGTTTAATCAAAATCGGTCCATATCTTTCGATTTTCGTAATGAACTACCTATTTGACTCGACTATATGTCTGATAAAGTTATTTTCAAGAGGTTGAACGAGAGTCGCTTCGATTATGGATCCTTCAACAAGGAAAGACCAGAAAAATGGAACACAGAAGACGGTGAAGAAGCTTCTATAACCATATACATAAGGAAAAATCACTTCAATTGCTGTTAATTGTTCCGTCGTGGAGAATCATTTTCAAAGAAGTTGCAGTTCGTGTAAATTTGAATTTGTGTTTTATTTCGTTATTCTACTTATTATTCAAAAACGAATAAACACACCGAATGCATACAGATAATATTCTCTATCATTTCAACACTCCAGGTTTATCATTATCTTCATAAAATAATATCGATTGACGCAATCCAATTCATCAGATCTGATATAGGTAGCTATGATCAATTGATCACGTGAATTTCCTCACTTTTGTGAGCAAAATAGGTTTCGGACACTTCTGCGGGTCAAAATATGATTGTAGGAACAGAAAATATGTTGGAAATGATTTAAAAATAGCTAAGTTAACCTTGTTTTACTTTGATACCTGCTGGCACATGAACTATCAAAATTTTCTACAAAGAAAATGAATAAAATAAATTATGAATTCACATTTTCTTGGCCGATTACAATACTTCCCATACGTTATATATTACGTACAGTTGGGAAGTAAAAATATGGAAATGTATGTCGTTGCATTCTATTCATTCTAATACCCGGTAGTCAAATTAACAACAATCAGGTAAGGTATTACTTGATTTTAATTGTGATTTTGAATAAATTTCTAATTATGAAGTAATATTCAGTTTCTCACAAATTATTTGATGAATAAAAATGATACAATGGTCATTTGAAGTTGATATTTAATCATTAGGTGAACGTGAAGTTTTTGATATAACAACTCAGAATTGAGCTTCTGATGACCACCTAAGTACAGCATCAGGTTTTAGCCAATTGCGATACGGCATAAATAATCATTATTTATAAAATTACAACTACGAAAACGGTTAGCAGTAGTTTATTTTTATGAGTTTGTATACCTTTTTTTTCAGGGGTTCTTAATTTTAATTTATCAGTATTATTATTTTTTGTTGTATCTAGAATAAGAGTTTATAGAATTATATTAACAGGATGATCTTGGAATAAAGTTTTATTTTAGCACAATTCCTGATTATTTTATCGTTGATCAGCATTTCTTAATGAGCCCTAAAATCATCATGAGACCATCATTATGGTAATAGGCGTGAATATTAACAGACGAGGCGAAGCTGAAGCTGATAACATGGCGTGAACCATAATGATCGTTTATCTTCTGGCATAAATTTGAAATGAATTTCGATTACATTTAGAACTTGTTTGATAGAAATAACTTTCAAATGATATCCAAGTTGGCATGCTATGACTCGTGCAAGTTACTAAGATACTGTTTATGGATTGTTTATATTCACGTCATAATAATTTTTTTTCCTGGAAGTTTTCTTGAGTATTTTTGTAAAACAAGAGCGATTCTGAGAATAGTTTGCCGCATTTTTTGCCTTTCTTCCAGAACAATCTAAAAACGTTTATAAAAAAATTATGGCTGGTACGAAGATTGGTGTAATCAGAAGAAATTATAGAATATTACACATGAGAAGGGTACTATTAGCCTATTTCAGGGAATTCCCAACTTTATGGATTCATTACTCGATGCTACGGAGTATATTGTTGATGTAAGTAAATATGTTCCATTAATTGCTTTCTTAAAGCGAAGCTCTGATGCACATCAACCAAAAAATCTAGAATTTTACTTGGGCAAATATCACAAACTCTTTGCTAGAGGCAGAGGACGAAACAGTTTTACTAGTAAAAGTTGTAATGGTAATTGGTGGTTGTAGATTTGCGATTCTTTTTGTCATTTAGAAATAACAGATCTAGTAAGCAGCCAGTTGATATTCATACTTTTGGAAATATGCCCAAGAATAATGCTGTTTTCTTAAAACTGCCTCATTCCGAAGAATACACAGGCTACTTTAGAAGGTCTTCGGCTTATTTAATTGGAGATTCCCACTTCCAAACGCCATGCTGGCTGGAGAAGTAATAGTATTGCTGAAGAATATATTGAAAACTCCAAAGAAAATAAGAATAAGATTTCTTACTGTAGGAGGCAGAGCCATATTGATGGTCTGAACATTAACCCGATGACACTATGGTTATCGTTATCGTTAGAGGACGGTTCAATGACCAATTCATCTCACAGACCGAATTTTCGCCGGCTGCTAGATCTCGAGATACAGCCTCCGCAAATTGTTTATTTTTTGACTGGAGGTTAACCCTTTTCAAGTTGCGGTTACTTGAAAAGCATGTCATTCTTATAATAGACATCCACCCTGTGCCATCATTCTTTATCTTGTCCGTTTATCAGGCTGACTAGTTAAAATTGGACCGAAAATGGACTGCAAGTTAACCCTCTCAAACCTGTTGGAAAATGTTCATTGGTGTTAGCAATTGTTAAGATACCCTATGCCATCAAAACTTTTCGGTCCATTTCTGAGTAGTTGGACATTATTCGGACCAACAATGGTTTTTTTTTTCATTTTGTGGCTAAACCTTGCGGATTACAAGGTAGCATGATTGCACCATGTTGAATAACTTTATTGGAGGTCAAATAAAGATTTAAAATTATTGCCATCACTCTTCGCCTATTTGAACCCCCCAAAACCCTCTAAGACCACCCCCAAAAAAAAATGCATAATATGGATAATATGACCAATTTTATGATAAGTTAGTCAATTATTGAGATTCTGGCTGGGTTTAAAATCGAAATGGCCGTTTTTTGTTGGTTTTGGGGGGTGATTTTAGGGGGTTTTGGGGGGTTGAAATAGGCAAGGAGTGATGGCAATAATTTAAAATCTTTATTCGAACTGGTCAGCCTGATAAACGGACAAGATAAAAAATGAAGGCACGCGGTGGAAGTGTATACGAATGGCATGTTTTTCAAGTAACCGCAACTTGAGAAGGGTTAACCTCCAGTCAAAAAATAAACAATATGCGGAGACTGTATCTCGAGATCTAGCACCTGGCGAAACTTTGGTCTGTGAGAAGAATTGGTCATTGAGCCGTCCACTAACGATAAACCAAAGTGCTCTCGCTCCTAGACTATCTGCAGCTATTTTCGGCGGAAAGTCATCAGCAATATGCTTACTCCATGTTTGTTCACCGCGAAAAATCGAAATTGCTTCATTTTATGTCTTTAATCATTTTATTTTGAAACATCAGAAGATAAAATCAATTAGTTGTCATGTTAATAGCAAGAACATGTCAGATCTCTTTGTTAAAGTGTCATTTTGGATTTTTGGAGAAATTTCGAATTCTATTCAAACCTGGTGATTAGATTATCAACCGATTGTGAATAAAATATTATACATACCTCGGTGCAAAGTTTCATTACAGCTACTATCTTATCTATCTACTATTACATATTATATCAATATCAATTGCTAGTAGAATTTCTAAACGATCAAGCCAAATAACAAAGATTCCTTCCTTGATGTATCTGGGATAGTAATAAATTCTTGCTGAGCAGAAGGATTTCGTTCAAATGAGATAAATCCTCTGTAATTATTTACGGTGAAATAAACATTCTGGTGAATGCGCCGGAACTGAGCTAAAGTTATAAGCCGCGAAGACACAATTGACTTTTATTAGATAACTACCTCATTAATTAGAGCCTTGATCCCGAGGCACTAATTGGTTTTCTTCTTATTTTTCTTAATTTATTCTGCTGATTTATGACTACTGAATAATTGAAAAAATTATACTATTTAAAAGGTAATTGGATTTGTTAAGGTGGTTTTCAATACACTTCCATTGTTGAATTGTTATTACCGATCTTAGAGACAGAAGAAAGCATTCGTATGACCTCAATTGAGTTAATAGGTTCAAATTCCCTCATTGGCGCGTCAATAATATAATTTTTATGATTAATTGGAAAACCAATTATTTTGTTTTTATACCATTTATTTATTAATAACATGAAAACGCTACTATTTTTTAACCCCGAAGTGCCATTATCGTACAATTACAAGATTATGAAGTAAACAGTTCATGTATAAATAGGAACTAAAGTACAATACGTTTAATGTGATTACAATTAAGAATAAGGGATCATCTCAAATTTCCTTACTTTTAATTGTAATAGTTGTTACGCCTAAGCACATCATGTCAAAAATAGTCTAGATCGATTCAGAAATCCTTAAAATAACGGATAATATTGAAAAAATCAGCCTATCGTATGACTCTGCTACCCTAGGGAAATTATCGCTCCGTTACCAAGCAACCAGAAATTTTCAAAACCTTAATTCATAAAAACAAGGATTTGTATGTTACTATTTGATGAAATGAGGCAAAAAAATCTGATTTTTGTTGTACCTACCTATTCGTGAAATATTTTCAACAAAACCCACTCGTGACGCAATTTTTTCTAGTTAATTCTTACTCAAGCATTTTTTGCCTCGAGCAATATTACTCGTGAACATTGCCGGCTTTATATTCAAAGTAAAAACCCTCCCAGCTTCCCTGTCTGGGTTTTTATCGGTAAATGAAGCCAGCAATGTTCACTTATAATATTTATAGGCAAAAAATGCTTTCGGAAAATTACCGAAAAAATTGGCGCCCCTAGTGATTTTACTATCGAAAATTTATATTGATAGGCGAAAATAAAAGTCATGAGTGTTAATGTGACCCATTCCTCAAGAATTTACATATAAGTCATAGTCACCTGGGTCAAGAACCATTATATTATCTTAACACAAGCTCATCAGCTCTAAGAATACATTAATCGAAGTTACAGCTACTCAGAGTTACGAACGAATCAATGTTCCCATGCTTTACTTGAGGTGACAGGTAATCACTTTCAGCAGATCGTTGATATGGAGCAGAAGCAAAGTTGGTGCCTAGACAGATCTCTGTGGAACACCAGCGTTGATAGCTATTGTATCGAAGGATACTCCGTCAGCCACCACATGAAGTGATCTATCTGAGGGAAAACTCGATGGTAAGTTGCAAAGTTGAGGCGGCAAAGCATGTGACCAAGAAGGCTTCGGTGCCAGGCTCGGTCCACTGCTTTGGAGACATCCGATGATACAGCTAGAGATGCTCCATGTTTTTCATTACATTTCGGCCATACATGTGTTACGTAGGCAAGCAGGTCTCCTGCAATGAATTTTTTTTTGGAATTGGTTGCTCTCTAGCTGTCTTCCAGCTGTAGGAAATACACCAAGTTTGTATGATAGGGCAAACAATCTGCAGAAAACTGGTGTTAATTCAGGCCCACATTGCTTGAGAACGGCAGGTGGAATTTTGTCTGGCCCAATAGACTTTTTGTAATTGAGAGCAAGCAGAATGCGCCTAATTGTGCGCAAATGAAAGACAATTTCAGGCATATGGCTATCAATGGCAGCAATATTAGGAGGCTCCTTCTCTTATGAATCCAAAGTTGAATTTACTGCAAACATTTCGGCAAAAAGTTTCCTTTTTCTTGTGGTGTAGTGGTCAGTGTGCCATCATCTTTGGTTAGGGGAGGGAATGAACTGGATGTGAAATTTCTACCAATTGCTTTGGCGAAAGTCCAAAACAAACGTGAGCCATTCGGGCATTCGATAAGCTTCGATCTTATTTTGGCATTATACGCCTATTTCGAAACGTCTATTGTTTCATTGCACATATTTCTGGCTTCAACATATTTTTTCTAGTCTCCAGATATGGGTTTCCGCGCCAACGATGGTATGCTGTTTGTTTTGGAGCAACGACCCTAGAACAGATTTATTGAACCATCGTTCACCACATGATAGTGATTTGTTGGTTTGGGATATGTGAGTTCCCATTTCTAGCCTGGTAATACTAGAGATCTCTGTGGTACATGGCGTTGGGTCATCAGATTCAAAACATACGCATCTCCAAGGAAACTCTGAGAAAAACATGTGAAGATCGTCCCAGTCGGCTGAGTTGTAATGTCACACTGTGCATGGATGTGTTGGATTGGTTAGTGAAGTGATATAGGGACAGGTCGTAGTGATGAGTGAATGGTTAGAGTTTCCCAATGGTGCACAGACTTTCACTTCATAGGGATTTGGATTGTTCGTGAGGAATAAGTCGAGCGTATTGGCATAATGATAGTTGTTATCAGGGATCCATATTTGTTCATCAACTGCTCGAGACAATAGGTAATGGCGAAGGCCTCAGCCTGACTCTATGCGTTATCCGTCTTGTTTGAGAACTTCAGCCAAGCAGAGTTGTGAACGTTGAAATCGTCCATGATGAAAATTTCAGCTGCTGGATAGTTCTGCTGGAATGAATACCTATTTGATAAAGGTTGAAATACGAATTGAATTTACGACAGCAAAAGGTGAGGTTGTTACGTCACACTACCAGAGTCAATATTGGAAAATTTTTATTAGTTGGCGAAATGACGAAAATATAAAAGATATAAGTGTTAATGTGTCCCATTTTCCAAGAATTTACATCTAATTCATACATGGGTTAAGAATCATTATATTATGTTAACACAAGAACAACTTATTTAGCTCTAAGAATGCAGTATTCAAAGTACTCGAATAAACAGCTACTTAGAGTTACGTATGAATCAATTGTGGTGTTTACTCCAAAGAAAGGGGCTGGCATGGATCGCCATGTGGTATTGAGGTCCTTAGTATGGTTTGGCAGAGATCACCATGTGGTGTTCAGGTTCTGAGGGTTCGTAGTTATGGTACAGGAATAACTCGGTGATTGGTTATGGTTTATTGTAACACTAACACATATGGATAACTGCATTATTCACAATTATAGATTAACGTGAAATATTAATTACATGTATGTTACATTATATCGTCACGTTCTTCATTCATACTTCTTTATACTCTTTATACTAACTAATTCCATTTGTTCTCCATATACAAACAATGGCGTGCAAACAGGGGTTGCAAAGGTTGCATTTGCAACCCCAATGTTCCTAAAAAAGATTGATCATTCAACAAAAATTTTGAAAAAATTATGACGATCAAAATTTCTTACAGTCACCCTGGTCAACAAAATTTAGAAAACAGTTTTTTTTTCATTTCAATAACCATTATACCAGTATATTTTTTTTTGCTTACATAATTTATTATTTATGAGTTATATTTTTTCGCAACCCCAATACGACATGCCTTTGTACGCCACTGTATACAAAGCATCATGGTCGAGCTTCGTCTTCTTACAAAGGTTGATATTGATTCCTCACCTTGCTGACCTAATGTTTATGTTGCATATTTATTGTCATAACATTTGTATTCACTATGTTGGTAGTGTATACGTCACGGTACCGATTCTCTTTAAGAAAGTAGAGCAATTTATTGAATTAAGTAAATTTATGGAATATAGTGAAATAATCTCTATTGTTTCTATGCTTTAGGGTTTTATGTTAGGACTCTTCGGTACTTGAATGAATACCAATTCAATGAAGGTTGAAAATACGAATTTAAATTTACGACAGTGAAAGGGGAGGGGAGTATGTGACGTCACTCTATCAGAATAAATTATAAAGAACAATTTTATTGATTTGAACAAGTTAAGAGGAATTCAAATTTCACTATTCACTATTCAGAATTTCAGCACAGCTTTCCTCCTACGAAATATTGAGAAATATAAACTAGTGAAAAATGAGAAATTTATTGGAATCAATATATTTGATCATGGTATTCCTTGCAGAATCTACTCATTAGCTAGTTAGAATTGAAATTTGTTCATATCTGTAGATTAAATTCGCGCTACTGTCTACAAGAATTAAAAAAATATATTTGTTTTCCTCTTTGTTCCAAGGATATCACGTTTCTCTGAATTTTATCGGTAATTATTTCCAAATTAAATTTTCATGAACATTTGTCAAATATTGATCGTCTTATCGTATATTCCGGAAACGAACTGTGAAGTTCGGAATTACAGTCATCAGCTCAATCAACCAAGCATGGTTTATTTACAAACTGTATTTTATAGTATATCTATCAAACATGATGAGTAGAATGCGTTGCAAAAATCGAAGTATACAAGTTTTATCATCTTGTGATGTACATTTATTATACTTCTATTATTCGAGGGGAAAGAAAAGAATTTGGGTCTTTTCTTTTTTGCTGCAGCCTATTGTAGAACAGAAATGTTTCAAGTTGCTCAATGTCCTCAAATGATGAAACAATATTGGTTTACATTTAATGTTTTCGATCAAAATCGTTTCCTGAAACTTAATTTCATACTGCTGAGTGAGGATTGAAATGAAATTCAGAATATTCAGTTTTAATTGAATTGCGTTGTAAATCTTTAATGTTCTTTATACGGCGCAGAACCTTTCACAGTTCCAAGACTGCTGCAATGCTCTTTGTGATTTCCTTTGATATAAGTTATTTACAAAATAAGATTATTGCGTTCACAATGTAGAATTATACCAGGCTCTATCCTATGTTCAAAGTTATAAATGATTATCTTCTATGGATAGATTAAATGGAGAATTGTTACGGCAGATAAGATGTGGAATCATATAATTACATGGAAGTCAATAACTTAGATTCCACTTATCTGTCCAAACATAGATACTGTGTGTTATACACATTATAATAATTCTCATTAATTGAGGGAAATGTATAGAACTGAAATCAGAAAAGGATTTGAACGAATAAACTATAAAAGAGTTCACAACTGTGGTAGATAAGAAACAATCACCCTTATTCACTAAAAATATTGTTAAAGTACTGAGGACCTTTCGACTACTTGATTATTCAAAGTGTATAAGGGTGATTATTTCTTATTTATAGTGTTATAGTGTATCCACAGTATGAACTCTTTTTGGAATGCCACACATAATATCTTCTTCCTTCTCAATACGTTGGTTCATGAAAAAGATATTCGAGAGTTTAATTTCTTGACGTAGGAAAATTATACAAACACAATATCTTCATGATTAGGAATTCGTCTAAGAACTCCAGATATTGAAGAAACCGTTTTCATGCAAGACCTGTTGCCTATCTATGACGTATTCCAGGTTATATTCGCACTTCATCCCAGGTGAGGTCTTTGGATTGCGGTGAAATTTGCAGATGATTTCTGTCTCAGAAAATATTAGGTTTCTCAAAATTTCGATCCATATAGTTCAATAATGCGCCGCCCAGAATATTTTCCATTTTTTTTGGAATTTTATTGATCGAAAATGAAAAAACGGCATTTCCTCTGTAAAAACGCATTAATGAGGCAAAATTATTTTTTTGAAGAAGAAATTAAATTTTTATCAAGAAATGTACACTGGGCGCTTTCAAACAAATTGGAATATTGGAAAAAACATGCTCTCGGGACGCTTCGAAGCGTCCATGCCTGCTGTACCATTTATTTCTCCGCAAAAACCGACATATGGCGACACTTGCATAACATCCCGAATATTTTTAGGAAACGACAGTGCATAATGTAGACATGATTTCTTTGTGAGCTCGTAAATTTGATTGGATGCCGCGGTCAAGCCAGCGAGCGCACTAAATTCAAAACCTTTCCGTGATAAATAATATTATTGCTTTCTTCCAATCCGTGATGAATACAGAAACGGAATTATCAAATGATACGTAGAGCACGCGTAGTGCTCTTGAATCGTTTTGATCAAGTGAAAAAAATTGTTTGTTTCAAAAATTGAATGCAATTTTCCACTTCTTAATACATATCGATTGAATCGACCTAAAAAATATTTAGGTAAAGCACATAATCGATGGGAAAATTTCCGAGAAATCCGAATCTGGGGTCAGATTTGAGATTAATATTCATCCATCAGCATGAACTTGAAGGAAATGACCTATGAATTTTTGAAAATACAGATATTCGATTCTAGCGGCTTTGTTTAATAAATTTTGCATGACCATTCATACACCACTTTAAATTATTCACTTTTAGGTGCCTACACGTAAAATTCCAGCCCGATCCTTGGAAAATTTCCCACAAATCCATAGTGGAATTTTTTTTTGCCTCAGTAATGCGTTTCTACAGAATAAATGCCCGTTTTTCATTTTCAATCAATAAAATATCAAAAAAAAAAATAAAAATAAAAATGCGGAGCATTATTGAAGTATATGGCTTCAAATTTTAGGAAACCCAATATCTTCTGACACCGAAACCACCTGCAAAATTCCAGCGCAATCCAAAAATCTCACCTGGGATGAAGTGAGAATATGACCTGGAATGTGCCCTATATGTATCCGACGTACAGAAAACTATATATTCGCCTCGAAAGTAATCCGTTTTAACACGTGCACACCGCTACATAGCGTAAATACATGGCACACGATCAAAGGGAATACTATAGTGTGAATATTCAATGTGTGTGTACAAGAAATATTTGGAACCTGACCCAAGTGAGCGATTGATTGGTATGAGTAACAAGAAAGATTTTAAGACAAAGCGTCAAGACTACACTTCATAATAGCTGAAAAGTTAACCTCATATTTATTATTTTATCAAACTTGGAGATATGTATTATGTTTTCACCTTATCCACTAAAAATACTGTTAAAGTACTGAGGAGCTTTTAGCTACCAAGTAGCCATCATCAGAGTAAACTAAATTAGAAATAAAAATGTAGCTGTTTAAGTACTATTTGGAATTAATAGGTATATGGGATCACCCTCAGCTGGAGATAAATCTCAATTTGATAATTTGCTATTCCGTTTATCATTTCCATTCCTTCTAAATTAGATATTTGTCCGTACCGTGTTTCAAAAGTGATAAAATTTCTTTGGAAATGGTGTGACCTGTATTTAAAATATGTTGGCTAGCCGAACGATTTCAGAAAATTGTCAAATTAGATTCTCTTCTCCTGAGACAAATCAGTTCCATGGTATTAACAATGGAAATTGTCTCAACAGATATCAATGTAAATGTCTAGAATCACTTATAGTCCAGGCTGTGAACCGGGATTTTAGCTATAATAAAAAAATAAACGTGTAGGTTCGAATCAAAAATTGTTTTTTGCATTAGCTTCAAGAGGTTCTCAGGATCATTCATACACCTTAAAACTTCTTGGGAACCCCAAACCCCGCCCATTGGGGGCGAAAATAGTCCGAAATCTCCCTCAAATTTGCAACATGCCAAGTCTTGAATTGTATTTTCTACAAAAAAGGTATTCTGGCATTTCGAGTACACCTAGAAGTTTTTTGGGTCGCTGAACACGAATCCGTAGCCAGATTTACTCACAATACATCGTAGGGTTGGTCAAATCGACAAATTGGCCAATTTCGCACTCCTAATAATTATGTTATTTTGCAATTTACGTGTTTTTGGCATTTTGAATGCATCAAGGAGGTTTTTTGGGTCTCTGAACACGAATCCGGTGACAGATTAACTTGAAATTCATTGTAGGGGTGGTAAAATTGGCCAATTTTGCACCCCTAATATGTTATTTTGCAATTTACGTGTTTTAGGCATTTAGATTGCACCAAGGGGGGTTTTTGGGTCGCTGAATACGATTCCGAAGCCAGATTTACTTAAAATTCATCGTTGGGGTGGTGAAATAGACAAAATCGGTCAATTTTGCACCCCTAATATGTTATTTTGCAATTTACGTGTCTTAGGCATTTAGATTGCACCAAGGAGGTTTTTTCGGTCGCTGAATACGATTCCGAAGCCAGATTTACTTAAAATTCATCGTTGGGGTGGTGAAATAGACGAAATTAGTCAATTTTGCACCCCTAATATGTTATTTTGCAATTTACGTGTCTTAGGCATTTAGATTGCACCAAGGAGGTTTTTTGGGTCGCTGAATACGATTCCGAAGCCAGATTTACTTAAAATTCATCGTTGTGGAGGTGAAATAGACAAAATTGGTCACCAACACCAAAATATTGGTATCTTGAAATAGAATAAAACGGTTTTCAAGATAATTTTTTTTTACCTTTTTACGTTTCTTTAGGCACAGGTATACAAAATCTCTACGCCAGGTATAGTATATAGTATACCTATAGGTATTAATATACAGGCATCTATCTTTATACCGGCAGGTGCACTATTTTGTAAGTAACGTAACCAGATATAATGTAAAAAAGGTAGATATAAGAAGGTGTGTTGTACTCATCATAATAATTGTTAAATTCCTTCTTTTTTTGAATGCGTTGGGCCCCTTCGTATACATATTTGATATACAGAAAACCAAAAATTGTATCCTTCTAAACTTATCTCATTTTACAGCCACAGGTTATATCCACATACATGTGCATGTGTTCAAACGTCGCATCTGTTTATGACGTGGTCATATTTTGTTTTTTGTTATTAATTTTATCAACTTTTCTATATATTAACGAAATTCTACGGTCTTTAATTTACGAAAAATGATCAATAATATTATCATAAAATGTATCATTATGTTTTAAGTGTTTTACTAAATCTTTTTCAATAGATTGTAATGAGGCTGTTATTGGTTAGGAACTCTTATTTAAGTCATAGATGGTATTTAGACACTTGTTGTGCCAACAGGTCCTATGAACTAAATAAAGGTTACAATTAAGCAACTATCATTGACTAAGCATATGCATCGATCGTCGACCTGATGGTCAACGGACATTGACCAGCTGACGCTGCACCGATCGAACATTAGGTAAATGTATGAATATATGAAAAGAGTAGTTGAATTGGAAGGATGATACTAAGAACATCTAAATAAATGCCTTAGACCAAGTACACCGATCTTTTATTATTATATGGCGATCCTGCCAGGATGCACTTTTAAAAATGCCAACTGCGAACGGAAAATAGTGAAATTGTCAAAAATCGGAAACTCCAAAATTGGAATCATAATGTGCGGTTCGAGGTATAATAATCGAGAGAACAACGAGATTCTTGCAGCAGGAGCTGGATCAAACAACGCCAATCAGGAAAACACATCTTCATTTTCAAGAAACGAATGGATGACGGTGTCAATTTTGGCTATAATTTTGTTGGTAATCGTGTTCTTCATCTATAACAAATGGCAACAAAAGTGGCGTGCATCGGTTAATCGAGAAATCGAGATGCAGGAGTTGCGGAAGTCGAGATCATTACTGGACAATGATCAAAAATGAAATAACGAGATGACGACATTACATAAACCCATCAGCGACGGATCCACCTCGTCAGCCACAGCAGCGTTCAACAACCACCAAAACAATGCAGTGATTTAAGTGATGTTCAAAAAGTTGAGTGATGAGTTAAGTGTCGCGTGCATAAAGATCAAAAACATAAAAACAAACCTACTAAAAGACAATCAAGAGAAAAGGAATGACATTGGAGTAGTAGAACGTAAGTTTATAGATGTTAATTCAATTGAAAATAAATGTAACGAATTGTACACTCAATATGAAAAAGATGTAATAGTTCATGGTATCAAAAAAGATACAGAAAGGTTGATAATCAATATATTTCATGATATAAATTCAATAATAAGTGAGTGTAAAGAAATATTAAGAATTAGGAAAGAAACTATCGGAATATCTTATGTAAAGAGCGATCAAACAAGTAATAGTATCGAAAGCATAGATAAATCACAAAAATTAGATAATATGGCAGATTTTGACTTCAAAATAGCAGCTACTGTGCTTCCAAAAACCACGAATCAGGAATCAGTTAAAAGTTTAATTAGGGGGATAAATTTATACGAGCCCAGTCTTAACCAAGCCGGTAAGAGACATATAGTTAATTATGTTTTGAACAGTTGTTTGTCAACCAGGGACAGCGCCCGAATGAAAAGAAATTATAACACATTGGCAGAACTGATCAGTGATTTGGAAAGTAAATTTTTAACAAAACAAAGTGCGAATGTTATCTCTACATAACTTTTCGCGGTGAAGCAAGGCAATCTCTCTTTGAACGACTTTGGCGAAAAAATTTGTACATTAATGTCTGAGTTAACAATTGCCCAAGCAGAAGGTGACGCAGCCAAATTGGAAATATTCATGGAAGCAAACGGACAGCAATAAATGTTTTTGCAAACGGAATTCGTGACCCAGAGTTGAGGGTGACCATGAAAAGCAAGAATTTACAAACGATAACGGATGCGATTAGTTCGGCTAATGAAGAAAACGCCCTGATTCTGTCTAATCAGAGATCGAATCATGTAGTCATGTATGCTGACAGAGCGCAAAGTAATGTTAAGAGTAGATATTTCAATAATAATTCTAGAGGTAGATTTAATTCAAATAGGGGTCACCAAAATAACATATATAGAGGAAAACCTCAAACAAATTTTAATAGAAATAGAAATTTCATAACTAACAATACTTATCAAAATAATAACAGGGGAAACAGACTCAGTCGTGGAACGGGAAACGGAAGCCGCAGAGTGTATGTTGCCGGTGAACAACAATACGCGGAAAACGGTGACGAATTTTTTCGTGACCAGCGAAATTAGGGAAATTATTTTAATTGTTAATGGCCTAAATTTTGTTAGGTTAAGGTACGGCAATACAGATGTTGACCTATTAGTTGATACAGGAGCATCCATTAGTATATTTTTTAAGGAAAGTTTAGTTGAAGGCTTACAAAATATTAATAATAATGACAAAATTAAAATCTCAGGTATTTCAGGAATTGTCGAGTCTGAGAGATCAGCATTTATCACGTTACACTCAAATCAAGGTTCAATAAACCAAAAGTTCATAATAATGAAATCATTTGATAAAAACATTGATGGAATTTTAGGATCAGATTTCTTTCAACATTATAAAGCATCAATAAATTATGAAAGTTCTAAATTATCATTGTACAGTTTAAATCAAAACAATTATAAAATAAATTTGCAAATGCATTCAAAGCATAAAAATTCAATTATAATTCCAGCACGTTGCGAAATTATAAAACAATTCAAAACAAACAAGGTCAATAGTTCAATAGTTTGTAATGAAGAAATTGGAGAAGGAATATTCGTAGCCGGATCAATCGCGCGCAGATCTAGTGACGGAGAAATCCCCATTCAATTTTTGAATACAACTGATAAAGACATAGAAATAAAAAACTATGTCCCGAAATTATTAGATGCTGAAAATTACGAAATCATTTCGTTTTCAAAAAATGATATCAAAACAGTAGAACGAATAGACAACATATTGAGTAAAGTTGATTTATCTCATTTGAAAAAGGAAGAAAAATATGCTATTCAACGAATTTGTGCAAAATATGCTGATGTCTTTCAGTTAGAGAATGATCCTTTAACTACGACAAACATTTATAAACATAAATTACAACTTGAAGATAAAGTGACACCCACTTATTGTAAACCCTATAGATTACCATATGCTCAAAAATCACAAATAGATAAAGAAATAAATAAGATGCTAGACGATGGAATAATTGAACCTAGAAGGTAAGCTTGGTCAGCACCTTTATTAATAGTACCGAAAAAAGCTAATGGAAACGAAGAAAAGCTATGGCGTGTGGTCATTGATTTTAGATTACTAAATAAAAAGATTAAGGATGATAAATTTCCACTTCCAAATATCAACGAAATATTAGATTCCTTATCGGGAGCGATTTATTTCTCGCATTTAGATCTTTCTCAAGGTTATTATCAAATCGAATTAGATAAAAATAGTCGTCAATATACAGCATTTACAACTAATAAAGGGCAATATCAAATGACAAGGTTGCCAATGGGAATCAAAATAGCCCCGAGTGTTTTTTCGAGAGCCATGACAATTGCAATGTCTGGTCTCAATTATGAAAGTTGTTTTATTTATTTAGACGATTTAATAGTTTTTGGAAATTGTCTTGAAAAACATAACATAAATTTGATAAAAGTAATGTCAAGACTAAGAAAAGTGAATCTCAAACTAAACCTAAGAAAATGTGAATTTTTGAAAAAAGAAATTCTATATCTAGGTCATTTAATTTCAGCGGGAGGTATTTCCCAGAAAAAGTCAAAACAATTAAACAATACCCTGTTCCATCTGATGCAAACTCGACCAAACGATTTGTAGCTTTTGCGAATTATTATAGATCATTTATTCAAAATTTCGCTCAAATCACAAATCCGTTAAATAAATTATCAAGAAAAAACACGCCTTTCGTATGGACAGAAGAATGTCAAAAAGCATTTGAGACATTGAAGCAAAAATTAATTAACCCCCCCAGTTTTAGATTATCCAGATTTATCAGAATCAAACACTTTCATTTTGAAAACTGACGCGTCGGGTACAGCTTTAGGGGCGGCCCTTTTTAATAAAAACGATAAACCAGTAGCGTATGCAAGTCGGGCATTAAATCCAGCTGAATCACGGTATTGTACAATAGAAAAAGAATTATTGGGTATAGTTTGGGCAGTAAAACATTTTCGACCTTATTTGTATGGAAAGAAATTTATAATTCAAACAGATCATCGTCCCTTAGTATCTTTGTTTAACATGACTGATCCATCTAGCCGATTAACAAAATTTAGATTGATATTAGAAGAATATGATTTTAAGATAGAATATATTAAAGGGAAAACAAATGTAACCGCTGATGCTTTGTCAAGAATTACAATTACATCTGATGAACTCAAAAAAGCACAAAATCATACAACCGCAGTATTAAATGTAATAACAAGAGCCCGTAGAAAACAATTAGATCAGGAAAAAGAAAAATCAAAATCAAAAATAGTAAGCAATAAGGATAGGATTGGCCATCCAGGAATTGTTGAATTACTTAAAAAACCAAAGAACGCCACAGAATTAAAAATTGTTAACAATAAGTTATTTGAAGAATTTAAAAATAAAGAAGGAATGAAAATGTTAGAGAGGAATATCTTGATAAACACTAGTGTAGAAAAAATATTTATGAGATGGAGTGATGCATCTTTAGCGTGTGAGCTTCGGTCATCGTTAAAGGCCCTCCAAAAATTGTGCACAAAAGAAAAAATAAATGAATTAGTTCTCATAAAAAATGAAGAAAATATTATAAACCTTGCAAGGGAAATAAAGAAACATTCCGATATATTAGGCGATATCAATATTACAATACTAAGAGGCAGAAGAACAATATACAATCCTGAATTACAAAAATTATTATTAAATGATTACCACATTTTGGCAACAGGCGGTCATTCGGGAATATCTAGAATGTATAATACAATCAAGCAACATTATTTTTGGAAAGGTCTTTATAAAGATGTAAAAAAGTTTGTCAGTGAATGTGACGAATGTCAACGCTATAAAAATTCTGTACCGAATATTCAACCCCTTTCCATAACAACAACAGCATCAGTAGCATTTGAAAAAATTAGTTTAGATTTAATGGGTCCGATATCAGCCGATATTGAAAATAAGAAATACATCTTAACAGTACAATGCGATCTGTCAAAATACGTTGAAGCCTACTCGCTGGAGAATAAAGAGGCCGAAACCGTAGCCAGAGCGCTGGTCAATAACTTCATCTTGCGATATGGAATTCCCAATACGGTCCTGCACGACCAAGGTAAAGAATTCATGTCAGCAGTTTTCACGGAATCGTGTAAAATTCTTGGCATCAAGCAATTACATTCAACTGCTTACCACCATGAAACATTAGGAGCCATAGAAAATTCACACAAGAATCTGGGAGCTTTTCTTAGAATGCAAACTGCAAAATATACAGAAGCATGGAGTAATTGGGTACCTTTCTGGTGTTTTAGCTATAACACAAGAGTGCATACGGAAACAAAATACACCCCCTTTGAGTTAGTATTTGGTAGAGTAGCATCACTACCTTCAAATTTGGGAAAAATTGATCCATTGCATTCATTCGATGATTATCCTAAAGAACTCAAATTTAGATTGCAACAAGCTAGCGCTGAAGCGGAACAAAATCTGCTGAAATCAAAATTGAAAAGGAAAAACTTGTTTGATCAATCGATACAAAATTGTAATAGAAATGTAAGTTTTAAAATAGGAGAGTTAGTTTTAGTTAAAAATGAAAGCACCAATAAAATGGACGAGATATTTAAAGGACCTTATCAAGTGCTAAGAGATGAATCTCCAAATTTAGTTATTAGAAATAAAAATAAAGAATTAATAGTGCATAAAAACAGAGTAAAGAAATATCTGACAAAAACCAGTGGAAGTGATAGCAATTAAGCAATTAACCATAGTTTTAGAAGTACAAAAAAAAAATATTTTTTTTCCTTGCACCCCCGGAGGTGTAATGAGGCTGTTATTGGTTAGGAACTCTTATTTAAGTCATAGATGGTATTTAGACACTTGTTGTGCCAACAGGTCCTATGAACTAAATAAAGGTTACAATTAAGCAACTATCATTGACTAAGCATATGCATCGATCGTCGACCTGATGGTCAACGGACATTGACCAGCTGACGCTGCACCGATCGAACATTAGGTAAATGTATGAATATATGAAAAGAGTAGTTGAATTGGAAGGATGATACTAAGAACATCTAAATAAATGCCTTAGACCAAGTACACCGATCTTTTATTATTATAAGATATTAAACTAACATTGTATAAACGATTTTGGCCCATTGTATTTCGCATGTATGTTTTAATTCGTTTGAGAGTAGAAAATGATCTCTCCACCGATGCCGACGTGACAGGAATGGTGACTGTCAAACAAAGTAGTTTATAAAACTGAGGTAAGACTTGTTGCAAATCATTATCTATCATATATTTTATCATATCGGCGTGACTGTCATACTGGCCTAAAATATCTTTATCCCAGTATACAACGCATAATTCATTGTGCAGCGCTATTTTATCAAAAAAATTATATTTTAGAACTAAGTTATCTGAAAGTGTATTGAGAAACTCTTTTGAAAAAGATTCGAATAATCTTCTATTCGTCAAATCGAAAAACTTCAATTCATGTAAATCGGAAAATCGAATCTCAATATTTGACCTTTAATAGTATCTAAAATTTCATAAAAAAGTTGTTTATAATGTAGTTTCTTGTCTACCAAATTATATGTTTTCCTCCTTTTCACGGGAGAAGCCTCATCAATTGAATAATTTCCAAATAAAATATTAAAATGAAATTCTGTATAACGGAAACTTGAATTTTATCAATGAGATCTGTTAAACGACCTCTTGAATGAATTATATTAGTGAATTTATGTTGTAAAATTCGAAAAATAAGATCAGTTTGTTCAAATATTAATTTAAAAGTATCAAGAAATAACAAAAATTCTTCATTTTCTAAATAAGATTTTAAACCAACAGCAGCATTCAATGAAACCTGATCTGTTGAAAAGTCATCACTGTTTAATATAAAATCAAATATTTCAATTAATTTGTCTTTATTTTTATGGATGGTAAACTAAACATTGCATGTGACGTAAAATTCCATCGAGTTCGAGCATTACAGGGAATTCTGTTTCCTACTATGTTATTTAAAACTTACGTTTGTTTGAACATCGTTTAAATGTCCCGCCATTACAGATGCCGTCGTAAGTCTGATTTATTCGCAAAGTCGAATCGTTGAAATGTTTCCATTGAAAAATTGAATAAATTGACCGCTGTTCTTCCCGAACTAACATCGTAGAACCCTAAAAATCTTTCCACTAGTTGTCCATTTTTACAATTAATAATTTACCGAACAGACGAATTCTAATCTAACCTTATTTCGCGTGGTGTCACTCAACCATTATACCCGCATAAAACAAAACAAATGCCTACAAATACTGACGCGTTAGTCATAAAATCGCGAAGCTTACTGTCGTATTTACAAAACAAATCTAACAATTCCCTAAAATTACCTTTATTAACTGAATTTTCAGTTTCATCATGCCCTCTAAAAGCCAAATCTTGAAATGATAAATACAATAAGAAATCAATGATTTTTTTTAAAACTTCGCGGTTTTCTTCAACTGTATTATTATGATTTTCGATTTCGCGTGTTCGTGTAGAATCAATCGCATTAACAATATTCTGTTTACCGGTTAATTTAAACTTAATACACGATGTAATATGTTCCTGCGATTTTTCATGTCTT
The DNA here is from genome assembly GCA_958510875.1 of Endomychus coccineus. NCBI lineage: Eukaryota > Metazoa > Arthropoda > Insecta > Coleoptera > Endomychidae > Endomychus > Endomychus coccineus. The sequence goes on from OY294068.1 coordinate 45,020,068, forward strand.
TCTAGGCCACGAGCTAAATTTTTCAAATCATTATAACCCAAGTGCCCCCAACATGAAGTTGTATCTGATGTGAATAGCAAGCAATACCAGCAATATAATTTATTGTGTACATCAGATCCCGTTAACCATACATATTTTTTATAATTATCAGTATTAAACGATCGATTTTGATACTTCCCTGCCATCACTAATCCTTTCAAATCCGGTAAAGGCCGTTTGTTTTTGAAGAACACTTTTCTATCATATGTTAATCCACTAAATGGATTTTCTAAGAACTCTGCAACTAAGTCACTCATAATTTTAACGTTCACCGATTCCGATTAGATAAATTATAACTTAAAAATTAACTACTTAACCTTACTACGCCTCGTGGAATAAAAACAACAACTAACCGCATTCTTCTAGCAGCGGGAGGCGGGAGCGCAAGTAATCGTATTTCATTCGACCGACGAACGGGTACGAAAAGCTAGCCTCCCTACCCTGTTGCCGTTTTCGCCGTTTCACGCTATTTGGCGATTGACTGGTCGGAAAAACGGCAACTGTGTTGAACAACACATGCTCATCGTTTGAGATATATAGAGAATCTAGCCTCTGACCACTGTTGCCGGATTGAAAATAACTACTGAGAACGGGGAATTAATTGTAAAATTTAAAGAATTATCAGAGAAACAGGGAATAAAATGGAGAATGATCATTAAGATAAATTGGTGAGGAGGCTGAGCCTCCTTAGCCTCCTTCGAGCAGCCGCCACTGGTGCAAAATTGGCCAATTTTGTGGATTTCACCACCCCAACGATGAATTTTAAGTAAATCTGGCTCTGGAATCGTAATAAGCGACTCAAAAAACCACCTCCCTTGGTGCACTCGAAATGATAAAAACACGTGAATTGCAAAACAACATATTAAGGGTGCAAAATTGGCCAATTTTGTCAATTTTACCACCTCAACGATGGATTGCAATTGAATCTGACTTCGGATTCGTGTTCAGCGACCCAAAAAACTTCCTTGGTGCACTCGAATTGACAAAAACACGTAAATTGCAGAATAACATATAAGGGGTGCAAAATTGGCCAATTTTGTCAATTTCACCACCCCAACGATGAATTTTAAGTAAATCTGGTTTCGGAATCGTATTCAGCGACCCAAAAAACTTCCTTGGTGCATTCGAAATGCCTAAAACACGTAAATTGCAAAACAACATATGAAGGGTTCAAAATTGGCCAATTTTGTCAATTTTACCACCTCAACGATGGATTGCAAGTGAATCTGGCTTCAAATTCGTGTTCAGCTACCCAAAACACCCCCTTGGTGCACTCGAATTGACAAAAACACGTAAATTGCAGAATAACATATAAGGGGTGCGAAATTGTCGTTTTTACCACCCCTACGATGAATTGCAAGTAAATATGGCTACGGATTCGTGTTCAGCGACCCAAAAAATTGCTTAGGTGCACTCGGAATGCCAAAATACCTTTTCTTGTAGAAAATACAATTCAAGACTTGGCATGTTGCAAATGTCGCCCCCAATGGGTTGGGTAGGGGTTCCCAAGAGGTTTTAAGGTGTATGAATGATCCTGAGAACCTCCTGAAGCTAATGCAACAAACATTTTTCGATTCGAACTTACATGTTTTTTTTTTATTTCCCGGTTCACAGCCTGGACTATTACTGTAGTTGCATGTTTGGAAATGCTAGGAAACCTCTCTAACTCGTGCAACGTCAAATATATTTAGTCCACGTGCCTGCTCTAGTGTGAAATATAGCGTGCTCAATCGACCACATTCATTAATTATTTATAATTGCCTGTGTTTAATTTAGTCGTGAGTTGAAATTACGTGTTTTATGTCAATCTGCGAATGTATAAATTTCATTATTTCATCTACTATTAAATGATGTCAACGAATTCTGAAATCAAGCTCATTTACAATCCATTATTATCGAACTTGGGTAGCTCGATTTCATGAGGGATGATTGCCAATGTAGTATAAATAGATTTGCTTGAAAATATGCTTCCTCGATAATACGATTTAGTTGAGCTATAGTAGTGATATCCTAAATGTTTTGTACCACAGAAATTTTCACCGTGTCTTCTAAATAATATTGATGTTGCGATTTATCTTCTACGATGAAATTCAATTCCGTCTAAATGATATTATGTTAATTTTCTCAATATGAGTTTATCATGTATTTTTATCGAAACTAAAGAAGAAAATAGCACCTTATTTGCTGAAGAACATATTCAGGTTTCTGAGAATAAGTGCCGGTTCCAGATGCATTTAATTATTTTTCTCGGGAAAAAGAAAGGCGAATCTAATGAAAATAAGTAATATAAAGATGAAGTTGAGTCTTCAATTTTTTGTCAATTCAGAAACCAATGTTGCTACTTACTGTGGACGGAAAATAGGATTGGAATCAGAATGTATTCCACTGCAAATTGGGAGGTTCAAAATGAATGAAGTTAGTGAATATCAAATCTCTTTCTCGAAAAGAAAATTTTCATCCATGATGTAGACTAGAAAAATATCTGTCTATTTGTCTGCTTGCATGTCGATTCCAACAATATCTGATTCCAAGTTCACTAATCGATTTGAAGGAAAAAGTGACCTGAAGTGCGATATGCTATTTCGAACTCCTTCACAACAAATTCAGAATATGATAAATTGATTTTCTATATGACCTTCAAATATTATAATCGGTCAGAGTTGAAATACATTATACAATAAGTGACCTAGATTTTAAGGAACGGTAGTTTCCAAACACAAACATTAAGCTATATGTTCCTCCAATATAAACATAAGCGGAACTTGAAAATTGAAAATTTATATTAAGAATACGTTCAAATAATGTTACAACTAGTCAACGTGGAAGTATGAGCAGTACCTACTAAGGACGTAATGGATTTATTTCAATCAAATCTGTTTGAGAGCAAGAGTATTTTTCAAAAATTAAGATTGAGGAAATGAGTCTAAATCGGGTTGGAACCTATCAATCAATCAATCAAAACGGGAGCGGACGAGTCCGGAGCACTTAGACCGCTTGATTGGGTCCATTGTGCGCCCCTTGATACAAGAATCAGTCCAGCAAGCCCAAGGCCGTGCCAAAAGCTAATATTTTGCATGGACTGATATCTCTTATTGCTTCAAGCGGCATATGTGTACTGCCGAGGTGTTGTAGCCTGAGAGGAGCCAGTGCTGGACATTCTGCTAGGATATGAGAAGCAGTTTCATCCGCCTCCCCACATCTACTACAAATTGGGTCTTCGACAATGCCCATTGTGTGTAGATGTTTATTCAGATGACAGTGTCCTGTGAGGAGCCCTGTCACCAGTTTTAGGCCTCTTCTGCTCATAGACAGTAGGGTTTTAGAGAGTTTAGGCGAGAATTCCCTGATGTGGAGCTTCGCCTGCCTCATGCCTGGGGAAAAACGCCAGATCGAGAGCCACTGTCTGTCCAGTAGCTCCTTGAGGACGTGGAGCTCGGTGGTCGATGAAATTCCGATCATGAAGTCGGGGCCAGGGGCGCTCAAGGAGACCCGTTTGGCCAATTCATCGGCCACTTTGTTTCCCTTCACACCAGAATAGGCAGGTACCCACACTAGCTGGAGTTTGGTCCTTCTGGTTAGTTCAACTAGAGTTTCCCTGCACTCCAAGACTAGCCTAGAAGTCATTCTGTGGGCGCGAAGTGCGCCCAGGGCCGCTCGGCTGTCAGTGCAGATGTAAATCCAACTACCTCGGTAGTTTAATCTGAGGTTTTCCAGGGCACATGTCCGAATTGCACATACCTCAGCCTGGAAAACGGTTGCGTGGCCACCTAGGGAAACTGAAATCTCCCTTCTGGGTGTACGCGAGTAGACTCCGGCTCCGCTATAGACTCGCCAGTCTTACACCCGTCCGTGAACCACACGAGTCCCTCTGGCGGAAGAGGCCCAGAGTTCTCCCAGTTGGAAAGTTGGTTGGAACCTAAGGGACGATCTACCTGACGAAATTTCTTTTATGAAAGATTTCGAGTGGTGATTGAATTGCTTCAGAATACGTTAAAAGATGGTTCAATATGGGGTCCGTTGAAAATAAAATACTATCAAGTTGAAATTTGGGCAGTTTATAACTCAAATGGCTATGGAAGGATTTGACTCACATAGAATAATAGAACGATGAAAGTTTCCCTGGAAATAAGGCACATACCATTTACTTACCAAAATTACATTTGAAGCGAAGCGAAATTTTTTTCCAGCTTAATCGTATATCTTCGTGATATTCGTGATATTCGTGATATATACATAATTGAGCGCGATGGCAAGATTGAAGATTCATGAACGAGTGATTAGAATCAGTCAATAACAGAAGAGGGATATAGGTGCTCTTGAATGGAAGCCAGTTGAGTGGTTTTTAAAGAAATTGGACCAAATAATGGAATGATGATACCAAGATTGACGGTAATTCATAATAACATTGTAAGTGTTGAGTTTTAGTTTGGAATCTCTCTCACTTGCTTGTTTTATTTTCAACCCTCAAGGGCTTTTCATCATTCAATAGTTTTATATTCTTTCGAGTACAGTTCTATAGTATAATGTAATAGAAAATACCTATGTTCATTTGCTCGTGGAACTAACTAGCATATGAACTAACCGATATTTGGTATTTGCTCTCATGCACTCGTACTGAACATAAATTGCATCTTCCATCTAATTCAAACTAAATAAGATGAAAAGGAATATCAAATTACATACCAGGGGATCCACTTTGAGTTTCCTCATATGCACTATGCTTCTCCTCGTACGAGCTACCGGTATTGCGTGGTTCACGAAGTGATATTCAGTCTTGGAGCCCAATAGCTGAAACAAAGTCAATCTTATTTATACATTGCTTCTGCATTTAAATCATCTTGTGCAATAGTAAGCATCAGATATTCACCTCTTGTAATAAGGGTTTAATACAGGTTATTTCCAATATTCAAAAACAAAATTATTCTTAGAAAATGGAAATTTCACGTAAAATTAAGATATCTAAAAGTGAAGAACATCTAGGGGTTGCCAGATGTTTTCAATAATAAATGTAGCTTGAGAAAAGTAAAGGAATTTCTAAAATAAATATAAGACTTGCTTTAAGCAGGGTGATATGATACCATTATCTGATATGGTCAAGAGGGTTGCAATAAGTTCACAGAAGTTTGGTTTTGAACAATCGAGACGTCTCCATTATTTTTCCCGGGACGTGTTGAAAAGGGAAATTCCTGGCAGAGCACCTCCTCCAAGCTCATCCAAGTTTCAAGAACGGTAACATTTTTGTGTTGGAATAACCAAATTTTCATGATCAATTGTTTATGGTCTCTAACCAAAATTGTTTTCATATAGAAATCAACTTTTTAAATTTGAACCTTTGGTTCAAAAATTATATTCCTTTATAAAATTGATAATTTCAATTCAATTATTCGTATTATTAAGAATTCTAGTTAGTTTCACTATCAATTTTTTCAGTATTGAACCTTGTAAATTTATAAAATAATTATGTTAATAATCAAACTAATTTTGTTCTAAGTTTAATTTTCTAGAGGACTAAAACCGAATTGTTGGAATGAAACTTGTCTTTATTTCTCTGATATAAGCCTCGTAGGTCTGGAAACTCTTGATTGAGGATTCTATCTCAACTTTTTTTGACTAAAGCAGTTGGCGCTCTGGGTAATCTGATCAATCAAGAATCTAAGGACACGTATCACTACAAGCCTTGAGTGTAAGTTTCAGATGTTACTGATCGATCTGGATCACAAAGACCTTATTATAGTTATTTGGAAAAAGTCAACATGAAATAAATGAGCGTATTCATTTAATTCTTATTCTGATACGAAACTGTTCTTTATGATGATGATGATAACATAATGTTAACAGGAAGGGAAAAAGTATATCACGACCCCAATCTCATCAAAATGAATGAATACTCTGCCTTATATTGAAAAAATTGATTCTTGAAAATTTTGACTCGTCAACTGTTCCAATTAGATATTTTTTTACTTTATTCAGTTGACGTAGCAATGAGACCTTGCATAAACAACGACTGGAGTTCGACAAAATAACGAAAATGGAAACACAACTAGATATAGCAACAGGAAACTTTTTTGTTTTAGGAACAAGCATAATGATGAAATAAAAAATTGAATAATGTTAAACTAGACTTAATCGTGTTCGTTGAACATTGAAACAGTTGCTAATAGGTAGCTTACTTTTTGTTCAATCCCCTTTGAATAAAGACTCCAACGGCGTTTCGAAAGAAATAAATTTAATGTTTCTCTTAAATACGAGAAATACGTAATTGGAAGAGAGTTGGAGGAGGAAAGAAAGAATGACTGGGATTACTCGCCTGCAGTCGAGTTGTTTATTCACAAGATTGACTGCAGGTACATTTTGTTAATCCTTCGAATCCATTCTTTTACATTAGGTACATGGAAACAGTAATTAACACTTTTAATTATTTTTTTACACTAGTGTAATTATACCAATGGAAATTTGACATACATGGTATACGAGTATATTTATATTATTATTATATATATACACGAAATTAACAACACTGTTTCACTGCAGTTTCGACAGTTATCCTATTATTATGAAACGAAAACAGTTTGTTACGATTTGTAACAATGAATTACTGGTAATACATACAGTTAAAACAGTGTTGTTTATTTGGTTCATCAATACGATAAAATACCATGAAAGTAGCATCTTCACAAATCAATCAGTTATTATTATTATCATTTATAACTGACATCAACGAAGAAAGCTTATAAAAAGTAGCTTCAAAGGAGTGTTCATTATTTTGTTCTATATCTCACGGTGACACTAGAAAGAATGAAATAGGAAAAGAAATAAAAAAATTCGGTTTTCTTTCAAATAAAAAATGATATTGGAAATTCCATAGTTCCCTATAGTTAGGAATCAACTTTTTTTCCCTTTGATCAACACCATATCTATCATTTCCACTATCCTCATGATGGACATCATTATCTTTTTTTGCTAATGGGCCACAATTACATGAAAGTTTACCACACTTTGGTCACGTCACAGTCTTACATTTTCATGAAGAGATATGTATGTAGATCGCACTGATAAACATATCTATGTCAATGACGGGATCAAAGTGGTGGTCTAGATGCTAGACTGAAATTCTAGATGTGGGCTCGTATTCTACTTGTCTGTTGAACAAGCATAGACACTGATCTAAAAATTCAATGAAATGGAAAATTTTGGACAAACTTCAATGATGTAATGAATGAAACATATCATATTCTAGTGTTCTGATTTAAAGTGAATGAAGCGGATCTTCATGTTTTTTCCTCGAAATTCCTAACCAATATCAACAAAAAATTTGAAACCTCAATTTGTTTTATGCTAAACGACTCACGCGTGATTTTTTCTGTTAAGCTCCAGATTCATATCGATGATAACTCATTGTTTATAGTGAAATCGGTCTGTTGATTCCTTGGAGTAGCACATTTGAATGCAGTTCTGTTGTCGCATATCTTGGCAAGATGTAACTTTATATGTTTCTGAGTTTCTAATTGATTGAATAACGTTAATAACGGTTTCCGCCCGAAATTACTAAAGTTGGAAAGAGATTATGGCTGAGATCTGGGTTTTAATAGTGCAAATCGATTATTTTACTAATGCGCGAAAGCTCGAGAGAGGTCTCGCGACACACGATTTGAGGGGAGACTAGAAAACGGAAATCGAGAGAAAGCATCTTGTTATCTGGGATGAGTCGAGTTATTTGTCATTCCTTTATTTTTTATTAATTGAATATATTGAAGGATTATTATCGACAGTGAACCTGATATACACTATAAGTAAAATGATTGTTTGAACAATTCGGGAATCCTTCCCTAATTGTTTGAAAAGGACGCTTTATAAATATCAACTGAAATACGAAAAACCTTCAGCTACTTGAATTAGTCTCTTGGAAAACCACGTGGCATTTCGTCATTTCCAATTGATTCAATTTCAATAGATTATTCAGAGTGTTTTGGGTAAGAGAGATTTTTTTCGCCATAAATCAGAGTTTGAGTTTTATTCAAATCAGTTTTATTCAAGTTCAAGTCGATAATAAATTCAATCAGTTCCTAGCTTTTGGATTCAAGTTCATCCTGGTTGAGAAATAATTTTAATAATCTCAGTTTCATTTATTTAGATTAGTTAATTTAGATTCTCTAGGCAATTTTATTTATTGTTGGATTATTCTTATTAGTAATTTTATAATATTAGCAATAAAGGTAATTATAATATTCTTTTTATTATTTTTAATTATCATAGACATTCTTTGTATTATTATCATTATCTTTTAATTGTTGCTCATTGAATAGAGAGAGCGAGAGAGAGAGCCATATAACAAAGGTTTGGAGGTTATAGGCATAAGGAAAGACCTCACTAGGTGAAAAGTTCCACAACTTTGAGGGCATTTATTATTATTAGTTTACTTTCTTACAATGAGTACATTTTACACTCATTGCAACTTTAAATTCAGGCTGTTCGAATAGAATAAATCATGAATTATTCTTAATTTAAAGTACGCTGTGACTTCAAAAACAATAAGGTTAGCATTTGTACCCGTTTCACAGGAAATACATCCACGACGAGTTCAATATTGGATTGAACTTAATTAAAATTATTTTCTAGAGTTCTCTTTCTTAAAGCTTCAAATATCTCATTAATTTGTGATTGAACGCGAATGAATGCAAATCAAATTTTAGTACTCAAGTTAAGGAGAATAATGCCTCAGAGATCCCATGAAACTGACAAATAACGTGTTGTCCGAATTAGAACAGCAGAAATCTCAATAAGAAAAATAGACGTATCGAAATCAAACATAAAAAAATGTCCTTCTCACTCATTAGGCACAATGGAATGAGGAATATAGCATATATGTAATAAATGAAACATATCGTATTCTAGTGTTCCGATTTAAAGTGAATGAAGCGGATCTTCATATTTTTTTCTCGAAAATCCTAACCAGTATTAACAAAAACATTTGAAATCTTAATTTGTTTTATGCTAAACAGCTAACGCGAGATTTTCTCTGCTAAGCTCGACAATAATATGTACATGATGTCCACACGGTTTCCACACAATTCTCATGTCTCAGCAAACTGTTCTTGTTGGAATAATATAATAGATGAAGTTTGTCGTTAATCGATCCTGTCTTGGACATTCCTTGGGATAGTTCTGGTGGTCACGAAATCTTACTTAACGATCATTATGCAGTGTTGCCGTGCGTCATATACAGTTTTCATCACAGAGCCGAGGAAAAAATTACCACTTTCCACCACTCGTATCATATAGAAAAAGATTTGAGGTAAATATAAAATAAGAACATTCTTAAATAAAGGTAGGTAAAAAAATAAATAATATTGATAATAATTTTTAATGGTAAGACAAAAAACTATATAAAACGGTTTTTTCAATTAACGAAGTAAAAATAAACAAAACTTGGATTAACACAAAACAATAATATAAAATATGAAATAGGTGCAATACTATTATTATAATTATTATGTATGATAAATATTGGTATATTTTGCAAGTTGACTAGAAATAAATAGATAATCACAACAATTACCACTTCTATTACAGTTTTGTAATGCAGGGCGCCGATAAGGGCATTTGTTGTTAATTTATTTCTAACTTTTGTGTTATTTAAATTAATTGTTGAGAATAATCTTTCACAAGTAGCGCTACTATGTCGTAATGATGAACATGTTTCTGCTAAGTTTATAGCCTCTATATATTCTACAGAGCCGTCGGAAATTAAAACGATTTTTACTTACTCCCAAAATTCTATTAAACCATATCTGTTTGAGATACAATCTCACCATTACGAAGTCGTCATTGACGGTCTATTTCTGCTATATCATTGTCTTGTAACAAATATACAAAGTTATGAGCTGATGGTGTAATAGAGTTTGGTTTTTCCTCCTTAATAATTATTGGATATATTAATGGCATTCATTTCAAGATTGTTACTGTATTTCCCTATAATGGAAATCGCTGATATATTTGATTTGCAGCTTCGATATAAAATGCCAAGCATCTCTGTTTAAATGTTGCTATGTCTTTTTCCAAAATCATATTTTTCATTTTTTCAAGACTGCGTGTTGTATAAGGACCTGAATGAATACCATTTAACGGAAGGTAATGGTGAGGGTTTCGGTACTGTATATTTTCTGTTGGTGTATTTTTGATGTATTCCGAATTTAAATAATTATCCAATAATGTTTCATTAGTTTCAGGTGTTTTAGCTTGAAATTCTTCATTTCAGTAAAAAGTGGCATAATGTAAAAACTTGAAACATAACTTTGTGATTTTGTTATTTAGTAAAATATGTATGCTTTGTTATTTTCATTTAAATACTCTGAAGTGAAATACAGCAACAATGCAGTATAATGTCCAATTAACTTTTTTGTTACCTGTATTAATGACACCGTTCGTGTTTGATAAGGCTGAAGGATTTTATGTGGTTTCACTTGAACAAGAACTTGGAATATATATTCACTGATGGAACTCCTAATAAAATTATATATAGACCTAGTTACATTTTCAACAGGTATTTCTTTGCAGCACATAATGCGAACGAATGACAAACGCTTTTCAAAATGAGCAAATTCGATATATCGCTCTTAAGTGTAATAACTGAATTTATTCGCCTCATCATCACGCCCCATCTGCTGTTCTCATAACCTATATTATTTTCTGCGAAAAAAATAACTGTATTAGTGTATATTTTTCCAGCTGATCTAGAGATTTGCGTTAATGCTGAAAATGTGTCATGAACTCTTTTATCTTTATAGAATCTAACTGTTCATGCAAAATTCTTAATTGTGCCAACATCTGTGGGTTTCCAAGATTTGGATCTTTCCGTGTCACAAGCTATATTTACTTTTGTTCGCCGCAAATAATTTTATTCAAAGAGTACTTGTTCCCATGTAAATGTTCATTTAACAACGCTGACAACGCTGGGGATTTTGAGGCCATGGAAATGAAAGTTTTCGAATTTTTCATTCGATTTTCGTCTTTTTTGCTTTCCATGTGTTTCAGAATTTCAGCATCGTCACAAACATAATCCGGAGAACGGTATTCACAAAAAAAAACATGCGTAACTCCTTTTTTGCTTGATCGGATCTGAAGTTCAAATCGTTCGTCTGCCTCCCATGCAACTTGATATTTATGGATGAATTTTCTGTTTTTACAATTTTCCTCTTTGAGAAGCCACATGTTCTACTTTGGACTCTACGAAGTTCTCCCATTCACTAGGTGACATCTTATACTTTTCTACAAGCTTAAATAAAATATAATACTGAACTTAATAGTGATGTATCCTCACCTCCGTATTTATCACCCACTTAACTACTAGTACCAAATTGACGAATGTTCAAATAAGTTCACAGAGTAGTTAATAAGCTTAGTTTAGATATGTACTGTATGGCTTATACTAGATAAATAGGACTCAAGTGTAGGGTAGATAAGTCCCTTAGTTCAGGCACAATTATATATTGTATTCTTATTTTTAGTGAATCGAAACTGGTAACTGCTTTCGCGATTTGCTTTTATTACACTGACAGTGCCAACATCTAATTACTGTGTATAACTATATCATCATTAAATCAAAATGAAATAAATAAACTATTTTTCAACTACGTTTAATACAAATTACTACCTATAGTATGTTATCTATATATTTCTAGAATGTCACAACTTATTGCATATTTTAACATCATAATCACCACGAATCTTTCAGCACTGATCTTTTTGATGGTATAATTTTCACCACTCCTGCCTACACAGTCATTCTGTCGAAGATATAAATAATCTCGCCAACATAATGCTAGTGAGAACCAGAATTATCTAATGCCATATACTGGGTGTCCCATTTCAATCCACTAGTAGCGATAATTCTGAAGCAGTGCATTGAAGCAAATAGTGTTCCGAATAAAAAGTTAACGGTTATGAGGGGTACATCTGATGTCGTCGACTTTGCCCCCCAGCCCCCCGGGGGCGGCGGGAACAGAGGCAACTGTCAAATATTAAATGGAAACCCCTATTTTGTATTGCAGATTCGGATAGAGCGTTAAAAAGTATATTTCAATTTAATTATATCATGAAAGATACTGTTGCCGTTGTCAAAAATACTAATGTTCTCATTAAGAAATTCGATTACTGTGTGATAGAAAATGTGATAGAAAATTGCTTTTAATTATTTTCTCGGTTTGCTAGTCAAGATAAACTTCATTTTAAAATAAGAGTTTTTTCAGACATTTTTACCTTTGTGGGGAGGGGGGGGGGTAGTATTTCATCTGTGTGGGGCGGGGTACAAGAAGGGGAACAAACTTGTCATGTTGTGAGTAAGTCTTAAGTAATAACAATAATCAATTATCTCATGATTTTTGCAATTTAACAGACACACAAACAGATTTTGACGTTTGCAGCGCTATCTATTACCAAATTTTAAAAACACCTCGAATAAAATTGATCTACTCTTCAACACTATCCGAATCTGCAATACAAAATAGGGGTTTCCATCTGAGATTTGAAAGTTGCCCCCTGTTCCCGTTGCCCCCGGCGGGCTGGGGGGCAAAGTCGACGGCATCAGATGTCCCCTTCATAACCGTCAACTTTTTATTCGGAACACTTTTTGCTTCAATGCACTGCTTCAGAATTATCGCTACTGGCGGATTAAAATAGGACACCCAGTACTTTATTAGTAGATGTTTCCCTTATAAATTCAAGCAATGTTCGACATGAACTGATAGATTTCTCGAACTTTCAAAAGAAAGGAATACATCTTTATTTAAATTTATAAAATTGAATGTAATCAGCCACGTGATGAAAATTCATTCTCAACTAAATAACTATTAATAGTTTGATTTTCCCTAAATTAATAGATAAATGTGTTTCGCTAACATCCGTATCTACTTCAGACAGATATTACGAGGGCAAGATGAAAAGTTCTTGAAAAATAAACAAGAAATTTTTATTTATTTTATTTCTCAACATAATTTCGTTGTACTTCGTCCAATGTTTTTCTAATTTTTCGATCCCTTCCAAATAATACGATTTCAGCAATCCTCCAAATTAGGCGTTTGTTCCAGCGATAACCTCATCGTTGGAGACAAATCTCTTTCCGCCGAGCCATTTCTTCAAGTTTGTAAAAATCGCAGAGGTTTAAATATGGAGAATATGGTGGATGATGAACCAATTCATAGTGCAATTCATGCAATTTTGCTATTGCGACTGCGGACCTGTCGCCGGTGCGTTGTCCTGGTGGGAGAGCAATTTTTTCTTTGCCAAAATGCCACCGCTTTCGCTTCAAATCGGCCTTGAATCGATTCAATAGCACTGCATAATATACGCCGGTGATTTTTGCTTTTCAAGGTAATCTATATGGACGATACGATGTGTATCCCAAAAAACTGTCGTCATGACTTTGTTGGCCCATAAGCCCATTTTGGGCCTTTTCGTCTTCGGTTCGCCAGAACAAGTCCACTATCTCGGCTGCTGTTTGGTCTCTGGTGTATTGTAATAGATTCATGTTTCGTCCACAATTACGAAACAGCGCAAAAAGTCTTCTTATCGTGCTTGAACATGGCCAAACACTCATTTGAAGTTGTCACACGGTTGCGTTTGTTTTCAACAGAGAGCAAATGCGGCACTTATCCGGCAGATAGCCTTCTCATATTCAAAAATTTATGCAAAATGTTCCGTACCTAGGGATGGCAACGATGTATCGATATACTTGATATATCGATAGATTAAGCGAAATATATCGATATATGTATATCGATAATTCGCTAAGATATATCGATGAAATATATCACTAAAAATATATCGATAATGCCGTATTTTGCTCTATATTCGTATTGTTTTGAGTATAATGTAATCTCAGATCAGAATCCCACTAATAATAAACAGTAATGAAATCTATTATTTTCTGTTCTGCGTCCTGCCCTGCCATCTAGCGTTCAGTAGAAGATTACTGAAATTTAAACAAACCTGTAACAATAGTAGTAGAGTATGTGAAACATTTTGATCGAAAATTTTTGATGATATAACGCGACCCTACGGAAAATGTTCGTTTTGGTGTATAAAACAAAAGTCTAAAATTTCTACCTCCTAAATTGACCGCAACCCTTTTTCTTCCGCCATTTTGTGGTATTTTGGACATTTTTGGGGGAAGTTAGTCACAAAAATTTTCTTATCTCCAGTTGTATTGGGAATTAAGAAATCAAACTAGAACCCTTTTATTGTCAATGCTTAAGGAACTCGCAGTTCAAATTTCAAGTTGATCCGACCTCCCCCTTCCTCGCAATAGATATATATGTATACATATATGCATTGTTTACTGACAAGTCCGTGGCGCCGTGGTAACGCATGGGACTACCAAGCAGAAGGTCCGTAGTTCAAACCCCATTAAGTAAATTTTTTTTTTAAATTTATTATTAGATAATGAATTAATACAATATTTTTTTGCAGGTCGCTTTGATAATAGGAATAATGGGTGCTTGTCGCAGGCATGAATTGCACCAAATGAAAATTGATGATTTGAACGATTTGGGATCAGCTCTTGTTATAAAGATACCAGACACCAAAACAAAAATTATTCGAAATTTTACGATTACTGGAAAATTTCACCAAATAATAAAAAAATATACCGATCTTCGCCCATTACATTTCAAGGACTCTTCCTTCTTTTTGAATTACCAGGAAGGCAAATGCACCATACAAAAAGTTGGAATAAATAAATTTGGAAGCATGGGGAAATTCCTGAAACTACCTAATGCTGCATTGTATACTGGTCATTGTTTCCGCAGATCTTCTGCAACAATTCTTGTCGATGCTGGGGGAGACATAACCTCTTTAAAAAGACATGGTGGCTGGAAATCAACCGCAGTAGCAGAAGGATACATCGATGAATCGATGAAAAATAAGTTCGACGTAGAGAATAGAATAAGGAATTCAATAGAAAATAGAGAAAATTTACCTTCAACTTCTAAGGCTTGGAAAAATCAGGTAAATTTAACTGTGGAAATTGAAAGTAATAAAAGTCCAAATATAACTGTCAGTCATTGTGGAATGTAACATTTAATATTATAAATAAACTAATGTTGAATAGTAATATATGATTCGAAATATATAATCGATGTTCTTGTTCATATTTTACAATAACGTCATCATATAATGTGGGGCTTGTTGAAAGTGAAATGTCGCTATGGTCGTAGAAAAAGTATAGTGTACAACTAGCATGGAATGCCCATTTCTCAGTCGTATGATTACGAGTATTTTCATACTCGTGAGAAATGAGTGTCATTCCATGCTCGTTGCAGAATATACTATTCTTTGAATATTGTATTATGTGCCCATTGTTCAACACATATAATGTAAGGAAATAACGCTTAGGCCCCTGGGATTTTTCCTTCCGCTTAGTTCTTAAGATAATATGAATTTTCGAAGTTGGGATCAAGAGTTGTCGAAATCAATTTTCTCTGAAACTGAGAGGGTTTGAAACAGCTCGTAAATAGCGTTGAACAGTTCAAAAATGCCATGCATTCTGTTTTCTGAACTTGCTTATATTTCAGAAGTTGACAAACTTGAATGTATCTAGATCCTTTATCAATGTTTCCAGAACTCCGTGAGTGTGTTATAGCTAGTTTACGTTCGTTTATACAGTTTGTAACTTACGACGCTGCACTGAATTTACATGAACGAATTTGAGAAAAATTGTAGGATGGAGGAATCGATAGTTACACAAGTTTCTATATGTAACATCACCCTGGTTTCGTGAACAAAAGTTGTTTATTCCTCGACAAAACAATTTATCATTTCCGCTTCAGTATAGTTAGTATAGTACCTAGATATTATTTCACGAAGAAACAAAAGACAACAGGGATGCTTTTCCAATTATTTCTTTTTTTATTATTATTTATTATTTCATTAGTTCTTTGCCTAATGATCACAATTCCGTGTAAGTACATTAAGATATATAGATTTGAGTTTTCTAATTAGCGTCACTATGATTGGCAATTTGGCAATTACTCTGAACTTATATAATGATAGCATCCTGGTTCCTTATTTTTCTATAGAACTGATTGAGATATGTTCTGAGTAAGTATAAACAAGCTTAAAGTTACTTTGCCTAATGGGCAAAATAACAAATTATGGATATAACTTGGACTATCTGATATAGGATTATCAAAATGAATAAACGTAAAAAGTGAACCTTAGGGGGGATTCGAACCCACATCCCTGGATATCTAGTTCAATTGCACCACTTTGGTTCCGTTATTATTGTACCGTAAACAAAGGATTCTTTGTAACTGCAGGGGAAAATTTGTGCCACCAGGCTCAAGCAACAAACATTGAATCTGGTTTATTGTCATGAACAAATCCTAGATATGTGATACTACTACTTTTAGAAGGCTCTATGGTGACATCGACGAAGATGGGGCGGTGTCTACAAAACATCACATGCGTGTGTGACATTGCCGTCTTCTGTGGTTAACAGAGCACATGAGGATGTGGATAGAATATGAATAAATCATCAAAATCTGTACTTGTAAAAATATGGTATCAGCTACGTCGCCGGGAATTTATATTACCCCAGTTTCGAGACTTAATGCATATTTCAAAGGAGTAGAAACAAGTAATGGCCTGGAAAAATGTAAAATTATACTTGAAAGTTAATTATAATTGACAGGGATAGCTATGTTATAGAGTGATCTATCATGAACATTATGTGACTGTCAATGTATCAGCTTTTTGTTATGTACACTCTACTCGAAATAACATACTCACCTACTCACTTATAATCATGACAAGTACCAAACCGTGATACATGGGGACTTTAAATTTTGGATAGACGTAGATTAACTCTCTAATCACACCATATGATTTTTCGCAATTCGTTGCAGTATCCCAATGATTTTTGACAATTCCACTGATAACAGAGAATTATTGCCAAAATCATTGAGTCACTACAAAATCTTCGTATCATTCCCATGAAGGTTGATGGAGATTGTCTTTTCTACTTTCTCCAGTATTGCATCCATAAATAGTAAGTATGTCAAAAAAATTCGTACTTGTTGAACAATTGTTCAACACGTTGCGGCGAATTGGGCCAGGTTTTAATTGTCATGCAATCAAAAAAGCGATAATTTTTTTGATGAGTTAGTTTATTCGGAAGATATATTAAAATCGTCTACTATGGTTCAGTTTGTGAATTGAAGGCAGCGGGAAAAAATTTGCCATTCTACTTTCAGATTTATTGTAATAGAATTTCTCTGCACAATTCGGTGCAGTGATCTGCCATTTCGTAAACTTTGATTTCCTAGAAATACCTATAAGGGTCAAAATTATCTTCTGAAAATTTAGGTATTGATTGAAATTATATCAACTTAATATTCTAATTACATATTTAATAAGAAACGACTGCGTCCTGCACGTCTTATATTATGGTTACGTGAATAGATTGTAGCTTCAAAGGAAAATACTTCACTTGCTATGGTTTAAACAAAGGTGAAAACCTTTGTTTGAACCATAGCTAAGACAAAGTAAAAACCTTTGTTCAAACCATAGCAAGTGATCCATTTGCCGTTCCGAATTGATCATGAGAATATATCTTAACTATCAATACACTGTAAAGCACTTGTTTTCTTTAGAACCATTTCTGTTAACTTCTTAATTTATAATTTCCTATTGAAACTATGAGGGACCTTTTCGACTTTGTCGGTATTTTACAAATTACAATGACCCTTCCTTTACAAGGATTCAGCAACTATATATTTCGTTTCCGTTCCACAGATACAAAGAACAAACTGTATTAGTTTATGATGGGAGGGTCGTACTAAGAAATGAACTCATATACTTGACTTGTCCCCAGCTTGTATTTTAGCAGCACGTTTGATATCTGAATGAATTGTAATTGATAATTAATAAGGCATCTTTGCTACACCGATCCTGTTAACTGATAAGACATGGCGTTCCTTGCAAGCCAAAGAAGGAACCCTTGTTCAGACATCTTGGTTTTGAAATTCAAAGCCAAGATGAGTGTGTTTCGAATGATATGAAATTAAATATATGAGCCTTTCAAATGAAATATATATATTCTTATAAACGTACCTTAGTTCAAAATTACTGTCTTTATCGGGTTAATCTAATTTCATTGATTCAAGTTTTATTGTATTGTTCGAAACCTCATAAAGTTGAGTATTTCTAATTCTAAGCGCAGAGGAAAGCCCATTACACAATGTCTATGATAAAGATGAACTTGCAATTAAACCAAAATAAGCGTGGGAACTAGGTCAGAATCTAAATATAAACAGGTTATTTTGTGATTATAGATTGAACTAATAGAGTACCGATTCATGATGCGTCGTCTATCTTAGAAATAATTAAGCTTACTGGAACAGCAAACAAAGTGTCCAACAAAATTAACGTTGATGCTTCCCACTATTTTCACGTCATTTATTTTGCGACATTATCACGCGTGGGCAAAGTATAGACGTTTTACGTCAAGTACCCTCTTATGTATTATAAAAGCAATTTATTTTGTAACCATGTGTCCACGAGTAGAATAATATGTGTGAAGAGATAGACTGCTGTTTTAAGTGATGTTTCAATTAATTGAACTGAACATGACGGCAAATAAAGTTAATTCATTAGTAGACCAATTCATCCGTTAGCAAATGAATCGATTATCCATACTATTAGAACTATGGCAGTATCTTTCTATAGTCACAGATACGATTTGATACCTATATTTCTGTTATAATATAAAAGTAGGTACTGTTGATAAACCTATTCAGTGAATACCTGGAGAAAACTGGAAATGAACAACAAATGGAATCAATCGTTTCATCACAATCTAATAGCTCCGAACAATCGCTCTCTCGAACTCATCGGCGGAATTGAAAGTTTGCAATCCTGAATTTGATTTTATAAGAGGCGTATTGAAAGTTTCATGGCTTCTGAAATTTCTGCTAGGTACATCTGAGGATATTTTGGACAATAACCCGGAACAATCAGTTATTGAATTTTCTGTACATCATCATTAATGAGTCAGCCATTCTTATTCTATTGACAATATGAAATATTTGACATTTAGACTGTAGTTACTGTTGTATATTTAAATGTTAAATTTATGAGCTGGTTCTTGCACAAATTTGTGGTCAATGCTTTCAATCCTTTGCTGGTAAGTGACATGTTGTAGACTCAACTATTGATGCCAAATTTAATCAATCATACATGAATGCGTAATATGGGCTCGAGAGTGTTTTGGCATTACTGAAAAGTCTAGTGTTCATTATCATGGATGCAAAATACAATTATCAACCCTCTTTTCGATATGAGTCTTAGAATCATTGTAGGATCCACAATCACGAAATTCCTTCATTGTTTTCATTATTATGACCTTTTATTCTATACTGATAGCAACTTGTTGAATACAGAGCAAAAACGACAGTCTTCTGACCACCAGAAAGCTGCAAAGGAAATTCACTCCTCAACAAAAACAAAAATTATCAGAAGAATAGAATATGTCAGTTAAGGTGGTTTGGATAGGTTGTAAAAATGATAAGTAGATTACTCGTACGTTTTTTATATTCATTCCAAGTAGGCGTGTGCCTTCCATGACAGTTTTTTTTTTTCATTTTTGTCAATAAACTGCATATTAATAATTCCCATGGCCCACCTGTACAACTGATGATTGCACGAACTTTCCAAATGTCACGCAGAATGTTAGAATACTTGAGTACCAGATAGGTTTTTGCTTGATAACAATGGTAAGGTTTCTCTCGTCTAGATCTATCGGTAACATTACAATCTAATAGTTCCGGACAGCTGTATACAGCTGTCTATGACTAATAGGTTGTGATGTTACTGATCGACCTAGACTAGAGAAGCCTTACCATTGTTATTAGGTAAAAGCAAACAACAAGTTAAATTTATTTATTTATCAATTGTTACAAACTATTTAATAAAAATGTAATGATAATATAAAGAAATAATACTTCTTATCTATTTGGAAATCTTTGTCTATCCTTAATCGACCTTATTCAAAGTATCAACATCATTAACTCTGTTATCAGTAAATACCATAATGCAATAATTGTTCCTCCAAAGAAATTCCTTCATTTCAAGAATTTTCCCCCTATCTTCTTGTGGTTCTACAGCTATGCGAGATCGGAATATTTCACTTATAACTGACTGTATTGTATAATTTGAATACCACTTGATGATGACAAACTGAAGGAGGAAACTGTGGAATTGAGAAAAGGGTGTCTTCAAAATGAAAAATCATGACTCAACGCGTAGTAATTATTAGAGAACAGTACGATTTTATGTGAAACATTCCTACGACTATACAGATTGACATATTTCATTCATCAGTACATGAAATGAAAACTCAGTTTGATGCACCTTTTGTGCAAAATGTGTTTTTATCTAGGAACAAACTGAAACGGGGAAGGAATAATCCTATATGAATGGAATATTTTCCTTTCTAGAAGCTATACGAGGATATGCGTATGTTACAGTTGGGTAGAGTCCGTTGCACACAAACAATGGGGTTGAGCTAATTGAATACCTCTTCCAAGGAGTGGGAAATTGGAAATGCGGGTTGCGACACGTGTAGGCGATAATATCCCAAGTGGATTATATCTTATATTCCCACGTTATTTTCCATAATACACAATTCAAGTCAGTGGCATAGCAACAGATAGATGTATTGCAAAGTATTAAACGCCGAAAAAGATAAATATAAGGCAGAAAAAAGCTTCGAAATGCACGAAGAAACGGAGGGCACGTATAGCCTTGTTCTTAGCAAAGAACAATCAATTTGATGAAGAACAAATTTGGAACATTGAATAATAAAATATGAATATCGATACGATGAATTGTGGATTAGATTGGATGTCTTCCATTTCGTGAGTACAAATTCGCATCTATCTATTTTTTGAATCCAACAAAGCTATTATCGATTGATCACGTGGCTTGCCTTTCTTTTGCTAGCAAAATAGCTTCCGGAGACACTCCTGCTGGTCGAATGTAAATGATTGTAGGAACGGAAAATATATTGAAAACGATTTAGACACTGCCACGGTCGTATGCATAGGTCTGGAAACTCGAGGTTGTTTCCTATGTGAGCAGTGAGTCCGCTACGCGTCGACTTTCGCGTAATACCAAAAGACGCCACGTAGGGGAATCATAAAAGGCGTCACGTAAGAGTATCATCTTGATCTCTATGAAGAGTATTCTGTGACAAGTGTCAGTTGACTTGTAAACACAATTTTATACGAAAGTTTTAACGTTCACATCTCGATAGCACTTCCGGCTCCGGGATTTTCACGTGGCCTATCGAAATTAGAAGGTTCGAATTGTATAAAAACACAATTGCATGAACGAAAGACGTCCTTTGTGATTAGCTACGAACGTAATCATTTTGACATATGCCTCGAGGAGCTCGCTACGCGTCAGTTAGAGTTTATACATTTTACCTCGATCTTGTTAATTCGGGGCCGTTTTATGCCCCGTGCGGCCGGAGCCAGTTGTAATAAAGTGTTTTCTGCTATAGGCCGCTAGCTTTTACCCGGTTTGAGTATATTTTAGTAGCTAGAAAATTCCCTTCGGGACATCACACGTCAGACGCTAGTAGCTGACAGCTGAGAATACCTCAAACTGTTTTAATCGATTTTTCCTATTTAATCGACATTTCGGGGCCCGAGACTATGCTATTTAGTTGGCCCCGTTCATAAACCAACGACATGGAGCGAAAGCCGCATGCGAAAAGTTCTCGTTAAGACGTTCTATGTACCGTAAATTTGCACTTTTCTAACTCGCGAGCTACGCGCTCCTCACGTGAACGTCATTCGATTTATCTAAAATTATCCAGTTCAAAACAGTTTTCGCCCAGTTTGGGGCTATCACGACCTTTTAAAAGGTTCAAAGTTAACATTTCGACAATTTTAAGCTATGCTTAAACGGTGCAAATGGGCATTAGTAACACTACTTGCGATTCCGGAAAGAAATCATTTTACCCCCTCTTGATCCAAGCGCCAGCTGGTGACTGAGCGAGGGACTACGAGTTTCACGCGTACGCGACTCAAGTCAACCATAGAGTTTCCAGATCTGTATGTACGACCGTGGACACTGTTAATGAAAGAAGTTAAATTATACTCTACATTATATTGAAATTTCATCCAAATTGTCAACATAATTTATTTCAGAACTTTATGTTTCATACTGTCACAATAACTATCAACATTTGCCACAGAGTACACATATAAAAGACGGTGACTTCGCATCGAAGACGAATTGAATCTTAAAATAAGAATTCCGAACAGTTGTGCAGGTTAAATATATACATGTGATACATATTTATTACCAGAAAAACACGGTGGCCATGATTCTTAAATGAAATACCATAATTCGATTTAAAAAACTGAAGGTGAATGTTAAAAATATCAAGTGAACCTATTTAATATTTACTATTTTCACCACTTTAAAGCGGTTTGTAAAATTTCAAATCTGTACGACCAATAGCTTCTACAGTAGGTTACACACATACGCGGACACACATATAAACATCCATGTCAAAAATAGTGTAGATCGATTTAGAAATGCTCAAAAAAACGGATATATCAGCGAAAATCCGGAAATTCTTTTTGGTGTACTATAATACATTCCTTAAAATACTACGTATAGCGAATGCTGAAAAAAATCGAACAAATATCACTATCCTGCGAATGAATATTACATCATTGGGTCGGATGGCACCATATCTTGAGGAGATTTGATTATCTTGATGATTTTGTTCAACTTAAAATTAGAGATATAATTTATTCAAAAGATCTAATTCGAAAACGAAAATTCAAATCTCTTATCGACTCGAGTAGACAAAAACAGATTAGAACATCACACACAAATTCACGACATCCTTTAATTAAATTTAGCGAAAAGTAAACAATCTTAGCTAGTCAGAATTTAGCGCTACAGAAGAACTTTTACCAAAAGGTTCAACATTCAACTCCTACACAAATAGTTCACAAATTGACTTGAGTAGAAATTGCCGTCGAAAATATAGCAAACACCGATCGGACAAAAAATAAATTAGTTGATTTAATCGAAACTCAAAAAACTCATAATACTTCCAATAACCTCTCTCACAATAAACTCATTAAATCTATTAAACAAAAAAGAATCAGTAATAATTTGGGTTAACTTAATCCGATAAGTCTAATGCAACAGGTATATTAACAAAGACGTCATATTTACAGAAAATCAATCGGTTGAAAAAAAAACATAAAATTCATAAAGACTTAAATATTGCATTTGAACCCAATTCAAAATTGGGACATATCTTATCCAATAATAAAGACAAAACAAAGACAGGTGACAAATCTAGAGAATATAATCTTCCTTGTCAGGAATGCGATTCCTTTCATATAGGCCAAACATGATGCTCATTTTCTTTTAGATTTAATGAACATAAAAGATGGCTTAGACTCTTTAAAACAGGTTCTGCATTTGCAGATACTTTTTCGATAATAATCATTCTTTCTTTGACATAGACACTTTACATATTTTACATATAGCTTATAACGGCTCGAAACAAAAATTTGGAAATTTACAAAGGCAAGAACAATACTCTACTTCTTGTTCAAACTACTTTATTCACCATTATTTAAAGCTGTGTTGCGCATTTATTCCATGAATCATTATGTGATGTATTTATTTTATGAATTATTGTCCTTCTTTACTCTGCAATTCGCCATTATTAAAATGTATTGATCCACATGTAATCACACAGTAATAATCTTCTTTACTTCATGCATGACCTACCACAGTAATTCTTTTCTACCTACCGATAAGTATACTTATAATTCAAGTTATGTATTTAAATTGTATTTGAATACCGTCTGAAGATGGCCTAATAACACTGAATTTCGAGTAACGGAAGTTACAATTAAAAGTGATATCAACATAGTAGTATTTTAATTTTACAAAATGGATAAAATTATTACCATTTTGATTGCACGACAATACTTGAAACCTGGCTCAATTGACCGCTACGTGTTAAACAATTTAAGTACGAATTTCTAAAGCTCTATTCACTGTTTTATAACTTCAATACGAAAAAGAGTAAGAAAAGCAATTTCAGTCACCCTTCATGGCAATGATACGAAGAAGTTGTAGTATTTCCATTATTATGACAATTCCACCGTTAGCAAGATACAATTTTTTTGCTGCCAATGAAATTGTCAAAATCATTAAATTACTACAACTTCTTTTCCATAGCCAACGAATTTGGAAATATCTGGTGAACCCGATTTCAGAAATAATCTAACTCTATTTAAAATTTCAAGTCCTTACGTATTACGGTTTCGGACATGATTAACAGTGAGTGAGTGAGTGAGTCAGGAAGCTTAGCTTCATATATATATATATATATAATTCGTTTTACATTAATACCTGGGTATGACATCGCAGAAGTCGCGCCAGTAAAACCAAGTCAGTTAACCGAAGGTACCCCTAGCTGCAGGTTTATAAATCGTGTGCTAAGTTGTCTTATTGAATCCAAAATTACTGCCTTTTGCATCCGGTCTATCAAGATCTGCGCCGAGTTCTTACAGACTGGAATAATTTTCAAGTTCATAAACTGAATTCCGTCCAAAACACCAATGATCAGAACCACTAATACGACCTTGTGGCCTGAGTATAGCGTGCGGAGCTCGAACAGAAGATTTTGATACTTTGTCCCTTTTCCTCCTTTTTCAAGGCTATGTTCTTCTCTGTAGGAGCAGAGATGACATACATAGCCTTGATTTGCTTATCGAGGAGGAAAACGTCAGATCTATTCGCTTCTATGGACCTGACGTTCGCGGATATTCAAATTCAAAAACATTTCGATATTCCCAAAAATGCCCAAGGGGGAATCACAACTTTTTGGTTTTAAGCTCGTCAAATGCCAAGTCACCGATTTGTGAAAAAAGCTTCGGTCTTATTTTCCACAAAATTGTACAAATTTACTATACTATTATTGAGCTTAAGGGTGAGCTTGAGACATTTATCCAACAATTTATTATGTTCAATGTAAAATTCAGTGTTTTCAGATGTATATTCTACGAGCTAGAGCGATATGGTGTGCCCGAATGAATACACCTTGGCCCTACTGTATATTGGTGGAGAAAGGTTCAATGTACAATACCTCTCACAGGACGAATCCTGTACTGGCAGGCATTTCCGAACTACAGCCATCTCAAATTTTGGACTCTTTTCATTGCACAAACTCTTTTTCAGAGCATGTAATTATTATACACTTGCACCTAGTGCCAACGTTTTTATCGAGGCAATTCCTTGGAACTGGCCAGTTAATTTAGTAGGCTAAATGGAATGCACGAAGCCAGTTTCTAACCTAATGGAAAATGTTTGTTATTGTTGCCAGTTGTTGAAAAAACACATGCCAAGGATTTTTATCGGAGCATTTCCGAGTAATTGGCCATTATTTGGACCCAAAATCGACTTTGTGACCACTTTACGGCTAAAAGATGTGGATTGATACCAAATACCTTGGAATCATGTCAAATACGTTAATTTGGTGTCGAAGCATAACCAATATGAAAACTTCCTCTCGAAAAAAATTAGTAATTTTGATATTTAACCGCTGTTGGAGTCTGAATAATTGCGTAATTTATCAAATCAAATTTATTGATATCAAAATTACTGATTTTTGTTGGGGAGGTTTTCGGAGTTAAGGGAGAGGTTGTATTGATAAAAAAACATTAACACTCATATTGGTTATTATTTGACACCAAATTAACATATTTGACATGGTGTCAAGGTATTTTGTCTCAATGCACCCGTCTTAGCCGTAAGGTAACATTTTTTGAATCAAATAATGGCCAATTACTCGGAAATGCCCCGATAAAAGCCTTGGCATGTGTTTTTCAAGCACTGGCATCAATAACAAATTTTTTCCACCAGGTTAGTAACTGTCTTCGTACATTTTATTTAGCATACTTAATTAACAGGACAGCTCTAAGAAATATACAACAAATCCGAAAAAAGGTACGTACAATGAAAACGTCCAAAATTTGAGGTAGCTGTAGCTTGGAAACGCCTGACAATACACAATTCGGCCTTTGAGAGCTATTGCGCATTGAACCTTTCTCCACCAATACACAGTAGTGCCAAGGTGTATTCATTCAGGCCCACCATATGGCTCTAGCTCCTAGACTATGACGGGTAACGGGCTTTGAAGTGGAAATTGACTTATTAATCATATAATATGTGGTATCTATATATTAAGGGAAACATGCGGAATAATTCAATCTCGTAGATCCGAATCAAGAAAAATAGAGAGAGAAAATTGCGAGTGATATGAAGTCTGGACCATATTTGAAGAAATTCTCTGGAAAAAGTATTATCATTGATTTAAATTTCAGGGAGTTGTGTGACAATAGTGTCCTCCTTTTATGACATAATGTCTTTTATATAATAATGAATTTGCTGGGTTAGCACTTTGTATATGAGTAAATTGGCACTCCTCCACTAAATCCATCTTGATTAGGGAAAGAGGATTTCTCAGTCTCGTTCTTTGAATAGAAATATATTTATTTGGAATCAATTGTGACGGGTTTCAGGGTGAATATTGCATCATTATTTCGGAAGAAATACATTTACCATTGTTCAAGAGGTTATAAATTTCCGAAGATTGACTATCATTTGATTGGAATGATGAATCTTCGTGGA
This sequence comes from Endomychus coccineus, assembly GCA_958510875.1. Taxonomy (NCBI): domain Eukaryota; kingdom Metazoa; phylum Arthropoda; class Insecta; order Coleoptera; family Endomychidae; genus Endomychus; species Endomychus coccineus. The sequence goes on from OY294068.1 coordinate 45,046,840, forward strand.
CTTCATCAAACAAACCAATTCATCATATTTTCATATGATCATAACAATTATGATGAGGACCCACATAAATGTTTGGCTATCAGATGGATAGCGACGGAATGCATTCGTTGGTTGGATTTCGTTCTTCGTAACTGTTGGGAGCTAAAGTTTAAACATCCCCGCCTAGCTAACTAACTTTTTTTATCTAATTCTACAGCATTATTCTGTAAATCCAAGAAAGAAGAATGAAAATGACCGTGGAAACAGCTTTCGCGTGACTTTGAATATGGGTTACTAAGGAAACGAACAAGATCAGAAACAATCAGCGAATTGATACTATTAAGATATCTACCAATCTAACATTACATATCGTATCTCATGTATTTACACTTCCCTGGTTGTTATCAATCAACAGCTGTTTAGTATAAACTTACCGGTCCCATGTTGACAAACCCATGACGTCTCGCCACTGCATGAGCTTCCTGCGGCCCGAGTTCCTTCTTGAATTTGACTAGGAAGGAATTACTGAAGAGATCAGCACCGGCTGAAAAACCTAATAACGTCACCAAAAGCAGATGGAGAGGCCTCAAACAAAGAGGCATCGTCAGTATACAGTTCCAACCTCACGACTGAATGAGAAGCCTGCGATGCCAACGGCGCGCAAATCCTTGACGTCACAGGCATCGATTTCACCTTTATCAGGACCGCCTCTTGAAATTTTGAACAAACGTACGTTATTCGCCTGAATTAAATGAACTTCAGTGATTTCAGTGATAACAACTTCTTCAATATTGCAAACTTATTGGTGAATCTATCGTAACATGAAGGGTGTTCAATGAAAGAGGTTTCTTGATTAACCTAATAAGAGATACGCTCTTCCACTGTATGATAAATATATCGTATGATACGACCTTACGCAACTACATTTAGCTGCGCCTCATCGTGTTTATGAGACGAGGTTGGTATAATCAAAAAAATTCAAATTCCGTAATAATAAAGGTATTCTTCCTCTAAATAAATTCTTCTAGTGCTGGTTCTAGGATTATTTTCAATCACTTGAAGAATTGTCGCTTCTGTTCGCATTGTTCTCGTTGTTCGATTTCGTTCGCGGTCCTTATTTTATTTAAAACTCCTGTATCACATAATTTTAATTGCAAATTTTGAAAGATTATCTGCGTGAAATTTTGTCTACCACGAAACCTGTCTCGGTATAATCATCTGGCTTCGCGTGCGTTACTATCCACTTTACCGCACATAAAATGAATGCCTTTCCTTTTTTGAAAAGTGTTATTGTTATTCCCGCTTTATTTCGCAATTGACTAATTGGAAATGCTTATTGATTTGGCAATTTCATTGAACAAAGAAACATCATTTGTTAAGTGAGCATACTTGATTTGTTAACAGCAGATCGTATGACTATCCACGAGGAATACCATTTTTGTGCAGAATTGTTCAAACTATTGTTTTTCGAGATTAGAATGAACATTCTTCCCAAAGCAAAAAAATATGAAGGATTTATTACATAGCCTTCTTGTGAAACGCCTATGGTAATCGTTTATGAATTTCAAAGAAAATCTATTTCTAATACTAAAAGTACGCTGAATGCTGATATCTATAGTATCTGAGAAAATAGGGGCAAGAGTGTTGAGACCATGTTGATGGGAAACTTTATTATCGTTTTTACGTGTAGGATCACCACCTGAAGTGAATCAACGTTATTTCCGGACATCCTGTATGAAAATACGAAATTCCATAATAAAACTCTTCAAATAACATTCAGGTCGTATATCAAAAATTAATTCTTTTTCCATCAATGGATGCTTCCGATAATGAACGCTGATGCAGACCGACAGATGAGCAAACAGGTAAAAACAAAAATTTTAACACTGATCATTTATGTTCACGTAGTATAAGATTACGAATGATGCTTTGATGTAGCTAACATCAAAGCATCTAATACACCTACAAACAAACAATTTACTTAGGATTTTATACTATTTAATATATAACACAATAATTATGTGAGTATGTTGGCTCACTCAGCTCTCACGTATTCCTTTCATGACGTGTAGTTGTCGTATAAATTGTTTGTACACCAGAATAATATTAAATCAATATGATGCTGGAAGAGCTCGATAATTTTCTCAAAATAAGCTGTTTACTTAATAATCACAACAAAATCTTTCCAATAATTTTTATCCTGCAAACATTGAAACGTGTTTATTAGTTCCAATCCTACAAATATCAATATTTTACCTTCCATTTCTACTTCAATTAATCGTTAGTTTGCAATTTTGCAGTTGAAGAACGAATCAACCACTAATCTTCATATTCATTACGCCATGACTGCGTCAAATTCATCCCTCTCTAAACGAGTTTAATTTACCAACCAAAAGATTACCACAAACAGAAGAGGCGGTCATTGCAAATGGATGACGTCATCAATAACCGCTACCAGAGCTTTCCAAATATTAAAATACACATTCTCCAATTACGCTATCTCATTATTCAATCGAAATTTCCATGAAGGTAGCTGAAAAAAATTTCAATAAGAGGTTTATCTAGGAAAATATGAAGCTTATATGGAGAGCAAAGTGGTATAATCGATAACGCTATAGTATAGACTGAAACGGATGTGCGTTTATTCGTTTTATGGTCCTAATTTAAAGGACCCAGATTATTCCTATGATTCAGCAAATTTATCCACAATATCTAATATGCTTACATTTTCAAACGTTAACGGTGACCTATTGGGCTAAGAACCTTTGAATATGACTTACTATGCTACTAAGCGCGACTATATGAAATAGCGAATTTTATTGTAAAATATAATAATAGTACAGTCATTTTATAGGTTTTTTTGAGATTTGGAACTTTTTTTTCCGACTTTTGGTTTGAATATACAGAAAGTTAGGAAATTTTCCGTAGATTACGAAAAAAATAGTGGCTGAAAACCTCCAATCAAGGAAAATGTGGTAAATTATATATATATACAATTTTCCGGGCTTTTCCGTTAATATCTTCAATACTATGCGGTTGAGAGAAAAAAATTTCGAACAAAAGTTGTTCAGAATTAAATTTTACATAGGAATTCACTATTCTGAATTCAATTTTCATCCAATTTTCCAAGCATTGGATGGGAAAACAAAATATTTTCGAATAAGAACTATATATGAGAAAGAATTGCATTTGGCTGGTAAATATGGTATGATAATTTTATATTGGGGTATATATCGTTACTGTAAATGATTATAATTAGGAATTTTCCAATATTTGCCCTAATTTTCCGGGTTAGGATAACGATTTTTCAGTTCATTTTGTCGTGAAAAGTCATTAAAAAAGTACATTCGGAAAATAGAAAACTTTTTTTTTTTACGATTATGGCGTGTGACAGATCAATTCTTATATTTTTTAGGGTTCTGGAAAAGTTTTTTTACTTTGTTTCATCGTGAAAAATAATTGAAAATATATATCCGAAAATTTTAATTTAAACAATTTAATATTAAAAACGAGGTTGTTACAATCAAATTGTTTTTCACTCAAACGATTTTTTAATCAAATATATCAATAAAATAATTCATTACACGGAATACACAACAGCTCAGCTGTAAATATTTTATAATAACGTTTACCGTATACAATAACAGAGCACATGTGGCGTTATTTTGGGCATCATATGATTGAACGCTTGCGCACAAATTCATTGCAGTGGTGCTACGATTGAATTTCGTGACAAAATGAACTAAAAAAACGTTTTCCGAACCCTAAAAAACATAAGAATTGGATCTGTCACACGCCATAATAAAAAAAAAAAGTTTTCCATTTTCCGAATGTACGTTTTCAATGACTTTTCACTACAAAATGAACTGAAAAATCGTTATCAGAGCTTTATAAAACATAAAAATCGACATATCATACACTAAGATTGAAAAAAAAATAAAAATTTTCCTAACTCGGAAAATTAGGGCAAATAATGGAAAATTCTTCATTTTAATCATTTACAGTAACAATATATACCCCAATATAAAATTATCATACCATATTTACCAGCCATAGGCAATTTTTTCTCATATATAGTTCTTATTCGAAAATATTTTGTTTTCCCATCCCATGCTTGGAAAATTTGATGGAAATTAAAATCACAATAGTTAATTCCAATGTAAAATTTAATTCTGAACAACTTTTGTTCGGAACTTTTTTCTCTAAAACGCATAGTATTGAAGATATTAACGGAAAAGCCCGGAAAATTGTATATATATATACTATTTTTTTCGTAATCTACGGAAAATTTCCTAACTTTCTGTATATTCAAACCAAAAGTATAAAATGACTGTACAATAAGTAAATTAAAAACATTTTATTCAGTTTCGAGATGCACATAGATTAATGATCGAATGTTGATATTTTTTTAAATGTATATTTTGGATTATTTTCCTTAGTTGAACTACAAGAAATTGTTCTTCCAGTTCTAGACAATTCGCTCTCATATGACCTTTTCAGCGGAATAAAATCTGACCATCAAGTCCCTGTTCAACCATATATGGGAGAGATATAAATACCTCTTTGGAAAATGTCTGAAGAACCAAGCTGTTCCAACACCATCTACCGGAAAAGTAGATGTCCCACCAAGACCTTTGATAGAACAGGACTCGCGATTCAGAGAATCGACGGGGAAACAGTTTGTACTACAACAACCAGATGACGGCCCCGAAGAAAAGGCTAGTGAATACAAACGCATTGAGAGCAAATAGTTCTATATATAGAGTAGAATACGAAGCTGGAATTAAATTAGATATAAGGAATCAAATTTCTATATTACGCACACCAGCAGCTTCAATCTATCACTACCGGTATTGCATAACTCACTCTATATTACAGCATAGGTACTCAAACCTCTCCGTTCTTCATCCATACCCCGGAACCGCTTAACGCTTTACTTCAGGGTATGGACTGCGTCTCTGTGGTGTTTATTGATGTTATATCACATTATATTTACGTTGGTGCTTTACGTTGATTTCACGTAGTTGTTTACGTTCGTGTTTCCGTTGATGTTGACGTTTGGTTGTTTCTGTTTCGTGTTTCTATATAGCGCTGTTTGTCTGTCTTTCTGTCTCGTGTTTCATGTGTTTCTGCCATAATATGGTTGATTCCCAAATGTATGTCTTGTGTGTCTTTAGTAATTCATCTCTCTGTGGAGAACTTCCTATGGTGTTTGTACCATAACATTGTTTTTCACAATATTATGGTTCCTGGTTTGAGTACTTCATCTCGTTTTGGTTATTTCCTATGTGTTTCTGTAAGTTATCTGATAGGATATCTTACTCTATTGGAACATATGGATCATCCGTACCAATCACAATTTATCCGTCACCCACCACATGTGATTGGGAGTTCATAATCTATCCAGGGCCTGGGTGCCTGTTGGTGCGCGGGAGCATTTCCACTTTTACCATTGACCCTGCTGGCATCAGGGCCTTGAGTATTCCCCTATCCGCTCACGCGCCTGGCTGCGGTTTTAGGCTCCGCACAAGAGAAGGAGCCTCTTACCAGGATTACGACTAGATCTACCGATGTAAAAGTTATCACACTCTGAACAGGCTGATTTATATACTCCAGGTTTATCATAGCTATTTGTTTTGTCTTCAGCATTGAACAAAGAATAGGACAATTTATTATGTGGTTTAAAACTAATTTTTAGATTATATTTCGATATAATGTCTGCTATTATTTCGCTTACGGTACCAAAATATGTGAGGGAAACGTATTTTGATGAAGAATCACACTTTTTTGCAAAAGATACTTGAGTAAGTTAATTTTTGTTTTTTTGTGTCAATTAATTTGGATATAATTTGAGGTTGAAAACCATTGTTAATGACTATAACCTTGATTATATTCAATTCTTCATTGAGGTTTTCAGGAGAAAAAGGAAGTGAAAAGGCTCTATGTTTCATTGAGTTGTATGTTGCTAATTTGTGTTTGCGGGTACTAAAAGATGGATTGGCAATAGTTGTATCTGTGAATGTAGGTTTTCTATAAATTTTGGAAGTAATAATATTGTTATGGTGCATGAGGGTATAAAGTTTAGGAAATCTTTATTGTCATGTTTCTCAGTTTCTAAAGTGAATTTAATGGATGGATATTATTAATGAAGGATAAGAAAACAATTGTCTTGATATACCTTTGAAGAAGGATAAAGCATCATCTACATATCTAAACCAGCAAGGAATATGTTTTTCAGCTAGATGGGTACTCATTATAGTTTCTTCTATAAAGGACATGAAAATATATGCCGAAATAAGACTTAATGGGGATCCCATAGCTAATCCATTATTTTGTATGAAAAACTCGTTATTATATTGACAATAATTTTGGCTAAGATAAAGATCAAAAGCTTGTTCTATCTCGCCCTTCTGTAATACGAACACTATACAGGGAATATTTATACCAGAAGACAGAAACCCAGCATTGTAAAAGATTGCAAAATGGCCCGAGTGACGGTTCCCTGAAAGAACCTAAGGATAAAATAACTGGAAGTTCAAGTGAAAATGAAGAAGAACAAAATCGCCTATATCGGACATTGATCCAGATCTATTTTTTTTCTCAGAACATTGGTGTAAACAAGAGGAACTAGGTTATAATATGGATAATTTGAATCAATAATCATCAGAAGTTCTGAAAATTTATGAATAGAGAGGAGATAATTCACGAGTAAGGCATCATAAATTCATTAGACAAAATACTTACTTTTATTGTAAGATTTAAACGAACTAAACAAAATCCCTTAATCCTCATATAGATTTAGAATTTACTTATACTCAAAACGTTAATATTCACAAGAATTATAACCTGTGTAACATGGATATATTTACGGCAGGTATTTAATAATTAAGCGGTGAATTTAATCATGACGTTATTTGGCTCTTATTATTTATTCTAGGATTATTTGGAATATGCGCCTGCTATAAATATGATATTCGAATGGAACATATCGTTAGTAACACTTAGTGCTTTTTATTAAGTGAGTACATCAAAAATTGTGTTTTTTAATAATTCAAGATAATACGTTTTAAGGTAACTCGTTGTAATGGGCTGCAGATTGCCTTTGGTATTGGCGGCTACATGCTTACTTTTCAATATTGCTTCAAGTGCAACTGGTGAGTAGTATTCAAATTTTTCAAATGTTACCCTCGTAAAGAATTCATTTCTGTAGATATTTACCCAAACAATTTACAGATTTCGCAACTCTTGCAACCATCGGAGGGCGTTGAAAAGAAACATGAAATAATGATAACTTTTATTTATTGAATCTTTTGTACCATTAAAGCGAGGCTTTGGTATGTAATCATTGAACAGCTTCTACACCCAATCTCAAATGACACTATCATTGTTGAAATTCGGTTTTCGCCACTGCCTATATTATGAACAATATTTTTCAGATTAGTGATCAACATATTATTGAGCAAAATGACGAAAAGGTAATTTTCAAAAAAATATATTGATTACTACAATATATCGAATTCACGTTAGATACTGTACCTTTGTCAAGCCAGTTTTATCAATATATTTTTCTTAAAATAACCATGTTAATTAAAATTATATATGATTAAAGGAAATAACAATTACTTTGTTTTTATACCACTTTTAATAATAACATGACAACGTTACTTGCAGATAGAATATTATAATTTTGTATCTGTTTGCTATTTCATAGTGGTACTTGGATGTTGATACTAAAGTAACTTTTTCGTGTTATTATTAAAAGTGGTATAAATACAAAGTAATTGTTCCTTCATTCAATAATAACGATAAACTACTACAAAGTAACGTCTTCTACCAACGAATTAGAGGAAAATTATATAGTTAATCTAGGATGAATGTCTGATGTCTAAATAAAAATAGTTTGAATAATTAAATTTATTATTTACTAATTATAAAATCACATTAATGTTATAATTGGAATTTGAAATAGATCGTAATGATATCATACCCAAATCGTATATTACATACTAAGGTTTAATGTAGATGAAAAGTAATAATGTACTGCGCTAGGTTTTATTTATAGGAATGAAAACAATTACTGATCAGGTTTATTATAAAGGTATTAATTGAAAAAATTGTACTACAAAAAATGAAGTAAGTTTAATCTGACTCATTTATCAAGTTCTTAATTATAATATGTATATACAAGTAAATAACTATTGTACAATAAGTCCATATTTTGGACTTTACGATAATGGAAAATTACATATAAACATACAACTGAAAATTCCCTTGGGAAATTTCAATACATTGCTTAAAAGTAAACTCTCGTTAACTTTTGTGTCGTGACTTCATCTGCTACCTGATTTGCCATTCATACTTTCTCTTTGATTAATTATTAGATTCAATAAGTGAATTTTCTCCTTCCTTAACACTTTGAAACTTCATCTAAAACAGGGTTAGCTCCCATTCACTCCTCATACATTCTCACCAAGTGCACATGCACACAAGGCATTCTTCACGGCACATTCACAATGGTAGCGATGAATACAAATTTTGCTTACTCTGTAGTATAGTGTCCTACATAGGTTTTTGCCATACTTGATTTAAATGTACAGTATTTTGTTCTGTTAGGATCTCTTAACGCATTCATCTTAGGTTTTCATATATACCTATTGCTACATTGTTCTTAAATGTGCTTGCCTTCTTGTGAGCTTTTGATATAATTCGATGATGGTAGTAGCTGTTCGCATTCGGCCGTTCAATATCCTAAATCCTCTTCTACATTTTATGCCTAGTAGGTAGTCGATTTGTGCCCAGTAGCTTCTCGAAAGTTATCCTGGCATTTCTCTTTAGTAGGATGTTTAAGGATTCTATTGTCATGTTTGTGTTGATTCTTGAATTTCTTTTGTAACAGCAGGCCCACATTTCAATTTTTCTTCCATCTTGGAAATAATACCTACAACAAAAAACAATGTATTTCAGATCTACAATAATATTTTCATATTTATTAGTGATATCTAGTCAAATAATTGACAAAATCTGTTTCATTTGCCTCTTGTAAATTGAACAGGTAATTATTACACAATTCCACAAACCGTATCATTAGTTTCATTGATCATACTTTTCATTTCATTCTTCATATGTTTCTTCAAAGCTGGATTTTCTAATTTCTTCTTTCCTCGAATATTCCAGTATTTCACATCTTGAACTGAAAATGAAATATGACGTATGACGACACTATTCATAACGAACGACCAATCACTACAATTTCGTTCCGTTTTTAACGTAGTCTCGAGTTCACGCGATTTCTAACCTAACGTCATGTAGTATACGACGCGGACTATTCCCTGCCTCGATTTCAACTAGTTATCTTGGCAACTCACACCCCACACTGCTCGTCACATGAGATGGTAGGTCGCCGGTGTCTCTCCAAAGTGTCGCCACCATAGTGAATTAGGATGATATACGTGTTTTGAACACTAAAATCATATCGATTATTGAACTACATAATATTTAATGCTCAACATGGTTTATTTCCTTTCATAGTTCCAAGTTTGAAACTACTATCAACAACAATAAAAAACTTGTATGGAATTCAGTAGTCTAAATACCGCTCTTCCAGCACACTGAGATCTGTTGAACTTTAGATCAAATTGTTCGATTATTGCTTGTATACAGGTTATTCCACGAGAGCCGTTCGTTAGAAGTTTTCGTGGTTAGAAAAAAGTTAGAATTCTGAAACTTTGGGTTCCAGGGTTATCCAAGATTTTCTTCCTTCTCAAAATTTTTTCAAGATCATACTACTTCCGGTTACACCGGAAGTCGCCATTAACTTCCTTATTTTAAATGGAATACCCGGTATATTATTTCATTTTTAGATTTCTGAGGAAATTTCATAGTGGATTCCATCAGGTTTCTCTATACCTATTTCTTACATATCTTGATTTTTTTGAAAATTTTGACAGATGTAGCGCTGTTTTGAGCATTGCGCCCTTCAACCAATTTCGATTGGTGGAAAGCGCTTCTGTGGTAGACGGAAGCACAGGAATGATTCTTTCGAATGCCATATTGACAACTGATTTATCGCATACAGGGTATCCAAAATTTGATGACCAATTACATCATTTTAAAAGTTGAAAAAGTTCGTTTTTTCAAATGAGACACCCGTATTCTATTGGATGGTCGGATGCAGAATTTGATTCTGCATCGATTTGCTATGACATTCCCTATACCTATTTCCAGTGGTTTTCTTGTTAATCCATATTTTTTATTTTAATGTGGTTTTTTGGCAGAAACCGAAACATCGCTTGCTTTTCGAAGCCAAATAAACATCAATGAAACGGTAAAAAATTTACTTTAATTAGAACATGACATTAGTACATAACATTTAGAACGAAATATAAAATACAAACAAAAAATTGGAACATAATGACATAAAATAATGAGAGAATGTAAAATTACAATAATTGTTCTATATAACCTCCATTTTGGTTCAAACACTGAATAACTCTGTCATATACTCCTCGCGAAACAGACCTCCGAAGTTCGTCTGGACTTATATCAGTAAGCGCATGGTGAACACGGTTCAACACTTCCTCTCTAGTTTGTACCATCCTAGAGTACACTAGTTCTTTTATGCTACCCCAGAGGTAAAAATCCAAGGGGGTCAAATCGGGTGATCTGGGTGGTCAGTTCCAAGGTCCTCGCGGGCCAATCCACCGATCCTCGAACATCAGTGACAATTGCCGGTGTACAGCTTCAGCTATAGTGGAATGTGCTGGAGCACCATCAAGCTGATACCAACTATTTGCTCTATCACGTGGAGGTAGGGCATTTAGAAAATCACTAACAAACCCTTTCAGTATCTCCAGATATCTTGCCGCTGGAACCACTGGAACCTCTGGAAATAGGTATAGGAAATGTTATAGCAAATCGATGCAGAATCAAATTCTGCATCCGACCATCCAATAAAATACAGGGTTTCCCATTTGAAAAAACGAACTTTTTCAATATGGCATTCGAAAGAATCATTCCTGTGCTTCCGTCTACCCCAGAAGCGCTTCCCACCAATCGAAATTAGTTAAAGGGCGCAATGCTCAAAACAGCGCTGGAACCCAAAATTTCAGAATTCTAACTTTTTTCTAACCACGAAAACTTCTAACGAACGGCTCTCGTGGAATAGCCTGTATATGAATTTACCGAACATTGCTCCAATTCAACCAACTATGCAACTTCGATCTTTTGCCATGCATCAATCATTACCTTTGTGGTAATTAATTTACACTCGACATATAACTTGTTTAAATTTTGATGATGATGCACACTCAACGTTAATACATTTCAGAATTTTAATCTTATGAAAATCTACCAGTTTACAAATTTCGTCAACATATTTAAAGTTATATACGCAGTTTTTTTTTTGTTCGGATTGATTTCTCGTTTTTATATGTAAGAAACAAGGTTATAGGGTCATTTGTTTTGAATACAGGAATGACCTGATATTCGAAACCAATTTTTCTATCTTCTACTGACTGTCGGATTACGAACAACCACTGCAATCAACTACCTAGATGATCGCCAGGATGTTGAAGAATTGATTACATAGTTTCGAGTGAAATTACATTTATCCGTGGTAGCCAGCTACGCGTAGGAAAAAGAATAGAAGCTATGTTTCCAGAGCAAATGTGGAATCAGAGGGAAACAGCTGTTGAAGGATTTGCCAGAACTACAAATTGCGTTGAACGATGGCATAATGGCTTGCAATCACTTTGTCAGTGTGCACATTCTACAATGTGGACTTTCTTCAGCAGCCTGGTGAAAGAAACCGAATTAGCACACACACAGTATTTGCAACATAGATTTGGACAACGCATTCAGATATAGAATAAGAACAATTCATTAAAACTTAGATTACAAAATATGATTGACATGAAACACAAAATAGACTTACTTTTATTAAAATATTGTCATATTTGTATTAATTTGCTTCTTGTTTAACATTTTCCATGTTTTACAGAATTAAAATAATTTGTATATTGAACCTTAATAAATATTAAATTTTTCTGAACATGATTCCCATTATATTTTCATAAAATGTGAAATTAACGTGATGGAATTTTATGTGATGAATTGGCAAAGTGATGAATTAAGGTGTGATGAAGTGCCGCAGTGACCAGCTGCCGCCGTGATGAAATGTCTGCGACGAGGTTATGATATATCGTTTGATGGGATGTCGTGGAAGCGGGACATCAGTGTTCTTCAGTTCGGCAAGGGGTGGTAACATCGCGTGGCAGGATATAATAAAACGGTTGTATTGTAACATGATTTCAGCAAACAGATCTATTGAATCAAAGTTTATCGCTCGACAGATATCAAGATGATTATGAGCTGGACTCACACTCTTCCACTAGGCGTTCTCTAATGTCTTGAACTTCATTCTCATTTTAATTGTCTTCAAGCATAATATCTTACATATAATGATTAAATCGCATCTACCCGTTAATTCTAATTTGATTCAATTCAATTCAATAGAAGTCATCAGCAATCGCGCCAGTAAAACCAAAGTCAGTAAACAAAAGCTACTATTCTCCACCGGTCGGTAAGTAGCTTCAGGTTCCTAAATCATGTACCTTGAGTAGTCTTATTCAACCCAGAATTGCCTTCTGCATCTGAGCAATGAAGATCTGCGCTGAGTTCTTACAGGCCGGAATGATCTTCAAGTTCGAACGCATCGAAGACCGAATTCCGCCAAAAACACCGATGATCAGAGCCACTAACACGACCTTATTGCCTAGTTTAAGCGTGCGGAGCCCGAACAGGAGATCTTGACACTCCATCCATTTTTTCTCCTCTTTAAAGTCTATGTTCATCTGTGCCGGAGCAGAGAATTCGATAACACACATAGTCTTGGTTTGTTTCTCAAGGAGGACAACGTCAGACCTATTTGCTTGTATGGGCCTGAAGTTCGGAAACGGGTAATTCCAGTAGATTTGACATTTTTCGTTTCTGTCAACGGACTCAATATCTCCTGACATGTAAGGCAGCACCAGCTCTTGGTCTAGTCCGTAAGGCCTTAGATGGTATTACAGCAGGAGAAAAAGCGTCTCAGGCGCCTTTCGAGTGGTCCTGCAGCTGACATCAGGAACCTGCACACCCATCACGTAGCGGCGATAGACCAAGGCGTTCATCACGCCATCTTGGCAAGCTGCGGTAATCTCTCAGTCTCGGATGTAAGCCCGGCTGATCTTAGGTAGCTGAAAGTTAGCCTACTTGACGAGTCGAGCGTTTCAATGTTTCGGTAGAAAAAACAAAGTATCAGCTTGTCAACATGCTGCCTGAGCATAAGATCTTGCTCTACGGCATTTATCTTGGCTTTTAGGCGAGAAGGTTGGAACTCGGAGGTTGCACCCTAGTAGCCTTCTCGACTGATGTGAAATTCGAGACTAAGTCCTTCCGAGCTTTTTGTGCTGTTTTAACGATAAGGTCCCCCATTCCGGCCAATTGGTGACTTTCGACAAGACACAGAAGGGGGTCTGAGCTCCTAAGAACTTCAGAAGCTATACTCAGAACCACACTTAGATGCAGAGCCTCCAGACTAAAGAGTCCCCGGTGTCGTGTTCTTTATTAGATAACTTTAGAATGAAATGACCTCTAGAATGGAGCTTTTAGATAAATTTACCAAAAATTTTTTTAAATTTGGAAACTTCATAAAATGGGAGACTATACTATATTAATCCAACTTTTTTTTTGTAGATAAAGTAATCTGTTATTATGGAAGTTGGTCCTACTACAGACCTGGTGATGGTAATTTCCAAGTTAACGACATTGATCCTTTCCTTTGTACACACGTAGTTTACACATTCTTGGGCATCAACCAAGATGGTACTGTCAGAATTTTGGATGATAATCTTGAAGTAAGGTTGGGTAAGTACGCCACAAGCTAAATTATTTCTTTAAAATCGTTGTTCATTCGAAAGATAAATCATTTTTTGCAGGATAAGAACTGTTTTTTCATCAAACTGTATATTTCCCTGCCCATCTTAGAATATTATTATGAACTTCAATATGTTCTCATCGTTTCATCCATGAGGAAAGTAATCATTCCAATAGAATTTAAACATTTCTAACAGTTTGGTAACATGCCTCAGCTAACTCATAATAATAATAGTAGGTACAATGAAGTTAATAAATAGATTCTTCCTGCTCATTGGCAAATGGATTTCTAAACAGAGAAACTTTAATCGAAATTTTGATCAAACTTATGAACTTGAGTAGATATCACAAATACATCAATGTAAGATTAAATATATTCAGAACCAATATTAAGAAACCGTATACATATTTCGGTGTCTCTTTGGTTTATTTTATATTGAAACCAGTGGCAGCTGGTGACTCTAAAATATTATGAGGCAACATTTCTAACCTGTATCAAATAATGAATTCAAAGGGGGTCGGGGTGCCTAGACCTAATTGGCTAACAGATTTTAACAGTTACAAGCTTTAGTCAGCACTATTTTTGTTATTAAATGATATTTCCTTGGATGTTTCGAATAACATAACGCCTGGAAATTGCGATTTACTAATGTTCCCTGTTTCCTCAACTTGCCACGAAATGAAAGAATATTTCGAAATTTCTTTTCCGTGTATATTCTCATTCAAAACCAAACTAATGAGATCTATCAAGTAGTTTCGGATGTACTAGCAAAAAAAGACTTGGTATCAATATCTTTAAAAAATACTTAAATGAATATCGGGCTTATCAAACTCGATAAAATTTCTCAATCTCGAACTATTACAATTTTCAATTTCGATCTGTTATGCTCTATCTTTTGCTATGAAAAAGTTTGCTTACCTTACAATACGAATTCCTGGAGTACCACAAGCATCATATTCGAGCACATCATTTTTTGCAAATTTCATCATGGTGATGATTGACACGCTCAATTCTCACAGCTAACAAGATGGCAAACAATATGAAATTGTTACAATAGTGTAAGCGGCTGTAATACCTACAACATATTCTTCATATGATTTTTCGCCTGTAATGATGATTAAAGTAAAATTTATTTGTAGAAAACTTGGAAAAATTCGTCGGTCTAAAGAAGCAGAATCCTAAATTGAAGACATTGATAGCTATCGGTGGATGGAATGAAGGTTCAGTGTCATATTCAGCAGTAGCAGCTAACCCGAGTTTGAGACAAAATTTGATCCAGAGTGCATTACAGCTGGTTCAAAAATATAATTTGGATGGTTTTGACCTTGATTGGGAATATCCCGGACAGAGAGGAGGCGATTGGGCAGATAAGGTGATAAACAGGTTTTTAATGTACTTGAAGAAGATTTAGCTTTTTATTTATATGTCACATCGTGGTTATTAAAAATACGTTGCGCGTTAGAAAGCAATTTCGGAACGGAATGATATAGATATAGTTATGTCTACTGACGGTTGTTGTTGATTCAGATTCTGATTGAATGTAAAGCTCAGGAGAATATTGCATTGTAAGCTAGTTTATTTCCTCAGCGAGCTCGGTGGAAATTCGTTTCAAGAATCAAGTGATTCATAACGAAGGAAATATTGGACGATCGAAATAATGAATAACGAAGGTTTTCATTCATCTGAGCTAATTGACACGTTCACCATCGAAGATCGTTTCGTATATTGCGAGCCTGTGCCAATTAAGTTTAATTGGTGGATCTTAACACTATATTGCAGTTCAATTGGAATGAACCAATTAAACTTGAACCAATAGCAAATTTATAGTTGTATTTTTAATTCTAGCAAAACTATGCCATTTTGATCAAAGAGTTCAGGGAGGAATGGGATAAACATGGATTGTTGTTGACAGCTGCTGTAGCTGCAACTTCTGGTTCAGTTGATTTGTCATATGATGTACCTGCATTGTCAAAGTAAGAGCGATATGATAAATTATATATTTTTATATGTTTTATTTAGATCGATGACTTACTTTGCACTTAATGAAACATATTTGAATAATTTATGAAACACATTTAAAAAAGGTATATTCTGTGTTTAGGTGCATTCTATTTCAATTAGCCTTCAATTTAGCGTTCTCCTCAGTTTTCTATAGCATTTTATTTGAAATCAGTCGAAATACAGATATTACATACCCCCACACGTCCAATAGCTCGCCAGCTCCTATTGAGGAAGCGGTACTCACCAACTTTAACCAACAGTTGACCGTTTTTCAGTTGTTTTAGTAGATGGATTTCCAACATCCATGTCGATTTTACATTTTGACCGCTATTTGAGGATTGTATGTTCTATTTATTAAACGAGGTGGGGCGAGGAATTGATAAGATAGATGAGTTGGTTGCAAATAGAACATGCCTTTTATGAGTAACATCTAATACCCGTAGAAAAATTAGGCGTGTGAATCCCCAAGTCTCAAGACTTGACATATATATTTCAAATTAGTAGAAACAGCTAAATTTTGAATTGACAGAGATATCTATGGTCTGTCACGGACATTATGTGACTATGAACGTTTTTATTTTTTTTATACTTTGGCTATACGAGAGGGAAACCTGTAATGTCCGAAGAACATCGTGTGAGGAGATAAGCATTCCATTCCATTTTGAAATTTGTGAAATAATCTATTTTTTTCCACAGCGCCAATTTAGCTAAAAGCATTTACTGTACTTATCACACAACAATATTAATTCCTTCTTATCTATATGGATTCATTTCAATAATACATAGAATAGTTAAATAACACAAATATGAATTTACACGAATTGAGAAGTTTACTAGCTCACATTTTTTCGTCAAACAGTGACATTAATGAAGCGAGTTAACAACTATAATACAATTAGAAATGATCCTTGAACATGCTATAATAGTATAATGTACCTGGAGTTTTGGACCGTGGGTTGGGGAGGTTATTTTCAAGATAATTATAATAATCGGTAAATTATGAATATCAAGTTGGTCATTTAATAGTGACTAACTATAGTATTCAAAATTCTTTAAAATTTCTAATGATTCCAAAATATTTAGTTTTTGACCTTTCTCCAGAATAAGTAGAATATCCGGATTAAAATCATGGTCCTGATTTTCAAGACGATAGCTTCTTAAATGTTCTTGAAAACGTATGCTGAACTTTCTTACCATCTGTCCTATTTAAGCTGCACTAGAGTCATCACATTACAACTCATTTTATAATTTTGTCCCATAATTTTTGAATTCTTAAATTTTACCGATGGTGTAAGCCACTCTTAATTAATCAAGATTTTCACTCTAATCGTGAACAAAATCCCATTCCTGGATGATAGACATTCTTCCAGCTGTGGTTATAAGTTCAAAATATGCTCAAATACCTTTCTTCTACTGAGTCACATTACTTGTGTTATAAGACTTTCATATTCTGCACCATCTTCTTGTAAAATTAATTTATATGAATGTTTGTTTTTCAAATATCTAAAATTTTGAATATGGATATTTGAACATTGAAATTGATTGGCGGGTACATAAAAAATGTTCCTAATCTAGATGGTTATAGAGTCTCCATGAGTCCTCCCATAATTACAACAGTAACACAATACACTTCTCAATGGGTCACAAACATTTTTATGGAATATGATGGCGACCATGATTTTGCAAATGCTTGGGCTTATACAATCTTATTACGGCTTAATTTTGGCCATTGACTGAAAAACGTCTTAAGGAGTTTGGTACGTGGTAACTTGGATTTTTCTATTGAGCATTTCTGGTGCTATTCACGTTACCTGAGTTAATTTGAGGAGGTAAAGAACGTGCGCCTTAGGTTAGGTTTTTTGAGAAGGGAGCTAGCAATCCCTCTACCGCGATCATGTGGCCTATTGTAGATTACCTCTAATTATATTTCACGTCTGATTGCTGTTGGTTGATGTTATGTTTAGATCTTCTAGTAAGAAGACACCGTACATCTCATCCTCGAGGCATAGCCGACATTGAGCATCCTCCACTAGGCAGTCTTCATAGATGGTGAATAAAACGGCAGCGTTTTGTATATAGACTGATTATAGTACCTTCTTCACTCTAAAAGTATCTTAGCTCTTGTTTTCGAAGGGGCTTATGATAAAATCTTGGTGTAGTCCTGGTACAGTACTGAAGTATTCTACTTTGAGTCCATGATGATATAGCTACCGGGATATCAAAATTTATCTTGGTCAAGAGTGGTTGTGGAATCTAAAACGTGTGTCTTACTGTTATGTTCTAGGTTCTGTACTATATATATGTTCTATGTAACAATGTTCGATGATCGTAACTAGAGTTTCCCGGTATTAATGTACAAGTATTGTCTTAGTAGCAATCTAACAATAACCGTAACTGAAAGGAATAAATGGTACTTATCAATATGTTGTATTAATAAACATACACCAAATATCAATACATAACATTGGCGACGAGGATAACTAGAAATTCACGCGAAAGTGAGTTGTGAAAGTGTAACTTCAATACGTACAAAATGTCTGCTGCATTACATTCACTTGGGGAATTTGACTCTGCGAAACCCTGGCAATGGACGATATATTCAGAACGTCTAGAATTTCATTTAGAGGCTAGCGGAATAGACGATCCTGCCAAGAAGAGGGCTACTTTACTAGCTGCCTGCGGAACTGCTACATACGAAATCGTACGTTCACTTTGTGCTCCTGCAAAACCGAATGAGAAATCTTTCGATCAGATTCTCGAACTACTAAATCAGCATTTTACACCGAAGACGTCGGAGATTGTTCAACGTTTCCTTTTTCATAAGAGGGACCAACTCGATGGGGAGGACATTGCTACCTACGTTGCAGCTTTAAGGAAAGTTGCTGAGAAGTGCAATTTCGCTAATCAGCTGGACGATAATCTACGAGATAGAATCGTTTGTGGGGTAAGAGATATTGCTTTACAGAAACGCTTGTTATCAGAAGAGAATCTTACTCTCAAATCTGCTTTGTCGCATGCGGTAGCTGCAGAAACTGCTACAAAAAACATTAGTGAAATAAGAAATTCCACACATGGAATCATTGACAATACTGCTGTGAACAAAATGCAAGCTCAGAAAGTAGGTAGGGTTAACCTCAAATATAATAGCCACAGATCAAGTTCTACAAATGTTCAAACATCGGAAACTAAAATGGTACCTAACCGACAGAATTACAAACATTGCTATCGTTGTGGTGATAGGTCACACCGAGCAAATACTTGCAAATATGTGAATACTACCTGTAGACACTGTCAAAAAATAGGACATTTAGAAAAAATGTGCCTAAAGAAGAGAAACAGCTCTAATACAAATAATACACATCAAGTTGAATCTAACGATGTCTCTACAGGAATCTCACAAATTAAATTAGAGGAAACTATATTTACGTGTAATACAGATAAACCTTCAAAAAGGCCTTACATAACTACTGTTCAAATAAATAATAAAGACTGTCCTATGGAAATTGATTCAGGTGCTAGCTGTTCAATTATTTCATTCGCAAATTTCAAAAAATTGTGGCCTGAAAATTCTCCAGTTCTTGATGAATGTAATATAACATTTAGGGATTTTCAACAATCAACTATCAGAACTGCTGGATTCTTCAATGCAAATGTTAAGTTAAATGGAAAAAGTGCTACATTACCTCTAATTGTCTCTTACGGAAGAAGTGTTGCTAACCTATTAGGTCGAAATTGGTTTGATGCATTGGGAATACAAGTTGTGGGTATTAACCAGGTTCATATTCAACAAAATATCAGTAACATTGTAAAACAATTTTCAGAAGTGTTCTCAGAAACTTTAGGTGAATTCAAAGGACCAGCAATCAAATTACAGATAGACAAACAGTGTGTGCCTATCTCACTTAAAGCTAGGAATGTACCTTTTGCTTTGCGACCAAAAATAGAAACCGAGATCGGAAAACTTTGTAAACAGGGTATTTTGGAACCGATACAACATCCACGATGGACTACACCAATCGTTTGTGTAACCAAGTCTAATGGTGAAATCAGAATTTGTGGTGACTACAAGTGCACACTAAATAAAGTTTTACTACCATATTCCTATCCAGTGCCGTCCGTAGGGGAAATGATTGCTAACTTGCAAGGTGCAAAATATTTCGCGAAACTTGACATGGCTCAAGCTTTTCAACAATTACCGGTCGATTCAGAATCCGCGGAATTACAAACTATCATTACACATAAAGGTTGCTTTATGGTGAAACGTCTGCAATTCGGACTGAATGTCGCGCCTCAGATTTTCCAACAATTCATCAATAATAGACTTGCTGGCTTGAAAGGGATTTTTCCCTATTACGACGACATTTTAATTTGCGGTACTACTATTGAAGAATTATGTGCTCGTTTACGGGAAGTGCTACTACGATTTTCAATAGATGGACTTAAACTACGGAAAGACAAATGTGTATTTTTCACGGAGTCCATAGACTTTCTCGGATTTAAAATAGATGCCGGTGGCGTGCGTCCGTCACAAGAGAAAATACGAGCTATTCATGATGCCCCAGAGCCTACGAACAAACGTGAGTTGCAAATATTTCTGGGATTACTTAATTTCTACCATTCCTTTTTGAAAGATAAGTCTACGATCGCCGAACCACTACATCGATTATTGGATAGTGATGTGCCATGGAAATGGGACATGGATGAAAAAGTGTCTTTTAAGAAGGTGAAGGAACTTTTAACATCAGATTCTTTATTAGTGCACTACAGTACTTCAAAACCTTTAATATTATCGTGCGACGCATCACCTTTTGGCGCGGGTGGAGTTTTAAGTCATTTACGGGACGATGGTTCGGAAGCACCAGTGGCGTACCACTCAAAAACATTCAATGACACTGAACGTCGATATTCGCAGTTAGATCGAGAAGGACTTGCCATTATTTTAAGTGTAAAAAAGTTTCACAATTACTTATACGGTCGCGAGTTCGTGATCTATACTGACCATAAACCGCTCTTAGGTTTACTTGGCGAAAACACGCCGACCCCTGACCTAGTATCGCCTAGGCTAGTCAGATGGTCTCTGTTCTTATCCAACTATAATTACAGACTTATATACAAGGCCGGAAAAGACATTGCACACGCGGATGCACTAAGTCGTGTACCATGGCCTAAAATAATCGAAAACAATGAAACCATTGTGTCAAACGTGTTAATGACAGAACTCATGCCTGAAAACTGTGTTAAAGCAGAGTTGGTGGCAAAATTGACTGCAAAAGACCCAATCTTATCGCGAGTGCGTGATTACATATTGAAAGGATGGCCTGAAAAGCCGACCCCGGAATTTACAATTTTTTACTCGAAGAAGCTGGAATTATCAACATACAGAAACTGTATTTTATGGGGAAGCAGAGTTGTCATCCCGGAGGCTGCTAGAGACCAAGCTCTAAAAATGTTACATTCAACACATCCTGGCATGGTTCGCATGAAATCCTTAGCAAGAAGCTACATGTGGTGGCCTAACATGGACTCCCAAATAGAAAATGCTGTTAGACAATGCACCACATGCCAAATAAATCAAAACGAACCAAAGAAGGCACCACTACATCCCTGGGAATGGCCTTCTGAAGCTTGGGAACGTCTGCATATTGATCATGCAGGGCCTTTTCATGGAGCTATTTTCCTGATTGTGGTAGATGCTCATTCAAAATGGCTAGAAGTACGTCATGTTCCATCTACTTCGTCGACTGCTACAATAACTGTTCTTCGTCAAATTTTTGCTACACATGGTCTGCCAAAAGTGCTTGTCAGCGACAACGCTACCTCCTTCACATCTACTGAGTTTACGGAATTTTTGGAGAAGAATAGTATTAGACATGCTCGTGTTGCTCCATACCACCCATCATCTAACGGGCAAGCTGAGCGTATGGTTCAAGAAACAAAGAAAAATCTTTCTAAATTGGTGGAGGGAGATTGGGAAGTAAAATTAGCTAGATTTCTTTTAAACCAACATACTACGCCATCTACGGTAACCAAAATGAGTCCTGGAGAGATATTGATGAAACGTCGTTTGCGTACACATTTAGATGTTATACACCCGGATTCTATCCAGCGGAGGAATAATACAAAGCCTGGTTTGCCTAGACAATTTTCACCAGGAGAATCAGTATTCAGTCGGAATTACAGTGGCTCTCCTAAATGGATTCCTGCAACCATCGTGAGATCCACCGGACCCGTTTCCTACGAAACCACGAATGATTTTGGAACCTTACAAAGGCGTCACGTCGATCAGCTACGCAGAAGTACTGAAGAACTATCTGCTCCAGACACACCGCAACCAGTCAGTTTGGATCCAGACTCAATTCCTGGGACTACAGCTGTAACTGATCCAAGAAGTGATTTGAACGAACCTAGTGATGTTTCAGTTAGTCCGAATTCGGATACGCAAATTAGTGCTAATCCATATTCAGTGCGTAGATCTGCGCGAGTGAAATCACAACCCAGTTATCTGAAAGACTACGCATAAACTTTATAATGGGGGAGAGGTGTTATGTTCTAGGTTCTGTACTATATATATGTTCTATGTAACAATGTTCGATGATCGTAACTAGAGTTTCCCGGTATTAATGTACAAGCATTGTCTTAGTAGCAATCTAACAATAACCGTAACTGAAAGGAATAAATGGTACTTATCAATATGTTGTATTAATAAACATACACCAAATATCAATACATAACACTTACTTTACGTTTGAAATAATTATGTCATAATTAATTTGAAGTTTCTAAAAGTGCGAAATTTCGCAATTTTATACGAATATTGTAACACTCAGAAGTCTTTAGCGCTTTGGACTCCGAGATTTTCACGTGGCCTATCGAAATTAGAAGGTTCGAATTATCTAAAAACATAATTGCATGAACGTCAGACGTCTTATGTAATTAGCTACGAACGAAATCATTTTGACATATGCCTCGAGGAGCTTGCTGCGCGTAAGTTAGGGTTTATACATTTTACCTCGGTCTCGTTAATTTGGGGCCGTTTCTTGCCCCGTGCGACCGGCGCCAGTTGTAATAAAGTGTTTTTGGCTATGGGCCGCTAGCTTTTACCCGATTCCTGTATATTTTAGTCACGAGAAAATTCTCTTCGGTACGTCGCACATTAGACGCGCGTAGTTGAGATCTGAGAATAGCTCAAACTGTTTTAATAAAATTTTCCTATTTGATGGACATTTATTGAAAGAAGAAGGGCCGTCGGGCACGGTCCGATACTAAATCTAACTACATGGAGCGAAAACGGCACGCGAAAAGTCGTCGTAAAGCCGTATTAGGTACAACCAGTTTGCACTTTCCTACTCGCGTGCTACGGCCTTCTCACGTCATTCGATTTACGGAAAATTAACTATTTCAAAACAGTTTTTGACCCGGATTGTGGCTATCACGAACTCTGAAAAGGTTCAAAGTTCACATAATTATTTCAAACGTAAAGTAAGACACACGTTTTAGATTCCACAACCACCCTCGAACAAGATAATTCTTGATATGCCGGTATTATAGCTATGCTTGCAGATGCACCAAACACTGATTCCAGTCCGATAAATTTTGAGGGTGCACCCTCCCCGGCCACAGAATATACAACCTCATTTCCCTCAAAGTTCAAGTGGACGAGTATCCAGATCAGTCATATTTTTCTTGTTGTCCAGGCATGCAAGAGCGTTTTAACGGTTCCATACCGTACTTGAATTGCAACACTAGGGAACCAATCGCTTTGAGAACCGATTGGAGAACATTTTTATAGATCTACGGCATTTTGTCACCGACGTGCGGTATATCGCATTTTTTCTGTGTAGTGGAGTAAGGTAAGATGGACCTTGAATATTCTACCAATACGTTAGGTACTCATTCATGTGAAAGTTCTTTAAGGTGTAATCTTTCCAACCGAGGTCTTATTTCTATTTTATTATTACCACCTGTTGACCTAGATATTCGTTTCAATTGATTCTGTAGAACTTTCTCAAGATTACTTTATTCTCCTTGGAATATCCTTGATATTCATCTGTACAGATAGTTATCTTTTTATCAATAAGACAAAGCATCCCTTTACCTGTCTCTCAGGAGTCCGTTCGAAAAATTCATTGTAAATGAGTCAGTGATTTATTCTTGTACAATTTATGATATTGCTTGTTAACTAGATTTTAAAAGTAAGTCAGAATCATTCAATAGTTTAGAATATCGCTTACAATTTCAGATATCTGGATTTCATCAATGTAATGGCTTATGACTTGCATGGTTCTTATGATGGCGTTACTGGAACTAATGCCCCACTATATCCTTCAAGTGTAGATGTCACCTCCACCCAAAAATCTCTAACTGTGGTGAGTATTATTCCCGAGAGATGTTATTTTTTTCTAGCACATATTATTCGTTGTTATTATTTAACTCACAGTGTTCAAATCAACCAAATTTGTAACTGATTGTCATCCTCATAGAACAGGTTGGGTCAAGAATTATCGTAACAGTAGGTACGAAACCATTAGCAATCAAAACAGTTTTTATGTAATTGCTAACTATAGAAAACTGGAAAGATGAAGATGACCGGTTCTAATTCTACAATGGCGTTGCAGAATGAATGTCCCCAAATACAAAATTTCACAAAGGCAATTGGAAGAAATTTCACTTCTAGCTGATAACCTCCCTTAGCCAAAGATTATGGCATATTGGCTGCAACACCACAAGGAAAAGCCTAGACTCTTGCTGGATTGTAAATTCCAATTTGGATACACAAGAGTAGCTTTGTTACTTATGCTTGACCGGGGGATTTGATGCACAAATTTTTTAAGTGCATTTTAGTGCACTTTTTAATGAACTTCCTTAATATTGATTGTAAGTGCTTGAAAGCTTGTAGTCAGAAAGATTCAAGGTCTCTGATTGTGAATCTGACATCAAAATGATTTTGAAAAGTATCTATCTTGCATTAATATGCATTTGAAAATGCATTTTATTATACACTTTTTCTTCATTTCTTTAATATTGTCTGAAATCAGTTGAAAATAGTTACTCGGTGGTTTTCGAGGTCGCCTATTACGAATCCGATGTCAAGGTTATAAGAAAATTGATAGATTGCATGATTAAATGCAATTTAACCTCGTCGTTATACCGGACCTCGAGTTACACCGGGATTCGGATATGTAAAGATAAAGCATTTCATAAGCAAACATAAAGATTTTTATATTCTTACAACAATTTGTACATGGTACATGTTACTCATTTTTATCTGGATTATAAACATCATTTGAATCTGACAGCTCAGCAATTTCATCATCTGAATCATTAACTTCTTGTCTGGTATCGGGTAATTCAACATTTGTGCAGTTGATCCCATTGCATTTTTTGCATGCCATTGTGCAGGTAAATCCATTTTTTCTACAACCACATAATTTTCAGCAATTAGTCACGCACCCACAAGATATAATATATATTAGTTCTTCTGGTTCTGCTGGTTGTGTCATCGGAATCGGCTCAAAATATTGATCGACCCATTTCCATCCCCACTTGGAGGGTGATTGATGACATTATCAACATCTACCTCGTCCATACTGTCCTCCTCAATTACGTCTGAATTTGTTTGACAATATTTGAAACCGTACATCCAATGTTGTACTTGTAGGTAGACACGTTTCAAATGTTGTGTAAAGGCGTCTAATGTTGGTACAAGAGTACAGAGACGTACTGCTTTCTTTTTTGAGGTCACACTGGCAAACGAAATACATCTCAAGATGTGTGAGAGCTCTAATATTGGTACCTGGTATTCTGCAGGTATGTTGAGCTTGCGGAAGCTCAATGTTGCACGATATAAAACCAGCAACAACTGGCATCCGTGTTCCAATAAATCTTCAATTTCAAGATATTTCCTTTGAACTTTTCTGCATGCTCTTGGAGATCTGGATATTTTTCGAAGTTTTTGAAAAATACTTGTCGCACCCGGTAAATGCATGCAATAATAAAATATGCGCCTTACATAGCTTATACTCATCAAAACTATTACTTGAATAACTTTCATCAGTTTTTGAACCAGAAGGTGGTTTATAACACTACACCCCCCAAATCGCCCCTATAGATTTGATGAGACAAGAAAAAATACGCGAATATTGTTGATATTCGTATAAACTACCTTCGCACAAAATTTCAGGTACCTATAGATAAACGCGTGGCGAAGTCTCAATAAAAAGAGCTGACACATTTTGATGAAA
The DNA here is from genome assembly GCA_958510875.1 of Endomychus coccineus. Taxonomy (NCBI): domain Eukaryota; kingdom Metazoa; phylum Arthropoda; class Insecta; order Coleoptera; family Endomychidae; genus Endomychus; species Endomychus coccineus. The sequence continues at coordinate 45,072,976 of OY294068.1, forward strand.
CTTTACGGATATTAAAGAAGGAAATCTTTATATTTGCTTATGGAATGCTTTATCTTTACATATCCGAATCCCGGTGTAACTCGAGGTCCGGTATAACGACGAGGTTAAATTGCATTTAATTATGCAATCTATCAATTTTCTTATAACTATGACATCGGATTCGTAATCAGCGACCTTGAAAACCGCCGAGTAGTTATTTTCAACTGATTTCAGATAATATTAAAGAAATGAAGAGAAAAGTGCATAATAAAATGCATTTTCAAATGCATATTAAAGCAAGATAGACATTTTTTCAATCATTTTGAGGTCAAATTCACAATCAGGGACCTTGAAACCCTCTAACTACAAGTTTTCAAGCACTTACAAGCAATATTCAGGAAGTTGATTAAAAAGTGCACTAAAATGCACTTAAAAAATTTGTGCATCAAATCCCCCGGTCAAGCATGAGTAACAAAGTTTACAAATACCTTCCTTAAGAGAATGCAAAAAACCGCTAAGTTCTATCAATCCACTTAACGTTTTTCCTAAGTTTCGTGAAAATCGGCCTAAATACAACGTACTATATATGTATGACAGACATCCATTGAAATATATGTGGAATCGCTAGCTATAGCATTGAATATCTCCGAACCATTTGACCGAGTCTATCACCAACGCCTTTCCACACAAAGCTTGGAAGAGTATAAGATCATCTACTTTAAAACTTGTTAATGTTTATTATTTTCGACTTTATGTATGTTTCAGTCTCATGACCATCATCAAAAGGCGTACCACTATTTGAAACGGGATTTCTTAAAACTAATTGCATCAAGCACAAAGCGTCTTTATGGCATTAATTTCGATTAAAATTGCCCATGACACTAAAGTGAACATGAACACGAATTATCGAAATTAATGTGTAACAATTTCAATTATTCGTGTTTCTGTTCGTTTCGGCGACGTGAGTATTTTAATTGAAATGAATGCGTTAAGAACGCTTTGTGCTCGATACAATTAGTTTAAAGAAACCACCTTTTAGACAGTGACATGTCTTCTGATGATGGTAGTGAGACCGAAACGTACGTAAAGCCGAAAATATGTGTGGCCTATTTCTCGAGAATCTATATATAACTAGGGTCAAATATTGCGGTACCCAAAAGTAAAGTGTAATGAGTCCTAGCTATCAAGTGCTTCCAACAATATCTTCAGTCATCTAGTGTATACATTTTTCCAATTTAACATTGTCTAATATATTATTCATTTAAAGGATGCCGCTATTCGAGGCTGGTTGCAAAGAGGCGCAGCTCCTGAGAAGATCGCTTTAGGTTTGGGAGTTTATGGACGTTCTTACACACTAATTGATCCCAGTAATGTCAATGTTGGTGCCCGGGTATCAGCTGGTGGCAATCCGGGTCCTTATACCCAAGAAGGAGGAATGTTGGGATATAATGAAGTATGTTTTTGTCTTAATCTAGATACAATAATCATTCTCAGAAGAGTGTCTCTATTGAAGAATTTTCACGTTTCAGATCTGCCAAAACATACAAAAAGAAGGATGGACTAAGAAATGGGACCATGATACGCAGACCCCATACGCATATAAAGGAAATCAATGGGTTGGCTATGATGACCCTGAATCTATTGCTATTAAGGTATACAAATAGTTGTGTTTATCTGTTAGTTCACTCGACACCCGAACCGGATTTTTGATTTAAATATATACATTTTCGATGAAAACATCATATTTATGAACGGTTTCACAGTTCCATGTGATTTGACATCCAAACGAATAGTAAATCCCGACGGAATCGACGAGCGATTCAATTAATAAAGGTTCCTTGATTAAAACTTTCCGTTTATGAATTCTTCAAATATGTTTAATATATATTTTCGCTGATATTTTCAGGTGAACTACGCCAAATCATTGAACCTTGGTGCTGTTATGATATGGTCTGTCGAAACGGAAGATTCTAAAGGACTATGTGGAACTAAAAATCCCATTCTTAAGGCCATCAATGCTGCACTTGGGGTGAGTAAATAAAATATAGTATCTACAAAAACTCTTTTTTTTGACGTTTCGATAATATTTTATTATCTTTATCAAAAATGGTCAATTAATGTTTCCATGTAATTTAGGAAAGAATAGATGATTTCGGTTAATGAAATGCGTCTGCAGCCGACTTGTGTTTTATAAAATCCAATTAAAATTACCACTTTCTGTAGCCTATATAATTCAACCTAAAAAGATACTGTATTATCTGACATTGTTACATTTATGACGGTGACAGTTTTGAATTAAGAATTCCATAGAGCTATCTTAAACTTGATCATAAGATAATCATAGTTATATTTAGATTTGTAAGTAATTTGTTTTTCCCACACTGTGGCATTCTCAAAGCTACGAGTTATCAAAGCGACAGAGCCAAGTGAATTACCAAACAAAGGAAATTAAGTAAGGCCCAAAGGCTCGCGCGCATATGCATAACTACTACTGGGCTTAACCATAGACCTATTATCCTAAGGAGACAGAATTGTTTACATTTAAACACGATCAGACTTTGCCAAAATTTCGGGCCACTCAGACCGCTGTATATTACAAGTCTGGTCGTATGGGATGTGCTGTTGCCGGATTAGTTGTTCTGTGTGCCGGATTGAGATTATTTATTCGTTATATTAGAAGCAATACTGTTGAGATGTCGTTTTCTCTGAAAAATATTCCATAATTTATGGTAACCTGGAATATACAATCGAATTATAGAATATTTAAATTTTTAAATATAGAACTATTCCATTTCATTGCATCATTTATTCAGAAGGCGACAACGCCGCGCACCTTTTATGAATGGGAACGGAATTTGACAGCTTCCGTATTTCTCGTAGCTATTTCGAAGCAATGTTGCTTCATAAGTGGTATCAAGTTTCCAATCATAGTTACAGCGTTGCCAATAAGGAGTAATTATGACTCGACGACAAAGAGGTCCGTTGGTTTTCTTTGTCATACTTCATGTAATCATTGCGACAAGTCAAATGGAGTTTTGTGAATGAGATGTTTCGTCTCCTTAGGATACTAGGTCTATGGTTTAACCCTACTGAATATAGTCATACACAGGAAAGCGAAAAATACTGTGCTAAAAATAAGCAACGAAGAATCTCACTAAGGTATTAAACTTCAGTATAAGGACAATATCTCTCTGAAGAAGGAACACATAATACTCATGGCATTAATAGATGAGAAGATCAAGGTGTTCGGGCTTACACAGAATTTCCGAACCCACCTTAGGAATAAAAAATAGTGGAGACAGCGAAACACTCACCCTGTTAGAAAAGGGGCAATTCTTTGGTATACCGATCAATCAAGAATTGCAGAAGGTTCGGAGGCCCTCTAGTCTTTGGGCTCAAAACCAAACTCTCCGAATCGATGTGAAATACACCAGTGTCCTTCTAGTGAAAGTACATGCAAGTGAGAGATGTGCACAGCTCAATTTGGACAAAGGGTATGAAAGGAAGGATATAGTCATCGTGTCCGATAGTACAGCAGCTTTAAGAGCACCGAGACCAAACATGATTTGGTCAAAGATGGTTCTCAACTGCAAAACTAAGTTGAACACTCAGGAGTGCAGAACAGAATCACCATTCACTGGGTTCCAGAACATACAGGAATCGATGGAAATTAACAGCCGGATGCTTCACACTATGAAGAAAATCCTTAAAAGAGGAGAAACTCTTCCGAGACACAGACAATACAAACCCTTCCTAGATAAATTTAGGAAATATGACGTTTCGGAACGTGTAAGGCTAAGCAGGAAGAGCTTGAGAATCATAGCAGGATTCATGACAGGACACTGCAAACTCAATCGCCATATGAGTAAAATTGGCTTAGTGTTCGAAGGACAGTGTAGATTCTGCACTGAAGTAGAAGAAACACCGATACATCTATTGACCGAAATTCTTAAACGCGCCTGAACTTGCTCATGATTCGTGTTGGAATGGGTTGTTTTAACAAGTCATCACGAGGGAATTCTAGCCATTCTGAATTCGATGTGACATTGGTTTTGCCAGCTAAAAAAACCATAAATTTTATGACAAACTTTGAGTCAAAATACGAAATGATTACAGTTGTATATGTACTTTTCAATTAATCCGGCGAAATTTGATTCATTATTGATTTATTCGATACTTGTAAGTAATGAAATTATAACAATGGGATTATTTGTATTTAAAATATTTATTATCACTTTATTAGGTCGACTAGTTGAATTCGAACAATTTGTGTCTAAACGCAAAGAACGATTTCTCTTAGCACCAGGAATTTTATTCCATGAATGGTTTTCATTCTGTATATTCTATAACAATTCTGGTGTTATCTCCATTCAGTTGATTTCCATAAACCAATGACGCATAATCTTCTTAATACGTGAGCAATTGTGTCACATGTGCTCGTACGTCTCAATTTTGGGTATATTTCTCTGAACACAGTTTTCTGTTTCAGAATTCAAATCAAGGTGGAGATGAGAAGCCGGAAGAACTTACGACCGAATCTCCTAAATTAGATGATGAAGAAGCGCCTCCAGTTGTACCTGAAATTCCTGATGAGAACGACCCTATAACTGTTGCCCCTTCACCAGGAAATATTTGTAGCAAAGAAGGTTTAGAACGAGATCCTTCAAATTGTGCATCTTTCTACAACTGTGTAAATGATAATGGTAGTATTGTAGGCCTAAAGCAACAGTGCAGTAGTGGATTAGTGTTTGATAATGTCAGTAAAGTTTGTAATTATCCCGAATTAGTGCAGTGTGAAATTCATTAGCATCTTTGAAAAGACGTTTATATAAACTCCCTGTTTAGAAATTGTATGTATTACAATTATAAAAGGAATAAAATACTCAACACAATAAAATATTTTTCTTCTGGAGTGTTCTTGACGTATATACATAGCGTCAGACACACTGACTTCGTTCGCGGAGAACGATGATATATCACAAATGATTAGAACATGTGAAGGCGTGGAAAGATGTAATGACTTTGAAAATTTATTTGATTCTACAACTCTATGTATTACATTAATATTTTCTGTCAGGTGAACTGTCAAAATCATCGACATAAATGATTATGTGAACCTTTTATGATACCACTGAGTAATTGATTTAATGCAAACCACGGTCGTATATTCAGGTCTGGGAACTCTATGTTTGACATGAGTCTCTTACATGTCGCCAAACTCGTAGTCACTCGCTCAGCCACCAGCTGGCGCATGGATCGAAGTATGTTGTCAGGATGTCAGGATTAGGCGCAATATCGTTCAAACACGGTCGTATACGTGCCAGAGAACATCCCTCGACTCATGCGCCACTCTTTTGGTACTACGCAGCAGATGACGCTTAGCGGACTCACTTCTCACAACCTCGAGTTTCCAGACCTGTACATACGACCGTGATACAAACTCATTATAAAGTGACTATGGTCCAAACCACGGTCGTACATACAGGTCTGGAGGCTCGTATGTTTGACATGAGTCTCTTACGCGTCGCCAAACTCGTAGTCACTCGCTCAGCCACCAGCTGGCGCATGGATCGAAGTATGTAGTCAGGATGTCAGGATTAGCCGCCATATCGTTCAAACACGGTCGTATACGTGCCAGAGAACATCCCTCGACTCATGCGCCACTCTTTTGGTACTACGCAACAGATGACGCTTAGCGGACTCACTTCTCACAACCTCGAGTTTCCAGACCTGTGTATACGACCCTGATGCAAACTCATTATAAAGTGACTATGGTCCAAACCACGGTCGTACATACAGGTCTGGAGGCTCGTATGTTTGACATGAGTCTCTTACATGTCGCCAAACTCGTAGTCACTCGCTCAGCCACCAGCTGGCGCATGGATCGAAGTATGTTGTCAGGATGTCAGGATTAGCCGCCATATCGTTCAAACACGGTCGTATACGTGCCAGAGAACATCCCTCGACTCATGCGCCACTCTTTTGGTACTACGCAACAGATGACGCTTAGCGGACTCACTTCTCACAACCTCGAGTTTCCAGACCTGTATATACGACCGTGATGCAAACTCATTATAAAGTGACTATGGTCCAAACCACGGTCGTACATACAGGTCTGGAGGCTCGTATGTTTGACATGAGTCTCTTACGCGTCGCCAAACTCGTAGTCCCTCGCTCAGCCACTAGCTAGCGCTTGGATCGGTAAAACGATTTCTTTCCGGAATCGCATGCAGTGTTTCTAAGTATTCTGATTTGAGAGAGGAATAGAACTGTTAGATACTCTTGTCAAAATGTATTACTCACCTTAAAAATAACTTCCCCTTTTTCGTTATACATGCTCGTACACAAAAGACCTCGTTAAAACGATTTCTATCCGGAATCGCAAGCATCCACTTTTTTCGCATTTCCGCATCTTTCGGCACTTTAAAAACATAAGTTTCTTGCTTTACACTTTTGTACCCCGTTTTACATTTCGGCACAATGCACGATTTCGTAATTTGTTTCTAAAAACGCAGGTATTCCTTGTGTTTACAAGTCAACTGACAGTTGTCAGAGAATACTCTACGTGACGTCCTTTGGTACTACGCGACAGTCGACGCTTAGCGGACTCAATTCTCACATAGGAAACAGCCCCGAGTTTCCAGACCTGTATGTAAGACCGTGGTCCAAACCTATAAATTATAGGATTATCTCTATGACGACAAAGATAAAATGTGATATCACTTCTCCGATGACATCAATTTTACTTCCCTCATAATATTTCAACGGGCGAGTTCCAAAATGCACTTCCTCAGCTGGCAGCACTGCGAGCACCGTCCCATAACCCGTTGCAGCGCACTGTGGAGGTGCTGTGAAAGAACAGTAATTTTGTCTTCACTTCCTACTGTGGCTGCTGCGACTCAGAAGGTGAGGAGCTACATCGCAAAACATATGGCGGGTACGGAGGAGATGACAGTAATTTAAGTAGATAGTAATATTGAAATAATAATATAAGATGAAATGTGTAAAATGATAGTATCACCCGAATTTGTTATGAAAGCACCAAATTATAGGCAGGTCCATGAAATCATTCTCAGTTAGATAAATATTGTGCAGAACGCAACATGTAATATACACTCCCCAAAAAGATTAGAGGAACGCTTCATTGTATCTTTATAACTTTCACTGTAGAAATAATATACACAAGAGACATTTTAAATTCTTAAAGTCACACATGTTATCCTAATAAAGTAATCAATTCAAGACTCAAGAAATCATCCATTCTTTAGGTATGATTAACAATTAAAAACAATTCGAAAAACAAAATAGCGATGAAATGTATGGTTATTTTCGAAATGTAGGCGTGATAACAGTTACGTATTGTTCCAAAAGTCAATCAGACATCAACAGAAATGAGTTTCGACATCTTAGTGAAGTGGAAGTTTCAAGAATGTTTAATCACAGTCCTTCTGTTATTCAACGTTTTTGGTATCGTTATAGAGAGATTGCTTAGTACAAAAGACGCATCGGGAAAGGTCATAAGAGGAAAAAACCAACCAAAATCAAGATCGATTCTTAGTATCATAACAGGAAATGATCTTCAAACTGCTCTCGAAGCGACTCATGAATTAGAAGTTGTCGATCATACGGTTGGAAATCTATCAAGAGAAGCTGACTTGAGATACAAAAGACCCGTGTTCAATGTCGAAGTTGCCAATAGTATGCTCGTGAGCATTTTAAATGGAAATTTCGACATTGGACACAAGTACTCTTCACCGATCATTCAAGATTTTGTCTTACACATTGTGATGGTTCACCACGTGGCGTGTCGATAATGGCTTGGGGTGAGATAAATATCGGAAGGTTCTTCTTTGTGGTAATTTGTGGAAGTTCAAACACTCAACGTTACATCGATAATCTGCTAGACGAACATGTATGTGGCTTATGTTGTATGTTTAAATTTCATACTGATGCAACATGATGCGAAAGCACATACATCAGCCATTACCATTCCTACATGAACGAGGTATTCAAATCATGAATCGGCCTGCAATTAGTTCCAATTTGAATCCATTTGGGATTTGATGGAAATGTGTATTCAAAAGCGTCCAAATGCTCACCAAACTCTTTCCTAGAAGAAGCCGTAATCGAAGAATGGTAATGTAACAAGAATCATAAGAAGTATGCCAAAGAGGTGTCATGAAGTTAGCCGTGATGGTGAAGGATACATGAGATATTAATCCTCACAAAAAGTCAATTCCGAAATGTTCTGCACAGGAAAGGAAGCTATCGTCGTATTCGATTTCACGTCTCAAGATCACTGATATATGCAAAAAATTCAACTTTGGAGTTACTCATAACATACAGTATCGGAAAGCATTTATCTTGAGTATGGTGGTTTCATGAGAGCGTAAAGAATAGCTTGCTATATGTTGAGAGAGCATTACAATTTCGAAGCGGTCAGCCCAGGACGTAGGACGTCAGTATTATACCAGCACCAGTCGGGTGAATGTCGCTGTGTACGCCTCGGGTGAAGTAAGAGGAGGGGCGCACAGCAGTCCGTCTCTCTTGTCTATGTGGTATTATCATATCGTTGCGTTCCTTGTTGCACGTGTGGATTTATGTCTATACCCCAGAAGAATTGTTTCCGATACTGTATAGCTCTATACTTAATCTAAAATTAACAACAAAATAGATGACTCACAAATCTGTTGTTGGCAATTCCAGTACTTCAGGTCCTGTTCAAATTTGTTGGATTATCTTTACTTGATACATCATTATCTAACTTTGTTTTAGTTCATCCAAATCTGTATTTTCAACCTTTTGAAGTTTATAAACCGCCCGGGGCGATTCAATTACATAAAAGCTTTAGCCAATAGTTTGATCCTTATACATGTACAATGTTGAGAACCTCTTATTGAATTGTCATGTTCATTAAATTCATTCTCAGTGGTCTACAGGACTCGCCCACTTAAATTGTCTCATAGGTCGTGTCAATTAGGTTTTTATTGGGTCCTCACTGCTCGATTTCTTCAATACAAGGGAAGAAGAGATAGAGTGTGAGTTGTCGTTAATACAGTCCTGACCTGATATCTAGTAACAGTTTTTTTCACCTACTAATGAACAAACCACAATTATCACGCTTTGATCAGCACCGAAACTAATGAAGTATCGATTTATATCAGTTCGCAAATTGTTTGTTTTACTCATGGACAATTTCATGAGTCACATTCGTGCTAGTGTTGTGTTATACAGTTTAGTTGAAACAACCTCAATATTTTATAACTAACTCGGCAAACGATAGAAGCTTTTTGAAACTTCTATCTTTAAATTCAAATCGTCGCAATATATTCATGAGATGAAAATCAATTCAAGACTAATGTAAACAAAACTATCGACCGAACGTTAGCTTTTAGACTTACCGAAGTTCAAATTATCATAGAATTAGGCCCAATTATAGATACTAGGACAACTTGGTGGAACCATATTTAATACTAGTCCGCGGACTACGCGATCACAAAGAAGTAAAATTATACTCTATGTCATGTGAAGGTTTATTTGAATTAACAGAGATATTATGTTATGGAACGGTCTGTCACGAACATAATTTGACTTATGTGTTACTCGTCATAGAAAGAACTGTGAGTTCGCACCACGGTCATACATACAGGTCTGGAGACTCGTATGTTTGACATGAGTCTCTTACATGTCGCCAAACTCGTAGTCCCTCGCTCAGCCACCAGCTAGCGCTTGGATCGAAGTATGATAACAATCACATTATTAAGTAAAATAATTTTTCTCGTAACGCAATATTCACTATTCTGATTTGAGAGAAGAATAGAACTGTTAGTCTTGTTAAAATGTATTACTTACCTCAAAAATAACTTCCCCTTTTTCGTTATACATGCTCGCATACATAAAAGACCTCGTTAGAACGATTTCTATCCGGAATCGAAAGCATCCACTTTTTTCGCATCACCGCATCTTTCGGCACTTTAAAAACAGAAGTTTCTCTTTTGTACCCCGTTTTTTATTTCAATACAATGCATGGTTTCGTAATTTTTTTCTAAAAACGCCGGTATTCCTTGTGTTTACAAGTAACAATGACAGTTGCCAGAGAACACGGTCGTATACGTGCCAGAGATCATTCCTCGACTCGTGCGCCACCCTTTTGGTACTATGCAACAGATGACGCTTAGCGGACTCACTTCTCATATAGGAAACAGCCTCGAGTTCTAAGACCTGTATATACGACCGTGGTTCGCACCTTCCTCTTTGAAAATGAATAATTCTGTCATTTTCGAATATTTCGAGATCGTTTTCGAGCGTCAGGATGTGAAGATTCATATTTACTTTAGCATATTTATCATTGGGGAAGATTAACAAAATTATTGTATCTTCCAGGGTATATAAGTGATAATAGAATCTAAATTAAAGTTGATAACAATACCGAGATCCATTTTAGAGTAGGCTAATTAGAATTAAACCTTATTATGTTACATTGAAGTTCTTTCGAAATTATTTCTCCTCTACATTATAACGATTCAATTAAGTAAGATCCTTTCTTTCATCTGGTCGGTGGGAGGAATATATATTTGTGATCACACCCACTATGTATCTTATATCGTGGAAAACAGGGATACAAACGGGCATCCAAGTCTATCTGTCACGTTGTGAAATTTCTGAGAATTATTATTTCACGTGACTTAGCGTCACGTGTATCGAAATTATCGAATATTGCAAGAAAACAATGAAAGCTGTGCTGCATGACGGCAATGTTTCAATTCAGGATTTAGTATACTAAAACAGGGTTTTATAACTTTATGATGAAACCTGATGCGAGGTACAACATGAAACGTTTCTATCGTTGAAATAACTATTCACTCCAAGCCATAACTTGTCGTTTGCATGAATTATTTGAAGTAATTTTTCTCTCTGACGATCGTTATAATACGGATTCTGCCTATTAAGTTTAATTCAAAGAAAACCTCGTAAAGGTATAACGATTTTGAAGTTCAATCAAGCTAATGGAGAGAGATTAAGCTATCATCTTTATACTCCAATCTATATTGATCACAGTTAAATTAAAATGCTCATCTTAGATACATTAATCAAAAAATTCTGGATAAAATGGGACAAAGTACTTCTACAGATTAAACTCAAAATACAGAATATTTGGCTTATCAAGAATGTCTCCGGTATAAAGTGATACCAAAGTATATTAATATTAAAACCGGAGCCTCAAAAATATCCGTAAGGAAAGCATTGCAGACAGTAAAATCCATATCGCTTGAAGAAGAATGTAGATGTTTCTGTCAGAAACTGAACATTATCCAATATTATATCAAGTTGAATAACGCCCGAAGATGGCGTTATATGTCGAAGCTCGAGTAACGCAACTTACAAAATAAAAGTGGTTTCAACATAGTCATGTTTAATTTTCCAATATGGATAAAAGTTCATATCAAATAGTCAAGGGTGAGACGGAACTGAATTTGAAAAAAAATATTCTAATTACATTATATGAGTTTACTAGAATGAAAACTCTATTCGCGTTGTTAATCAATTTGTGCTATCATAAAATATATATATATATATATATATATATATTTGTATGTTTTCTTGGTATATTGGTTCGTATATATACTGATAATGAAATAAAAATTCTGTTTTAACAGAATTTTTATTTCATTATCAGTATATATACGAACCAATATACCAAGAAAACATACAAATATTACAAATGGTTCAAGAATATCAACAAAAGAATATATATATATATATATATATATATATATATATATATATATATATATATATATATATATATATATATATATATATATATATATATAATATAGTGCTGAAACATAGCTAGAGAATTTATAAATTACCGAGTTTTGCAAGTGGAAGATGGAAAGACAAATTTTTGCAACTTAAATCCGGAAATACCCAAGTAACATTTTTGCGAGCAGCCAATATTAATAACATATGTGCAGGATCCTCGTCGTCAATGTTGTCATCTATGTCCTCAATTTTTTTCTTGATCTAGAAGACAGTCGATTATTTTGTAAGACTGAAGCTTAGGTTCAGTCCTCCAATCCGAAGCGAAATGGTTTTTCAACAAAGTATCTACGGATGATTTGGCTCCTTTTAGACAATTTCCAAATCGGGCTTCAACAAAGAATTCTTTTTTCCTTTTTTGGTTATCGACTCATCGAAGCCGCTATTAGAGTGATATAATATTTCACCTCTCATTGTGATGCCGTCATTTTTTCCTCCAGAGAGAATAATCTAAATTGAAGTAGTAAGGAGTAATATGGTCAAATGTTGAATCATAGTGCGCATGTGACGAATGACTAAAATCATTACTAAATTTAATGTTTACTAATTTCTTCAAGCACTATCGATTATATCGAGATCTTTCAATAGTCTACTCAATCTATTTTCATATCTCGATTATTCCCACCACTATTTAATTCTTGTGCTGGCATCTTCTAGCGCTCATATCAGAGGCAAATTTGAACGTCTGATCTTACCAAACAGAATCCTAGGGTGTACAGTGATCAGTAAATTTTACAAAATATTCATTCTATTCATATTAATCTATCTTATTGGAGTTCAATTAGTGTTCTCGAAGAGTACAAAAAATATACGATGAAACCAATATTTTGTTTTATTTAAACTGAACGAAGCTATAGATGAATTCTGAAATATTTTCCAGGAGTTAGTAGACATTGGATTCAATTGACCACACTTTGGCATTTGATGAATACTTTAGGCATTAGATTCCACCAACCAAATTACAAAAAATACGATTTTGGTGGAAATTTAGTTCGAGCTAAATATTTCAGACAAGAGGATTTTGGCATTTTATCTCCAAAGATTGAGGTTGCTAATACGTATTTGTGGAGGATTCCCTGGTATATATTGGCACGTATTAATCTCAATAGATTTACTTGATTATTTAGTTATAACCTATTTTATACAAAATTACAGTTTCAGTAGCCTCAAATCTTCTAAAATGTTTTTTAAATAAAGATGAGACGGCGGCGGAGTGTTAGAAGAGGAGAGGAGAATTCACTTGGAACACCACTGAAACTTCAACAGAAAAAAGTTATAAATTGAGGTTTCGCTTGTCAATTAATTGTCTCACGAACTTGGGTAGTTAGAAGAAGAAATATTTATTCGAAATAGGTTTTCCTAATAAGGTATATAATAATACTAATATATATCACTATATATAATTTTGAATTAAACATTGAATTAGTAATAAAGTAGGTATGTAATTAATCTTACAGAATAAGAGAAACATTATTACAGAATAAAAGTAAATCCAATTTAGCTCTTTAATAAGTTAATAATAATCTATTGAACTCCATTATTCCTTTCAAAAACAAAGAATTCCTTGTATTTGATAATTTTACATTTGGTGCATGTACGTTGTTCCTATTTCGGGTGAAATGATGGTGAATCTCATGTTGGAAATCAACCTATTCAAAAAAATAAGAAGGTGCTTTCATTGTGTACTATTTTGTAAATGATAGCAGGAAAAGTCGTTTTGTAACTGTTGCCTAGCAATTCTTGGGAAAAAGTACAGTTTTTTCGAAATTTTCTTAGTAACATACATGAAGTGTGCGTCCAAAGGAAGTAAATTATCCAATTGAAACCCAAGATACTTGACAGCTCTTACCATTTCAGTTTTCTCATTATTAATCGAAATATCTGTATCATTCACATTTATCTGTGTATATTTTTATTTAGTTGTCATAATCATTGCCTTGGTTTTGGGGACATTTAGTTTAAGCTTGTTAATTTTTAAATATCTACTTACACTTATTAGAAAATTATCCATCTTTTGTATAGCAGTGTTCACGCATACATCACTAAATGCTAATAATGTGTCGATCAATATCATATAGATATAATATGAAGAGGAGAGGACCTAGGAGACTTACCTGTGGCACACCAAGATTATTGCAAATTTTCCTGCAATTAACTTTCGAACCATTTGAGTGCTTTGCTTCGAATTCCATATTGATATAATTTAGTTAATAGTATGTTTCGGACGATGGTCTCAAATGCTCTTTAAGATCCAAGAAAACTGCCACGACATTTTTGCCATCATCTATGTCATTTTTGAACTTAGTTATAGAAAGTTGTAATGTTGCTTCACACGAATGCTTTTTACGAAAACCGGATTGGTTACTAATCACAATATCTTCACTATCGATGTGCTCTAATACTTGATTATAAACTTAATTTCCAAAATTTTTTCTATAGGTGGTAATGTATTGACAGGTCTAAATTCACTCGCAAGGACTTGGCAATTGGAACAATAGTGGTAACTCAATTTTTTATTTGTCAAGTGACGTATTAATGAGATTTAAGATGACATGACCAATAGATTCAAATACGGTTTTCAAGATCTTAGCATTGAGGATTTCATTCAAGCTGCACTGATTATCTAGTGGAGAAATAATCATGCTCAATTCGCTAAGTGTTATAGTTTTGAACTCTCATACTTCGGGATATATGTTAAAATTATTATTACACCATAATCGTTCATCATCAAGCTCTATGATTTTGGCAATACTGTTAACAAAATATTCATTGAAATTATTAGCAATTTCTGAATCATCGTGAACAACTTTCATTTCATTTCATCCTCATTTTGGAATTTAATATACTTAGGAAACTCCCGAAACTCCGTATCAACTAGTTATTCAAGTGTTTTCCACATTTACTGACCATTGTTATCAAACCTGTCTATTTTTTCGTAGTAATATTCGTTTTTTTTGTATTATAACAATATCAAACCTACCAACAGAATATTTATTTTCTTCGTCTACTTGATAATATATATAACTAGTTACTCATATCGTATCCAAATAAAGACGACTTATTTCTGACTCAATAAATGTAATTAAGTAAATAGTTTATAGAACAATATGTTCGAAATATCTTTATTGAAGAATCTTCATATAATATTAGGCACAACAATTAAGAGCTCCAGGCTGTCTTCATTGCATTGAGCAAAGGGTATTTTCCATTTCCACATATTCCTCTGAAATCATCTGTGTCAAGAGACCAAACCATAAGTCCACCAATTTGTAAATCTCTAGCGAATCTCACTTTGGCAGTTATTGATTCTTGATCATCGTAGCCAATCCATTGATCACCTTTAATGATATGAGGTACTTTTTGCTCGTCATCCCAAATCCGTTGCCAATTAGGATAGAGTTCACAAATCTGAGGGAATTAATTGTAGAATAGCTTGAATTCGATTGGAAAATTTTTATTTACCTCATTGTACCCAATAATTCCTTCTTCTTCTGTATATGGACCTTGTGCACATGCACCATTTGTTGGGCTGTACAGGCTAGCGTTACTTTGGTCTGCTAGAGTAAAGCCACGTCCATAGGTTCCAAGACCCAAATTCAGTTTCTTGGGATTGACACCTTTGTCCAACCAATGTTGAAGACCAGCAGCCTGAAGAATGATCGAAAATCAATTGAATGGAATCTCATTTGGTCAATAAAGTTGATATGAAATACCACTATATTCATAATCACATATGTACAGTGCTTTCGTAACTCGTGAAACAGGTCGATTTTTAATCTCAATTTGCCACATTTATAAGGGAAATTTAAATATACAGGGTGATCCACGTTTGAGTAATGTCGTCCGCGAAAATTTTTTCAAATAGAAGACCCTATATATTATTCAACTTTTGGAATCTCCATGGAAAGCTGAATTCAAAAATATGTCACACCACATAGGGTTTGTATACAGTGCGTCCTGTAAATTCAGTGCTCTCGTAAAGTAGTGGATAAATTCGTGAAAATTGGAAAGAACGCTCGAAGCCGTCGAATTTTATTTTCATTTGGGCATTCTTTTGATTCGTGTAGGTGAAATGGCGTTATCGGTATTCTTTTTATGGCAACCCTATTTTATTTTCATGCGACCCATAATCAAGTTACCTTAGCGTATGTCCCTTTCACATTCCCTCATAGAAAATGGAGTTGCCATCAAAAAATACCGAAGACGTCATTTCTCCTGTCGGACGTCTAGCTAGACTATCCTAAAAATTAAGCTAGAAAATGTATTTTATTATTGTTAGAAAATATTTTCAAGATATTAAAAATTATGAAATCAATAAATGACCGTGCTTCTATCGCGGGTTACTGCCGTAAGTGAAATGCGAGTCAACCGGCTTGCACGCATCGCATATGGTTAGATACAACCCACTATATAGCTTTATTTGTTTCTTTTGTAAAACAATACAAAGCGGTCAGGCCAATATCCTTTAGATACACTATCGCGATTAGTGATAAAACTCTGTAGGTTATTCGAATTTCAATCGGCGAATTTGCATACTGCTAGAAATACCTTATTGCTATACATATACATACTTACAACATTCAAATCCTTTTGTTCTGGAGTTTTGTCTAAATGAGAAGCATATAAAGGAGCATAATGGCCAACAAAAGGTTCGAATGATCCGTGAAAGTCGTAACACATTAAGTCAATCATATCCACGTTGCTGAAAACAAATATTAAAACTGAAAATGTGTGATATTATTCAAGAATAACAATAAGTTCTTACTCCATATTTCTAGGTATCAAATGTAAATGTGCATTACTGTTCTGAAAGTCTATGTAAAAATAGTTTTATTGGACTGTAAATTTGAAATGTATGTTATGCAATATATGTCTTATTGCAGAATTATATGGAATATATTTCGATAAGTATTCGAGAGTAATTGAATTAGGCCCTGGAGTTCGATCATACCATTCAACATCTTGCTCAGTCGCACAGATAATTGCTATTTCATATGAGAACTTGTGACCGAAGTTTCATTTCGTTATGTAAATATTGAGAGTAGCATTATTCTAATTTACCTTTTAGATGTTATTATAAGAGCTATTACGTACGATGTGTTTAGCATAACAGATATACCATTTGTAATTCAATAACAGTTTGTAATGGGTATAGCTAATGGAAAGAAGAAAGTAACGTTGATACTACATTTACAACCTGAACCTGTTTATATGTTCAAGGTTGGGTGAAATAAGGAATACACAAATGAAGCCGCATGATGAAAAATGGAATCTGGATGGCATAAAAAGATATTACATAATGTCAAAACATGATCTTAAAAAGCTGGTGAGATGAAGATGATGATTAATCATACCATATTTCAATTTATATTGAAAATAGCTCCTGAACTATCATGAAATATCTTCAACTAAACCATAGAATCTTAAAAGTAATAATTCAATTAGTTAAATATGTTAGACTCACTTGCCGAATTCGCCCATTCGCCGAAATAAATATTCAGCACGTGATATGAGCATAGTTAAATGATCGGTTGCCGAAAATAATCGGAATCTGTTTGAGCTGACTTACACATATCGCGAACCTACACAAATTCAACAAACTAATCTGTGAAAAATTTCACATATTAACACGCGATAACATTTCCGCTTGGAGTTTGGAACCAAAATATTAAGACAGAATGATTATTCGCCGTAATAGTTGTCTTTAGAGACAGATATTCAGAACATGTTTTCGGCAACCGATTTTTTGACTTCCACAATATCGTGAGCTCATTCATTTCGAGAAATGAGCAAATTTGGCATATGAGTCTAACATATTCATCAGAAAAGGAAGCAGATCGAGCTGAACCACCATAGTGCTGAAAGATGAGGTCAAATATGTAGACATTACACTAGACAAGACTCTCTACTGCAGTCAGCACTTGAAGAATGTAAACAAGAAGGCGACCTGTGCCCTAATGATGAGCAAAAGTATGGCAGGCTGAAACATGCGGTTGTTCACTCAAAATACTGCTCTGGATGTACATCACAATGGTTAGACTTATTCCCACCTATGAGGCGATAGCGGAAACAAATTACCAAACAAAGGGAATTAGGACCCAAAGGGATGCATGCATATGCATATTGGGGTTTCAAGATCATGCCCTACGACTAGCATGAAGAAAATATTTGGACCAAACCCCTCCATACAACTATACGTAGGACATCGGAAAACACTATGCTTAACATAAGCACAGAAGAATCTCAGGTAGGTATAAGACTTCGGTAGATGGATTATGTGTCTCTGAATAAGAAATACCCATCTGAGCTCAAACGTCATTAGCTCAAAGATGGTCCTTAATTGCAAAACTAAGATGAAAACTTCAATAGTTCAGAACAGAATTACTCTCCACTGGGTTCCAGAACATATAGGAGTAGAGGGAAATTAATAGACGGAGGTCATTGCACGTTACGGAGCTGAACGCCTCTGATAGAACTGGAAACTTACTGCGGTAAAGGCAAGCACACTATACAGAAAATTCACAGAACAGGAGAAACAGAACTCAGTGCAAAGTACTGGATCTCTCTTCTGAGCCATACACAACCCAAAACCCTCCTATATAAGCTTAGGATAAAGGATGTTTTCGAAAGTATAAGATTAAGCCGGAACAACCTGAGAATAATAACTGCAAACTCAACGGCTACATGGATAAAAATGGCTTAGTGAACGATGGGATGTGTAGATTCTGCATAGAAACAGAAGGAACATCGCTACATCTGCTAACGACTGCGAAACTATCCTGCTTCGTAGGAGCAGACTTTTTATGACATACACAACCATCGAGGAAATTTTGTCACTGGAGCCGAGGAAAATTCTTAGCTCCCCTAAGAGAGCTGAAACTCACCGGAAGGGGGATATAATAGTTCTTCAAGGACATAGTATACATGACACGACTGACTAACCTAACTTAGTATAACAGAAAATAAGTATGTTCAAAACTATCAACATAGAAGATGTTAGTCCCATATCGTTTTGATCCACATGGGAGTGTTCAGTATTTCAGTCTTATGTTTAATTTCCCATCAAATCTAACGTTGCATTATATATCATCTCTATTTTTTGAACAATGTTGTGTTGGAACCAACGAACTCGGTTGGTTGGAACAATATGTTGTTTCCATGTTATTTTGATTGAATAAATATTATCATATAAAATGTTTTCGTAACTTAATGAAGAAAGTTGCAGTCAAATATAATGTAGTTGCACTTTGAACTAACAATACTTCCAACTAACTGTTCATAATTAAAATTCCATACATGGTAATGAATCTTTTGAGGTAGCGGATCCATTTCCCTATTCTACATACTTACTTTGCAACACCTTGGTAGTCATATGATATGTCGGAAGATGCAATACCACAAGCAACTGCTACGGTGAGAAGTTTACCCCTAGCTGAAAGTGCGGATTTCAATTGCGATAATAAAGTCACGTAATTTGTAACATCTTCTTGCTTTCCTCCCCTTTGATTTGGGTATTCCCAGTCGAGATCGAAGCCATCAAAAGAATATTTATCTAAGAATGCCATAACACTATTCACTAGATTGTTTCTCAAAGTAACATCACCAACAACTTTGGAATATTTCTCGGACCCTTCATTCCAACCTCCCATACTGAAAAGAACTTTCAAATCTGGGTTTACTTTCTTCAGATTGAGAATATTTCTAATTTCGTGAAGACCATTGGCTTCCCAATCATCCAACATCACGACTTCTCCATTTTCTCCCAATCCGACGAAAGAATATTGTATGTGAGTGCAAAGGTGTGGGTCTATATGTGACACCTTGAATTCTCCATTATTCTCCCTATATATAGTCCAACTTGCAAAGTAACATATCACGTTCTCTACAAAAAATAGGGGAATTTCAAATGAAATGAAGAAACATGTAAATGATTTTGGTTTCGACTTTGATATTGCACTTAACTGTCAATTAATTCGGATCCCATAAAAACTTCGAATTATTGAGAATTGGAATTACATACACAATTACGTCAACAATTAAACAAGTTATTTTATAAGTAACGGTTGAACAATTTGACATTTTTGCATCTCTATCTATGTGCAAATTTGTTGTCCTTTTACAAAGAAAGAAATATTGTTTTCACAGCGTAGATGATTCACAAAACTCATAAAACATTACTTTTTAATGTGACAATTGAGAAATAAATAATGAATATTTATTTGTTGTTCACTTTTACCAGATAACAATGATAAGGTCTCTCTTGTCTAGACTGGTCAGTAACACTACAAACTATCAGTTCTGGGCAGCTATTTCGTTCTCTCAGAGCTGATGTGCTCCATGAGAGAGCAAAACAGCTGCCCGGAACTATTAGTTCGTAGTGTTACTGATCGATTTATAGAATAGAGCGACCTCATCATCATTGATTTTTACATTACATCGACTATATTCGATCGAGTATCGCTTCCACTATCATGATCAACATCCATCTTAGATCTAGAAATTGAAGCAAATATGAATAATTAACATTAGGTACAACATGCGGCTTTCCATCAAACCGTTTTCATAGTGATGACTTGATGCTGTTAAATTTTATAGGAAGTACTTATTCATGAAATATCAGAATTTTAAACGATACTAATTTAAATTTATCGGCTAAACTACTATGTTATGAATAAAATAGAATGGTTTGTTACAGTCAAAAAAGAATAGGTTCACATCGATAGAGATGAAAAAATGTCAACTTTTTTGATAGTTGTACGAAAGTAAACTATGATAAACTATAACATGAAGCAATGTTGTCTATTATAAAAATGTAGCCAAGTGCAACCTTCAGGAAGTTATTCCGGATAAATCCCAGATTTCAAATTTTCAAAGTGCGAAATCGGAGCACAGTTTTTCACCAGTTTTTATTTATATTTATTCCAAGATATTTCGAATAATCACTCATTTCTAGAATGTTATTAATTAGATTTAATGTTTCTGGTACATTGTTCCCACATTTTTCGAGGAGCTGAAGAGGGTTATAGAAAAATATCGGATTTGGGAATGGGTGTTGTAGAAGAATGCCAGGTTGAACCTACAGGAGTAGAACCTTTCGATGATGAGTCTTGTCACACAAAACTAACTAAAAAAACGTATTTCAATGTTGATGAATTAACTGACCTAAGTTCTTCTTCAGAAAGGAATTCTCACCAGCAAAACAAATTTTCTGGTCCAATTGATCAGCAATTTAAAATGGATATTGGATACGTTTTGCTAAAGCTTGCACCATCACGTTAGGCCATATTATCGGAAACACAGAGTGGATACATATTTTCGATTTAGATTTCTGAAATTACAATGTTGAATAACAAAGAATATTTTCTTAGCATTTAATTTTAACATTCTGTATGTGCCTCAAGGTACAAGACAAAATCCGGAAATTCTTTGTTCTATTAAAATTATCTTTCAACATAATGTTCTACTGGATATAAGCTGCAAGTTAGCCCTAAAGTGTTATCTTAAAATATCAAAACATGTTATAACTTAAGTCTCTGGTTCAAGGTACAATCTACTCCCTTCTAGAGCATTGGCATGTGTAAATTCATTCAAAACGGAATTGGGGATGAAACATAAATTTACACAATATATTTACAATATATTCACTACACTGTGGGGAGCGGACAATGCGATTCATTGTGTGTTGAAGCAATTTTTAATATTGTGTTCGCCAAAATGCAGGACGAAGAACAATTAGCAAATTCCTCATAAAATCAATTCAGATTCTACTCATGTCTCCCATCATAGAATCTGCGAATAACTCTTGAATAAATATACTTTTATTTCGATTCATATTGAATATATTCAAGAATGGTGAAATGAAGTAGAGAGCTTGAATATAAGCCGGAATCAATAATTTCTAGATGTAATTAGGAAGAATGTTCTCGAAGAAACGTATCTTGAACAAATTAATAGTTTCACTTTAATTTTCTACTCAAACAACTCCAGATTCTCACCTGCAGTTCCAACTGCTGCCAAAGCAGCAAATAATACTGTGACACTAAATAACTTCATAATGAAAACTAGACTATTAATGATGCTTTCCACTTTTATAACAAAATTTCGAAGAGAGTTTTTCTACGTTATCTCATCCACTTGAATCTTAAAATCATCTCTATTGTATAATCTATTTATTGATAAGAAAATTAGATGAGTGAAAAGGTAAATAGAAATTAATTTTATCCATCAAACAATCATTATTTATATTGTTGAATCATATAAATTAAGTGTTTAGTTGAGGACTTTCATATCATTTAGGTTCAAAACAATTTGAACAATACTTTTATTAGCATTATGTTTATTTTAGTGATAAGTGTGATATAAGGAATTGCAAACCATGATAAATAATCTCATATCCGATTGTAACATTTCGTGGCGAAGTCACTCAAAACCTTTAAGGAAACCTTCGTATTGGGGAGTTTCCCGAATGTTTTTCAGTAAATTTAATTTCCAGATGTATTGTTTGTATACGTTTAACATGATTTTCTCTCCTTACAACAGGGTATTTTGTCAGGTAATCTCTTCAATAAGGCTATACCTACCATATATTGGATTTTTTCTACCACTGTAATGTCCGTTGTAGTTTTATTAATAATAATACACTCATGAGAGTACACTCCTGTATTGTAGAGTCCGATTGAATTTTTGTAGTATTGTGTAATTTGTGAAATGTTAGAGCAATTTAATTGGAGTTGAGAACTTATTTATTTGAACAGTTGTTTCAATCCATATGGTCCCACGATCTTAACAAAACATTTGAGAACCATTTGTAGATGTACGTTCCGTTTTATTGGTATTCTGGTTGTTTAATATGACTAAAAATAAAATAAGACTCCTGTTTTTGACATTTCGATAATATGTCTTCATCTTTATCAAAAATTGTTATGTTAATTAGTAATTTAGAAAAGAATTGATGACTTGGATGAATGAAATGAGCCTGCAGCTGACTTGTGTTTTATAATCCAACTAAGACAGCAGATCACATTGTATCGGTTGTGTGAGAAAGAGTAATGTATAGCAAATTGATGTACTTGGAATTGATTGAATCTAGTTAATTAAATACCTGAGATACTATACTGTGATTTTACAAATTTGAATAACTATGATTATTTTATATATTAACTATGATTTAGATTCCATTCCTATTTCTAACAACTAATCAAGTTTCAGATAATTTAATTTCAGACCTGTCACTGTCATAAATGTAACAATGTCAGATAATACATTATCTTTTTAGGTTGAATTAAATAGACAATAGGAAGTGGTAATTCAAAATATCTGAATTTGGTCAAGTTTGAATCACATTATTATAAAGTTTTGAAAGATTAGAATCAATCTTATCATAAACACAATTTTCAAAGTGGTATTTTTCGATGTCAGTATTATTTGAGCAATTCACTATTCCATATTTGAATTAAAAATGGTGAAGAGGTTATCTTATCACTATATTGAGGTATATGAAAGGAGAATGAATGTGTTAACATTAGGTAAGTATAATATATCGATTTTCTGTAAAAATATCTTTCTTCACGAATATTATACAGGGTGTCCCAGGTTTTAGTAGCAGAACTTCCACAGTCGATAGAAAATTTGATTTTGAGACAAAAACGCTCGATAACGTATATGCACAGACGCTTAGTTTTTGAGATACAGGGTGTTGAAGTTGAAAAAAAAATTTCGTTTTTTGCGAATATCTCCGGAACCGTTTATTGTACAGAAAACAGCTTTTGTAAGCATTTTCTACTCATAGTAAGCTATGTTCTGTGTGATAAAATTTTTTTTTTTACTCATAATTGGTGAAGATTTTGAAGGGGTAGTTGGGGTTTTTCTCCCCAACTTCTACGCCACTGAAAAAAAATGGTTTTGAGACAACCATTAGAACCGTCAATGTTTTTTACACAAAAAAAATACTCCTAGTCATAAACTCTAAAGTTGACTGTTTTCGAGAAAAATCAACTTTTATGTTGAAAAACATGGTCAATCCATTGATTTTGTTACTTGTTCTACTTGTTTGAATAAATTTCGTCTAATTAGTAAGAATTGACCATGTTTTTCAACATAAAAGTTGATTTTTCTCGGAAACGGTCAACTTTAGAGCTTATTACCAAGAGTATCTTTTTTGTGTAAAAAATATTGGCGGTTCAAATGGGTATCTCAAAACCGTAGCGTAGAAGTTGGGGAGAAAAACACCCACTACCCCTTCAAAATCTTTACCAATTATGAGTAAAAAAAAAATTTTTATCACACAGAACATAGCTTACTATGAGTAGAAAATGTTCACAAAAGCTGTTTTCTGTACGATAAACGGTTCCGGAGATATTCGCAAAAAACGAAATTTTTTTTTCAATTTCAACACCCTACCCTGTATCTCGAAAACGAAGCCTTCTACGACATATGTTTATTGAACTTTTCTTCTTAAAAACACTTGTTCTATCTCCTGTTGCAGTTTGGCTACAAAAAACTGACTCACCCTGTATAAGTTGAATTATTCTTGGAAAAGCGGATATCCAAATTTATTTGTTGTTGATAATTTAGAAAAACGGCATTTCAAAGAAAGAAATTCAAATTTGAAAATTATCTATATGTCTAGGGGTGTAATCACTTGGGAATTTTTGGTACTTTTCTAAGTAATTACAATAATTTAAATGTTTCAATCCAGATAAGGATATTTTTATTTTAAATCATCGTACATTATTGATGAAGAGAATTATGAGTTCCATGCCCTCCTGATTGCATTAAGAATAGGATATCTACCATTTCCACATATCCCTCTGAAGTCATCGGTGTCCAAAGCCGAAACCATAAGTCCACCAAGTTGTGAATCTCTAGCAAATCTTACTTTATAAGCCAGTGATTCTGGATCATCATAACCAATCCATTGGTCACCATCGACAATATGGGGAACTTTTTGCTCGTCATCCCAAATCCGCTGCCAGTTAGAATAGAGCTCGCAAATCTGATATTAGAATCGATATTAGAACAAGCTGAGATTGGTTTGAGTATTTTTGATTACCTCGTTGTAACCAATGATTCCTTCTTCTTGCGTATATGGACCTTGTTTGTTACCTCCTCTAATTGGACTGTACAGGCTTGCATTATTTTGATTTTCCAGTACAAAACCGCGTCCATATGTACCAAGACCAAGATTCAATTTCTGTGGATCCACACCTTTGCTTAACCAATGTAGAACGCCGGCTGCCTGATGAAAATAATTGTATTGCAATGTTGAAAAACTTTGAGTACCTACCTCTAATTGCTCAGTTCTAGCTAATGTCTTGAATTTTCTATACGAAGTGGAAGTTTGGTGAAGGTCTCCTTCTTCGTGATAAGCTTTTCAATGTGTCTAATTAATTCAATTTCCTTTGTTAACATTTTTGCCGAGTTGAAGAAAACAGAAATTCACGGGAAGTGAAAGGTGTTATCATCCCTTTCTGAATTCTGAGTTGGTTGGTAGGGCTACCTATTGGTAGCGAACAAGATCACAGCACTCGTTGGGATTTTCGCATGCCACATACATTGGTTTCCACTACAGTCAGATTGTACATGTGCCTCAAGTAATGTTCGGCTTCCTTTGAACTTGGATTATTTACAACCTGGGGTTTCCTCCCATCATTGCTTAAGCGCTTCGAGGGTATTGTCTTCGTGAATGGCAATAAGACTTTTCCATCATAGGTTACCTTCCTCGGTAGTTTCTTTGGAAGATCCCTTATGCGTCAGTTCGACGGTCTCATAATTGCCTCCTGTTTTATTGGTGGTGTCCTTTACCATATGCAGTTTAATATTGTCAGTGATTGCTGCTTGGCTCATGATATCGCAGTTTTCTCATACTCTCACAAGCCGCCAGAAGGCTATACTTACCTTTTCACATCTCGTTTGCGAGATGAGATCCTCATGTGAACTGATCGAAGATTATGCATAGTTACTTAACCTCCGACGATATCGTTAGGGTGGCATTGAGTAGTTTAGGTACTAAATACTTACGACATTCAACTCTTTCTGCTTTGAAGTTTGGTCTAAATGAGAGGCATTTAGAGGAGCATAATGTCCCACATAAGATTCGAATGATCCATGAAAATCGTAACACATTAAGTTAATCATATCCACGTTGCTGGAAACAAATTCTACATTGAACATCATACAGAACGTATACAATGTAGATAATTGAATGTTTATTCTCTTAGTTTGTATTTTATTGTTATCAATTATTTATTTTGCAATCTTAATGAATATTCTCTTCTCTACCGTTTTTCAAAAATTAATTGTTGCGGTAGGAGGCAACCTAAAAACTAAGCCAACGCATGGTGAGTAGAAGAAAGTATTTATTTTGTTTTGAGTAAGAAGAAGCAATCGTTTGAAAATTATACAAACTTCAATATTAATCAACAATTGAATTAAAATAAAAAATGTCTTCAGAAAAAAGTACCTCATTCGTAATTCTGAATAATATTGTCACTGGCAACTTTTAATCACACTGACTTTCCATTTTTTTGTTTCATAGAAAAAGGAACAATCATGTAAAACAAAATTATCAACATTCAATCTTAATTGACTAGTTAACAAAATATTTTTTTTTCTCAAACAAAGTACAACCAAGTACAACATACCAAATTCTAAATTGTAGGTATATTATGAATAGCCCACAAGTTCACGGTTATCTACAGATCAGTTTAGAAAGTTCAATTAAACATTTCCTCTCCTTCTTCACATTTATCTTTTCATTTACCTCGGCGCAAATAAAATGCATACGGGAGTGAGGAAGCAGGAAATACCAGAGGATTTGAGCTCTTCACACCCAACCATGTTCGTCTTATTAGGCTGGATATTTGGCACTACTGTTTTGCAATAACTTGAATAACCTTTCAATGTGCAAAATGTCAACTCATGTCTCCCTTTGTTATTGCCTTCGGCGGGTGGATATTCTACTAGTGTCCAGGATAACAGGTTCTTGATTTTCTTCGATTTTCCTCAAATTTATTCAACGGTCATTTCGATGCTCTTAAACCAGTTCCACTAAGCACTCCCAAAAACTAAAGAATCTATTGAAGAACAATGTCCTCAGGTATCAACAAAAAAGAAGAAAACGGCTTGCCCTTCTTCCATAGAACCAGAAAAATACGACTGAAATGTGCCGATGAGACATATGCAAGAGAACATATACTTAGAAAAAAGGAGAACTGCTTCAGCCAAATATGCGAAGAAATATCCAAAAGATAAGACCGCTGTTGCTGAATGTACGCAAGAATACTCGGAAGATAATGATAAGTCGTAAATTATCCTGTAAAATTTTTGAACTCTTTGAGTACGCCTGCAATATTCCCGTATAAACTGATCGTCGATTCTATAGATTTTGAACATTTACTTTTTTCCCATTAACAATCTCATCTCATGTAACAAAACAGCTTTGCATTAATATGGAAACTTGCTTACCAATATTTCGATTAAATTGTTTTTCAAATCACTGAATTTCTGGAATTGCAGCTCGAGGGTAATTTATTGTTAATATACCGAAAGATACTCACTTAGCTACACCTTGGTAGTTGTATGATGTGTCGGAAGATGTAATACCACAAGCAGCTGCTACTGTGAGGAGTTTACGTTTCGCTGAAAGTGCGGATTTCAGCTCCGATAATAAAGATACAAAATTCTCCACATCTGCCTGCTTTCCTCCTCTTTGCCCAGGGTATTCCCAGTGAAGATCGACACCATCGAAAGGATATTCATCCAAAAATAACATAACATTGTTCACCAGATGGTTTCTCAATGTAGAATTTCCAGCAACGTCTGAATAGTTTGCGGAACCTTCATTCCTACCTCCAATACTGAACAGAACTTTCAATCTAGGGTTTTCTCGTCTTAGAAGTAGAAGATTTTTGATTTCATTCTGACTAATTCCCTCCCAATCGTCTAAAAGTACTATATCTCCATCTTTCCCCAATGCAACGAAAGAATATATTATATGTGAGCAAAGGTATGGGTTTACTTGTGATACATCGAAATATCCGTTATCCGATCTGTATATGCTCCAGGTTGTAAAATGACATACCACGTTCTCTGTAAAACAAATTGGAATTTACCAGATTGAAAAACATTTGGTCGGTTTTCACTTCACTAATCCATATGCTGTATTTTGTAATTAGCTTGTGTATTATATGAGACAATGTACTTCCAGATATTTAGGAATATGTTTATCACTAGAACTTCCACGCGATTTGCTCGAGCGACACAACCGACCAACTCTCGTAGTCACGTGATGAGGACAAAACTGGAACGGATGACTAACATTCTTCCGGAAATTCCTACAGCTGGCTGGAGGCTAGCCCGATTGATCCCAATTCTTCATTTAGCAAACATAATCTCTCCTTATACATACCAATCTCATCCTGCGACTTGAGTTATAGGATGCCGATTACTGAATAGGAATTGGTGTTTAAGGTTTAAATATCGTTTGGTTACCAGAACTACATCATAATTATTGGCAATAATGAACTAAATTTGATTTAAGACACACAAAAATTATTGAAACGTTGTTTAAATTAGAATTTCATTTGCACGCGGTTTGCGTCGTGTGAACGTTGGAAGTTAGCGTTTTCACAGGCGAACAGTAATGATTATGTTAAGAGACTTGCTGGAAGCGGTACTATGGCCTACTTGAGGATTAGGTTAGGCCATGATATAAAATTTGACACGTCATCAACTCAGGCCGACTCTACTACTCGAAGCTCGTTGTATTCAAATCTCGTTCTTTCGGATTACATTAATAAATTAATCCGACTTTTAAATTACTGTATGACATTTGATATCACTGGTTCATTTTCAAATAGTTGGAATCAGGGAAAGTAAAAACTTGGATCAATTAATATGACAATAGAATTAAATGGAGACTACTTTGAACTTTCCCTATAAGCCAACCAAATTTAGATGAATGTGTAATTTTATCTTTTGCAAAAAATTAAATCTTCAAATTTGCTGACGATACTAGAACCTGAAACAATCATTGGACAATCATTCATATTCTCATTAAAAGAACATGCTATCTTCCTGAATTTTTAAATAAATTATAATTTATAGTAAATCATCTTTTTAGAGCCATGCTAGTTATCTTTGACAAATAAAAAGAAGGGTCGATTCCGAAAAATAGTATGTACGCAATCTGGAACAAGTTTTGAAAGTTTTCTAAGAAACACAAGTACGGATCGATCACATCTTGCTATCCTATTTCCTCTAATAATGTCAATGTCAGCAGAATATTTACAACACACGTGAGTATCAATCTTTATTGCGAAAGAAAGAATCTCTATGAATTGCTCTAAACCATTTTTGTTTCAAGCTCCCGTCTTGTGGAAAAACAAATGTTGAATAATAAGTATTATCAGAATTAGTGACAATATTTCTATTGCAATTAGGTACACAGAATTTGAAAGGTATTGTGAGATAAAATGATAGTCAATAAAAATGAGAAATTTTCCTTGCCAAGAATATGGTCAAGAAGACTGATAAAAAACACGTATTAACAATCTTTGGTACTAGTTTCGTTATGTATCAAAGGTTCATAAAATTAATCACTGTATCTTATGAAATCAACATGTAATTAAT
The DNA here is from genome assembly GCA_958510875.1 of Endomychus coccineus. Taxonomy (NCBI): domain Eukaryota; kingdom Metazoa; phylum Arthropoda; class Insecta; order Coleoptera; family Endomychidae; genus Endomychus; species Endomychus coccineus. The sequence continues at coordinate 45,102,409 of OY294068.1, forward strand.
TGGAGACAGCTATTTCAAATTAGCACAATATGAAACTTCACTCAGTCTCTCAAAATATACTTCGTCAGTTGTTTGCATCGTAAATAAATTTAGCTAAATCTTTTCTATGTAATAAACAACGTGGTGGTTGACGGAGTATACTCCGATACAATGGCTATCAGCGCTGGTGTTCCACCGGAATCTGTCTTGGCACCAACTTTATTTCTGCTTCATATCAACGATCTGCTGAAAGTGACCATCTGTCCCGTCTCGAGAGAGAACTACATGTTCCGGATGACTCTGGAAGTAGTTTCAGCAAGCAACGACCTTTGCGAGGGTTCCGGGATAAGTAACCCCCTGGGGCAAAACTAACGGTTGTCACTGCATAAGATCCGGTGAGCTGTGCACCATGTACATTTCACCACTAAAACCGTGATATATCTTGCCTTCTTATCCCAGAACTCGCCGAAATGAATTCACGGGCTTGGTAGACATATGGGGTAGGCTATTTGAACGAAGCCGAACGGTGACTCGTCAAAAGTTCCTGGTAAAACAGGTAACACGAGGAGGTGGAGTTGGCTATAGCCCAGAAGGGACGATAATATAGTCTAGCAAGCAGTGCCAAAAGTGGGTCGGCCTAAAGTAGTCCCTCTGCGTGAGTAAATGCTGCACCACATGTCTTTACTCCTAAAGTATGGTGTGTGTGCTTCCTATCCCAGGCTTCTGGGTAATGGATTCGCGGATGATCCAAAATACCGTCTCTTCTCCAATTAAGGCGTTGATGTCTGCCGGGCAGTGGTTTGGAACCCGCATGCTGGCTAGCGGGTGTTGGAGAGTAACATTGTTACAATCCTTCAGCTGCGTTTCAGCTCGGGCACTGACCATGCATAGCCAGTAGGGACTTTGGTAGGGTCCCGCTCTTAACAGTGGGGTTCGGGGAATTCTCTCTCCGGATATACTGGCAGGTAGGATTCATTCTACTGCGCTGATTGGGCGTGATCCCAATCCCTTGCTCATGGGGTTCCTCGGGACAGGTACAAACTAATACTTGGACATCTGTCCCGTTCACAGCGGATGATGGTGCCGCTTTCTCATCAAGAGCCCCTATACCATCCAATGGAGTCAGAAGATCGATACAGAAATAGGTGTCAAATTAATGCAGAAGCATTATGAAAAGCTTTTCGAAAAGAATTATATCCTACTCGAGTTGTTGGAGGTATTTGACTGACAATATATATCACACTTAACATTACTTCAGACTAATATTAATTAGATTTGAGTTCCGATATTTTGTTTCCTATTCAATTGAGCTTATGGATTGTGCTTTTCAAAACAAAAATCTCACCTGCACTTGCAATTGTTAACAACGCGGCAAATAATACCAGAGCTGTAAGTGACTTCATGATTGAAAACTCAACTATCAATGAATGTTGCAACAATATATTGATGAATTTGAAGTGTATTTCCTTATCTTATCTAGATGAAATTGAGTTCTTTCGATTGTATGTAGTGATCATTTGAGTATAGACAAGAGAATCAGATATATGTGATAAAGTAGATTAAATTGAACATTGAACTCTGCAACACTAGGTGAAACTCTGACTGATATACGTCAACGATATCTTCAAAATATAGACTCATGGACCGAAAAACCTCGTGAGGTAACTGTGTCCCCTACCGATACCCAAGCCCTAATCAACCTAGGCAATCGAAATTTAGAAGGTGTCCAAGGACCTTGTATTCCAAAAGTGCGGCAGACACGCGTACGGATGTTTTTGATAAGTTCGGTCTGAAGCCACTCATTAGTACTCAACAAAAGATACTTATATTTATTTTGGTCCGGTGTTACCATCTGGTGGTCTAGTTACTCTGACACTTCCCGTCGCTTTTTGGAAATGCGGGAAATCTGCGAGTCAATGCTTGCTATTGCAAAGGTTTCTTCTTATAGTGGGATATCATTCTATTTATTCCTAGATAGATGGCGTTGGAATCTAGGATCTTCTACAGTGACTATATACAAGAATGTGGCGACAACAGGCGATACACTTCGACAATCCGCCAGAACTCAGAACGTTCTGAGATCCTTTAGTATTAGTCGCGGAAACGAAGCACTAAAAACGGTCAAAGTTCGAAAAATTTGAACAGTAAGACGGATTTGAATGCGGTTTTGTGCATCCGATTCGTTAGAGCTTCAGGAAACTTTGTTATCTAAATTGATTTATGAGAAATTAAAAATATGCAATTTGCGTAAATAATATGCATTTTAAATTAAGCGTAAATACTAAATTCACAATTCGGTTAATAGTGATGAAAATGATTTCAAACTTGTTACTCGGGGGTTTTTGGGGTCGCTGAACACGAATATTGCCACATAATTGGTGTCCGAGGTACCTGGTGCCCAGGGTGAACGGTATCCTCGTTGTCCCCTTAAATTAATGTTATTATCACATGATTTTTACTGAAGCTTTGTACATGCGTGTAAATTATGCACTCAAATGTTGTACAAAAGGTGTTAATTCTGGTGACCAGTATTACAAAATGTATCTATTGAAGCTTATTTTTGTTTCAATTTGGCGCTTTTAATACAGTTGGTAGCAGTGATACGATACGTGAGGATGCGGTTCTGTGGTGTCTTGCGAGGGGAAGACACAATGTAAACTCTCCGCAAGGGGCTGCATGATAGAATTTCTTCGTCTTCTTCTACAGTGTGCGTACACTATATTAATAGCATGCACGTGTATTTTCTTCACGGGGACAACGAGGATTCCATTCACTCTAGGCACCAGGAACCTCGGAGACTGATTCTGTCGCGATATTCGTGTTCAGCGACCTCAAAAACTCCCGAGTAACGAGTTTGGACTGATTATATAACGAATTTCCCGAAAACTCCAGGAGACGACGATGATACCGTTCACCCTGGACACTAGGTACCTCGGAGATCAATTCTGTCGCGATATTCGTGTTCAGTGACCTCAAAAAACTCCCGAGTAACGAGTTTGGACTGATTATATAACGAAATTCCCGAAAACTCCAGGAGACGACGATGATACCGTTCACCCTGGACACCAGGTACCTCGGAGATCAATTCTGTCGCGATATTCGTGTTCAGTGACCTCAAAAAACTCCCGAGTAACGAGTTTGGACTGATTATATAACGAATTTCCCGAAAACTCCAGGAGACGACGATGATACCGTTCACTCTGGACACCAGGTACCTCGGAGATCAATTCTGTCGCGATATTCGTGTTCAGTGACCTCAAAAACCTCCCGAGTAACGAGTTTGGACTGATTATATAACGAATTTCCCGAAAACTCCAGGAGACGACGGGGATACCGTTCACCCTGGGCGCCAGGTCCCCCGGAGACCATTTCTGTCGCAATATTCGTGTTCAGCGACCCCAAAAACCCCCGAATAACGAGCTTGGAATAATTTTCATCACTATTAACCGAATAGTGAATTTAGTATTTACGCTCAATTTAAAATGCAATTATAAAATGCATATTTTTAATTTCTTATAAAACAATTTAGGTCACAAAGTTTCCTGAACCTCTAACGAATCGGAAGCAAAAAACCGCATTCAAATCTGTCCTACTGTTCAAATTTTTCGAAATTCAGTGCTTCGTTTCCGCGACTATATAAACGTGGTAAAGTAGTATATGCAATCAATATGGTAATTAGCTACTCCTATTAAAATTTGTAAATGTCTAGATATCTTTGAATTTCAATTAAGTCCCTAGAAAAATTCCGATAAATATAACGTAGTTATTTTTTACAGTTTTTCTTCAAGTACCACGTGTTCAATAATATACAGTGCTATAGTAAGAATTTTATCAGTAAGTTACATATATATAAAACAAAATATAGAGAAGCATTTTTATTTATTTATAAACTAACTTGATATGTTTGTACATGTATACAGTGAAGTAGGTGAGATGAGAAAAGAAATAAAAGTTCAACAAGATTAACTATGGAAACAAAATATAGAAAAACATTTTTTCCATGAAAAAAAAATCTCAAACAGTATATACAAAGAAGTATGTAAGATCAGAAATATAATTACAACAAGATGAACTGACTCTTAAATAAAAAACGAAGGGATCAATTGATTTGAATTCTCTAATGTTTACTGGTAGAGCATTCCTTATTTTGTGCCTTGACGAATGAAAAATATAATTATAATAATTTTTCAATTCTAGCAGTTCTCTAGGATTATTAAGTAAGATGTTCGGCACTGTTAAAGAAGCCATTGAAAATTTTCGAACTCATGACATTATCATAGTAAATGTAGTGGTGAGTTAAGGTTGAGATATCAAATTTGGGCAACGTGAGCTGAATGAAGTAATCTGTAAAATTCATTGAAATTTAACGTCTTGAGGTTTTTCACATTTCTGTTATATCGCATATATTAATCTGCATTCCTTATTTCATTCAGATACATATGTTCAAATCTAGGTATCAATTCCTGTCCTCTGGTAGACGTGCTAATTTCTTTTTGTTTGTGATGTTTTCTCCTGTTTGTAGTAGCGCACCAGGAATGAAAGCTGCTATACAACCAGCATGACATATACATCTACTAGCACAGCAACAAACAAAAAACATCAACGAGAATTTAATTTCCAGTCAAGGTGTTATGGTGTGTAATTTATGCAAAAGATTATTTCTAACAAAAGGTCCGCCAGATGCTAATTAACAAATATTGTTAGTAAAGCAAATTTCCCAAAAATTATACATTTTTAACAATAAAATGTATTTCTTTTTCTTCTTTAGTTAATTTCAAATTTCATTGAAAAAAGCAATCAGGTGTTGGATGTGGTACTTTTTGTGCCATGTAAGCTCAAACTATGCACTTTTATTGAATGTTACAGTGCCGCCTTTAAGGCATGGCCCGACGTAGGAAGACGCCCCGCCCCACAATTATGAAATTTTCTATATATTATAACGAATTTTATAATATAATAATAAAAATATCTGAACGTTTTGTAAAATAGAAACAAGATTTAAAAAATTTGTTGAATATTTTATTGTTACAATAAAATGATAAACTAATCCTAAAATATTTTAATATATATTTATTGCTCTCATATGTGGGGTCTTGAGAGATAAAAGAGGTTGCGGTTTGGTCTATTGCGTCATTGGATTAAATTGAATAATGGTATAGTCAAAATTTGAAAAATGTCCATCCCTTATGAAACATAGCTAGAACCTTAGCCCATAGCCTCGCCGATATTAAAGACGGCACCATCTAGGCATTTAAGTAGTGATTGCTTTGGTAGTTAAACGTGTTGCTGGAATTAGAATATATATTTGTAATCAAGTATCAAATTTAATCAGTAAAATTCACAGACAATAAGTATTCGAGCTCAAATTTATTCTTTTAACTGTTTTATTTATCTATTTTATATGGGGTTGATAATATGGAAGTATCATAGGGTTGAATCTTCTACTAGTTTCATTGAACGATGAACTTATTCAATTTACAAGAGCTTTTTCTCTTGAATGACTTTCGCTTAGGTGCCGGAGGTTGCAAAAGTTGATTATTGCATTTGCTTTCAATTTTCTTCTTCCATTAATGTCTGGTGTAAAATGTATCTATGAATATCGATTTTATTAAAAATAGCAATATTTTGTGAATATCAATAAATTAAACGTTTATCTTACATAAATAACAATTTTCAGTTATATAGCTTCATTTTTATTTGCCATTCTTTGCGTCTTTGTTTCTTCTTTGGAAAACGCTTCATTATAAACCCTTTCTCAGCAGAATAAGTACATCCAAGTGCATAACAACCTATCATTCTGAATACTAGATACAAACAATATATACTTTTGCGCTTGCAGAAAAATAGATATAGGAATGATAAACTATTAAAAGGAGTTTCCTGCTTCATAACGGTCAAAAAAGCGTAAGCATTACATTAGAAACACCTTTTTAATTGGCAATAACATTACGATACTCACCTCTGATCTCAAGCAAATACACTAAAAACTTGATAAAGAGGACGATTGTTTTAGGAAATTAAGAGATATATAGCTGCAAGCACTGTGTCTAAAACGTGAACACAACAAAATAAAGTAAATTTATTATCATTTATTCAATTTGAAACGGATTTAATAACTTCACTAATATGTGTCAAGTAAATTTTGCTGCTTATTGGCAACTGCGTTAACAACCAATCGAAAACGGAACACTCTATTGTCGCCACTGCCTTTTATGTAGACACTGTAGGTTTTTCTGACAATTGTCTCAACGGTATTCTACTGTACTCCGATAGAACAGTCGACAAGTGGCATCACAACACTACTCGTTCTGCTGAAAAGCCCGAGAAGGCGAAACAGCTGTCCAGAACTATTGGATTGTGACGTCACTGGTCGATCTAGAGAAACCCTTGTTAGTACTTAACAAGACGTTTTTGTCATTTTTACACAGGAATTAGGATTCAGTTTGCTTTCCTGTTCATGTATTTCCATATCTTGTTGTTGTTTTCATTTTAATGGAATAGTATAAGTTATTTATCTTACTTAAAATATGTTTTCATTGACTATTTAGAATCAAACAAAGCTGTTTTGCTAGTCATAAAATATGTACCCATATGGTTTACAATATTTTTATTGTATAGGAATCGTACATTATTGGTTAAGGGAAATTATGTGCTTGATGCTCTATTGATTGCAGTGAGAAGCGGATATTTGCCTTGTCCGCATACTCCTTTGAAATCATCAGTATCAAGGGACCAAATCATGAGTCCACCAAGTTGTTTGCTTCTTGCAAAGTTCACTTTGAGAGTTAGTGATTGTGGGTCATCATAGCCAATCCATTGGTCACCATTGATGATATGAGGGACTTGTTGCTCATCATCCCAAAACTTTGGCCAGTGAGAATAAAGTTCGCAAATCTGTAAAATTTGATAGTAAAGCTACTGAGATTGATTTAAATTTTTTCAATTACCTCGTTGTACCCAATGATTCCTTCTTGTTGAGTGTATGGACCTTGTCTGCTACCTCCTCTGTTCGGACTGTATAGAGCTGCGTTATTAGGATTTTCCAGTATAAAACCACGCCCATATGTTCCCAGACCAAGATTTAGTTTCCTTGGATTTACACCTTTGTCTAGCCAATGTTGCACACTGGTTGCCTGATGAAAATGGTAAGGTATTATTGACATCTGATAAAGTTATTGCTCGAACCAATTAATTGTTTTGTGAAATTATTGAGTAAGTGAGTAATTTTATTCAGGTGAATGCATAGTTGCATAATATTACAATATAAAAGGGATAGATAATTCAGAAAAGAAATTTTAAGTGACCAGCATGAGCAACCTAAGCAAGGCTTGAGATATAGTCATCAGCTATTGTTGTGTTTCTTATATATCCATAAGCTGTGTTACTTAATAAACCAAAGCTACTCGATTAATTAGAAAAGAAAGAATAAAAACTCTATAAAGAGTTTTAATAATAATACATATGTAAATATAAAATACTTTACATAGAATATACAATTAGTTGGAAACCTAACCTAACCAAACCTAACGTAAGCAAGGCTTGAGATGTAGTCATCAGTTGGGGTTGTGCTAATTATATATCCATAATCTATGTTACTTAATAAACCAAAGCTACTCGATTAATTAGAATAAAAAAGAACAAGAAAAAGAAAAAAGAAAAAAAAAAGATGAGAACTACTTGAAAGTATTGCGTGAGAGAGATGCACATACACCTATGAACACACATATATACGTATGTAAATATAAAAGACTTTACATAGAATATACAATTATTTGGAAGAGGACCTTAATAGGTTTCATAAATTATGTTGAGTTTGTCATAGTTAATATTCAGGAATCCTTTTAATTTGGCTTTTATTTTATCTTCATCGGGAATGAGCCTTAGGTCGATTGAGACTTGATTGATAAGTGTTGGACCATAGTAGAACACGAAACTCTGTGTATGAGTTAATCTACAGAGTGGAATATTTAAGTTTTGCTTATATTTGGCGTGGTCATGATTTATATAAGTGGTTACATTGTTCTGCATCCGTATGAGTCATTGGTAGATATATAATTTTTTTATTCCCAGCAAAACAGTTTCCTTGTAAAGTGCCTCGGTGTTGTATCTTCTATCTTTTTTTGAGATAATCTTTAAGATTGTGTTTTGCGTAGCTTCGATTTCACGTACTGCAGTTTGGATGAGACCTCCCCATATTATAATACAATATTTTAGAACAAATTATACTAGTGAGTTATATATGGTGAGTAATAATTTGATATCATTAATATTTCGGTGTTGATAGAGTTTGAATATCAGTTTTCTGAGTCTCTAAACTGTGTGATCAGTATGTACATCTAAACGCAGTAGCTGGTGTCTGGCATACACATTCAGGTATTCAATGTTTTCTACCCTGTCTGGCTTTTTTGATAAGGTTTTACAGGAATATTTATGTACAGGAAGAGTTTTCTTAGATGATAGCTCTTTTTTGGTGTTAGAAAATGTGTTGGATTCGATCTTACCGACATTAAGGCTTAGAAGACATGAATTCAGCCAGAGGAACAAAACGTTATGTGCGGCTTTACCTCTCTGTAAGCATTCTCTCAAGAATCCCCATAGAAATAAAGAGACGTGTCATCTGCGTAGGATATTATACTATCATTGTAGTTTTCAAGATTATAAATATTATTAATATATATTAAAAATAAGATTGGATCCAATACTGTTCCCTGGGGGACGCCCATGATGAACGGTTATGGACTGTATTCATTATCGATTTTAACCTGATTCATACCAGATAAGTAATTTTCAAATGAGTAGGTCCCCTAACTTCTAAATTTTCTAAACGATTCAGTAAGATCTTATGGTTGACAGTGTCAAACGGTTTTGCCAAATCTTCTACCACTTCCAGATAATATGTTTTAAAAAGTTTCTCAGTCTGTTTTCGGGGATGTCTCAAACACTTTTGCAAAGCTGTTGATGATAGTGATTGGCCTATAGTTTATTACATACAAGCTTTATGTCTCCGGATTTGAAGATGGGTGTCGTAATACAGGTCCCTTTACGAAAAACAAGTTTATAATATTATATAGGAGTTATGTTTTTTTATGAATTTGACCGAAAAACTATCTATGGTCCTAAGGAGCTGTGTTATCATCAATATCTAGAGATAAGAAAGCATATCTACCACATTTCAGATTTTGTATCTCAATATTTACCCTGATAACTACCCCCGTAGATATTATCTCTTCAATTTCATCAAATTTAGAAAAAGTGAATCCTTCATGTTGAGCTTTTTTTATGGGAGAGGATCAAGTTGTGGGTCAATTTTATCTGCCATTAATTGTCCAATGTTTACAAAGAAATGATTGAGGTGATTTGATTTCTCTTGATTACTAGGAAATTTGTCTTCCTGTTTATTTATTATATTATATTTATTCGGGCATTTATATTTACTATATTATATGATTCTTGTTAATATAATACTTATTTCTACTGTTTTTGATGAATTTGTTAATGGGGTTTCTGCAGATTTTATATTCTATGGGAAGTTCAATTGAATAATGATTGTTCGATCTTTTCTTAGCTCATCCCTATAACTTATTACCGTTAATAGTCCTGCAGTTATCCAAGGCTTCAATTTATGATTGTAATTCGGTTTTTCACTTACAGCTTAAGTGCAAAAATATTATATTTGTTGATCTTATATACGAAGACATTGGAAATTTCTTTTCGAAAAGACTTTGTAATTTTATTGATAGCATGATTGTGTAGTGGTCAGTTAAATCTGTTTTGTAAATGTTTGATTTCAGTGATAGTTTATCAAAAAGTCGTTTGTCGAATATTTTTATGGAAATGCGATTAATCACATCTATTATATCACATCATAATTACTTTCTTACCATCTAAAAAGAATGATCAATTCCAAGAATCTCTCAAAGAATTATTAGGAAAGCAGTTTCTTGTTTGTGTTCATAAAAGCTGGAAATTAATCTAATATGTGATTATTTTCAAAGTCGGTAAATTGGTATATGCTTCAAAAATGTATCAAAACAAATTAGAATAGCCTAAGTTATCTCTATGAATTCGAAAATGCAATCCAATCCACTTTCGACTTCGCGAAGAGGTAGAAACAAAATGTGAAGTTATTTTAATTTATTAATTTCCCAATTAATTATATTATTTTGAGTGTACAACGAATCCGTACTGTTCGATCCTGATTAATCAATTTGGCTATCGGGTAATACATAATCTTATATAATCCATTCTAATCCCAAGATATACTGACAATGAGATTGAAATCTAATAAAAAATAACAGAGTGAAGAGGCAAAATAAAATACCCTGCGGAGTTCTCCATAATTTTCAGGTTGTTCTTTCTGATTGTTCTTAATTTTGGAACTGTTAATGCTCATACCGAATAAAAACTCATAAGCTTTACTAGTCGATATTCCATCGATGCATGATTTAACTTTTGTCAGAAGTATTTGGTTCGAAAAGTCCTTTTTTCATAGTAATAGATACTCAGTATTTGACATCAGAAACTTTCAACAAACTTGTTCCACACACTATTTTCTTAGCCACTTCATATTTTGAAAAAAATGGCTCATTCTTAGAGCTTGAAGAAAAACGCAAATCCGCATCTGCCTATGCATAGACAACAAAGCTTCTCTTGGTGCGCTGGGTAGCATCGGAAATAACATCAAAGCTCGTCCTCTTGGTAATGCATTAACACGCTAAGCCACTTTAACGGAGACGAAAACTGACTCACCCTTTTCTGGATTCCCAGCCAATCAGGAATGAAGGGAAACGGAATAAGCGATGAGGTTGCCAAACTATGGCCCGGAAAACCCATAATAGGGCCTGAGCCATCGGTGAGCATACCGAAGAGTAACATGAAGGAGACGATCCACTGCTGGGTCACACCAGAACACTCGAAAGAACGATAACAAGTGGACGGTAGCAGACATTCTAAAGCACTGATTGGACTTCAAATTATGGGAGACAAGTGAGAAAGATGGTTAAAACCGATGCTAAACCACTGAGACAGATAGTAACAGGACATTCAATATTTAAACACCACCTCCATGGAAAGAATCTGAACTATTCATCTTCGTTTAGGTGGTGCACACGTTAACACGATAATGCGCATTCTATACAGATGCGCAACACCGATGAGGTTCAGAGACTAGATACGAAGACGGTGCTAAGCCTCTTATTCATGGCACTGACCACATATCCGGACACACGGTCTTGACTGGAAGTTGGATATGTGGCTGTCCGTCCTCCTTGGAAGCTTAGTGAACACTTTTACTGAAAACCGCTCCATTAGGGGATACGGTTATGTAGTTAACAATTCATTCCTGAGGACCACTGAATGAGGCAACAATAGTCAATACTTTGTTATTTAAGTGTAAATTTATGTTTCGTTGAATATTAAAATTATTCAATTTGAATGATTTCACACGTAGTTAATACTTACGACATTCAACTCTCTCTGTTCCTGAGTTAGGTCTAAATGAGACGGATATAACGGAGCGTTATGTCCTACAATATTTTCGAATGCTCCATGGAAATCGTAACACATCAAATTAATCATATCCACGTTGCTAGAAACAAATTTTAAAATATATAAAGAATGCATGTTTTTTTTGGAGGAATGTTGTTTCTATGTATTTATAGGAAACATAAGTACGTCATACTATGATGTATAGCATTTCAATAAGATCGTCTTCTAGGGCCATAGGGGTCAGATCCCACGGCTCCCACCACTTGTGGTAATCTCTAAATACATGATGGAAACAGAATTTGCTTCGAGAACATATTTTACGTTGGTATTATCTAACTGCACTGAAGAACCACCATTATCAACTTGTTGTTCAAATAAAATAACTATTAAAATTTTGATTTTCAAAAATTTTGATACATAAATATGAATAATTGCAATATTACCGTATGGATCTTGCTTTAAGACGTACAGTGGTCAGACAGATCGGTACTTCAACAAACAGATCAAGGAACATAGACGTCTTATATAAATAAAAGTTAATCAATATTTGCAGAACATTTAATTATAGAAATTTATAACTGTAGTGAAAATTTAATGAATAAGATCTTCTGAAGAAATTAATGAGCATAAAAAGTCCGATATCCTGCTGAACGATCAACAAGTACTTAATAATTCCCCCTGATGGGTTGGACTGCAATTAGATAGAATTCCAGTAACCATTTATCCTAAGATTATCATTAGTGTTATATTTTAGATTAGGTGTTTTGCTCAAATTGGTACTTTGTGATATCTGTTGGAAGCTATGATAAATATAATCGTTCTGACCCCCAATGTGATGCTACCATATAATTGTTCACATTTTCGGAATATCGCAACCAAAATAGATGAATAATTTTGGAATTGAGATTGGGGTGATGAAAATCCTTAAGGAGAGGAAAGTCTGTAATTTTTGATTCGATCCCTTATGCTTGTGGTATATGGCGGTGCTCAGACTCGCCAATACCAAATACGTGTTGACACGACAACAGAAGGGCATTTGTTATATTTAAAAGATACTTACTCTGCAACACCAAGGTAGTCATAAGACATGTCGGATGATGAAATTCCACAAGCAGTCGCTATGGTGAGGAGTTTACCTCTAGCAGAGAGAGCAGATTTCAGTTCCGATAATAAAGTTACGAAATTGTTAATATCTTCAGGCCTTCCACCTCTTTGCACTGGGTATTCCCAGTCGAGATCAAAACCGTCGAAAGCATATCTGTCTAAGAATGACAAAACACTGTTCACAAGATTGTTCCTCAAGCTCGGATCTCTAGCAAGGTCTGAATATTTCTCGGAACCCTCGTTCCAACCTCCCATACTGAACAGTACTTTCAAATTTGGGTTAATGCGTTTTAGACTGAGAAGATTTTCAATTTCGTTAAGACCATCAGCTTCCCAATCATCCAACACTAATACCTCTCCTCCTCTTCCCAATCCAACAAAAGAATATAGTATGTGTGTGCAAAGGTTCGGGTCTATGTCTGATGCTTTAAATTGTCCATTATGCATTCTGTATATGGTCCAGCTTGCGAAGTAGCACACCACATTTTCTGCAAAAATTAATTGAAAATTAGGAAATGAATAAACACGTTGATGGTATTGGTTCGATTCTGGTATTATTTTTCTCTACATTCACTTCACAACAAACAGTGTATATGCGTTTTTACGTGATTACACCGTATTCTACATGAGGTATGGATCTGATGAAATAACTGTTTAAAATTTTATTTAAATATCATTTTAAAAGTGTTACGCTGATTAGTATTTGTGTTTTCGATATGCATGTTAAATTACAAAAATTAAAAGTAATGTCAAAAAAACAATTGTTTGAAAATTCCGGAAAATAGAAGATAATTACAAATTTCAATATTGTAGCTTTAAATAGCAGTTACAAACTTGTATAAATCAAAACAAAGTTGCTTGTAATTTTTTTTGTGCTCCTCCATTTCTCACATAATGCTAATGTTATTTTCAAACGTTTTTGATGTCAAATTCGTAATTATCGACTACAAAAACCCTATAGCCACTTATCACACGATAATTTCAATGACGTGGAAAAATTTTCTTTTCAGGTTTTTCATAGTTTTCCGCAAATTTTCCTAGTTTTTGGATCTAATAACGCGACTGCCAACATCTTTTATGTATAAAACGATAATCGCGTGAACAATAAGCAATTTTGTATGGAAATGAGGAAATTTTTCTGATTTTAAGCCCATTTAATGAGTTTTCCGGGAAAATGATCTCGGATTCATGTTCAGCGACCCAAAAACCCATTTTTTAATAGATTCTCAAATTAAATAATCTTAAAAAAGAGGGTGAAAATAGGGTTAATTTAGCGTTTAGGGTGAATGGGAGGCCGTGTCCACTTAGCTCAACCCTTACGAATGATTCAAATTGGCCACAGAATATTATGCAAAAAGAATTTTTTTGATTCGACCTCTTTGCTTTTTTTGGCCAAAATCCCATCTTATAGACTGGACTAAATGCTCTACTAGTGTGTTATTTCTCAATAACCACTCTATTTTGAGATTACATTAGAAATAATACCCTAGGGCGTTTTGAACATTTATATTACTTTAGGGCATCATGGATTCATAACACATTACCATAGAACTAAATGAATTTTATCATAAAATTACAACTATCCTTTAATAACATCTCAATATGAATTAAATGTCAAACGAATGTTATACCAGCTGTTTTGTAGTGTTAATGAAGTAGCGTTTTGGTTTTATGACGCACAAGTGTCTCGGATGCTTTGACAGCCTAACAACACCTACTAACTACGACTCAACATAAAACAACTAAATAGTCCAGCGTTATTGACAATAACAAAATATTATGTTGCATGATTACTGTCGTCTATGTCATAGACTATCATCATTAACATCAAATAATTCTCTGTACTCTATATGAAATTCATAGATCGCAAATTCATCAAACGTGAATGTCTAAATTTTGTTTTCATTCGAAAATTCAGAATTTTTCGAATTGAATAACAGACTATTATGACATTCAACATTGCAGGCATCACGGATGTTATGAGAATAATAAGCTCTCGGTCTATGTATATTCCCTCGGACTAGAGGTCATTGGGAAGTATATTGCCAACCTCAGGGCGCTATTATCCTAATACCCTTGATAGATTGATTACTATAACGAACCTGAAAACACTCATGATGCATGATATTAAAAATTGAATTATGAACGGTAAATATCCTAATCCAATACAGATAAGATTGAAGTTGTGTGAATGATAATAGGGAGATAACTAGGACTTGAAAGAAAAATGTATTAAAGATGTGATTAATGTTCTCTTTTTGATCTCAATATACAATATACAAATTTTTCCTGCCTCTGAGTTATTTTGTTCAATATTTGTAATATTTTTCTCCGTTCACAAGTATATTTCTCTGATTTCATGTCTGTTCTATCTAGTAAAATCGTCCGTGAATAAATAGTGGATACGCTGTAAAGAAATAAAAGAATTTAACTTTCGGATGATAACTGAAATCTGAGAACAACATAATATCAATTTTCTCAGAGGGAACTCTCATTAAGCAAATTGTCCTTCATATTTTCACTGATCACTTCATTGGTCTTTTCTTTTGAATAAACATGAATTTCTGTGTTCGCCTTCTTTAGAAACATATTTTCATATACATAATGTGATACAAAAATGATCAATTAGACATTTATGAGTAAGTATAGGAATGAAGTTTTGTTTTTAGTTAATTTGGGTTTTGGCCGAATAATTTCTTGTATGAATGATGCTTTAAAGATCTTAATTTATTTCAAATTGTGTTCATTCAAATATTGAACATCAACCAAAATATTTGAATGACTGCAATGAAAAGCTAATTAAAATCCTTGATGAATTCACTATATATAGAAGAAGTCATTCAGCTTCCAATTACGAGAAGAATATAAGCTCCCCAAGGTATTAGTTTATTTGGTAATCGTGATTACTGAGTTAACTTCATTCCCATATTCATATATACGTTCAATTAATTCGAAAAAGCTAAAGTGAAAATGCGTCAAATATAAATTACAGATTGATATATAAATTGAGTTTATATATATATATATATATATATCAAAAAAAAAATCTTACCGGCACTCACAGTTGCTGCTAGAGCAGCAAATACTGCTAAAACAATAAGTAACTTCATGATTGAAACTCAACCATGAACGAAACTTGTTGTTCCTCTCATTACAATATATTGGCGAATTTGAAGTGTATTGTCTTATCTTCTCCATTTTAATCTTATGTGCAATTCATTTCCATTGAATATAATAATGATTTGAGTATCGATAATCCAATCAGAGATGTGTTAAAAAGTAATTAAAGTTTAATCTTCCCCATTGCTTGGCATGCATAATGTGGTTCAAAATTGTAATAATCACGAAGTGGGTATCTTCATATCAATTTACGTTCAAAATAATGCAAATTAACAATAGGCAATTCAAATACATAAATGTATAATGTATATAAATGTATAATGCGAGTATAAGCGAATATGTTTGATGCATTGCAAGAAAAGAAGAATGGGTACAGTTCGATTTCTTTCGTTTCAATTATTTTTGCAGCTACAAGAAACAAGAAACAGACGATTATTTCGAAAACCGGGCTCTTTATGTATCTTAATTGAGAGAACCTAAAGTTCCACCTGTTTGAATTTTCATGATTTGGGAAAAAACTGTATTTAGTACCATGAATATGTTACTAGCCAGTTTACATCATTCAGATAACACGTTTGTATTTAAGGCTTTTGAGGGATGTCAATCTTCCATGACATACGTGATCTTTTTTCGCAAGGTTTCATAGGAAATAACCTTGAGAGTAATTGAATTTAGTACTGATTATCACCTCATTCATGATAGTAGCATTATCGTTATCATGTTTTGGAACATGATAAGCATAATAACAACTTGAATTGATGATTTTTGTATTGGAACTTTGAAACTTAGGCTCAAGTGGTGTTAGAGACACTAAATGACCGGACATATGACTCAAAACTTAGTAAGACCTAGAAGACGAAGAGAGTCTCTGTCCATGTGATCTCAAATATCTTCCTGAACATTCAGGAGACATTTGGAAGAAATGATCAGAAAAGTAATAAAGTCAAAATTTACACATGCAGGTGGTTTATGAACTATGATTGAAACACCTAAATGTGAATACTATAGACTTCTGGGAAGAGTTCGGTGGTAGGGAGGTCAGGGTCTTCTATGATCAGATCCCAATATAATTTAATCTTGTTTCACTACGAGGAAATAATAATAGAGCACTGGACCTTTAGTAAATATCAGGCACTCGAAATTCGTTTCCTTCATTCGTGTATTCCTGCTTACTCGTACTATTTCATTAGATGTTAGACGTCTAGCTGGACCATATGCTTGCTGCATAAAATATTAATCTTAACATGGAGCTAGAATTAGAATTGAATTGAAGTTGGTACTGTATATTTATTTTATCATTTTTACAACAAATTTGATGGATTAAAATTCTCAAATCTGTATATCTATCGCGTAGATGAAGTTAGTCGGCTTGTAAATATCGTTACTGTTAGATACAGCCCACTATAGCGCTTCACTTGTCTCATTATAAAATAACTAGATGTTGTTAACAGGCTATGCCCACAAAAACAGCTCCTACCCATAGAAGAAAGCGTCGGCTGAGCCGCGATGTCATTCCCTAAGTTTCAATTCTTAATAAAAATATTTCTAATGAGTAGGAACAGCTTAAAGCGTACCTTACACGGTCAATATTATTGAAGCAATATCGACATTGATCAATATATGCAACGTGTAAGGAGTATATTGAAACAATAATATTGATGGCAATAATATTGAAGAAAATAAGATCAGTTCGATTTTTATTGAAAGCCGGAAATATATTGAGGCGGCGTCAATATTATTGACACATGTGAGGAGTATATTGCCATATTGTGCAATAAAACGTTAGTCATGCTCAAGACGCGGTAGGGGTTGTTTCTATTTTTTGTACTATTAGGAGTGTTTTATTTATTTAAGAGTTGTTTGTGTGTTTTTTTCCTAAATTCAAGTACCGAAAACCAAATAATTTATTATTTGTGTTGAGGAATTGACTCGATCCTTGAAGAACTCGAATATTATCAGCAATCACTTAAATTACCACAATTCGAAATAAATTCACCACCTGTGTCGACCGTGCTACAGATACTAAAGAACTATTAACTTATTTCGGCTGGTTTCTTATTGCGGGTCAATGTTCCAAATGTACACTACTTGGCGTCTAAGTTCTTTTTAGACCATCTGTTCGATGTAAACAACTGTATCACGCGAATAGATATCCTGATTTGAATTATATTATGAACTCCCGATTATTTAATTGTTGTGAATTATCCCGACTAGTAAAGCAATTTTATGAAATTGTTGTTCATTTAGAGTAGGTGTAAATATTTATTTTCTTTCATACATATATTTTCGATAATCCATCTTTTACTTTAATAAACTGTATATTATATAAACATCTATGTTTTACTGGTGAGGAATCAATCAATTCATATCTGTCAGATTTCATTCAACGGGAAAAATACGACCCTGGATCACTCATCCCGATGGTGATAACTTTCTACTTTTCCGTGTAACAAGAAAACATATCTTTTCTCGAGAAAGGCGGTCACACTGCAAGTCGATCCGCCTTTCTCATAATGGTATCGTGCTTTATTATAAATGGCGAAACCAATGCAACTATTAGGTGTTGAAACATCCATTCTTAAAAAATTCGTGTAGTCATCTGGCTCACTGTTCCTCGAAGCAATCTCCCATATCCATAACTCGTACGTCTATTTAGCCGGCTTTTTGTCCACACTGTTCTTTGCCTTCCTCTTTTCCTCTTCTTGAGGGCCAAAGCAGACGCGATTAGAACCGGTAGATACATCCTCCCTGACTGCACAATTGAAACTGACACTTTATTGATCGATATTATTGGATCGTGTGAGGGCTACCGTTTTTTTACCAATACTTCGTCAATAATATTGCTTCAATAATATTGACCGTGTAAGGTACGCTTAAGGCGTGGAAAGACATAAAATCATACTCTATGTCATATGAAAGTTTATTTGAATTGACAGGGATATCTATGATATGGAATGATCTGTCACCGATATTATGTGACTGTCACAACATAAATGTGCTGTCTACCAAGTAAACATTACCCGTCTTGTTGATGGGTTATTTGTTATCTGTAATAGAATAGGCAGTCTGAGCTGTGATGATGATCCTTTAGTCTATGGATCTATTTCCTGTTTGTTAAGTAAATTTTACGTGATTATATTTGCTACCGAAAGTATCAAAATATATCGAATCCCATTTACATCGTTTCGAAAAATTTGGGTGCTACGTCCTAAAAGGAACGTATCTGCCAAGTTTCAAGTAGGTCCATTCCATAGTTTCGGAAATTTCGTGATGAGTGAGTGAGTCATAAAGTGAGTGGTATTTGCGTTTTATGAAATGCGTCAAGCTCTATCTAGCTTTTTTAGGAGTACATATATCAAATAATATACTGAGTAATGGAGTGAATACTTTTATTTTCATGAATATTACTGATATAATATAATATTTTGACACAATCCAGATATGATGATCGAAATTTACTGGTATAAAAATTCAATATCGCACTCTCAACCGTTTTTGAGTTATTGAGCAGAGCATTATCAATCACAATAATCGACGCTATTTGTTTTGTTTCGCGCATTGTTCGGCACTCTAACTATCTGTCCGATTGTAGAGTGAATAATCGAGCTCCCGAAACTAGACAGACTGTCGCTCGCGATCTTTATCGTCGTGACAGTAGCGAACGAAGTCTTTTCCCCTTCCGGCTCATAAGGCACGTTGTTGAATTCTAAATAGCGGTCGAAGTTACCTACACCGTTTCAACCCTTTGGGTATATGCGCAGCGTAATGAACGACTTCCTGGTTAATGTTTTTTAAATCTCTCAAGATTCACCAGTTTGGGCATAAATTCGGTTTTGGGTATTTTTATACTACAAAAGTGATTCTGTGGTCAGAAATTTCATCTAAATCTAACGTACCTTAAGGAATCACATCAGCTTTATATTGTCACGTTTCCGTTTTTACCAAATCCAATTATTACCAATCTATTCTCACTATAATCTTAGAGATATTTTATTTCATTGTATTATCTGATTACAAAACTTACTTTAAACCGTTTTCTGTCAGTCGGTGTTAATTTCATTCTCACACCCACACACTGGGTGTTCAATATATAGACAGATGTATTAATATAATAATAATAATGTAATAATAACACTTACTTTTCGAATATCTAATACTTAATGGGCTTCTTCTTATTGCATGTTTAAAAATTAATCAATCACTAACAGTGGCTAAATGTACTAATAGTTAATCAAAAGAAAAATATTCAAATATAGTTTCTATATTTTATATTTTATAGATAATATTCTTAACCAGTTACAATAGATTGATTTTCTTCCTCTCTGAATTTAACTACTTTCACTCAAATTTTTAGTTTGAATAGATTAGGCTAGATTATTATCATATTTTACTAGAACAGTAAATTTAAAAGTTATATTTTTAGATTGAAGCTATTTTTTTCCATTTAATAATAATTATTTACCACTACAAATAATTCAGAAATAGCATTATACATTCACGATTATATTATTTCATATTCACTATTTTTCTTATACAAACAAGTCAGCAGAATATTGTTAAAACCTTTTTAAAAACAATACTTGCTTTTATTTTTATTTTTATTTTTACATGTAATCATGCATTTGATTCGAAGTCAACAGCAGCAACAGAATACTCCCTTATATACACCCAACTACAGGTTGAAGCTATGATACCTAGCGGGAACATCCACTAGAAATACAACCAAAATCTTCGTCATAGTACTTCTTCTGTCCAAGTAATAAGTAATACTATCATGTCAGCATTATTCTGCCGGACAAGTTTATTTACCGTGTGAATCCTAAATTGCAAGATTTCTTCAATGAAGTCTATATAAGCGACCGACAGAAGAAAATAGTGATATTCGAACTTTATTCTCGCGTGTATACGGTTCTATCTGAATAATGTTAGTAATGTTTTTTCATTTACATTTAATAAATAATTAATGAGTTAATTGAACTTATTATTAATTAACTGCACTGATTTCCAAATTATTTATCATTATGTTTATTAATAACCAAACTCTAATTTTCGAATTATTTCTTTTTTTTTTTAATTTTATCTGTTAATTTGTTTTAATAAAGACAGTTTCACCAATAATATTTCTCTTGAATTACATTTAACTTATCTCAAACAAGAATCCTCTGGGATACGCCCAGCAACCAATATTCACTTAAAAACATTCAGCCCTACCAAAAAACTGGCACTTGGCAATATGATTGATCCAAAAACTGCGAACTTTTCATATATAATTGATAAAATAAACACTATTACATTGTTTTTACATCCATTATTATATTACAGAACTCTATTACTATGACTATAGTTTCGACCACTAGAGTGTCATCTTCAGAATGATACTTATGGTACGCAAATAATTTTTATTGAAATATCGTCATAATCTAGTAGTATTTCAAATAATTAGAATTCAGCAATGACGCTTAAGGAGCAACTACGTATATATTTCAAAATATCTTTATTGGAAAATAAATGAGTATGTTACGCTTTTTTAATTGCATTAACCAGAGGGTATTTGCCTTGTCCACATAATCCTCTGAAGTCGTCAGTATCAAGAGACCAAATCATGAAACCACCCAATTGCAAACTTCTACCGAATCTTACTTTAGCAGTTATGGATTCTACATCATCGTAACCAATCCATTGGTCACCATTGACAATATGAGGAACTTTTTGCTCGTCATCCCACGTTCGTTGCCAATTAGAATAGAGCTCGCAGATCTGGAGTAATTAATATTAGAACAATCTGAATTAGCTTAAATATATTACAATTACCTCGTTGTAGCCTATAATTCCATCTTGACGTGTGTATGGTCCTTGTGCGCTACCACCAATGGCTGGACTGTAAAGGTTCGCGTTATTTGAATTTGCTAACCTAAAACCACGTCCATACGTTCCAAGACCAAGATTAATTTTCTTTCGATCTACACCTTTGTTCAACCAATGTTGAACACTATCGGCCTGAGGAAAAAGTAAGGAATCATTCACAAATAATATAATAATAATATCAATATATGATTTGAACAAATTATAATTTTTTTTTGTAACCATATACGAGTACAAAATGTTTTTATCAAATATAATTCAAGATCGTTTTCAAATATATAAAAAATAGGTTTTTTTATGGTAAACCACTTAAATTATTTTAAAAAATTGAACATATCTATACGATGTTGTACATTTTTCACTAACGGGAAAATTCTTCATCCGAATAGTTCAAAAATTTTGTGGTAAAATCTTACCAAATATTTGCGTGTGTAATGTTTTTTTGGAGGCAAACTCAATGTAGCGAATAAGATCCGGATAGGAACTTTTCAAATGAGCCAAATATGATCCTTTAGGTTACACGGTGTTGATAAAATAAAAAATGTGTAAGGACTTATATGCAAAAAAATTGTTTTACTAGACTCGATGCAAATAATTGGTTCATGGGTTGTACATGCAAAGAATTGGAGATTTAGTTAGCTTACACTGTCTTTCTGCAAGCAGCACTATTCCATTGATATTTGAGGAAAATATAACCGTCAGTATCACTATCGTCCTTTAAAAATGATGGTTATCTCAAAATATGTGTATTCAAGAATTATTTTGATATTTTTATTTGCTCCTTGAGTCCTAAATAGAGTAAAAATATTCCATAGAGCCAAAATGCTTTATTCGGCGATATTCGATTCAATCTATCTGAGATGTGGTGATAACCATACTGTGTATGATCAGATAAATCAGTGGTGTAACGTAGATATAATCAAAACAACGCTTATTCAGCTTTTGTTGACAAAAATAAGCCATGTAAACGATTCCAGCCTTTTTTTAACATTGCATTCCTCATCACACACAGTATACAATAAAAAGTCGAGATATGTCGAGACAAGGTCTTCATCTGGTTCGTCTTGAAGTGTCTCGTCGAGACGAGACAAGATGTTTGTCACAAAATCGAGACGAGACAGAACATGCCCTTTTAACTCGTTTCGTGGAATCACTAGCAATTTGTTATGATTAAAAATGGTATTGAAGTAAATGATATTACTAATATCAGAATTAGAAATTTTAGAAACCAATGATGAACTGATGAAGCTCAACAAACTCATTTTTCGTGTTTGAGATAGTTCCTGAAATAACTACATTCCAATTGGGAATACAGAACATCATTGTCTTATTTCTTGGTAAACCTATGAAAACAGAATATTCGTTTTAACATCAATCAATGACAATTAGAAAATTTCCGAACTCATTTAAATAGAACCACAAGATGATGTTTCAATTCAAAATTACAAATACAGGAAGATCATTATTTCCACAGTTGCAAAACTTAATATATCATAAAAGTTGCAAGATTGCTTTTAAAATGTTATATTTGAGAATATTATACATAAATCACGCAATAATCATAGGTAGATGCAAATGAGGCACAAAAAAAACAAACAAATAGTAACCAATGTTTCTTTGTTGTAATTGGTAATCGCTTCATTTTGAAGTTTAATAGTACAGTACGTACTATTACGAGGTGCGTATCCTATTTTTTCGCATATTGTAAATAATTACTTATTTTGCATTTCATGTTAAAATCTGTCATATTAATAGTTACTGAAAAAATCTAAAAATAGTAGAGGTCTGAATTTTCGGTATCCTAGCAATCTAAATGGGATGTTTTTTTGATTGACAAAGGTTGACAGCATCCAAATAAACTCATCTTTGAGCAATTTAAAATAATTATCAAAATTACTGATGACAACGACTTGGAACATATCTTGAATGCAGCTTCGGGAGCTTCTTCTAGTTTACTTCCGATGAAATCTAAGAAGAGGTACGAGAAAGTGTATAACATGTTTTGCAAGTGGAAAAACACCAAGAGATTTGGAGGAATTGAGGAAAACTTAATGTAAGCTTATTTTTACGAAAAAGTTGGTTATTTTATATGGTTAAATTGTTGCACAGGTACTAATTTTATCATTTGCTTTAGGCAAAAGTCTTTAAATCTTTTAGTTTATGGGCTACATACCTTATGTTCAAAAGTACGATATAAATCAATGAAAATACGGATATTTCACAATATTAAAAAATAATCGTTTTCTTGAAACGTCAGAATGACAAGTATGAGTCTGAGGAATGGAAAATGGTACAAAGTTTTTGACCGAGGCTTCTAACTCTCTTAATGAAAGTGGTATTCATTTTTGGGCTGAATGGTGCATGTTGGCATGCAGAATTATGCAGTTCAACAACTAAAGATATAGACGATTCTGGAACAATGTTGAGTGTATCGTAACACGATATCAAAACAAAGAAAAAACGTGTATTTATTGTAGCCTCAGACTGCAATGGGTATGAAATCTACCACAAGGGTACATTGGTAGTATATCTACTATAACAGAATGGCAGTTTTTATGAATGAAATCAATAAAAAACTGAGTTTAAAATGAATTTCAATCAAAAAAAAATTTCCGCGGAAACATGAATTAAAAAAAAAAATTATTATTCAAGAAAAAATTTCATTATTTTCTTCCAATTAGGTTAGGTTAGGTTAGGTCTCGTGAAAATATCGTATAATTGGAAGAAAATAATGAAATTTTGTCTTAAATAATTATTTTTTTTTAAAATACATGTTTCCGCGGAAATTTTTTTTGATTAAAATTAATTTTGAACTTAGTTTTATTGATTTCATTCATAAAAACTGCTATTTTGTTATAGTAGATATACTACCAGAATTCCACCACAAGTACTCACTATTAAGACCCAAAACAGAAAGTCATAATCGATTTTTCCTGTTTTATCGTAATGGAAAATGTACAGTAGAACTAGTTGACATTCATACAAAAATTCCACAAAAAATTGCGGAACATTCAAAACTTCCTGATGCTTCAAGTTAAACCGGCCATTGCCTGAGGAGGTCTTCTGCAACTTTTCATGCCAATAGTGGCGCTGATATTCAAGTTCTTAAACGGCATAGGGGATGGCGATTGTAGCTGAAGGATACGTGGAAGAAAGCATTGGCAATAAGATTCAAAAATTCTAAGAGTATATTTAATAATATCCAACTTGGAAAATCCCAAGAAGCCCCTTTAGAAATTGTGGTGAATGAAAACATGTTCAGCAACTACTATTTAATGCAGCGAGGACAGAAGTTGTAACCTTTTCCAACTTAACAACTGTTATTCTGATATTTATTGTCATAATACTTAAAATAAACGTTTTTCTTTTTTGTTGAATTGTGTTTTAAATGATACTGATGTTTTGATGCAACACTGGCTGCTATGCTGTAATGGTTGCTATGCAGTAAAATATCTCATTACCGTTCGAGGTTGTTAATGCAGTGCATTAAAAACAACATTAAAAATCGAGAGATCTTGTCTGCGACTCAAAATTCGATGATTAAAATTTGGTTTATATCTGAATGTGTATGAATATTGTAGAATGTGGAACAATATACAAGAATTCGTTTCAATTATATAATTGCTGTGATAGTCCCTGAGTTATAGAGCTTGAAATTCCGAACGACCAATGAAATTTATTTCTTTTCGCCTCGAATAGCTTTGCGATGTACTTGGACTTTCGACGCTTTTTGTAGACATATTACAACATTATTTTTGCTTGTATAATCTCTGAGACCCTCCACATGCATTGTTTCATAGTGAATATGCTCATCATCTCTTTATAAAACTTGAATCTCCAACATTTTTCAATACCACGTTCCACAGTCACGGTGAGACAATTCATCGCATATAAAACATTTCTCCGCCATATAGTTTATCAATATAACGATTACCTTATTCATTGCTTATGAATTTACTGTACATAGAATAATCACATATTTTATTATTAAATGAAAGAACAATTATTGACATGATAAAATAAAACACTTTTACTTTGTTTTTTATCACATATGTTATAGAAACAAATCGTGACTATAGTTTCGACATGTCATCATCAAACGATATAGTTTAGGAGCCAGAACGATATTGATGGTCTGAACATTAACCCGATGGCACTATGGTTTATGGTTAGAGGACGGTTCAAAGACCAATTCATCTCACAGACCGAATTTTCCGCGGCTGCTAGTTCTCGAGATAGAGCATCCGCATTTTTCTTCTTGTTGACAGAAGGTTAACCCTTTCCAAGTTGCGGTTACTTGAAAAGCATGCCATTCTTATACACTTCCACCATGTGCCATCATTTTTTATCGTGTCCGTTTATCAGGCTGACCAGTTATAATTGGATCGAAAATGAACTGCAAGTTAACCATCCCAAACCTGGTGGAAAATGTTCATTGGTGTTGACAATTGTTAACATACCCTATGCCATCAAAAGTTATCGGTCCATTTCCGAGTAATTGACCATTATTTGGACCAATAATCGTTTTTTTCCTCATTTTGTAGATAAACCTTGCGGATTACAGGATACCATGATGGCACCATTTTAAATAACTTTATCGAAGGTCAAATAAAGATTTAAAATCATTGCCATCACTCTTTGTCTATTTCAACGCCCCAAAACCCCCAAAAACCACCCACAAAAAAATTATGAATAAAATTGATAATATGACCAAGATTATGATAAATTAGTCAATTATTGGCTCTGGCTGGGTTGAAAATCGAAACTGAACTTTTTTATTTTTTATTTTATTTTGTAGGATGATTTTAGGGACTTTTGGGGGGTTGAAATAGGCAAGGAGTGATGGCAATAATTTTAAATCTTTATTTGACCTCCAATAAAGTTATTTAACATGGTGCCATCATGTTACCTTGTAACCCGCAAGATTTATCCACAAAATGAAAAAAAGAAACATTTTTGGTCCAAACAATGGCCAGTTACTCGGAAATGGACCGATAACTTTTGATGGCATAGGGTATGTTAACAATTGCCAACACCAATGCACATTTTCCACCAGGGTTGGGAGGGTTAACTTGCAGTCCATTTTCGGTCCAATTTTAACTGGTCGGCATGATAAACGGACAAGATAAAAAATGATGGCACATGGTGGAAGTGCATAAGAATGGCATGCTTTTCAAGTAACCTCAACTTTGAAAGGGTTAACCTCCAGTCAAAAAAAAATGCGGATGCTGAATCTCGAGAACTATCAGCCGCGGAAAATTCTGTCTGTGAGATGAATTGAACCGTCCTCTAACGATAAACCATAGTGCCATCGGGTTAATGTTGAGACCATCAATATCGCTCTGGCTCCTAGACTAATAGTAATGTATGAAAATATGATTAATCTCGTCTATTTATGGTACAATATAAGACATTTTTTGTAAAAGGATAGATACGTGAGTAAGCTAATTTCTGCTTTTTTCTATCAATTAATTTAGATATAAGTTAAGGTTCAAAAATATAATCAAGGTTATAGCCATTAACAACGGTTTTCTAACTCAACTTATATCCAAATTAATTGACAGAAAAAAGCAGAAATTAGCTTACTCAAGTATCTATTCTCTAAGAAAAAAGTTCTGATTCTTCATTAAAATACGTTTCCCTCTCACGTATTTTCGTATCGTAAGTGAAAGAATTGCAGACATTTTATCGAAACATAATCTAAAAGTTAGCTTCAAACCTTAAAATGAATTGTCCCATATTTTGTTCAATGCTGAAGATAAAACAAATAAGTTTGATAAATCTGGAGTATATGGATAAACCTGTTCAGATTGTTATAACTTTTACATCGGTAGATCTAGTCGTAATATAGAAATTAGATATAAGGAACAATTGCGATCTTTTAAACTTGATAAGACCGCTTCATCTTTCTCTAACCATATTTTCGAAACAGGGCACACATCATTAAGATGAAGTTAAAATTTTACATAACAAGAGTAGGCTTCAAATCAAAAACTCTAGAATCAATAGAAATTTACAAAGGTATTAAAAATAATGACAATAAATTTTAAAATGACCAATCAGATGTGTACATCTTGTTTGATGTATTGATAACGGAAAATTTCCGATAATCCTCCGTATTAAAATTTCCTTATCACAATATTGAGTCATTATCGAATTTCAATTATACTACTCTAGCAATGTATTTCTCCAACCACAACCTCACTTGTTATAGTCCAGTCATTATCGATTTTAACTGCGGAAAAATTCCTAGTGAGCTGAATTTTTGTATACACCTTTATTACGGTATTTTAATGAATATGTGGAAAATCGACATTGATATCGTGCCGGCTGAAAAAGTTGAAGGTCAAAAAAGGTCACGAAAATCAGTTTTCCGCGAATATCTGGCGATCTATTGCTCGGAGGTCAATTGAGGTCATAACAAAAATTGTTCATCGTGCAATTATCTACAAATAATGCCTGTTGCATTTTCTGTAAGATCAACCGTTTTTTGAGCAGAGCGTTGAGAAAGCGACTACATTATGATTATGAACTCGTTTCCGCACCACCCTCAGGTAGAATGCAAGGCGCGTTTTTTTACATTTTTTTTAAAGGGTTTTTTTATTTAAAAGTGAAGAGTTTTTCATTCAAAAACTGAAAAATAAAAAAAAACTTATTACTAACTTATACTAATTTATATGTACATAATTTTCTTTTTTATTCACTCATTGTGAATATCCTCAGTTTCTCTATCATTAAAATTTGCTGACAAAATATCGAGTGGGCTTATTCCTATACTTAAGTCGACATCTTCATCAATAGTTGATTCCGCGTTTAAGCAGGACTGGCCACGGCAATGTCCACAAAATTTTGAGCATCTCAAACCAATTTTTTTGCATGCACATTTTCTGCCACAACCTGTTGTACAATGACAAAAGAATGTGTTTAGTAGATCATCGGGTGCTGGATTTAATAAAATTGTCACTGGCTGCAGCATGTTATTTTTAACTCCCAACCCCACTGTTCTGGATCAATGTCTCTTCCTAGCCAGGTTTGTATTTGATAAAACACTCGAAAAATATGCTGTTGAGCTGCTGAAGAAGTAGGTGGCAATAGCGGAAATTTCACAGCTGTGCTTTGTCTTGTTAGCTTAGCAAACCTACATTATCTGTAATTATTAATCGAATGTTCTGATTTTGGAGCATCGTACATTGCTAGTAGAAACTGTATTCCAGCATCGACAACGACTTCTGGAGCACAATTTTCTTGGAGAAATATTTCTGCAGAATTGTTTAAATCGGGTCTTTTTTCAAACATCTTCATGACTTTAATTTTTCCTTTCCCAAAAAGTGTTGAAGTTGTATCACTCAAGAAATATTTTTCAACTGAGCTAAACACAGTTCGACAGGCAGTAGCAGGTATACAGGGGCGGGTCTCGGAACAATGAAATACGAAACATCTGCCAGTGGAGGTCGTTTGTTTCCGAATCCTCTACAATATAAGTACATTTTTCACAAAACACCCGAATATTAGATGAAAGTTTTTAATACACTTGAAAACATGAATAAAAAGCAACTGAGTTTACGTCTTGGTGTACGGTATACGATACCGTATGTGAATGCATTCTAGTCGCTTTCTCAGCGCTCTACACAAAAAACGGTTGATCTCACAAAAAAATGCAACAGGCTTTTTTTGTAGATAATTGCACGATGAACCATTTTTGTTATGACCTCAATTGACCTCCGAGCAATAGGTCGCGAGATATTCGCGGAAAACTGATTTTCGTAACCTTTTTTGACCATTAACTTTTTTAGCCGGCACGATATCAATGTCGATTTTCCACATATTCATTAAAATGCCGTAATAAAGGTGTATACCAAAATTCAGCTCACTAGGAATTTTCCCGCAGATTGGGGCTTAAAACTTCTAAAATGACTGGATTATTAGCTGTCTTACATTGTACCATAAATAGCCAAGATTATTCATATTTTCATACATTAGTATCGTTTGAAGATGACACGCTATTTTCGGAACTATAGTAACAATTTGTTTCCATAATATATGTGATAAAAACAAAGTAAAAGTGTTTCATTTTATTCTATCAATATGATAAATTATCATAAAGTAACAACTTCCACCATTGAATTTTTGAAAGAACAATTACTTTGTTTTTATACTACTCTTAATAACAGCATGAATATGTTATTATATTTTCAACACACACGTCCCATTATCAAACATACAAAATTATGAACTAAACAATAGAAATACATAATTTTGTATCAGTTTGATAATGGCACTTCGGTTTTGAAACTATAGTACCATTTTCATGTTATTATTAAATAAAAGTGATGTAAGAACCATTATCTAACGGCTCCTACCATCGATTTTTACCACATATTTTATATTTAGGCCATACTAAATAATGGACGCCTTGCGCTGAAACTTCGCAGTTCGTCTTTCCTAGCCAGTTTGTTGTTTGTTAGAAATATATGGGAGCTTTTTGCCGGGAATTTGATCAACTTTTATTTTGATATAGTCCTCAATTTGCCTCCGAGCCATATAATGTGAGGTAGCCTCAAATAACACAGAATTTTCGAATATTTTTCAACCTATCACCCTCGATTTTCATGTTGTTTTAAACTTCAAAACTATCAAAGTAGGTTACTATTTTCCTGGAAGAAAATCCGTATTTAAGCCTAATTTGACTGAACTATGTGATTTGCGTGAACTTAGAACACCTCATTGTTCTACATATTGAATACTTACAACATTCAACTGTTTCTGCGCTTCAGTTTGGTCCAAATGAGACCCATGCAAAGGAGCGTAATGTCCGACAACATTTTCGAATGATCCATGATAATCGTAACACATCAAGTCAATCATATCTACATTGCTGAAAACAAATTTTATATTCAGAAATGTGTTTACTGCAGCATTATATCTAAAACCTGAACTAAGAATGAAAGCTCCAAACCATGTGACGTATTTCAGTAATTATTACATAAGGAAAATAATTCATTTAGAAATGAAAATATAGTTTAATGAAACTAGTAAGTAAGGCCTTAACTTGACCAGACAGTCTTATCAGAGTAGATATGGCGGTGATTGGGGCAGACAGTCTTATCAGATGTCGATTAGCAACTATTACCGACCGTGAGCTCACTGTATTACCTGGCGTGAGACACGAGTTTAAATGTTGAAAAACGTGACTCAATTCCAAAGTATGAGACTCTCTGTCAACAGCACGTGTCAAACACCTGCCAAAATAAGTGTCTGGATGTTGAAACACGTGCGTAAATGTTGAGACAATTGTCAAACACGTGTCCGAATTTTGAAACACGTGTCAAATACGTGTCTGAATGTTAAAACATGTGCTCGCGCTCGGTAGTACAATGACCTCACGGCCGGTAATACAGTGATAATTCTTACTGACATCTGATAAGACTGTCTACCCCAATTGTCACCAAAACAACTTCAACAATAAGACCTTCATGACTTCAAATTGAATTAAATTCATTAAAACCATAACAAACGTTCCGTGGAAATATTCTTAACTAACAATAGTATATTATACACCAAGGTGTTGAAGACTATTATTATTGACCGAGCATCAAGATTATTTCGCGAGGGGCTTTGCCCCGAGAGGAATAAGGTGCGAGGTCTATAAATGTCTTCACCACCGTGGTGTATATACTGTTTTTCCACTACTAGCACATTAAACTAGAATTTAATATTTTTAAGTTAAATAAAGTAAACAATTTGATACGTATGCTTGCGTAATTTCTGTCTGATACAAAGTAAGTAGGCTGGAAATCAATTTTGACATTTCTCAAAGACAATATTGTTGAAATATTTACGTATACATTACGTATACATGTGAAAAGCCGAAATGAGGGAAAATTTAAATTGCAAACCGCCAGAAATGCGAGAAATCGCAGAAAAAGTTACTGCACAGACAGTTTGGTGCAGTACCAAAAACGTAGAGATGATTTCTACTTACTACTGGCATACTTCCACGATTATGCAAGTGATAAAAAGGCCTCTACTTTATGGGCACATTATTCTATGTGGAGATCAACTATTTCCGTTTTCTATCGTTTTCACTAGTGAAATCTTGTTTTCACTTAAAATTTACAAAACCATCTATTATCTGTAGCCTGTAGCAAGGTTACTCACTTGAAAAATAATCAGTTTTATTCAATGTCGTCTTCTGGTAATTCTGTGTTCTCGTGGTCTTACTCTTATTTTGTTTAAATAGTTTTGTAACATAACCAAGCTCGGCTCTGTCCGGCACTCGTTGTAAGTTACGGTCACGATTCACAAATGTCATCAGTCATTCATGTTGAACGCGAATTTTAGACTAATGGCATTTTTTTATTCAAATAATTTTATCGTGTTAGGTAATTTCAAGCAGCAAATACGTTAAAGACAATCTTCTGGGTATACAAAATCACGTTGCACAAGTTTTTGTTAAACAACTATCCCTGGATTCTCAAAACATTTGAGTTTGTTCATTATTAACCTAGGTCAACAATAGAAAAATTATTAACCACTATTAGAAAAATTCAACTTCTCAGCAGGCTAGGAGACGCAATAATTGTCAACTTCACAGCTAGTAGTGGAAAAAATTAATTACTAGTAGGGGAAGTATCAATTGAAAACAAAAAGAAGCAGAATCATCAGCATACTCCAACCTGAAGCTGATTCTCAAGTCAACCGAGCGTAAACGATAAGGGTAGGTGTTTCTTTAGAGCACCGACCCACCCTTATCATTGATTTTTATCGGTCCCTGGTGGTGGATGCACAGTCATTTTTAGGCAAAAAATTCTGTTGACCGTAGATGGCAAAAGCGAGGTTTCACCTGAGCAAATCCCTGACTCGGGGGGAGGAGGTCGAGTCGAACTTTGAGTGAAATAACGTTCATCTTATAAGAATGTTCTTCTTTGAAATCCTCCACAACCTGTTCTTGGAATACTTCAAATTATTATATCATACTGGAAGAATCCACGATCATTTCTCGCAGGGACTTTTTAACATAAGACAGTTGATGAAAGGTGAATTCAAAGACATACCACCGATGGACTGCATCCATCATTTCTTGTTCAACTTAAACGATCTAGTTTGAATCGAAATTCTCACGATTATTAGATTATTATAATGCACATATCGAATTTGAATCATACTGATCAACTATAGCCGGCAAAGGTATAACTAATCACATAAAGAAATATTTGGAAAACTAAGGTGTTACAACATCATCTGCCGGGAATCAGATGTCCCACTGAGCATGTTATTCACAATACCATGCATTTATAAAACAGTTCTCGCGATTCAAAGAATAAAAACTCCAGGTCTGGCCATCACGATCGTCTGGCTCATTTCATTAATGAGCTCATGAGAAGAGCAAAACAGCTGTCTGGAACTAATAAACGTGTTGTCACTGTCCAATCTAGAGAACCAAAGAC
Organism: Endomychus coccineus; assembly: GCA_958510875.1. NCBI lineage: Eukaryota > Metazoa > Arthropoda > Insecta > Coleoptera > Endomychidae > Endomychus > Endomychus coccineus. The sequence continues at coordinate 45,135,408 of OY294068.1, forward strand.
ACTGTCTATCGTATGATTCCAACAGAAAGTGTTGGAAATTATTTTCCCCATCGATTCTTTGAATCGCGGATCTATTTTATCAAAGCGTGGCATTGAGAATAACATTCTCAGTGGGCCAAACGTTTTCCAGCTAATGGTGTTGGAACATCTTGATTCTTCAAACATTTGCTAATGTGGTAGTTATACCTCTGCCAGAGATGATTGATCAATCAATAAATCAATCAAAACGAGGGCGGATAAGTCCGGAGCACTTAGACCGCTTGATTTGGTCCATTGTACGCCCCTTGATACAGGAATCAGTCCAACAGATTCAGATGACAGTGTTATGTGAGGAGTCCTGTCACCAGTTTTAGGCCTCTCTCATATAGAGTAAGGTTTTAGAGAGTTAAAGCGAAAAGTCCCTAGTGTGGAGCTTCACCTGCCTTATGCCGGGGGCACCAGGCCAGACCGAGAGCCACTGTCTATCCAGTAGCTAATTGAGGACGTGGAGGCGGGTGGTCGATGAAATTCCGATCATTGAATCGGGGCCAGTGGCCCTCAAGGAACCTCGTTTGGTTGATCAGTGACTCATGAGAAGACCGAACAACTAGTAGACGTAGCACTATTCAACCTGGAAACCCAAATACTTTGTCTATTGTAGATTATTACAGTTTAACTAGAACTTTGGTAACAATTACAGATAAAAACAAGAAATTTTACTTTGTTAAATATCACTCTATTTGAATGAAAGTTGATTGCAATTTATCAAAACATACAATTGTATATTTAACAAAGTAAAATTCCTTGTTTTTATCTGTAGAAATGGAATATCACGAAGTAACGGACGGCTCCATTCAAAAATTGGTAACAATTATTGATAGAAACATTTTAGAGACATATTTTTCGAATCAGCATTGGCTCTGAAGGAACCTTTCGTTTTTAGTATTATTGCATAGAATCTTGTACATATTTTTTATATTCAAGAAAATACTCACTTTGCAACACCTTGGAAGTCATACGATAAGTCAGAGGATGCGATACCACAAGCAACTGCTATGGTGAGCAATTTGCCTCTAGCTGAGAGAGCAGATTTTAGTTGCGATAATAAAGTTACGTAATTTTTAACATCTGCTGGATGTCCACCTCTTTGATTAGGATACTCCCAGTCAAGATCGAAACCATCAAAAGGATATTTATCCAGGAAAGACATAACATTGTTCACTAGATTGTTCCTCTTACTCGCTGAAGCACTAACTTTCGAATATTTTGCTGGATCATCATTCCAACCTCCCATACTGACGAGTACTTTCAAGTTAGGGTTAGATTGTTTCATATTGATGATATTATCGATTTCGTGCAAACCATTAGCTTCCCAATCATCTAACAGATTTACTTCTCCATTCTCCCCCAATCCGACGAAAGAATATTGTATGTGTGTGCACATATGTGGGTCTACTTGTGATGAATCGAATTTACCATTACCTGGCCGGTATGTAGTCCAACTGGTGAAGTAACATATCACGTTCTCTACAATGATGAATCGGAGTTAACGAAATAAAAAGAAATGTTTCCGGTTTTGATCCGGAACTGCTAAATATCAATCAATACTTCATGAAAAGTAAATGCATTAAGCACCTCTATTAATCATCTGAATAGATTTCCTTATTGAGTAATAATAATGTTATGTATATATTAAGGCTTGTAAACTTCTTTGAATTCTCCGTCTTTCTGCATTTTTTTTTATAAATATAATTAGCTTCTTGTTTCCATTCTCATGATGTGCTTTCTACAATGAGCCATGAATTGTTAATTCACTCCTTACCATTATCAAGATATTGAAATGAGTAACTTTGTATCAAAACTCTTCTCCAATTTTGTATCAAATTTAGTAGAATTGTCAAATAGATTAACTCAAAAATTAGGAGTGGACATTTTTTCATGTAGTAGATAGATTTGTCAAAATGATCTTCTGTACTCAAGAATAGAATATATTATACTACGTAGTGTTCGTGGTAGTTAGGTCCTTATTGTATTACTAGGAATAAACTTTTACTTGAGTTTGACGTTTCGAAATTTCGAAATTGATATCTTTATCAAAAATTGATTTATTTATTGGTGTTTCCATGCAGTTTAGATAGATAAAATGCACCAGTAGACGACTTTTGTATTAAAATCTTATAACAACTGCAGAAAAATTCGAATCGGTAGTAGGTCAAACTGAATTATGGGAAAATGTTAAGGTTCTATGAAGTTCTACATATGGCCAATAATTAAATTGATATTTAGAATCATGAAATAAATTAAATCAAATTCCTACCTATCTAATTCTATTTTATTTTTGCATTTCTAGTGATTTCAATATTTCTGTGGATTGATGATTTTAATATGTACTATATGAATTAAATACCTCATGTACTACCATTATATTATCATGTTTATAGATAGCTGGGAGATTCTATAGATTCAATATGAAAAAAAACTTATCGATAACCCTCATTGAAATGTTTTTAATTGTAGTTAAATTTATAATAGATTGAAGGAAAGTGCAAAGGTGATGTACACATTTTCAAGTTGACTCTACTCACTATTTTAATCCTTTAACCATAGAACTTCAGAAATTTAACTAATTTATTGTTGAATGATGCCATGAATCAGTAAATCTTAATACCAATAGACAGATTTATAGATTAAATGATAAAATATGTTATCGAAGAATGCAAAACCAATTAATAAATTTTTATCCTACTGATTCTATTAAAACTATCCAAAAATCTCACCTGCTCTACCAACCGTCGCCAACGCGGCGATTGATACAAGAATTATGAGTAACTTCATAATGAACATTGATGAACTTCCTAGAAATATCGGCTTTATATATCAGCAAGTTTCAAGAGTTTTCTACCTTATCTCATTTCTTTCATAAATTCGATGTTTTTCGATAAAAATATAAATTAGATTGTGAAAATCATTTTTAAAATTAGCCTCTGACTGAGGACTTCCTTATCAAATCTCATTCATAAAAATCTTTACGCTCAGTGGGCGGTATAGGAAAATTTGTTGAGTGAGCTTAGATAATGTAATATCGAGGATTCCTATGGCCTCATCTACAACAGAAGTTGGTTACTTCAAGTACCTAAATAAGTTGATACTATAACCAAAATCTTTAATTTCAGAGATATTTCCAATTTAATAATAGAAACAGATTTTCAACAAGTCTTCTGTTTTGTGTACAAATGACGGAAAGACAAATTGTTATTGAAAATAAGAAATTATCAGTTATTAAGACAGAACTTTTATTAAGTTAATCAATTTTGTGATAAATGTTCAAAATTCCCATTTAAAACATCAATCCAGATTCCAGTTTGCTTCCTTATTCGGATGACACAATATGGTACGCCGATGGAACTTTTTCTGCTACCCCCTCACTCTTTGCTCAAATATATACGGTGATGGCAGTGGAAAACAATGGAGTACACCCTATTTTCTACGCATTGCTATCTAATAAACTGCAGGTTACCTACATAAAAATGTTGGATATCACAAAAAAATTAATTCCTTTTCAAGACCCAACCATGTACATTGCGACTTCGAGCACGCCGCGTTTACAGCTATAAAGGATATTCATCCGGATGTACAGATGTATGGCTATTTTTTCCATTTGGCTCAGAACAAGAGGAAGAAGTTGGGTAACCTAGGTTTATTAACACAGTATAATGACAACCCTTAATTATCATCAAAATCGAAGATGGTAATATCTTCGGCTTTTGTTCTGCCTGGATAAAGCTGTTGATGCATTAGGAGATGCTTCACCGGGAGAATTTCAACCACTGTTGGATTCGTGTGAAAATAATTACATAGGACGTATGAAGAGGTATGTTTATTTATTTGAAATATGTAAATATGTGGATGTTTATTATACGTAGCTCTATATTGTATACTTATTATGTGGCAGACGAGGCAACGTTCGACGTCCACCCCTTTTTCCACATGAAATGTGGAATTTTCATCGGGGAACAATGAATGGAGAAGATAGGACAAACCATCATGCAGAAGCCGCTCGTAGGAGACTCCAACTAGAGTTGGGAATGGACCACCCCACACTATGGAAGTTCATTGACGGCCTGAAAAAAACAAAAAGGGAGAGATGCATTTTATGAGGAACTTGTAGCAGGTCATCCCCTTCCGATGAAGCTGAAGAAGTATAGGGATGCAGATATACTTATCATAAGCCTTGTAGAAAATTTTCCTAACATCAACATTTTAGAATACCTTAGAGGTTTAGCAAACAATTACGATTTCTAAATACATGTAAGAACATATATAACAATGTATCAGATTTGAAGACGAACCGGCCGACGACTAACTCGTGCGACGACGAAGAATCGGCGAAGACGAGTCGGCGACGACGAATTGTCACCTTTTTCAAATGTATCTACAAAGAGAATTCGGTTCTTGAGGGAATATGAACAAGTTTTGGAAGAAAATAGTTTTGAGCCCAATGAAACTTGTATATTCCAAAATGATAGGAGCATCCACATTTTGTTGAGGTAGTGAAATAGTGATTTCACGACAAAAGTATAGTATACGGGAGAATATTGTACCTTTGGACGCATGTACCTTGGAACAAAAAATGTAAATTGGTCATCTAGTAAAGTGAAAGTTGTCAAATATAGTCCCAAGCTTGTTCAGGTGATTTCACGTCTCGGTTGCTTTGACGATTAGACACAGTACACGTGCTGTTAGCAATATTTTGAATTTTAAATGTAACGATTTAATTTTTTCCAGCTCACAACTGCTTTTGTTGAGCATTTGAATAGCAGTTTTGGTGAAATTCAATTACGTAAATGTATATTTTAGTTTCTCTTTATTTTTTGATAATATAATAAACTTAAAAAATGTCTACAAAAATCAGTCAAAGATGCATAACGTGTACCTTGGGTAGTGTTCTCCTCGTATCTTTGGACAGTCATTATATAAAAGACATACAAAGATTCTAGAAGAAAAATATGTAAATTTAATAATCTAAAAAAAATTAGGAATAGTAACAAATTTATGAAGAATGATGAAATATACGAAATCAGGGAATCACAAATTTTGAGAAAATTACCAAAACCATCATAGGCTGGAGGATCAGAACGCCGAATGGAACAATTATCTCATCCAGTAGACGTCATGTCTCATAATATGTATTATCAAACATGTTCTGCTAATTTTGGTAGTTTTGTTGTCTCAACGTGAAATCAGAGCTGTTTCAGGGTACAGTTAGTGCTGTCCCAAAGTAGAAGAAGCGGTTAAACCTTCGGACAATTTGCAACTAACAATTTCCTTTCAGCTATCAATATGATGATATTACATAACATTTATGGGAAATTTTCTATGGATAGCAAAAATAACGCTAAAATATCACTGTATTCGCGCATTGTAACCAGCAAATCGAAGAGATGGAAAATCTATTATTCACTGCAAACATATTATGTGAAAGGAGGCGTATTGACGATTACGCCGATCGTGAAATGATCGAAGCGATCTGAGTTTCGCCAACAGAACCATGAATTTCATAACAAATTTGCACTATTTACAATCATCCTCTGACTTTGATCTTTTCATAATGAAATGGCAAACATTGACAAATGGTATTCAAATATGTTCTGTAACTTTTGGTAGTTTTTTATCTCTTTATATGTTGTCCCAGCGTGAAATCAGAGCTGTTCCAAGGTACAGTTAGTGCTGTCCCAAGGTAGAAGAAACGGTTAAACCTTCGGACAATTTGAAACTAACAATTTCCTTCGAGTTATCAATATGATGATATTACATAACCTTTTTGGGAATTTTTCTATGGATAGCCTAAATAACACTGATGAGCTGATCATGTTTAAATTGAAAGGTTAAAGAATGACGGTGAAAAAAAATATAAAAGAAAAATGTCTCTCCTACTCTTGAGCGCTTGTTTTATCCCTCCCTGGAGCTGAACTCAATTTTAATTAAATTATCATGGCGAGATGAATCAAGAGAAATTCCATAGACGGTTTTAAAAGCAATTGGTTCCAAATTCAAACAGATCATCCTGTATCATAATGGATAATGTTTTATACCGTAGCAAAGTAATAGAAAAGTCACCAAATACCGTAACGATAAAGGGAGAAATACAAGAATGGTTGAAACATCATAATAACGAATTTGAACAAGCAAGTAACATTTTTCTTTTGGTGTAATTTATGTAGACTTGAATATGCGGAATGAAGACATGCAGTTGTGATATTACCTTCATATCACTGTCTTTGCTGAAAAAAGAAACAGTATGGGGAATTTCAAAAAAGTATTGTAACCAGCAGATCGAAGAGATGGAAAATCTATTAATTACTGGTTATATATTATGTGAAAGGAGGCGGATTGACTATTACAATGATCGCAGCGACCTGAGTTTCACAGAACCATGAATTTCTTAGCAAATTTGCACTATTTTCAACCACGCTCTAACTTTCATTTTTGCATAATGAAATGACAAACATTGTCAAAATGATAAGGTCAACTACTGTTAGAGCAGTCTCAATCACAAGTTCTATGCCACCTAAAACACCATTAGAATAATGAGATTGTAGGTGGTCTCGCTGTAAAAGATTATTAAAGATATTAAACAAAATCAGTCTACCTTGTGTCTTTATTTGCCATTTTTATATTACTGTACTTCCGGGACTTTCATATCTTCAACATAACAGTATATTCTATCACTTTTTCAGGCAGTAAATTTAAATCTACCAGATTAAGCATTATATATTCTGAGGATATATTTCTCTCCATATTTTAGATTAGGCTGTTTAATATGTCAATGCTGAATGGAATATTATTAGGCTTCCATTATTAATTCTTGTTTTGTTTATAGTAAAGAACTTGGAACTCAAGTAACAATATTCACCAAGGGTATCAGTATTTTGAAACATAATAGAGTTTTATGCTATAGGAAAACAACAACATCGGTGAAGAATATTATGTCAGAATAGAGAAGCTAAATGTAAGTTTGGTCAAAGGCTAACAAATGCCTTAAATGACAGGTTTCTCGCAGGAATGAATACAGGACCAGTTTTGGACAGACTTTGTGAAGAAGATGAGAAGGGCACACTGGAAGAAATGGTAGAGTTGGCGCTGACGAATCAACTGTAAAAAGACACAGGACGATGGAGGTTCACAAAATGAATTTCAAAAAGGGCAACGCTCAACGAAATCAAAAGATCAGGGCAGTGGTGACAAAAAGGAAATGAAACAGTGCAAACATTGTGGTATGTTGAACCATATTCCAGAAATTTGTAATTATAAGACATATGCATGTAATATCTCTAAGAAAATAGGTCATCTAGCCCAAATTTGTAAGAATAAGAGGGAAAAAAATTTTGTAGGAACCGAAAATGATAATAAGTAAACGTAGTTGATATTTTCAATATCAAAAATGCTGTAATTGATCCAATTAAAGTGGAGGTCAAAATTGAACAAATACCAATAATGATGGAGGTAGATTCAACAGCAGCTATGTCAATTTTGCCTGAAAAATTGTATAAAAGAAAATTTCCAAAACAAAACTGTTAGATTATAAATCAGGGTGAAGGACATATGATGGTGATGAAATAAAACCTTTAGCGGAAATGTGTGTAAATATGAAGTTCAAGGATATAAAAACAAAATGTAACCTGATAGTAGTTAAAAGTAGATGTAATCCGTTGTTAGGAAGAGATTTGATGAAAGATTTCACAATTTTAGGTTGTTTTAGTTTGAATAGGTTAGAGTAGAAATTTGGAAAAGACATGTGGATCAATTAGTTAAGGTGGGAAATTTAAGAATTAACGAAGAACAGATTGTAACAGATGTAACACAAACCATGTCTAAATTGACAAGTGTTAAAACTGAATTAAGCGGAAGTGATGTGACAAGTGTAGTGGAAGAAAAGGTGGAAATACCTAGAAGACTAATTAAGCCACCTACTAGATTACATCTGTAACTATGTAGAAGGTTTGAGCTCAGGAAGGGCGGATGTAACAGATTTAGTTTAAGTTGGCAACAGCCCTCTATCGGGAGAACTAACGACGCTTGGCTGTATAGAGCTGGCCGCTGGCTGTAACGTTAAGTATTGATGGATTGATGCTCATTATGTGGTGGTAACAATATATTAACTAGTAGTTGTGCTATTCTCCAAGGCTAACCTAAGTCTGAAGTAAAATTCCAAGTAATCTTTACATTATATTTGCCGTGATTTTACTTCATGATGAAACTCAAACATGAATGGAAGTTATTTTAATTATCATTACAATATTTTGGTGAATTTGAACTGTATTTTCTTATCGTTTCCACTTGAATCTTATGTGCAATTCATTCCTATTCTATAGTTCAAAATAATACAAATTCACAGCAGGCATTAATTCAAATTAATATATTGCAAGTACATGCAAATATGCTTGATAAGAGAAAAAGATTAGGTATAGTACGATTTCTTTCGTTCCAATAATTTATGCAGCTACAGGAAACAGACGATTATTTTGAACCTTATTAACCTAAAATTTTAGCTTAATGCAAAATTGAAAGATTTCAAACTAGAACCTGGTGATACTTGCACAGAATACGTGATCCTTGCATCTTTATGTATGGAGCAAAATTATTTCACTTTTAACAAAAATTACTATGAACAAACAAGCAGATATGCAATGGGCAATCCACTCTCTTCTTTTTTGGCCAAAATTTTTCTGAGATAACTTGAAACATCCTCAAAATCAAAATTGAATCAGTTTCCAAAAGTTTGGTGTAGATATTTCCACGATTACAAGTAAAGATTTTGATTTACATTGGCTTTTTAAACACGCTTAATAGCCAATTTGATTCACTATGATTCACTGTCGAAATAGAAACAGATAATCAGCTTCCTTTCCTTGATATTAATATTATGAAAGATGGTAATCACTTGGATTTCGACATATACAGAGAACAAACTCATACAATAGTTATACCCCGGCGGATTCAGCTACACCATTTAGATATAAAATAGCTCAGTTTAATAGTCTAGTTCATAGATTATTGAACGTCCCTTTGAGCCAGCAAAATCAGAAAAATTTCAGCAAATTGCGTAGGACAATGGTTACCACAAATCTTTGTTCAATCATTTGATTTCGAAACAAGACAGGAAATTGGCAGGTAGCCAACTAACCAAATTAGAGCCATTACCTTCATATATTTCAATCAATATTTCAATCAATCAAAATTTCACTTATCATTCTTCAGTAATTAATAAATTTCATAGTTTGTTTTCTAAATTTGCAATACAACCAATTTATAGATGTAAGAACAAGCTAAAACACCGTTTAGGCAACACTTTTGATAAAGTTTCCAATTTCGACAAATCTGGAAAAAATAATGGTGAAAATCAGTGGTAGCCAAACACATTTTGAATACAGGACACATTTCTCAAGAAAGTTTATCACTTCTGAAACACAGTACAACAGTACAGACAAATATCTAGGTAATTTAGAATAGACCAGGGTCGATAATTTTTGAAACAAAAAAAAATAATAATAGGATGAAACCCATTGGAAAGGAAGAGAATATAACAAAAATGAAAGGAAAAATAATTTACGGGCGATCTGAGGTCGGGAAGTGAAAGATGGTGAGTTTTTAAGGGTAAAAAACGGTTTATCTCGATTTCCGGCTAAACTAAAAGTCCTATGGAAAAAAGTTAGGAGGCAAAGTTGTAGGTAATAAAAAGATCTACAACTTTTGTACCTTCACATAACCTCAAAATTTACGTGAAAAATTCAAATAACTAAGTTTTTGGTTTTTTATTTTTATCTTTTACAAAAAAAAATGTTTTTCTCACGAAATCTGGTGAAAGCTTACCTTTTTATGTTCCAAACATAAGCATTTTTCAGAACCATGACATTTTGAGCATAAATTTGTGCATTTTAAACAATGTTTTTGGCAGCCAGATTTTAAACTGTTACATCCAGTTTCACAGCTGCAGCAAATACTTTTGAGCAATATTCCCGGAATTAATTCCTTTTCTGTAAATTTGGGCATAATGCCACGTTGATGTTGCTTCCAGCCCCAATCTGTTGCTGTCAGTTCGTTACCCAGCCAAGTTTGAAGTGTTTCGAGTAATTAAAATATAAATTTTAATAAATAGCTCAAAATTGTACATAAAGATTTTCGGATTCGAGTTTGTTTCGTTTCTTTGCATTTTTTGAGAACATTCACCATAGTAATGTATATTTTTTTTACACCATCAGAAAGTAGAGATTTCAACGAACAAAAAGCTTACCGACTTTTTTAAAAAAGCAGATATTTTGACGTGAGAATTTTCGATTGAAAATTAGGGTGCTTTTTCGATATTAAGTCAAAATAAGGTGAAAAAAATAGATATTTCAAATCAAAAAAGTTACAGTGTGTTGAGGACATAAAAAGGTGAGCTTTCACTGAATTTCGTGAAAAAAATTTGTCTTGTAAAAGATAAAAATAAAAAACCAAAAACTTGGTTATTCGAATTTTTCACATAAATTTGGAAGTTATGTGAAAAAAGTGTGGGTACAAAAGTTGTAGATCTTTTTATTACCTACAACTTTACTATTTAACTTTTTTCCATAGGACTTCTCGACCTCAGATCGCCCGTAAATTATTTTTCCTTTCATTTTTGTTATATTCTCTTCCTTTTTCAATGGGTTTCATCCTATTATTTTTTTTTTTCATTTTTTACCATTCTCAAAGGCTTCAGCCCTCGTCTAGAAGGGATGGAAATGTATAAACAAAAAAGTAATTTATAAATGCCGATTTATTTCTAGCTGAGGGTAACCCTTTGTTTACATTATTATATCCCAATAGTATTTAAGCAGGAACATTTTGATTTATAATTTAGTTTACTCTGATGATGGCTACTTGGTAGCCGAAAGGTCCTCAGTAATTTAATAGTTCAGTAGAGACGGGTGATTATTTCTTATCAATATTCGTATAATATATCCACAGTGTGAACTCTTTATAGTTTAAGATTTTAAATGCTTTAACTTTCATGATATAGGAAAAACTAACATAGTATTTGGTTATTAAATAGTTCACATCATTATTAATAAGAAATAAGCGCACTTCATATCCACTAAAAATACTGTTATAGTAGTGAGCATAGATATCAAATAGCTATCACCAGAGTAACCTAGTTTAGTTTACTCTGATGATGGCTACTTGGTAGGTGAATTCTTTTATAGTTTATTAGTAATCATCTGAAAAACTTGCTTGGATTTGGGGCTTCTGAGGAATGTAATTTTCCTATGAGATATGTAAGGTCTTTTGGCATGATTTCGATGAAAATAGCTCATACAGTAATTCAATTTGGTACTGATTATCACCTCATGATAATAGTAGCATTATCCTTATAGGGTTTCAAAATGCATATATCAGGAATGTTAGATTCTACAAAGCTGAAGCTATGCTAAGAGCTTTTCATTAACTTGAATTCATGATTTTTGGATTGACAAAGAAGTTTTGCAGTTTTGAAACGTATGCTCAAGTGGTGCAGGAGACACTAGATGGGTGGACATATGAGTCGAAACTTTTTCGTAAGGCCCCATAGTGCGAGCAAAGAACAACACAGGATCAGGTGTGACCCCAATATTTTGTTAGATGACCAACAGACATTTGGAAATTGATCAGAAAAATAGTAAAGCCAACATTTACACATGCATGTGAGTCATGGACTATGATTGAAAAACATAAATGTGAATGCTATGGATAGAAATCCATAGCAGTCACATTTATTTATGTTATGAATAGTTCAAGGTGAAACAAGAAGAGCGCGGATCAGAAAGGAAATATATAAGAAGGAGCTAAATAGAGCTAGCGGAAATAGTGGGACGAAGATGGATATGTTTCGCGAATGGAGGAAGATCAGTAAAGAAGGTCTGCGTAGCGCAAGAGACAAGTAAAAGAAGGAGAAAAAGACTAATAGAATCCTGATAAGAGGAAATTAAAAAGGCAATAGGAATAAAATTATGTCAGGTGGGAGGAAGTAGGACGTTTCACAGAATGTTGGAGACTCTCGGATTCCTGTAGTACTTGTCTGGGTTGGAATTAGATTCCAACTGAAACAGGATATAATTTTTTTTTGTGGTAATGCTCTCAAGTTTTTCAATAACAGTTTTTCCAAGCGTTGTAACTCGAGCATTGCATTTTATTTTGCAGTAATAGTCGCATTTCCAAGAAAATATCTCCTCCTTTGTCTTTCTGGTATAAATAATTCTCAAGCAGCAACTTTTTTGTTTTTGTTTCACTAAAAAACAAATTCGGTCATTTTACAATCTTAACACTTCCACAATTTTTTTCTTTTATACCTGAGGATTATTATTATGTCTATTTCAAGATAGTTGACTATTTTGTATAATTACATGTGGATTAATTATTATTGTGCCAGTTCTTGAAATTTTAATTACCTAACCTGGTGATCATTATGGTCAATTGAAGATAGCTAAGTATTCGGGTGTAGATAAGTTCCTAGAAAATTATTCGGTAGATAAATTCCTACCCGAATAAATAAAATACACAATATCACATTTTTTCAAAATATCTGATACCAAACCGTAGATAAACCGTAACGTTTATCATTGCAGAGGAATTTTCTATTCGACGAACATTTTGTCGTGAAATGTTCCTGTCGGGTAATTTTCTTGATGGTGAAATGTTGTCGGGGAATGTTACGTCGGTGAATTGTTGTCAGGAAATTTTCCGGTTCCTCACAGATATCGGCTCGCGAATAAATCTAGAGCTCGAGACAAAGACCGGAATCAGACATTGCACAACTTTAATAGTAACAGTAGGATTAGGATTAATAATTGCCATGCTATGTACACAATATTCGTCATTTAAAGTTTTTTCATTTCTAAAATTTTGCAGTTTGGCCCTAAATTAGGTCCTAGTTATTTTTGTAGTACAAAAAGGGATTCTGTGATCAGAATCTAGGTCTAGCGTTCCTTCCGGAATCTCATCAACATTATATGATTCATTCAAAAACTATGAGCTCTTCATATATAATTATACAGGGTGTCCTTGAACTGCGTGGCCAAAATAAAACCGAAGATTCTTTGAATCGAAAAAAATTTGAAATTTTGAGCCATAATTTTATAAAATTCTTACGGAAGGCAAAGTAAAAAGTGACAGTTTTGAGAATAAATTCTTCAAATGCCAAAATGACATTAGAAAAGCGAAGGCAACTAAGGTATTTTAATCAAGTAAAAGTAGTAAGCCAAAATTGCACAGACTCGAAAATTAATTTTTTCAAGCTAATTTGTTGATTTTATCAAAATTTTTTAAGAGTAAAAAAGTTTTCAAATTAGATAGTCTATCTACATAAAAAATATCGAGTGAATTACATTGACCACAAAAAAGTTCTGGACACTTTTCCCGTTACATCCTCAAGTTTGAGCCATTTCAATGGTATCTAAGGATCTGTGCTCCGCTCTCAAAAACGGCTATTATTGACAGTAACTCACCTGCCAAATATTGTAAAAGTCCTCTATCACGTTCTCAAGTTATACCGAAGAAACAAAATTATTTTTACAACTTTGAAGCCCTCTACCGGATAAACAAGACACTTGAGGCAAAAGTAAAAAGGCTCATCAAATTTTTTTCGGATCAAAGAATCTTCGGTTTTATTTTGGCCACGCAGTTCGAGGACACCCTGAATATTATTGAAGTGAAAACTTCTTTAGGCGCGTTGAGCTATTTCAGATGTGGGTAAAGCCATGAGTCCATCACGTAGTCACGCTGTAGCTATATAAGGTATTACGTATATTCCTGCGTGCCCAACTTCTCGGGTCAAGCGTCAGGCAGTCTCTCTATCTCGAATATTACACCGTGCTCTCTATACGCTTACACACGTGTGCATATCTGAGTCGAATACTCGACGTCATTAATTTACTCAATCCTCGGTCCTCGTGCAGACGAAAGTTATATTTTTATTGAATTTATTAATTGTACATTGTGTACTTAGTATCGTTTCTACGTTCAAGGCTTTGAATATTGTGAATATAATTCTTGGCATAAGAATAAAACATTAGTGATGTGTATATTTCACAACTGTCAGCATTTCAATCAACAATTATATACATTTTTATATTTAATAATAAAAAACGTATAATGGGCGGTACAAAAAGAGTATGAATGTAACCCGATAGTCATTATAATAAATACACATTATTTTATTTTCAAAACATATTATTTTTTGATATTTATATCGATGTAAATGAAAGTAATGTTGAACAGCATTGGTCGGAATTGAAGATGTCTACGGATGGTGGTAAAAGAAAACATCTTCAATCCGGACCAATGAACAAATAATCTAAAAAGAAACGCAAAATATAAACATATAAACATTTCCGTCAAATGTCAGTATGATCGTAAATTATACCAAAAATAATTATTTGAAATAAAATTTTGTAATCCAGTAAAACTGAAGTGTACCAAGTTTGAACTGAAAATGTTTATTTGTTCAGAAGATAATAAAGAAAACGTTATACATTTTTATAACTTCAACGCCCTACCCTGTATCTCGGGAACGAAGTGATTTAGAGAAAAATTTTATATGAAAGACACCTATTATTTTCTAAAGTTCTATCGTTTGCCGAAGTTATGAACGAAAAAACTGAAACACCCTGTATACTATCAATTTTAATGGTGAAATTATCAAAATTGTTGAGGTTATAAAATATTTGGGATTTATTGTTGTTCTGGATGAATAAAAAACATATTTAACAATTTGCTATATAATAAATACCATATTGAACTTCATGAAATATAAAATTAATTAGTGCAATTCAATAAATTCAAAACTTAATTGACACATCAAAATTTTAACAAAAGCATTCTCGTATTTTTTTTCTTTCTATATCACGTATATTATAGTGATTATAGCGTATGATTTCCATAGTGATACTCAAAGTACGTGAATAATTTTATAGAAAACTCGCAATAATCTGATATTATTTCATATAATTAGAATTTAGCAATGATGTTGAAAGAGCAATTACGTATATAGTTCAAAATATCTTTATTGGAAAATTACAGTAATGAGTATGCTACGCTCTTTTAATTGCATTAATCAGAGGATATTTGCCTTGTCCACATAATCCTCTGAAGTCGTCAGTATCAAGAGACCAAATCATGAAACCACCCAATTGCAAACTTCTACCGAATCTTACTTTAGCAGTTATGGATTCTACATCATCGTAACCAATCCATTGGTCACCATTGACAATATGAGGAACTTTTTGCTCGTCATCCCACGTCCGTTGCCAGTTAGAATAGAGCTCGCAGATCTGGAGACTTCAATATTAGAAAAATCTGAATTAGCTTAAATAAATCTCCATTACCTCGTTGTAGCCTATGATACCATCTTGACGTGTGTATGGCCCTTGTGCGCTACCACCAATGACTGGACTGTAAAGCTTCGCGTTATTTGAATTTGCTAACCTAAAACCACGTCCATATGTTCCAAGGCCGAGATTAATTTTCTTTCGGTCTACACCTTTATTCAACCAATATTGAACGCTATCGGCCTGAGTAAAAAGGGAGGAATCATTCTCAAGTGATATAATAATTATATATTTTATAAATTATTGTGATTTAAAACAAAATGTTGTTCTCAAATATAATCAGAATCGTTTCCAATTTTATTCTGTTACATCCACCCTTTGGTTATACTAGGATTACTGAGATCCTCAATCTCAGACGAAATTTGCGGTCCTCGTAGTCCAACTAACACGTACTAACGGCGTTCTTTCTATAAGCGGCCCAGATCCAGTTCAGTGAAATAGGGGGTTCAAACAGAATAATAAATTTTGTCAAGACGCCAAGCAGTTCAAAACACTTCTAGAATTTTTACTAACGACCATACAATCCAACTATGAAGATTATTCCCAATAGCACTATTGAGAGGTCTACAATAACGGATAAACGGAACCAAATAGTACAACTTAGCGACAAGGAACGCAACAGATTGAGGTGCGACGAAAACCAGTGAAACAAAAATAATTGTACAAAGAGATATGTTATAACAAAACAAAAATGAGGAACATGTATATATAAATATAATATTATACCCAATGGGAAGTTGGATTCCAATATGTTGAAGCTCTGAAAATAACGGAGGGGGCAGTTTGTTTACATGCCCATGTAATTGTCCCAAGTTAGATCAGCAGATATATGTCAACCCTAATGAGCAATGAGAGATTCCTTTGCTCACTGCTGTATAAAAAACAACGCCTTACTTTTAGCACACAACAACCACAAGGGCTAATAAAATAACTGTGGTACTTGAATTGGTCTACTTCAAGCGATTACAAATGAGCAACCAATCAAATTCCTTAAAAGATTTATTCTGAGAGTATATCATCAACCACAATTAGAATTTCTTGAATCACGAAATTGTCTCTTTTATATTTTCAAATTATTACGCTATATGATTTTTATATTATTACTCTACAAAAGTTTCAAATTATTACTATATAAAATTCAACTAAATACACTATAAATAACATTATGCCTGATATAGAATTCCAAAAATGACTGGCTTATTCAAACCGTTCAATTAATAATTCAAGAACTTACATAATTCATTAAATTTACCGCGGTGTCGCCATTTCCGTGACCATCGGAAGGGAAGATGAGAATTGCCTATAATTAACTACTCCCTCAACTATCACCGGCGTAACAATCCATTAATATCCACCAGGAGCAAAACAGGCCTTAGATGAAGGTTGGCTTAACACGTGTTGATTCCTTCGAGGTTGTATTTTCAATTCGTAGCAAATATGCGAGTTTTATTATAAGCTTACACAATCGCCAACCAAAAAATTTTTTATAACAAACGATACCTGTTAAATGAACGAATATCACAATTCGTTCACTAGCTTTTGTTTAGGAAATACTAACGAGCTCACACCTCGATAAAACCGGAAATTAAGAGTTCCCAAAGGTCATTTTCCATTCCTCAAAACTGAGCAAGTCTCACCCCATCCCCTCCCAAGGCGAATATCAACTTTTCGTCTATTAAATAGGAAATAATAGCATATTCATACCACCAACGTCATCTCGGGATTAATAGCCAAACTCGAGTAGGATAGCTACCCGAATTTGATGTGATCTGTAGGCACAAAATAAAACCGTTACACTCTTAAATGTAGAAACAATAGCATCCTAATGCTTTCAATACCCAGGAAGTGCTACCAGGAGGTGATGATTTAGACTGGCAATGATGGAAGACTTTAAACAGATTACATACCAAAATAGGTCGTTCTGAAGATAATATTGACGACATTGCAGGGTTCCCCAAAATATTCTTTAGTGGATGGAATGATACATGCTCTATTGATCTTCTGAACGAAATAGGAATTGAACTGGCCTCGAATTGATTCACTACAAAGTTGGTGGCAGTTAAAAAGTGAGTTGTAGAAATGCTGCGTTTCATGTTTCAATAATGTCAGAGAAACATATTCTACAATCAATCAGACTTCAGCTGGAGAGATGTCTTTATAGAAGAAGGTATTCTTAGATAAATATATCGGCTAAGTATATTCCCTGAATTTTGTATATTTCATTAATTGATAGAGTAAATATTTCATATCACTGAGGTATCAGATCGTCTACAACGCGACACAGTGATGAACATGTATTTCGTGGAAATTAGCAGGTTTTAGTGATGCCGTCGAAACGCCTAACTATGAGTTATTAGTCACGTAATCAAACATTAATTCATTTTGATTGGTTGACATAAGTTTCGCTTCAAACAAAGTAACTCTGTTAGCTTATTTGTACGGACGGCAATACGGTATCATTCTAGAAGAATCCGTTTCACTCAAATGGTTGTTGCGATAGTCCCTGAGTTGCAGAGCTACAAAGTCGATTGGCGATGGAATTTTGTTTCGCGGAAAACTGCATTGCGGTCTACTTGGACTTTCGACGGATTTGCATTTTTCAATACTGTTTTTGCTTCTATGATCTCTTCGACCCTTCACATGCACTGTTACAGAGTGAACATCAGTTAAAGGTTCGATAATATGCTCATCATATCTTTGAAGCATCTGAAATTTTTGATCACTGTGTGAATTCTGCCCAGTGCTCTGAATGTTAACGTGAAGAAATTCAGGCGCAGGTATACGTTTCTTTACTCACTCGGTGATGCGGAATGCGTGCGCCACTCGCTCTCGAGGCGGCTGTCACGGTCTTGATCCAAGCGCGTGGAGTGGCGTTTCGGACCCCGAGCCACTGACGTTCTTGCGTGGCCTGTTCGCGCGTGCCACGCGGTCGTTTTAATATTCCGTCGTTCCGTACGCCGACAAACGCTCCTGTGTGATCCGATTCGGGGACACTGCCAGACGTGGAGGGGACTGGTGCGGTACATTTGTCAAATAATAACAGAGGTGTCCTAAGGTCAACTCAGCGAGTATAAAAACCTCGCGGAGAGTTAAAGGACAAAAGCTGGCTTGTTCCCAATGTTCAGTGCCCACAGACCACTGGAGCTGCAGCGATTCAAAACATATAAAACATTTCTCCGCCATATAGTTTTTCAAGATAACAATTACCTTCTTCATAGCTTATGAATTTACTATACCACATATTTTATGTTCAGGCTATACGAAATGAAGCACACGCCTTACCCGGAAGAAAACTTCGCAGATCGTTTTTTCTACACAGTTTGTTGTACGGGAGCTTTTTGTCGGAAATTTTATCATATTTCATCATGATAACGTCCTCAATTTGCCTCCGAGCTATAGAAAGCGAGATAGTTGTAAATAACCGATTTTGTTTGACCTCCAACTCCGATTTTTTTCAACCTAGGTGCTATGGTCCTCTCGATTTTCATGTTGTTTCAAACTTCAAAACTAAGCGATCAAAAAAAGTTGAGTAGCCTTATCTAAACCTAATTTGACTGAATTATGTGTTTTGCGTGAACTTAGAATACCTCATTGTTCTACATATTGAATACTTACAACATTCAACTGTTTCTGCGCTTGAGTTTGGTCCAAATGAGACCCATATAAAGGAGCGTAATGTCCGACAAAATTTTCGAAGGATCCATGATAATCGTAACACATCAAGTCAATCATATCCACATTGCTGAAAACAAATTTTAAATTCAGAAATGTGTTTACTCTCAGCATTATATCTGAAACCGTCACCAAGAATTAAAGCTTCGTGCATATAACCTGTTTCAGTATTAATTACTACATAAAGAAAACAATTCATTTAGAAACTCCATAATTGATTATAAACCAAAAAATCGAACAATAAAACCTTGAATGAAATAAATTCATAAAAATGGGCCCCAGTAAGTATTCTAAGGAAGTTGAAAATATTCATTAACTAATTGAATTAATTGAGTGTGAAGGAAAGATCAATTGATGACAAACAGAAACAGATTCATTGGAATGTTCCAAGAGCTAATTGAATTTTATGCATCTGAGTGTAATTGACCAAAGCAAGGGTCCCTTAAGAGCACCTTCCGGTATACTGATCCACCCTAAATAAATTTATACACAATAGGAAATGATTCATTGCATTTTTCAATTCTTAGCTTATTAATTAGTGAACCGCTCTGTTGTACGATGAAAAATCAATATTATCATCGCATACAACTGAGTATTCTTGACTATGGTTATTTTCACAGTTTTCACCGTCTTTATTATGACAGTGATTTCAATAAAGAAGATGATGTCTAATAAACAGACCATTGGAAAATTAATAATATACATATTTCGTATTGTGGGTGAATCTGTTTGTGAAATTCTAAGGTTGTCATGTTTAAGGAATTGTAATTATTAATCATTTCCTGGGAAAATAATTTTAGTAAGCCTTTTATTTAGCTAAGAACGAGAAAATGCTCTTCGAAGAGGTGGAAGGGAAACAAATTCTGGGTTTGAATCTTCGTTGAATAAAAAAGTGCACTTTAGGCGCCTTCTCCCGGTCCAAAACCCGATGAAAGTGAATGATTAGGGTGGATCGTTGTTCCAGGAGGTATCTAAGTCTACTGAGAGACCGGTAACCTTGTCATTTACACTCAAATGTTTTTTGTCTAATTCTGTGCAAATGTGACTCCCTTTCCCTGTGTCAGGTCTCGATGAGAATAAATGGTGTTCCGAGATGACTCTCAAAAATCACACACTTGTCGTTCAGGCTTGAACGAGTTATTTTTGCCTAAGAATGTGCAAATTTGTGCCGCTGCTGAAATTAAAAGGCCCCACTTCCGATAGTAAGAATAGTTCCAAGTGGCTTATAACAGTCTTCGCCACATCGCTTCACACTTGTCATCTACGTTCGGATACACATAAAATTCAACCAGCACTTGGACTAGCATAAGTATCATAAAAAGTTGCATTTAGTTTTTCAATTACCACAGAAATAATATCTTTAACAACCTAAAGTGAATGGGATTTTGTTTCGTGAATAATAGTCTTTCAAAAACAACGTTTCACTAAGATTCGATACTCTAACGTACCCACTTAGAAGTTGGGGAGAGGTGAATTCAAAGAGATACCACCGATCGACTGCATCCACTTTTCATTTTTCGAGGATGTTGAAGTTACGCGATCCAATTTGGATCGAGATTATTAGATTATTATAATGCACATTTCGTGTGAGAATCAAAGATGAAAAATGATTTTGGTTGAACAGTGACAACACGTCTATTCCAGACAGATGTTTCGCTCTTCTCATGAGTCACTGATCAGCCATCTCCGGCAAAGGTATAACCACTGCACAAGAAATATTTGGCGAATCAAGGTGTAACAATACCATTTGGCGGAAAACAGGATGTCCCACTTAGCATGTTATTCTCAATGCCACGCATTGATAAAACAGAGCTCGCGATTCAAAGAAACATGATGAGGAAACAGTTGGAAATACAAACACAAGGTCTGGTCATCTAGCTCGTTCCACTGATGAGTTCGTAAGAAGAGCAGAACAGCTGTCTGGAACTAATAGACGTGTTGTCACTGTTCAACCTGGAGAACCAAAATGTTTGTTCATCTTATGATACTAACACAAAGAGTGTTTGTATTCGTTCACTTTGCATTGTTTCGGGGCCGTCACCTGGCGGTTGTATTACCAACTGTTTCCCCGTCAATTCTTTGAATGGCAAGAACTGTTTCATCAATGCATGACATTGTAAATAAGATTCTCAGTGGGACATGTGCTTTCCGGCAGATGGTGTAAGAACACCTTGGTGTTACCACTAATGTGGTATATATACTGCCGGAGGTATGGGGATGTGATAATAGGGATTATCTTTAATAATTCCTATATTAAGTTATATAATGAAGTTGAAATAACATGCAAGTAAACCACAATGTGCAATACCGCTCTGTCAGCAATGTTATATCATTATGATACATCATACCATGTGAATATCGATCTGAATGAATGTTATGAAATTACGTATCAACGAGATGTAATCTCCATGAAGTATATTTAGGGAATTATTAGTCAGTGATAAATCACATACATATCAGTTATCATAAGGTATTACTTAGTCATTATTCAATCATGATCAGTCATTAGTTAATTATGAATCGTTTATCTACATATATGAGTGTTTCAATAATCTAATAAATCTATGATGATATAATTGCACCTTACCCCTACCAACCACAACCTTTAGAATCTAGCACATCAATATCACTTGGGGATCTACAGCTAGTTTGGTTATTATAGTATAAACAACATACTCACTTTGCAACCCCTTGGAAGTCATACGATAAGTCAGAGGATGCGATACCACAAGCAACTGCTATGGTGAGCAATTTGCCTCTAGCTGAAAGAGCAGATTTTAGTTGCGATAATAAAGTTACGTAATTTCTAACATCTGCTGTATTTCCACCTCTTTGATTAGGATACTCCCAATCAAGATCGAAACCATCAAAAGGATATTTATCCAGGAAAGACATAACATTGTTCACTAGATTGTTCCTCTTACTCGCTGAAGCACTAACTTTCGAATATTTTTCAGAACCTTCATTCCAACCTCCCATACTGACGAGTACTTTCAAGTTGGGGTTAGACTGTTTCATATTGATAATATTATTGATTTCGTGCAAACCATTAGCTTCCCAATCATCTAACAGATTTACTTCTCCATTCTCCCCCAATCCGACGAAAGAATATAGTATGTGTGTGCACATATGTGGGTCTACTTGTGATGAATCGAATTTACCATTACCTGGCCGGTATGTAGTCCAACTGGTGAAGTAACATATCACGTTCTCTACAATAGTGAATTGAAGTTAACGGAATAAAAAAAAGGTTTTGATTCAGAACTGCTAAATATCACTCAATAGCTGTTGGCTCTGATAATTTTTAAGGGTGATTGCTTCTCAGCTATAGTGTTTAGTGTATGCACAGTGTGAACTCTTTTATGGTCTTTCACCACTATTAATCATCTAAATAGATTCATTTTGAATATACGATGCGAAAAATTATATTAAGGCCTAATTAAGTAATAACAATTTTAGATAAATCTTAGGATTTGTGAACTTCTTTCTACAATCTCGACACGGTTATATTCAGCTGTGATGTTAATAATTCTTTTAATACAATTATTTTATTGTACTCTCGTTGTCACTTAGTGATCTGGAGTGAGGCCACCTCTATGTGCCCCATACTGTAAACGAGGTAAGATAGCATGATTTCAACTATCTGTCTCCCTTCTTCCAAAATCTTCATCCCTGATAGAGGAGATTGGAATAACGCTCGCCCTGTTGCCACCAGGCGGGCTTGTATGGTTTAAAGACATCTCCAGGATAGGTCCGGCTCCGAGAGCAGAAGTGTATTTGAAAAAGTCTAGCATCATTATATCAGTGACCCTAGGCGCGTACTGTATCTTTTTTTAGGCGGGGGTCTACACAATTTTGACTTCCGCCTTGGTAAACCTAACGAGAACTAAGTATATGAATATTCCAAACAAAAATAATAGCAATAATAACATGTGCTCGAATTATGAGGGAAATTGAATATAATAATAGACAAATCACAATCATAGTGAACAACCTAGCATTGCTTAAGGCACTGGAGTCATACACAATCACCTCACAATGTGTACTCGATTATGTGAAGGAGCTAACGGCACTATTAAAGAAACTCAATAGATAGACTGAAGCTGCCGTGGCACTCGCTAAAGTGGAGGTGAAACAACCCCTCAATGGATCAGAGCATTTCTCGCATAGCATGGTTCGAAGCAGAGCACCGTGCCTATTCCCCGTATGTCGCACTCCAAGCCACTAATGGGATACCTCTAGAAGCAACGAGTGAAAAATCTACTGATGTTCAGCAGACAAGAAATGAGGAATCGTGTTGCATTCCTGACCGGACACGTCCCATGCAACAAACATCTCTGCACGATAGATCTGATACATCAGCCCACATGGAAGAAGAGACAACCATGCATCTGCTGTGTCAGTGCACGGCATACGCGGTTGGTCGTCGAACATACCTAGGAGACCATAGAACTACGACCGAAGAAATCAGAAGTATCCCTTAGATCAGGCTACTGAATTTCATAGATAACACCGGACTGATGAGGAGATAGGGATATGTCAGGGCACGATAGGACACTAATGATCGCAGTGC
Source organism: Endomychus coccineus (assembly GCA_958510875.1). Classification (NCBI taxonomy): domain Eukaryota; kingdom Metazoa; phylum Arthropoda; class Insecta; order Coleoptera; family Endomychidae; genus Endomychus; species Endomychus coccineus. The sequence goes on from OY294068.1 coordinate 45,159,015, forward strand.
ACTGGGGCGTGAAGGGAGCAGAACCAACATTGCGGGGCGACTATGCAAGATTTCCCCTCTACGCAAAAAAAGTATATAACTAGGCATATAAATCTGCACAGAGAGCCGGCTCTGTGATCTCTGAAGTCACCCAGAGTGACATTAAGGCTAGTCGAAGAATGCAGAGATGCACTGGCCAAACTAGCCAGGACAAATAAAGTTCAACTCATCTGGGTCCCAGTCCCAGGACACAGTGGAATTAAAGGAGAAAATGATCGACAACCTGGCCGGGGGGGGGGATTGCCCGATACCCCTGTCTGGCCAGAGCCAATAGTCGCTTTATCAAACTGCGTGGAGGGGAGGGGGGGTTCACCCTTCTAGTCCAGCTGTACAAACAGTGGTTTGACTTCTGGTGGGAATCACCACGCATGAGGCAGGCCAAGCTCTTCATCAAAGAGTCTGTACCTAGGCTTCTAAAGGAACTCCTTCCTCAAAGCAGAAGCGACATTAGGGAGTCAACTGAAATCCTCACGAGTCGCTGTGGTCTTAACAAACACCTTCATATCATGGGCAACGCAGATAACCCTATATGTGGGCAATACAGAGATGTGGAAGACACTGCCTCACACATCCTGTTGGAATTCCCAGGTTTGACATTTCTCAGGCAACGTTATTTCGGCAAAGCAGAACTTCTTCTAGAGGAACTTATGGAAACCAGCGTAAGCAATATTCTGGGTTTCTGGCATGCCATAAACCTGCTAGAATAGAATAGTCTACTGATCATGGGGCGCACAATGGATCCAATCAAGCGGCCTAAGTGCATCTAGGGGTTGAACCCTTAACCTTTACTGATGATGATCATGGTAATGTTAGTTAACTCCTTATAGTATTACAAGGAATTAGGTTAATCTTGAGTTTCACGTTTCGATATTTTATTGATATCTTCATCAAAAATTGATTTGTTTATTAATATTTCCATGTACTTTAGAACAACAAAATGCGCCAGCAGACGACTTGTCTATCAAAATCCAATAAAATTACACTAAACTTTGGATCTGTTAAACTGTATTATGAGAAAAAGTTAAGATTCTATGAAGTACTACATATGGCAAATTATCAAATTGATTAGAAACATGAAACAGATTAAATTTGCTCTGCTTTATTCATTAGCTAAATACTTACCTAATGCCATTGTATTTTTACGTTTCTAGTGAGTTCAATATTTCCATGGATTTGATGACATTTCAATATGTCATATAAGGCATTATTCTACTATTACTTTTTTTCTAGATAGCTGAGAGATTATATGGAATTAAAAAATCTTTTAGATAACCCTTAGCAAAATGTTTTTCCTTGTTGCTAAATTATTTGAAGGAAAACATTATACAAGACTCATGGTTGATCCTTCATTTATTATTATAAAAATGAGGATGGTTTCATAATAGACCTTTAGAAATTTTAGAGATGTATTATTGAATGATGTCATTAATTAGTAAACCTTAATAACAATAGGCTTGTTTATAAATTAAATGATAAAATACGTTATCAAAGAATGCAGAACCACTAAATAAAGTTTTCATTCTACTGATTATATTAGAACAATCCAAGAATCTCACCTGCACTACCAATGGTCGCCAACGCTGCGAATGATACTAGAATTATGAGTAACTTCATAATGAAACATTGATGAACTACCTGACAATTTCTGCTTTATATATCGGCAAGTTTGAAGAGTTTTCTACCTTATCTCATTCATGTTTATATAAATTTGAAGTTCAATGATAAAAAATTTCAATTCGATTGTAAATCAATCTTAAAATTCGGAAGTGAACGAAATGTTTTGAAATAAATCCTTGAAGGAGCTGTTTATTGACAAGGAAAATCCGCTTTTCAGTATGTGAGTTTCCGATAGATTTTATGTCTAAATTAGGAATACCTACCTACGCGTAGTATGAAAGAAGTATTGCAATCGATCAAAAAAAAAATTCCTGATTTGAGCAAAAATAACGGTTTCGAGCCTTTCTGAGCCCAGAGTTTTGGTGTTAATGTAGAGAGGAATCTTTTATTATATTTATTTTATTTTTCAGGGAAACCAGTGTAGGTACCTATTGTTCTTCATACATTTTATAAATTGTCCTCCTTATAAATCTAAATCATACTCGTCAGTACTTCTGAATGAGCCAGAGTTATGTCGCTTTTTTCTAGGAATAAAAGGCTTTACGACTATATATTTTACCGAAGGTGAAGAAGTACTTGTTAAAGCAGACGTTTCGACTCAATCATCACTTGAATTAAAATCTCTTTTTAGCAAAGATTGATATACATTTCTAATTATTTGTTTAGCATCTGAAAGTGACACTACAAGATGCTCCAATATCAGCACCAGCCCAAGGACGTCACAGCTTAAATCTATCGATATTTTTTTCAATTATACAATAAGTATTATTTATTACCTTGTGAAAATTCCAAAGATTGTATAAAGTGCTGATAGCGTTTCTTCACACTGTATCTTATCTAACACGCTAATTTGTCAGGTAGGAACATTTTAGTCATTAAAATTAGCCTTCCTACTACTAATACTAGTAACCGTTGTTGTGCTTTATAGCTTTATAGTTATGATGTGAATAAAAGGGATAATACATTACTGATAATAGCCCATGTTTTCTAAAGCGTTTGAGGAAGCACTTAAAGGAGATATCGGTAAACATTGCAATTTGAATTAAGAAACGGACACTATACCATACTGATAAAAAGTTGTCAACATGATTGTAACCTACCCTGGGAATTTACCAATCTTCCCTTCCAAGAACATGCTAGTTGTAAATCGGTACTTGCCCGACCCATTCTTCGACTTTTCTGAGAATTTGAGAATGGTGCAATCGAAAATGCTCTGCCAGATGCTCTTATGTAAATAAAGTAACAAGTATATCATATATATGAAATTAGAGAAATGTAAGAATAAATTAAACATATGGTATAATATGGAATTTCGGTTAAAATATGCTAAAAAATTACAATTCTGCCAATTTATGCAAAGCTTGCATGTATATGGATGGTGTATAAAATTCGCGTCATAGTTATGACGAAAATAAAAGCGATAATACATTACTGATAATAGCCCAGGAATCTACCATGTTTTCTGAAGCGTTTGAGAAAGCACTTAAAGGAGATATCGATAAACATGGCAATTTGGATTTAGAAACGGACACTATATTATCTACTATGGCCGTACATCATTGATCACACATGTGTCGAAAAGTTTTGAGAGGAGAATACGTACATGCTTTGTCTTACGATCTAACCAAGGCCTTTTTTTTTAAATATTCTGTATCCATTAGGACAAAAATATATATTCTGCCGAATCTCAGTGTGCGTTGTTGTGCTTTATTGCTTTATAGTTATGGTGAAAATGAAAGCGATAATGTATTACTGATAGTAGCCCAGGAAATATTAAGTTTAATCTCAGTTTGCATAGACCAAAATTACAAACAGGACACCGGACTTCCCATGCGATCGCCATCATCTCATTTACTAGCAGAAATATTCATGAAAATCAAATACTTAATTCAAAATTCTAGAACATGTTTGTATCGCTATGTTGGATAAACGGAATCATAAATATCGCTATACATAACTGTTATGATATATGGATATGTTTAGAATACTTCAAAATAAACCTAATAAAAAGTGCTAAGCCTTATTTAGCCATAGATTAATAATAATACTGAATATAATTTCGCATGTTTGAGATATTTAGGTCAACACCCAATTCAAAAATATCTTAGTTTCTTGAAAACCAGAATTAAAACGTCGCCTTTACAACAACGAATAATCTATTCTTATATATTGATAATTCTAAATCTGAAAAAGATAAATTGAAGAAATTTGGAGTTTGTAGGCTGAGGTGTGATGACTGTTGTCCCTTGTACATACGTAGGACAAACTGGACGTTTCAGTGTAAGGTTACTAATTACGAGAATCGATTATCTGGAACAATTTCACCCTCAATCCCGATATCATACATATTTAGGAAAATATCAATATTCTAAAATCAATAGAAATTTTAAACCATCAGAAAATAGATACTAATATAATCTTAAATGACCAAATCGATAGCTATAATTCAGCACTTGTCAACAATTTTGTCAATAAACTTCCAAACAAACCATTTTCTTCCATCATCCCTATATTTTTACCACATTTACATTGATTTCTAATATTTTAAAGACAATAATTACAGTCATTTGATGATAAAATAAGAGGTTACCTGGAAAGTTTTCCGAGAGTTTTGAAAATTGGTGATTTCAGAGATTTCGACATGCTCTTTTCGAATTTCTACTTTGCCACCTCGTATTTTCGCCGCCATTTCGGGAAAATGGCACCTAAAAAACGTTTTTCGTTGATATCTCCTTTCCGACTCATTTTACGATAAAAATAGTTATGTAATAAATTAAACTAGAGAAAATTTCCTATAATTTATGTAGATACCTTTTTTTGGTATAATGAATAGTTTTAGCGTACGAGCGGCTCAAATTCTACCACAACACGAATTTTCGCCAAAAAACTAATTTCCACACCACCATGAGGTAGAGTAAGTGGCGCGTTTTTTTTATCGTGGTATCCCCAGTAGGGCTAATCCACACGCAATGTACTATTACAAAATTTTGCACATTCTTCTTCTCTTCGCTATCTTTGATGGACCAGGAGTTGCGAGTTCATCGTCTTCAACACCAAAAGAAACGCCACAGATAGAAATTTCTTCCACATCATCCGCAATGGGATTATCATCTTCGTTGTAATCTTCTTCCTCGATTTCATCATATGTTTGCTCGAGAACAGTCTCATTTTCTTCCTCTTCATGAATATCTTGTGATGGAACTTGCGAATTATTACAGGAACCATTGCAATTCGTGCATATAATGGAGCACTTTCATCCAGCCTTTCTGCATCCACAGGCTCTCTCACATGCTTTTTTTGCATTTGCAAGAAATTAGTTTTAACAAGGCTTCCGGAGCTGGGGGCTCTAGTGTGGTGACAGGAAGTAGGCCATTCTTGCTTTTTTTCCATCCCCATTGTACTGCATTTTGTTCAACTCCATACCACTGCTGAACCTGGTGATAGGTTCGGAAGGAATGTTGTCGTGCTGCTGCTTCTGTCGGTGGTAGCGATGAAATATTAAATTTGTTTTCAGATGAAGATTTTGTGAAGCATACTATAGTTGTTCAACGGCATACTTTCTACGTCACTGTAACCGTACAATGCAAGAAGGAAGCGTTCTCCAGCTTTAGCAATGATATCTGGATCAGCATTTGGGTTTTTGAATACCTGGACAACCTCATTTAATTCTGGGTTTTTTCGAAGTACATTAACACATTTTATTTTTCTTTTATTAAAGAATGCTGATGTTGTATCACAGCCACTAAAGGCGTGCAAGAATAATATGTGATCTTCGGCTGTTTTATCCTTGATACTTTTTGTCGAATATATTTGTTTGCAAATTTTCCCTTTTCCTGGTTTGATATATATGTTTGAACGTGTAGATAGAGCCGTCAAAAGAATAAGAAGATCCACATCTTCGCCGACAACTATAACGGTGTCGAATGTGGATGAAACGCTGATTGCTGTATTGATTATTAGGGCATCCGCATCTTCCGTGGCTTGTTGCCTAGGAATTTGTCTTGTGACATAGTTGGGATCATTGTCTCCTCAAAAAGTATGTCTACTGAAGTAGTTTTCCGTGATCGTCGATATCGCTCCGCATATTTGGTACTACGGTTTGCTACATCTTCCGGATATCCGTCAAATACAACAATGGCATTCGATGTATAATTCGATTGAACAAATAATACGTAGTTATTGCAAATAGATGAAAATGATTCACCGCGATGCCAAACGAGTCGGTGCAATAAGTACCACTATCAATCTCAGTCCTTCCAAGAGTTTGCTCTTGTTGTCCTTTCTTCGAACACTTGACTTATGAAAAGTTTCCAATCCTTTTTCCTTCACTTCCTTGCAATGGATTTTCACAAATAAAACAGTTCACTTCCTTAGAATCCATGGCTCTAAAAATGCGAACTACACTGTTTAACGATAAAGGTGTACTGATGATTCAGCCAGAATACTTGAATTCTGTGGGCAGATGTTTCGTAGAAGAAGAAGTGAGAGAGGGGGGCCCGACACAAAGGCGGCTTTTTCTTTTATACACGCGATGGACTCTACAGGCCGTAGTAAGACGGTTTTTCAATGTATAATTTGCGTTAATATACGAAAAACACGTGTAGGTGTAGATGTATGTTGGTTTGTGACACTGGTACGCTAAAACTATTCATTATACAAAAAAAAGGTTATCACATAAATTATAGGAAATTTTCTCTAGTTTACAGAAAGAAGATATTATCGAAAAACGTTTTTTAGGCGCCATTTTTCCAAAATGGCGGCGGGAGCGGCAAAAATACGAGGTGGCAAAGTAGAAATTCGAAAAGAGCATGTTAAAATCTATGAAATCACCAATTTTCAAAACTCCCGTAAAACTTTCCAGGTAAAACTACCAAATGACTGGACTATTAAGAAAATGTTACAGTGTGGTGAAACAATTTGTTAGCAGTAATTAAACATTGTTACAAGCTTTTGTGTAAATTCTCCAACTTCAGAAAGTTTCTGAATAATTTTACACTGTAAACGCAGAACCATACCCAAGCAACACGGATATTTATGGTTGAATGTTAACCATGTATAAGCGATAAAATATCCGCACGATAAACGTGAAAATACGCTTACAATACAATACTTGTGAACCGTTATGAAACACGTTGATTACTTGTTGAAGAAATACGCTTCTATTTAATATCAATTGTAGTATTAAAAGTACTTCAATAGGTTTACTAAACATTCATCATGTAGATCACTTTATTACTAATGAGGGTAAAAAGAAACGCGCTGAAACGATTGCAAAATATAATTAGTGCATTATATGGATAAACTACAAATAAAATGAAATGAAATATATTATTATACCTAGTATAAAGAATAAACACTACTTATTGACATTATTGTTACTAAATACGCCCATGCACACTGAACTGCTGTCCCAATAGTTTTATCGGTGAGCTCACCATGGACAGCCGAGCTGCGGCCTTGGAGGCATACCTTCGCAGCTTCTGGAAGCTAATACAAATATTAATATTAGGGTACTCTCGCCAATTTGAATGCATCTTAAACTTAGAATTCTATAACATATACCTAACCTACATGGCATAAAATACAAAAGAAATTAACATAAAAGCTTCAATGGACCAAAACAAATGTTAATAACAGCAATTGAAGCTGCTGAAACTTTAGCAAACAATAGATAAATTTAGATCCTGAGATATGATCACACAATAATAATTAATTATTGTAATGAAACTTACCAGTCATCATTAGAGATACGATGTCACAAAATAACAAAACAATCATAAATGATAGAACAATACTAACAAAATGAACTATAATACCGTCATTAATTATAATATGATTTGTGAAACAGAACAACTTCCCTATTTGTGGCTGTACCCGCGATCGGTAATAATTGTTGTGTTGTCATACACGGTAGTGGCTCTGGTACGATCACGTGATAAAATCGTAGGAGGCTTAGGCGAACGGAGGAAAGCAATTTATATGGAAAGACGGCGATAGTGATGTGCTTAGTAGTTACTTTTAGGTAACAGTTATAACTGTTACTGTTATTTTGAAATAACAGGTTACATTTAACAGCTACTAAGTAACAGGTCATAATTATTCCGTGACTACACCAGTACGCATGTTACCAACCAAACAAGTTATCTACCTTGAGAAGTAGGGTATTATCATCGCAACAAATGTGTTAAATCACAATGAGAGTTGCCTGACAATGAAAAGAGACGGAAATAAGAAATATTCGATATCATTATATGCATTTCGCATAAGTCTGTCTCAAATAGAAATTCATATTATTTCTACTTGAGAGAGATAGACTTATACAAGCTAGCATATATATGTCTCCTAAAGTTCACTTTGGGCCCATAGCCTCGACGGTCAATATGAAAGATGTTATATTTACATCGCACTCAATTTATTTTTAAATGTTGAAAGGATCATCATAATTGAATTAGGACAGATATCATTGAAAACTCGATTACTTAGATATTTTTATTGCATTTTCTATGCTACAAAATACAATAAATAAAATAAAATTGCACTTAAGCATAATTTATCCGCAAATTAATAATAATACAAAATCAAATTTTACATGTCTAACATATTTAGGTAAACATTCACTAAAAATATCTCAATTCCTTAAAAAACAGAATAAAAACGTCGCCTTTAAAACAACAAATAACCTATGCTCGTATATTAATAACTCGAAATCTAAAAAAGATAACTTAAAGAAATCTGGAGTTTACAGACTGAGATGTGATGACTGTAGTGCTTTGTACATAGGACAAACTGGACGCAGTTTCAGCGTAAGGTTCAATGAACATTTGAGAAGTTACAGGCTCAAAAAAGAAGACTCTAATTACGCAAATCACCTGTTAGAACATAACCACAATTTCACCCTTAATCCTGATATTCTACATATTCAGGAAAAAGGACATAAACTTAATATATTAGAATCCATAGAAATTTTGAAACACGCAAAAAACAATAATAATGTAATATTAAATGATCAAATCGACACATATAATTCACCGCTTGTTAACAATTTTGTAAACACACTCCCACCATTATCCATCCCCATCCCTCAATTTGCACCACATTCTGATCCCTGATATTTAAGGACATACTTTTAGATTTAGCTTTAGTTGATAACTCCTCGCTTTGATAATGCCACAGTGTGGTGAAACAATTTGTCAGCATTTTTAAATTAAATGTTAAAAGTTTTGTGTAAAATTTGAGTTTTATTCTCCAACTTCTGAAGTATTATGAATTTACACTACGTAAACGCCGAAACCATAGATATATAAAATTGCACTAGATCTAAAAATATAAGACCGAGAGACAAGACCTCTAGGATAAGGACAACCAGTTCAGAACTAATAATATTTATATGACTATACCATTTTGTATTCTGATACTTTTATAACTTCTATGCTTCTGTAGTCTGTTATAACTTAAGTAACAGGTAACAGCATATTGTTGGTAGCAGTGATATATGGGAGCAGTGAATTTCCAGTAACAGTTACAAAATCACTGTGACTGTTATTTCGTCCCATCACTAGACGGCGATGATTATCCTATGGCGTACACGTTTATTCACAAGGAGAAGGTTTCGTGGAGTATATGATATACCACCCATAAAAGATATTTAATATTCTGAGAGCCATTTTAGGGCCGAATAATGCTGTATAACTCAGAGAAGCACCTACTAAGTATTATTATTTCTTCTAAGCTCGTGAATTTACAGAAAGTCCGTAATGAAATAGTGAACCAAATACGTGTAGGTACTACACGCTGCAAAACATATTCGTTATTTATATTCGTATAATAAATATACCATAACCAAAAAATTACCAAAATATCGTTGATTACGCGTTAAACTACATATAATGCTCATTGACGTCCTGCTTGGGTAGATATATGGATTCAATATTTTAAAAGTTTCCCAAGCAATGAAAATTTGTAAATTTCTTAAAAAATATTTTCCCCGAAATATTGTAATTTGGTAAATGTTGTCTTTCGAATTTGGTTTCTCTAGTTTAGTGGTTTACTTCACTTGGATTCTACTAATCTGTACTGAAGCTGTTCTTAGATGACTCGTGCATTCGACAAATGTTCGCCAAGAGGGCTCATACGAATAACGTTTGAGAGGTCAACTTTGCGGAATATTCGTTACTCGTGGTCTTCCCGTAGTTGTCGATTAACTAGCGCGAACCTTACTACGACTACCAAAGACAACCGTTGCCAAACATCCAGATGGTGTGGGAAGGTAAGCTCATATTTGGGTGAATGCCGATTATTCGCATATTCGCCGTATGCACGATTTGTTGGGATCAGCTTAACATAGGAACCGCGAATAGTTATTGAACAATTACATCCCTGCGTGTTACAGATTTATTCATGAAATCTAAAAAGACCAATATGGACAAACTGCGTCACATATAGCCCAGCATGAAAAATGGAATAGCAGGCAGCGGTATCAATAAAAAGACGATACTGATCAGTTGACTTATTATAGGTTAGGTGAATATCGATTGTATCTACCATGTTTTCTTAAGAGTTTGACTCTCCTGTTGTAGATGTGGGGAAACAGGGCATAGCCGAACCAACTGTCGGAATCCGGCGAAGTTGTTTTGTTCAAGATGTCGCCGCCCGGAGTAATGTCAAGTACTAGGATGGCCAATGGTAATTTGGTATCTAGTACTTCCGCCTATCGGGCGGTGTGGTGAGATTGAAGCCGAGTGCGTACACTTAAAATCGTTAATACCGGATATGATTATAGGAATGGAGATTTTGAGCTCCGGATTACTTACAATACACCTACCGTCCGGAGGAGTTTATTTTAAGGACAATAAAAATAGTGAATAATTGTGATTGTACCTTCTTCTAAACATTACAAATTGTCACTAATATATAGCAAAAAACTTCATTCAATAATGATACATGGATTTTACAGGAGAACCACTGGGGTGTACCTGAAGGATCCGTAATCGGGTCTATATTATTCCTAATATTTGTAATTACTATAAAATTGCGAGCTTATTCTATTCACCGATGACATAACTAAATGAAATATTACTATGATTACTGACCGCTGTTACCCAAAACTCAGAAGCCTTTCTGATTGGTTCAGTGCAAATAAGTTGAATTTGAATGAATCCAAAACACAAAAGTTATATTTTACATTAGAATAGTATCAATTGACCCTAGTATCTTACATACTCAGAAACTCTCCTTAGTTTAATCATTGTAATCACCAAAATAATATCAAGTAACATTTATTTACTGAGAAATTAGAAAAATTATCTTTATCATACCTCCGTTCAAGTTCTTTTGCCATTACTCATTCACATTTTTATATGGTATTACTCTTTAGGGCCACTCTAATATATCCCTCAAGTGGTGATGTGATATCTTATTAAAAGGAAAAACAATATTTAAATTTAATTATCAATATAAAAATGACGATAAAACACTCGTAGTAAAATTCTCTATAGTAATACTGACCACATCCACTTTCACGTTGGTTACTACCGAACAATATCTGATAAAATATGTGTAAAACCTGCAATCATATTTCAAGATAGTACTTGTAATGTCCTTAGTGCAACTTTTCTGTATTGATATAAGCCTATTATTCCCTTTACACATTCCCTCAGAAAGAGTAACTGTGTGAAAATTGTGATCTCTGGAACGTGGTATCTATTATAATTAGGCTGAAACTAATCCCAAATTCAATAGAAGCGAAACAATAATTATTGTTATTTTAGATTGTCATCCCTTGATAAATTTGAATCAAATTAGATTATAGATACGGAATCTGTTATATTCTTCAATCACACAGTACGTGACTTTATTTATGCTGATAAAATTTGAGTGTTTATGAAAATATTGTTTTTGTGGAACCTTTTGAATATTTTGTTATCTTGGCAATAGAAATTGATTGAATGTAAATAAGTGTTGATTTTTTTTAGCAATTATGAATAATAGAACTTTTAGGCGGATAATCTAGAGATTGTCTCCCACCTATTTACTTGTTATTTATATAGTCCAGTCAAAAGGGTGAAAAACATCTAAAATTTTATAGACCGCACGAAAATGCGAAATTCTTTTTGCATCGTGTTCAGGATGGCTTACACATCATAAGTCAGAAAGAAAAGGAAGCTCGTGGTTATTGCTAATAATAAACAATGAAAAACCGTTTTCAATTAACAACTGGAATGTCTTTTATAACAAATAGAATATCTCGGGTTCTTTTAATACAAATTTTTGAAATTTCAGAGGTTTTTGGTCCGTTGAACTTGGATCTGAAGTCGGAAAGCGGAAAATCCGGCCCATTTTCTGGAAAACCGGGAAAATTTTACCAAATCTTAGCAACAAACAAAATTTTTTCTCGGACTGTGGTATTGAAATAATAAGATGTCATGATGTGTTTCGATACAATTTTCACTGAAAGAAGGAAAATTCTAGGGAATTGGTGAAGTTCTAATCATATGTTCTCGTGGTCGCTGAGTATTATTTTATGATCCATTTGTTAACTGAAAATTGTTTTCCATTGTTTATTAACACTAATAATCATTAGCCCCCTTATTTTTGACTAACGATGTGTAAGCCATCCAGGACACGATGCAAAAAAAATGTGCATTTCCGTGTGGTCTATAAAATTTGTAATGACCCCTATTTTTTCACACTTTCGACTGCACTAATAATGTACCTCTCCATCGAAGGAAATCTGATATCATTTCAGCTCAGCGTGACAGCATAATAAGTTGTCATACGTAACTGCGATCAATAAAACATCATTAAATTGGATATACCTAATAACAACTATCTTGTTCCGAAAATCTATTTGTTTTTGTATCCATATTTTGGACCCAAGTTGAAAATTTAAGTAGATTTGGTACAAGTAAAATGCATCTTAACACCCTTCGAGTATTCTCGAGAATATGCCAGTAGAAGTAATGATCCTTTCTTCGACGTTTCAAATATTCATTATGTGTTGAAAGTATGGTAACTTGTTGTGAACCCTGGAATGTTATTAGTAACTATATACTCTTAAAAAAAAGTTCGTCTTCATATTTCTTCGGAAGCGATTCTTCGAAAAAATTTCGTCGACAAACAGTTCTTCGAAAACCATTTCTTCGAATTACCCTTTCTCCAAAAAACTATCTTTGGAAGGACAGTTCTTCGAAGATAAAATTCCACTAAAGGGTAGGCAGGATACGACTGGCATCGAAACTTGTATGCCAACCTTCCACAGCATTATTTGTTTTGGCTAATCCACTGAGATCTGTATCATAACAATTCCACATCGTGTGTCGAAATAGTGGAACTCGCCGATGTGGCTGTCTCGTGGGTAGTCCTATCCAGGATCGAAATAGTCGATCACATTCTGGGCCTCCGCAGGTAAAGTGTGAGGGGAACAATATTTGAAAAGTCCCTTTCATGTGTCTAGCAGGCATTAATTACTCTTCGGGGTAGAAAATCCACTTGTTATTGAGAGACACAGGTATTTCCATAAATTAGTATTAATACCCACCTTTCATTATTTCCAACCTGTTCTTTTCAATTTTCGAAGCAGAGTGATGATTTCTAATCATCTTTGATGAACAAAGCAATGAAATAAAATAATTAGTCATTGTCATCGTGATAGATAATCCATTTGTTATTGACACAGATAATTTTATAAGTACGTATTAATACTTATCGGAGAAGAAATTGCCTACAAGGGTGCACTTCAACTGAAAGTTTGATCTCAAAATTTTATTTTTGGAGAGCTGTTCTTCGGAGAATAGATTTTCGAAGAACTGTTCTTCGAAGAATAGATTTTCGAAGGACTGTTCTTCGAAGAATATTTTCTTTGAAGAAATGTTTTTTCAAAGTATTACTTTTAGAAAAACTGCTTTTGAAGAACTTACCTAGAACCAATTGAAATAGCGCCTGTATAACATATTCATTAACTACTTCAAGGGCTAATAAACTATAAGGGGTTCACAATGTGGATATATTATAACACTATTGATGGGGAATATTCACCCTTATCCACTAGAAATACTTAGTTCACTCTGATGATGGCTACTTGGTAGCCGAAAGGTCCTCTGTACTTTAATAGTATTTCTAGTGAATAAGGGTGATTATTTCTTATCAATTGAGGGCTACTTCAACATTCTGACGTTATTCCAAATTTGTAGAATACAGTGCTCTCAAATTCAGAGAATATCCAAATGTCAAAGTTGGGATACTGCAAAATTTGGTTCGGTTTTGAATGTACCCAATTATTCCTTATATATTTGAGAATGTGAACCGAATGGAATAGATAAAATAATAGTCTCTAATTATCAAATGGATGAGGATATACGACACTTAACTTGTTATGTTAAGAAAAATTGTTCATGGCTTTGAGAGCATTATTGTCGCATATAATGCAGACTATTTTGTATCCAATTTGTTCTAATTTCAAAATAATTGACAGCATTTACATTTACTATGGTATTACTACGAGAATCTTGTTCCGTTATCGTTGTTACCATGCAATCTTTCACAGGGACCGCCGATATCCATTGTTTCCGTAGTCCGGTACATTCGAACTTTTGAGCCATTGTTGTAATTCCCTTGCAGTCAAGATCATTTATTGGGCACGACTAATTATCAACCAATCAAAACAAGTCCGGAGCTTCTAGATCGCTTGATTGGGTCGATTGTTCGCTCATTTATTTGGCAAGGGTAATTAACTAGCAAACGTCAATGAACAGTACGTACAACACAAAACGTTGTAAGAACCAATATAAACATTCACTTAGGAGGCCATTTTGCAACGCACTTTAGTCGTTCATAATACTGCTATACACATTTATGTACAGGTAAAAATACGTTCCAATCATGCGAGAACACCTTGAGAACATGTGTAACATATAATTTTCTACAAGAAAGAGTTTAATTGTAATGTTAATCACCTGTCACAGCAATACCGATGACGCACCATTAACATTGAACGATTACAGTCGTATGCTACGTATCTTCTAAAAGCCTCTTGTTGATGACTTCTTTTGGACTGAGCCTTCAGATCTTGTACTATAGAAGGTACTGACATAATTTGATGGCATGTATTTATGCTTGAAAAATAGTTGCTTAAGCGCCGAGACTGACATATAGTTCTGCCTTCGGGCTGCAACCTCTATCCGGGTAGTTTTGGAGCAGTCTGTGAACCAAGATACCTCAATAGGTCGGTTCTATTCCGGATTCATTCATCTCTTTAGGAGGATCATGTTAAAGGGCAGGTTGACGTTTTTGATATTTCCTAGAATGCTACGATTTTTCAGGTCTTCCATCAGTCTATTCCGCTTCATAATGCCTCCTTGTGGCCTGGCAGCGCTTACTTGTGTAAGCCTGTATGTTTCCTATTTGGTCTCTCTCTCCAAATAAATATGAAGAGGAGGTAAATCAAGTAGGATTTCTATAACAGTCATTAGTGTAAAGCAAATGTCTCCAGTGATGGCCAGGCATGCTTATCTTTGTAAGTTAGTAAGTTCAGTTCTGGTCGTTCGCTGTGATGTTTTCAACCATCATACTATGGCGCCATACGTTGACATGGATCTCGCGACCATGACGTACAGCCCAGTATATTTGTTTGGGGTTGGCGCCATAAGATGTTCCACATATGCGTCTGCATGTCCATGGGGACATAATATAGCCTTGTCAATTCTAGTTCATTTAAAAACTTTCTGCAAGAACGTAAAAGTTACGAATTCTTATGGAATGATAAAACAAAACTGTGACTCCTTGATCGTGGTAAGAGATCATTAAAAGTCGCTATATTGAGATCACCCGAAGTTTTCTAGCCATTCTGAGTATTCGGTATCAATCACGTAGGATTAGTTCGCCCTATGAATCCCCAGTGATGTTTGAAAATAATACTAGTCATACCAAATATGAGAGGTTCAGCTTCAGTTATAATATAATGTAATCACCAGCTCATCTCCGCCGGATTATCATCCGACTGCATACAAAAGACGTTATCTATTTCTGAGTGCGCCCTTCATTTTATTGTAATGCTGGTGCTTGAATCAACATTGATAGTTAATTGTGATTATATCTCAAATTCACTATAAATAACACTAATATCTCATCTGTTCTCAACAGTTTGTTGGAATATTTGGAGTTCATAATGTTTTTTGCATTTATTTTAGTGTTCGCGTTTACTGGTGTATTCTACGTTCCAACTCATGGAGCTGATACAAGTAAGTTTTTTGTGTGTTGATAAATACAAATTCAGAATTCGCGAGCCACCGTTTTCAAAGGCTTTTTTCATATTTAACTTTGGAAAGTTGGAGAATTAAACTCAAATTTACACAAAAATTGTACATCTATATTAGAAATAATGCTGACAAATTGTTTCACCACACTGTGGCATTCTCAAAGCTGGGAGTTATCAACTAAGGCTAAATCTGAAATAATAAATTAAATATTAGGAATTAATCTGAATGTGGTACAAATTGAGGGATGGAGATACACAATGGTTTTGGTGAGATTTTATTGAAAAAAAAATTGTTGAAAAGTGTCAAATTATCAATTTGGTCATTTTATTATGTTGCTATAGTTTTTTTAATGTTTTATAATTTCCATAGATTCTAGAATATTATGTTCATGTCTTTTTTCTTGAATATGTAAAATATCGGGATTAAGGGTGAATTTGTGATTCTGTTCCAATAGGTTTTCAGCCTGTAAATTCTACAAACACTGACAAAAAATATCTCAATTTCCTAAAAACAAATCTTCAAATCAACAAATAAATGTACTCATATATTAATAATTCAAAATGTATAAGAAATAAATCAAATAAATCTGGAGCTTACAGGCAGATGTGTGATCAGTGTAATGCCTTGTACATAAGACAAACTTACAGACTCAAAAAATGGAACTCTAATTAGGCTAATCACCTATTGGAACATAATTGCAATTTCACCCTT
Organism: Endomychus coccineus; assembly: GCA_958510875.1. Taxonomy (NCBI): domain Eukaryota; kingdom Metazoa; phylum Arthropoda; class Insecta; order Coleoptera; family Endomychidae; genus Endomychus; species Endomychus coccineus. Next base: position 45,175,634 of record OY294068.1, read on the forward strand.
AATCCCGATATTCTATATATTCAAGAAAAAGGACATAAAGCTGATATTCTATAATCCATTGAAATTTTAAAACGTTCAAAAAACAATAGTAACTTAATATTAAATGACGAAATGTATAATTCATCACTTCACCACATTCAGATTGAATCATAATATTTAAGGATATAATTTTGGATTCAGCTTAAGTTGATAACTCCTTTGCTTTGGAAATGCCACACTGTGTTGAAACAATTTCTGAGCATTATTTATAAATTAAATCTCACAAGTTTTTTTTAAATTTTACTTTAATTCTCCAACTTCCGAAAGTCAAAAATGAATGTACACTACGTAAACGCCGAAGCCACAGTTATTTCATAATTATTTATTTGGGATATTTATATGTAGAAAATGTGTTCGGAGATTGAACAGACAGTAATAGATTAGATCTACTGACCATCTGTGAAACTTGTACAGGGTGTTCCATCTCAGACGAGCCACCCCGTATATTTCTTATCCCATAGTGAGTGGAAAAATCTCCCGAAACATGTCGAATGACTTGGTTTGGGGGACATCTTTTGAGGTATATTTGAGGCTTGAACGAGCAACCCCCTAATAGGGGGCGCTTCAACCCCTCAAAATTGAATAGGGGAGAGGGGTTGAGTGATGAGTCATTTGAAAGGTCTTGGAAGCCTCTTTACAACGGTGTATGAAAAACGTAAATTTGATGAACCGTTTTTGCCAAAAATCAATTTTGTTGCTCGAATGCGCCACGTTGAATATTTTGGTTATTTATACAATGTACAAGCTCATTTTTATTAAGCTTTTTTTACAAACTTAAACAATCTTCAAAAAATCACATTCGTAAAAAAAATGAATCGTGTTGTCATGCTTACGATGAAAAAAATTAAATCTGCGTGTTTAAATCAAATGTTCAAATTGTCCTCCATTGACTTCCATACAAAATAATACATTCTCTCAAACTAATAAATGAAAAAACAGCATGTATATTCCTCAAAAATGAAATATAGACTATATTGGAATTCAGAGAATCGTGTAACCCAACATTAAAAAAACATAAAATACTAACATTTTCGAGCTCATATAGCGGATGACCTATTTCAAGTAATCCTCTGGAATATGTCGAGAAATATGCATCGGAGAAAACAATTTACCATAAATATTTGATGGTTGTGAGAGGGGTATCCGATTCTGTCAAAATTGTACATCCTCACTCCCCTCATTGTGTGTAGGGGGGAAACTTTGGAATATTGAATAGGAGCTCCCACTTCTTATCACAGATTCTGATAGGTCGTCAAAAATTAAGTAAGATTGATTCATCGGAAGAATTCTTTCTACTTCTGATAGATGGCGCAAGAATTGCCAAAACGTAAAAGTCGTAGAGACAATCGATGAATAACAACATTAAACTGTGGTAAAACAAAACTTCCTTGCCTTCCGCTGCAATGGGGCCGGAAGTGAGTCAACTCAATTTTGGAAAATCAATGTGAACATTTAGAATTTCGTTCTTTTGATAAAGCTATTGGTAATTTGTTCACCATTGAAATGGTTAAGATTAATTTTCCACCACTTTATGTTCTCACAATTCTAGGGCCATCTATGAGGAATTAAAAAAAATTTTAGCAAGCCCTACTCAATTTTTGACGATCTGTAAGAACCTGTAATAAAAATGTAAGGTTCCCTCTTACTATTTCCCCAAGGGTATGGGAGAAGAATTTTCCCATACCCTTTCTTCCATCCGATGCACATTTCTCGAGATATTCCGTGGGATTATATAAAATAGGTCACCCGGTATATTGTAGATCTTAACATATGTGAATCACGTAATAGTTTTTAAATCTGAGAAAATGTTTCACGAATATAATGCTCAACATGGGAAAAATTTAGAACATACAACGGCAACGCATAAATTAGCATTGTTTATGTCGTTTCATCACATCGGTACTGCTCTATAATAAATTCCCTTGAAATATGATAAAGAAGTTATATAAAAAAAATTACCAGGAGAATGAACGATTTGCTTTTTATTCGTTCGGGGAAAATACATAAATTCAAGTTAATTATTATCGAATGAGTTGTTATAGTATAATTCTGGAACTAATATAGACTCTTAGCTGACCTAGCAGGAACACCTCGAAAATCGAGTGAGGAAGGCCTCTGTGTTCGTTTGGCCGTGCAGAAGAACTTTCTGCAGCACATGGGGATTACAGCCAAAGATTCTGCATTGGATCTATACTGCTGAGATCAGGTCTATGATCACTGAACCGACTGCAGAGGCTTGCATGCGTGGGTATATTGAGCGATATGAGATCGTATCCAACAAGGGTCTTTAAAGCTCTTCCAGGATTACCACCTCTACACTTATATATAACAGCTGAAGCCATGAGAACGGCGTATAGGTTAAAGGGCCTAAAAATGCACTACGCTTGTGGACACTCAGCGACTTCTCCCAAAATCCTCATCCCGGATTGAGGAGATTTGAGTAACGGAACACTCACCCTACTGCCACCAGATGGGCTCGTATGGTTCACAGACGGGTCCAAGTTAGGTCAGACTTCTGGGGCGGGAGTGTACCTGATAAGCCAAAGGTCACTATCTCAGTGACTCTGGGCGCTTACTGAACGGTTTTTCATGCGGAGGTCTACGAAATATTGACTTATGCTGCGAAGAAACTATGTGAATAGGCTCTGGGAGCTCTCAAGTCACCAAAAATCACATCAAGGCTTGTCAAAGAATGCAGAGATACAATAGCTGAACTAGCCAAGCCACGATGAATAAAGTTCAACTCATCTGGCCTGTCGCTCTCAACGGAACTCCTTTCTAGAACAGAAGAGACATAAGAGAAATGACTGGAATCCTAACCGTCTTAACAAACTAGAGGTGATTTCTTTGACACCTCGAGTTAATTTTCAAGCTCTAAGTTATTATAATCCTAAAATCATGCATGTCCAATTATTTATAATCAAACGAAGCTCAATTTCAATTTTTATTTGTAGAAGCCATCATTTGCTACTACGAAAGCTGGGCATCTTATTATTATCCCCCGGAGAGCATAGATGTCAATTATTGCACGCACATAAACTACGCATTTTTGGGAATCAACGCAGATGGAAGTTTACGACAGGATTCTCAAGGTAAGTGGATGAAACCGAATTTCTGTCAAATTGAAATTGAATGGTTAATTTTCAGATATAATGAATAGACTCAAAAATTTGAAAAATAAAAATGGGAATCTCAAGCTGCTCTTCAGTGTTGGAGGTTGGAGTGAAGGTTCAAAAACATTCTCTGACGTAGCAGCATCATCCTCCAAATTGTCAACTATGGCGAATTCCGCCGTTAATTTGATACGTCAATATAACTTCGATGGTTTGGATCTCGATTGGGAATATCCCGGACAACGTGGGGGTTCAGGAAACGATTGGGTAATATGACTTGAATAGTAGACTTCTACAGCTAATGTTGAAAATTCGTAATCATCGAGTGGTGCTACTGGTGTTGTGAGTAAGAATGTAATGATGTTCATTTGATTTGATTCAGATGTTTTGCTATCATTAGTATTGGTATTGGTTGACATGGTAGCAGGCTTAATAAAAAATTCAGTGCACTTAGTCAAAGACCTTTGTACACAAAAGTTTTTGAGGGGAATTTGGATATCCAGCTGCTCGACCGAATCCTTAGATCTGTTTTACGCTTATATTACTTATGTCATCGGCCATGATGATCCCCAAATTTAGCCCTACCTAGTTCGAATGAGTGCAAAACATTCACAAAGAAAGTGGGCGTATGACTCCACTTTGTTTTCCTCGCATCTCACACAGAAGAGATCATCAGATTTTTGTGACCTGTGAAGATCTCGGAGATTATCCTAATGGTTTGCCTACTCAGCCAGTGTGTCTCACTTACCCTTAGGATCACCTCATTTCCAAGCAGCGCTTTCACAGTTACTATCAGATTTTAATTCAGTACCACCAATACCACTTAATTGCAGAGGTTTCCGAGAAAAAAAAGCTTCTGAAAATAAATTTCAAGTATGATTAGACATTTATTTCGAATTTAACATTATACGGTTTCACTACATAGTGGTATTTTCAGAATGGGGACTTCCCGAGAACATAATTGCCAAATACATTATATTACTATTGCTTTTTTAACGTTCCAAATTTCTATGAATTCTAGAATATTGAGGTCATGTCCTCTCCTTGAATATGTAAAATATCGAGATTAAGGGTGAACTGTACTCCCATCGCGTTATTAGAGTACTTTTTTTACCCTGTAACTTCCCAAATGTATGTGGAACCTTACACCGATACTGCTTCCAGTTTGGCCTATGTACTAGACTTTACAGTCATCAAACCTTAACCTGTAAGCTCCAGATTTTTTCAATTTATCTCTTTTAGATTTTGAATTTATTATGTAGTAGAACCTATTGATTTGTTGTTTTAAGGCGACGTTTTTGTTTTGGTTCTTATGAAATTGAGATATTTTTTTACTTAAATATGTTAGACATACGAAATTCGATTTGGTATTATTAATAATCTGAAGATAAAACAGGTTTAGGGCTTTTTTATTAAGTTTGTTTAGAAGCATTTTATTCATTATCTTGACATCACCGCTTCAGCAATATCTAGGATTCTATTTAATTCTAAATGGAAGTTATATTCAATTAATGGGATATAAACTAATATATGTATCATAGAGTTATCTGCTGCTAACTTATGTGATTGCGGGTGTAAGGAAGTGTTTGGAATGGTGGTATTTGAACAGGTGAGTTTGTGATAAATAGCGAAAGAATGGTAATTGTTTGTAGGTGAAATAGTCAGATGTAGAAAGTTTTCTATCTCTAAAGTGAATTCTATATTTGAATGTAAATGGTTTATATGGATAAGAAATTGATTTATTCGCAGGTACGTACCTGTACAATAATTCAAAATCTAAAAAACAAAATTAGAGAAATCTGGACTATAATGCCTTGTACACAGGACAAACTGGACGCAGTTTCAAATTAAACGTTAAAGATTACTTCAATTACGTTAATCACCCATTGGAACATAATCACAATTTCATTTTTAACCCCGATATTTTACATATTCAAGAGAAAGGACATAAGCCTAGTATTCTAGAAACCATAGAAAATTTTGAACACTCAAAAACTATTTTGTAAATAAAATCCCACCCGAACCATTGTCCCTCAATTTTTACTAAATGCAGATCGATTTATAATATTTAAGGACATAATTTTGATTCAGCTTCAGTTGATAAGAACTCCTAAGTTTGAGAATGCCACAGTGTGGTGAAACCATTAGTCAGCATTAATTATGTATTAAAGTCTTATGTAAATTTCTACAACTATCGAAAGTTAAGATGATTTTACACAACGTAAACGCAGAAGCCATAGATATATAAATTTCTTCTATCAGATTTCGAATACGACAATATATTTCGTTGAACTACGTAATTTTCCACAATAGTGCCTACTCTTATAGTGATAGAAGTTAAATTAGATTGAATTTTTCTTTCAAAGTGATTATTGTGAAGCATCTTGATTTTAGACCAACTATATTACTATGTTGAGAACATTGAAAGACGCTTTTAGACCCCATGGCTACCTCCTTAGTGTCGCAGTTAGCTCTTCTCCAGATGCTGGATCTTATGATGTCCCACAAATGGCAGGGTATGTAATTCTTGTTTTTCAACTAATCGATATATTTTGGAAATTAAAAATAATCAATCATATGAAAACATCGAAACCAAATTGCCATGAAAAGAATCATAATCTCAAAATATAACTGATATTGTCTGACAACAGCTTTCCTTATCCCGACATGTGGTGTCACTGATCGATCTAGAGAAACCTATACTACCTTTGCGGATTAAAATAATTTTTAACAAATAATTGCTCATTTTTTTACTTTCGGCGATGGGATATTAGATAAGATAAATAGATTATCATAGATCGTATCGGCAGTTAAACATATTCACAATGCCGTAAACATGAAATGAACACTAACCCGAAAAACAGATTTTGTTATTGTTTATAGTTTCACTGATCCCATTACAGAATTTGAGTCGGCGGTCGAAATCATCATAGTTCAGTTCTTGAGCTAATCGTATTTTGAAAGAATGAAACTTATTTTATTTAGGTCTGGATTGTTGTAAGTGACACAGCAGACACCTCGGACAATTTCCTAGTACTAAGCATGAGATCCATGGCTGCATGACATTAACTCACAACTTCTCTCCCGTCATCCTTTTCATACACCTCCTTTTTATTTCCCACTGATCCAGTATCGTTTATTTTGGCAACCAGTTGTAATTCATGAACATCGAATAAATTTTTTTCAAGATGTCATTCGTTGAACTTAGTCGCAACTACTCGCGCACTGTCGTTATTTCTATACAAAAATTTGATCATTTCTAACCTTTCTGCCATGGAATAAATCATTTTGATTCTACTGAAAATTAACAATCGATTTGACACAAATATTACGTTCTTAAGGTCTTATGATGCAAAATCTCAGAAATGCTTTTGATGCCTTAAAATGATTAAAATATATTCTTTAGACTAAACTACGAATTTTAGAGCTCTGTTTTACCCAAGTTTCCAGAAAAAATATGGGAAAATGTCCATTTAAAAAACGACGTTATAACACATAACCTTATGGCAAATGTTGATTTCTGACTATTTTTTTAGAAATAAATGTTGAAAGGAATGCTTTCAAGTTATTTTTATTGGTCAAGAAGATAGAGAAATTGATGCCAAAAATAATGTAGGAGCTCGTTTTTCAGCTTTCCAGGTTGAAAATCGATAAATTAGTGAATATTTAACTAATGCAATTCTTCGTTATATTATTTTGCTTCGCGATGTTGGCGAACTGTCGGAAGTATGCGGCAAATTCAAAAAGTCATTTTATTCTACGCACTGAAAATGTTTTTTTCATGACATTTATTATACTTTGCGGTTTTTATATAACATAAAACTTCAAAATTTTATTATAAATGAACTTTTATTTTAAAACATAACCTGTTTTAACGTAACGCAGAAATAGAATAGGTATACAAAACAGTCACCGCGGCGTGTTTACTGGTGAGTGACCGTCACAAGCAAGTTTACCAACTCAAAATCCCCTTCCCCCACTAACTCCCCCTTTGTCAATCATCATAATACCTCAAGAATTCACGTTGAACTGATCGGACAAACATGTTTATCTTTTTTAATAAAAACAAAAAAAAACGTTTTTTGAATGCCAATCTGATAAGATTAGGGTTGACGTTTAAGCTAACACTTTTTTCCAATTGAATGGCTTAATCTCATTTCGTTATGGATGAAAATATTGAAGCAAAACTTTAGGACCATAAAAGTACTCGATGCATCAAAAAGTAGTATCGCACTACTCTTTCAGAGGTTGTCCTTCCCCCAGCTAGGAGGTTGAGGCTACATACATGCAAAAACGTGAAACATAAATCACCCTCAAATAAAAAATCGATGGGTCGAGCGTTTTTCCAGATTATCATTTTAAATACTGAAATTCGAGGTGCAAAGTCTTCGTTGGGTCAAATTGTATAGGTACCATAGAAATTTTTGAAAAATCCTGTCTATTTTTACCATCGATCAATAAGTATTTGTTTAACTGTTCATTCACACATTGCAGAATCTTGGACTACGTAAACATTATGACATACGATTTCCATGGAGGATACGATGGTCGAACTGGAGCTAACGCGCCAATAGATGAAGTAAGAGCGGCGGCTCATAGTTGGATGAATAAAGGAGTACCAGCTGACAAGCTTGTTCTTGGTGTTGCTTTCTACGGACGTTCCTTCACACTGAAAGATCCCAATAATCATGGTTATGGAGCACCAACTACTGGAGAAGGAGCTGCAGGACCTGTTTCTGGTGGCACAGGGTATCTTGGATATATGGAGGTAAAATAACATTGAATAAAATAATACAAGTAGTACAAACTATAGACTTCGCTAGTATGTTTGATATAGACATTCAAGGTCTTAGAATCTGAATAGCTTATTAATTTTAATTAGTACTGGGGATATGAACGAAGAATCCAAAATTAGAAAGCTCTATAAGGTTTTAGAGATTTGATCTTTACGTTAATGCATTATTTTTCTCCTCAAACTGTTTATCAAAATATTTGTCAGTCAGAAAAGCAAATAAGAGATGATGATATTGATTTGTTTAGCTGGATAAAAATACTACAGTAATTTATTTTCTTCAACAATCGAGATACAAATGAATATGTTATATAAATACATTCTTTTGTTTCTAGTTGACTTTTGCTAGATAACAATGATAATATCGCTCTAGTCTAGATCAGTAACATTGCAAACTTTCTAGTTCTACTGATGAGCTTTATGAGAAGAATGAAATAGCTGTCCAGAACTATTAGTTTACTGTTTTACTGATCAATCTAGACTAGACAAACCTTATCATTGTTTTCTGGTCACTAGAAACAAATGAATGCATTCATATATTCAAATATATCTCGACTATTATATTAGTTCAAATGGTGTCGCCATCTGATGCACAGTAGTTTAATTTTCGCGGTAACTTTCAAAGTTCAAGAAATCTATTAGTCAGTGTGGTACATTGAGTCATTTATTAGTGGCACATCTACTCATACATGCCGTTGAATAATAATTTGGTCGTTTTGACATTCTATTAGTCGGTTTTGTAGACCTTCGACGTAAAATCGATCCGTAATCTGTCAAAGTTTCTCGTTCCACAGATGAGGTCTATGGGAAGAGCGAAACAGCTGTCTGGAACTATAAGTTAGTGATATTACTCATTGATCTAGACTAGAAAGGACTTATCAAAATATAGCTCTACATTGTATACTCTAGAGGAGCTAGTCCCTAGTATTACACTTGCAAGTCCGGAAAAACATTATGTAGTTTTCATATAATGATTAATTTCAGAAATTGAAGAAAATTATTCGATTGTCCGTATGATTATTTTATTGTCATATCTTATGAAGTTACATATTTATCAGTCATAGACGAATAAAAATTTTATTAACATTAATGAATTTAATAATTTCTTTTCCAAATATTGCATTATTTGTATTGAAGTAGAGGATTGATTCTTTTGTTATTCTTAATATTTGTCAAAATTATAAGTAAATCATCTCATTCATCATTCGATAATCATATTCTAATAGAAATGTTCAACTATAGGAGTTCTCCTTTCAATCTGAATGTGTATATACCTATATTTATAAAACCAAAGTATGAGTGTCTACAAATTTCATTATCAATTGGATAGATACATTACCTCACAATAAATTTCATTCACAGATTTGTAACAACGGATGGACTGAGGTATGGGATAACGACAAACAGATCCCATACAGATATCACGGAAACCAATGGGTGGGTTTCGACAATCCATCTTCGTTGGCGGGAAAAGTAGGTTGACAATGAACTTTTTCAATTTAGATCATATATACTCAAGGATCAGTAATTAATGCTTTCGTTCTAGGTTTGCTTTGCAAGGGAACAAAAATTGTTTGGATTGATGGTTTGGCCTATTGACAACGACGACAAAGATGGTAAATGCGGAGAAAAAAATATTCTTTTGCATACTTTGAAAGACATCCCTTGTTAAGTTTCCTGTGAAATTTTTGAAATATAAATTCTCATTTTGGTTTTACTTTTTGTATTACTTTTGTGTGTCTAAGTTTCGGGATTACTATGTGTATAAATCATCATGCACTGCTTGTGAAAATCTCCTTTTTGCCGATGATACGACTTCCTCCGTTGCGAGTCCTGATCTGAATTGGGCTCGGGAGGTAAGTGCGACAACGGGAATAAGGTCTGCGGAATGATTTAAGAAAAATCAATTAACAATAAATAAAGATAAAGCAAGAAACTCTGCACACATGGTGAAACGGATGATACTAGCGTCATATTTCTTCTTCTGCTTTGGGAAGTGCACACAAACTAACTAGCTAAGAAACAATATACTTACTGAGAAATCTATCGAACTGTATCTCAAAATTAATTTAAAAAATGAATTTTCGAATCATGTGACTCACGGCGCTGATACGCCATCATGTTTCGGAGGCAAACAGATTCCGCATTGTCCCAGTGCAACGAAACGCGATAAGGATTGTTAGCAGCTTGACATGTAGGGAGGACTGTAGAAGTGTTTTATCCATGTTGAAAGCCCTCAGTTTTCAACCATTGTACATTCTTGAAAATTTTCCTATAAGCCCATGAACACCTATATTTATGCTAAAGGAACCTAGATATCCATATAGTTCAGTCAATGAAGCCCAAAATCTACCAGACAACTAAATTCTCTCGTAAGTCACCGATTTCGATGTAATTGGGCTTATTCGATTCGTAATCACCTATAGACGAAAGCCGACCCCATTTCCACTGGGAGAACTAGTTTATACGGCTAATAAACAATAAATAAACGATGATTCTAGTACTACAGGGTGACATAGAAAAAAGTACCATGCATAGTGTCAGGCGATAGATGACACTAAAATAAGAAAAAAAGTTCCTATGAACACAGGTCCTCAACGTCTTCGTTCAAAAGATACAGGATGTTGAATTTTAATTTTTTGTTTGGTTTTTTTAATATTTTTGGATAAACATGTGATAATTGAACGAAATTTAGTATACAGGGGGTTTTTATCACGCTGAATTCAAATATGATCTTAGTTTTTGATTACTGATAGGAGGCGCCACATACAGGGTTCCCTCTCCTTTGAATCGGTTTTTAACTTTTTTGCCTCACACTGTATGTCAATATCAACTGAAAAATTCGTTTTCCCATCTTTTATGCTTAAGAAAGGTATACCTTGCCTAAGTCGCTAGAAAGCAATGGTTTGTGGTAAAAATGCATCTAAAGCCGACAATGCACGAAAAATATTCAAAAGCGCAAAAGTAACTTATTTGCAAATACAATGTTATAATACTTCAATAATTAAATTTTAGTATGAAAAATAATGATCAATCAAAACAAAACATTAAATTTTTAAAAGATGTTCAAATTGTTGCCCTTGTACTTCAATACATTTTACCCCCTGAATACTAAATTTCGTTCAATTATCACATGTTTATCCAAAAATATTCAAAAAAACCAAACAAAAAATCAAAATTCAACACCCTGTATCTTTTGAACGAAGGCGTTGAGGATCTACGTTCATAGGAACTTTTTTTCTTATTTTAGCGTCATCTATCGCCTGACACTATGCACGGTACTTTTTTCTATGTCACCCTGTATATTTGAAAAATTGGAAAATGCATAAAAATGGCTAGTTTGGACTGATTTCGGATGGTAATGCATATATATTCATTCAATTGAACGGCAGAATCAATACTGATAACAATTTGTTAGTTGACAATAAACAAACGAAATAAAAAGGTGCGAGGTTTGAGTTCACAGTTCATTTCGGATAATTTAGATTTGATAAGCACGAATCTTCGGTCAATATGTTCGTCAATTGTTTATAAAACATTATATTGTTAATTAACAAATTAACAAACAAAAAGAAGTTGACACGAGGTTGAGTTTCGAATAATTTAGAGTTAATGAGCCAGAATCTTTGGTCAATATGTTCGTCAATTGCTTATGGAACATTATATTGTAAATTAACAATTTGTTAATTAACAAATTTAAAAAAAGTGACTAGCCCCGAGGGTGCGTGAAATAAATGTTTCTTAAGTTTTTTCACATGCTGACGTTCTATAATACCAGCTGCACACACACGCATACACAGCATCTTCATATACATATTTCATATCGGTGGAAGGCGTGGAGGGGTCTTAGCAATGCTCAAGAAGATGCGTTACCATGACAACGATTTGAGTATCCCAGGGGTGCAGTAATAGATTTGGAGTAGCGCGACAAAACTATCAGGCCCGTACTCAAAAGGGGAGGAACGAGGTAAATAAATAATCAATTTTGGTTCAAACCTCGAGCCAACTTTTTTTTGTTTGTTAATTTGTTAATTAACAAAATAATGTTACCGTCCTTTGAACTTGGAAATTTCCTCTACACACGTAACGGGAAAAAGGATAAAGACGTCTTGATCGTTCAAACCCTGTAATACAACAAAACGAGCAATACCTTGCCACAAGTTCGAGGGCAAATAACTAAATCAGCAGGAACAACCAATATTATTCCACAACTGATTATGCTATCTTCCAAATTGTATATACAAAATGTAATGGAATATTTGAAATCTTGAAGAGGACAATAATTACAATTATTAAATCTGAAAGAATATTCGGATATTAAATTAATTATTGTGGTAACAACAATTTATAATATAAGGTACCTTAAAAAATTATGATTGAACTAGTTTGAAAATTAGTAAAGAACGATTAGATATTAATTGACATGAATTGAACAAGTTTGAAAATTGACAAATAACAATTAGATGATAATTTACATGATTTGAATACTGAAATGAAAATCGCAAAATTTAAATGAATAATTTGATCAAGAGTAACAGAGGTTTTACTCGCAGTCCTCATAAAGCAGTAAATGAGATCTTTGGGTATTTATCGATCACCTAGATCAACAATTAGTCCCTTAAATCACCCACCAGTCTACAACGACATAATCATTACAATTTTATATAACCAAGGTAAAGGAAAGGTGATACGAAATGTTACGTATTACGTAAGCACGTGGATTATTGCTGGGTTAAACGAGTCATTAAAATAGGACAATACCTATTTGCCTACAGACTTGACAGATTTATTCCGAAGAAAGATAAGGGAAAAAATCTAATGATGTAAATGATTATCTACGGTAAATGTAATCAAGCAAATTGATACGACAAGACGTCTCAGCAAGTTGGAAAAATGTTCATTGGAAATTAGCATATCTTTAATTAGGTTAAGCTAACAGACAACAAATTAATTGATCCCTGACGACAATGAATTTTCAATGAAACAAATTAATATGACAAAAAGAAAAATAAATATACTATTTTCCAACTTACTCAGTTCAACCTCCAGTACATGAATCCCCGACTTTCGTTTTCGTTTTCGCATCAACCCCTCCTCGCGATTCTTGCGACCTCGTACGCGCAGGATTAATAATCGATCCACTATTGAAAGATAGATGCCACTCAGTCAATACAAGTTTAAACCTAACATTCCGATCTAAAATCATTATTCAAATCATTACAGCAATATTTAGACAAGTAACGTGGAAAGCATTACAGGGTTCATAGAATACCAAAATTGTCATGACAGATGACATATATTGTGAGTTGGGGTGTTGTCCACCAAAGACTTGCCAACCAGTTTTCAAAATTCCAGAAACTTAATAATAATAGTAATAGATTTACACCACTTAGGGACTTTAGCTTCTCTCCCCAGCGTTTGAATTATTCCTCGATATAAACCTGTTCATTTACTGTTATTCAATTCTCTTACTATTTTGATACAAACCCAGCGCCTATGAATGCCCGCAACAAGCTCTTATCATTTTACAGTGATATCGATCAGAAATAACCGCATTTGTCAACAGATTTTTCGTATTAATTTGAAGCAATAATATATCTACCTTCGATAAATATGCATGCGCAATCCTTGCTGGTGACGATTGACACCACTTAGGGATAACTTTAGTTTCTCTTGCGTTTGAATTTTTACTCGATCCAGCCCTGTGCATTCACTGTTATTTTACACTGATATTAATTACCGCTTTTTTTAACAGATTCTTTGTTTTATTTTGAAGCAAAAATATATCTACCTTAAAAATATTTTTTTAATTGTCATTCCATATACTATATTTAACACCACTGTGGCTAACGACCTTGAACGTAAGTTGTAATGTGGCTCGGTCTCATTTAGCTCCTATAAATATTTGCGGGCAGTATGACTTGTTCGTTATATACTACATTCAATCGTTTAAAAATAGTTAGAATCTAATTCAACGATTCATTCATATTACACCTTGGCTCTGCCAAAATATATGCACAATTCTGTAAATTAATTCCTGGTATAACATTTCTGGCACAAATTACAGAGATGCATTTTTATTACATCTGCTGCTGATGTTTCGATTGAATCCAAAGTAATCCTATCTTGCCCGTTATTTTAAATCCTCATTATCTACCTAAACCTCTCGCGCCTTAGGCACATATTCAAATTTTAATTATTATTCGATATTTCATAACACTCCTGCAGTTGTTTTCAAATTCCTTACAGATATATTTATCACATCACCAGTCAGACAGATGAACAGACAGATATACAGGCAGCCAGACAGAGGGGGCGGGCAAGCCGGTAGACATACATACAGACAGACAGACATACAGAGGCAGAGAGGACGGTAGATATACATACAGGCAGACAGGTGGACACACGTAGAAGCAGACATAAATACAAGCAGCTAGGCAGACAGGCAGAAAAAGGACAGTCATACAGTTACGTTTCGGCCTGTAGAAAGACGGGACAGACAGACATACAGACGTAGGCAAACATAGAGGCAGACAAACAGACATATAGATAGGCAGATGGACAGAGGTACATGGACGAAGGCAGATGGGTAGACAAGAGAAAGGAGCACGCGACTGCTGAAAGATTTCAATTGTCTTGTACCTTTTCTACACGCTGTCTTATACCTTATCTATCACACACGCAATCTTTTTAAAAGTCGTTCGATATAAATTTCACAATCGGGGTCTTGCTCGTTATTTTAAAACCTCCTTATCTAAGCAAACCGCTCGCCCTTATGACACATACTCGAATCTTAATTATTATCCGATATTTTAACAGCCGTTTTGAAATTCCATACAGATTGATTTATCAAATCACCACACATATATATAGACGTATATACATACAAGCAGACAAGCGGACAGACATATATACAGACAGGCATGCTGACAGACATACAGGCAAGCAGACGGATGGAGACAAGAGGCACGCCATTACTGGAAGAAAATATCCCGACTCAAATTAAACGGCACACCACTGCTGAAATATATTGATCGATATCAATTTAACGTGACCTTGACTAGGTGACCAACTGCCCAACTGATAAGGCTACTGATAAAACTACCTGGGAATGTCTGCCCAAGGTAAGCCCTTACACTAACAATGATAGTTATTTGTGATTATCTGTCAAATCAGTATAAATAACACTATTACATCATCTGAACTCAACAGTTAGTTGGAATATCTAGAGTTCATAATGATTTTTGCATTCATTTTAGTGTTCGCGTTTAGTGGTGTATTCTACGTTCCAACTCATGGAGCTAATACAAGTAAGTTTTTTGTGTCTTCACAGATACAAATTCAGAATTCGCGAACTATTTCTTTGTCGAGCCACAGTTTTCAAAGGCCTATTTCATATTTAACTTTGGGAAGTTGGAGAATTAAACTCAAATTAACACAAAACTTGTACATTTAAATTAGAAATAATGCTGACAAATTGTTTCACCAGACTGTGGTGAAACAATTGTTGAAAATATTAAATTATCAATTTGGTCATTTAATATTAGGTCACTATCGTTTTTTGAATGCTTAAAAATGTCTATGGATTCTAGAATATCATGTTTATGTCATTTTTCTTGCATATGTAAGATATCGAAATTGAGGGTGAAATTGTGAATATGTTCCAATAGGTGATTCGCGTAATTGAGTCCTATTTTTTCAGCCTGTAACTTCTCTAATGTTCTGGAACCTTACACTAAAACTGCGTTTAGTTTGTTATATGTTGCTAACTTGTTTGATTGCAGCTGTAAAGGAGTGCTGTTCATGGTGGTATCTATGTGGGTTATAAAATGGTAATTATTTATACGTAAAAAGGACAGACCTAAAAAATGAGGAGTTGTTGTTTTCTATCTCGAAGGTAAATACTACAAGCACTCACAAAAAATATTTTATTTTCTAAAAACAAGAAAAGACGTACCTTTCAAAACAACAAACAACTGTACTCATATATTAATATTTCAAAATCTATGAGAGATAACTTAAATAAATCTGGTGTTTACAGTTTTTTGAGACAAGTTCAATGGCGTTTACAAATTGTCTTTCAGTTGTTTCGACGCCACAGCCAACTTTAGATTTTTGGCGATTTCGACAATGCCTTTAATTCCACTTAATATCAAAAATATTGCCCAATCTCTAGAAATATCATATTGGCAGTTGTATTACAAAGAATCCGTTGGCATAGCCCAATATTTTTTCTATTCCCATTTTTGAGGTTTGAGCTAAGCCTACATATTTTTTTAATACAAATCATAGTTGGGTTGACCTCTTCAAAAGATGTTATGTTTCTAATGTCAACGATATATAACATGATGAATAAAATAAATTACATGAGAAAAAATAAAATGCTTGATAGATTATCTTATTTTGTTGCCTTGAAATAAATTTTGACTTCTCAATGAAGTTTTTAAAAATTTAAAAATATTAACAACAAGCTACAAAACATCTACTCAACAAATAATAACAATAGTAACAACATTCTTCTAATAGACCTAGATTGAATATTAAAATATTGTAAACGAACTAATGAACATGTTCAAATTAGCTTCCAACTCTCTCAACACATAGTTCACAGCGTCGTCGTATGATGTTCATTACTTTAAATATATTAATGTTCGGTATTTCTCTTGAAATAACTTAGAACCTTTCTTTTAGTTCGACTACTGTTCTGCTAGGACTTACATAGATTTTATGTTTTATATATCCGCAGAAAAATAATCCAAAGGTCCAGTGATCTTTGTGACTACAAACATGGTTTTTGATACTTATCCAATTGTTTGTAAAGTGTGTGAGTCAAAGCCAATTATGACTTGCATTAATAAATATAAGTTTAGGTCACGAATAGAAATAGAAAGAAATTGTGACTACGTCGATAGATTCTTTGTAAATATGTGTCAACATAATGTTCTTACAGTTTGGCAATATCTTTGATCTTAAGCGAAATAAAAGGTATTGTCGAAATGGACAAAAATCGAAAAGTTGGCTGTGGCGTCAAAACAACTGTCTGAAATTTGTAAATGAATTTGTCTCATAAAAAGCGGAAACGGATGCGTGGTCGGTTTCTTCTATCTCGAATATTACATAGGGCAAACTGAACGTAGTTTCAATGTAAGGTTCAACGAATATTTGGAAGTTACAGGCTCAAGAAATAGGACTCTAATTATACGAATCACATAATTACAATTTCACCCTTATCCCGATATTCTACATTTTCAAGAAAATATACATAAGCTTAATATTCTAAAATCTACTGAAATTTTAAAACATTCAAGAAACATTAGTAACACAATATTGAATGACTAAATGGATACGTATAATTCACCACTTGTCAACAATTCTTAAAACGAACTCAACTCAAACCATTGTCTACCCAAATATCTCAATTATTACCACATTCAGATTGATTCCTAATAATTAGAGACATAGTTTTAGATTTATCTCTAGTTGAGAACTCCTAACTTTGACAATGCCACAGTGTGGTGAAACAATTTGTCAGCATTATTTCTAAATTAAATCTTGCAGGTTTTGTGTAAATTTCGTAATTATATATCTGAGGATATTTATTTGCACAAAATGTGCTGGCGGGTTGAGCAGAGAGTAATAGATTACTGACCATCTGTGAAACTTGTATATTCCTTAAAAATGAGATATTAGGCTGTATTGAAATTCAAAGAATCCGTGCAATCCAACTTTAAAAACTAACATTTCCGAGTTCATATACCGGATGACCTATTTCGAATAATCCTCTGGAATATGTCGAGAAATATGCATCGAATGGAAAAATATTTTCCATAAAGTTTCGTGGTATCCGATTCTGTCAAAACTTTGAAATATTAAATAGAAACCACTACTTTTTATTACAGATTCTGATAGATCGTTAAAAATTAGGTAAGATCTAACGGAAAAATTCTTTTTGCTCCTGATAGATGGTGCAAGAATTGCCAAAACGTAAAAATCATAGAGACAATCGATGAATAATTCTGAGGTTCAATTCAATTTAGGAGAATTATCGTGACAATTCACATTATTCTCCAAGAGACTGGTAATTTGTCTACCATTGAGATGGGAAAGATTAATTTTCCAAAATTGAGTTCAGTGATTCCTTTCTCCTCAACATTATTCAGCGATTGTCTCCACCATTTTATGTTTTCTATATTCTAAGGCAATCTATGAGAAATTTGAAAAAATGTTTTCGAAAGCCCTACTTAATTTTTGAAGATCTGTAATAAAAAGTTTAGATTCCCCCTTGTTATTTCCCCAAGGGGATAGCCAAAATTTATTGTCATATAGTGTATCCTTCAGCTTTGGGTCCAAGCCAACTAAGAAACACTTATCATTTTCTTTGTTGTGATGGGTTTTTAATAATTTGACTGTTATATTCGGCATTTTTCATTATATAATTCATATGTTATTTTCTATATATTCTATATTTTGAAAAACTTTTTAAAAGAGACAAATACCCTTTCTTTAATCTTACAGTCTGGTTGCTCATCTACCTCAATCATGGCCACATATGATACTAAAGTCTTGAGCGTTACATACTCGGTACATATTTATTTTATTTATAGTTTGTAATTATAAGCACTTCGAAGTCGTTCATTACAGAGATGTAGTTCAAACATACTAAAAGTAATCAGTACATGATAATTTGTTTCCATTCTAAAATGAGCATATTTACTATTACAGAATAACCAACAAATAATTGGAATTCGTATTCGACTGGTATACATCTTGGATTCACATTTCGTGGAGTTAATTTTCAAGCTCTAAGTAGTTATAATCCTAAAATCATGCAATGTCCAATTATTTATACTCAAACCAAGCTCACTTTCAATTTTCATTTGTAGAAGCCATCATTTGCTACTACGAAAGCTGGGCATCTCCTTATTATCCCCCGGAGAGCATAGATGTCAATTATTGCACTCACATAAACTATGCATTTTTTGGAATCAACGCAGATGGAAGATTACGACAGGATTCTCAAAGTAAGTGGATGAATCCGAATTTTTGTTAAATTGAAATTGAATGATTAATTTTTAGATATAATCGATAGACTCAAAAATTTGAAAAATAAAAATGGGAATCTTAAATTGCTCTTCAGTGTCGGAGGTTGGGATGAAGGTTCAAAAACATTCTCTGACGTAGCAGCATCATCCTCCAAGTTATCAACAATGGCAAATTCCGCCGTTAATTTGATACGTCAAAATAATTTCGATGGCTTGGATATCGATTGGGAATATCCCGGACAACGTGGGGGTTCAGGGAAAGATAGGGTAATATGACTTGAATAGTAGACTTCCGCGAACAGCTAATGTTGAAAATTCTTAATCATCGAGTAGTTCAACTGTGTTGTGAGTAGGAATGTAATGATGTTCATTTGACTTAATTAAGATGTTTTGCTATCACTGGTATCATTATTGGTTGAGATGATAGCGGGCTCAATAAAAAGTTCAGTGAACTTAGTCAAAGACCCTTGTACACAATCCCATGCTACGTTTTTCAGGGGGTATTTAGATACCCCGCTTCTCGACAGAATCTTAATATTTGTTTTACTCTCAGATACTTTATGTCATCGGACGTGATGATAACCAATCGTAGTCAGGTAAACCTGGTTCGCATGAGCGCAGAACATTTCAAAAAAAGTTGGTTGACGGCTTCAATTTGTTTTCCTCGCATCTCATACAGAAGAGTGTCGCTTTTGCCTATTTTATGTTTAAATTTCATCAGATTTCCGTGACATGACTGACATGTGAAAATCTCGGAGATTATCCTGATGATTTGCCTACTCAGCGAGTGTGTCTCACTTGCCCTTAGGCCTACCGTATTTTCAAACAGCGATTTAGCACTTACCATCACGATAACGCATATTTTAATATAGTACCACCAATACCATTTAATTTGAGGGTTTCCGAGAGAAAAAGCTTTCAACCATGATTAGACATTCATTACGAATTATGTAAGACATATATATATATATAAGACGATTCGGTATTATTAATAATGTACGAATAAAGCAGGCTTAGGGCTTTTAATTAAGTTTGTTTAGAAGTATTTCATTTAATATCTTGATATCATAACCTTTATTTTCAGCAATATCTAGGGTTCTGTTTAATTCTAAATGGAAGTTATCTCCACTTAATAAGGTATCAACTAATCTATGTATCATAGAGTTATATGTTATTAACTTATGTGATTACGGGTGTAAAGAAGTGTTAGGAATGATGGTATCCGAACGGGTGGGTTTGTAATAAATAACGAAGGAATGGCATTTTTTTACGTGAAATGGTTATATGTAGAAAGTTTAAGGAATTGTTGTTTTCTATCTCTAAGGTGAATTCTATATTTGGATGTAAACTGTTAATAAAGGTAAGAAATGAATTCATGTTCCCTGGTACGTACCTGTATAATAATTTGAAATCTAAAAAACAGAATTGGAGAAATCTGGACTATAATGCCTCGTACACGGGATAAACTGGACGCAGTTTCAAGGTAAAGTTTTGCACGAACATTTAAAAGTTACAGGCTCAATAAAGAGGACTGTAATTACGTCAATCACCTATTGGAACATAATCACAATTTCATCCTCAATCCCGATATTTTACATATTCAAGAGAAAGGTTATGAACATAATACTCTAGAATCAATTGAAATTTTGAAACATTAAAAAAACAATTTCGTAAATAAAATCACACCCAAACCATTGTCTACCGCATCCCTCAATTTGTACTACATTCAGATCGTTTTATAATATTTAAGGACATAATTTTGATTTAGCTTCAGGTGATAAGAACTCCTAGCTTTGAGTATGCCACAGTGTGATGAAACAATTTGTCAGCATTAATTACGTATTATAGTCTTATGTAACTTTGAGTATAATTCTACAACTTTCGAAAGTTAAGATGACTTTACACTACGTAAACGCAGAAACCATAGATATACAAATTTTTTCATTAGATTTGGAATACAACATTATATTTCATTGAACTACGTAATTTTCCACGATAGATACGCATAATCTACTAGTGATAGGATTTGAATTATATTGCATTTTCTTTTCAAAGAAATTATTCTGATGCATCTTGATTCCAGACCAACTATATTACTATGTTGAAAACATTGAAAAACGCTTTTAGACCGCATGGCTACCTCCTTAGTGCAGCAGTTAGCTCTTCTCCAGATGCTGGATCTTACAATGTCCCACAATTAGCTGGGTATGTAATTCTTGTTTTTCGACTAATGGATACATTTTGGAAGTTAAATATAATTCATCATATGAAAACATCGAAACAAAATTGCCATGAAACGAATCATGATCTCAAAATGTGACTGATATTGTCTGTCTCACAACAGCTTTACTCGTCCCGCCGATGAGCCCGAGAAACTGAAACAGCAGTCCGGAACTATTCACCCGTGGTGTCACTGATAAATCTAAAAAGACCTATATTACTTTTAAAGATTAGATCAATCGCTAACAATAGTATATTGTACAACAAGTGAGAAAAACGACATATTTCTCACGAGCGCAAATCAAGCAAGTGAGAAATATGTCGTTTTCTCACGAACTGTACATTGTACTTTTTCTACGGATGCGTTGTTTTCAAGTATTGAAAATTAAAATACATATACAATAATACTTGTATGTCATTAACTCATTTTTATATTTTATTTAAATTAGTAATCAACAGTTATATTTGAACTATTTTGAAAAGTAATTCCTGGTAGGTTGTTTTGTTTCAACATGTTTTCGGTAATTGAAATATTAGCTGCGGTCGAAGTTGAAGTTGATGGGGAAACGTACTGAGCTTCCACAGCATTGTTGTGTTCAGGTTCTAATGGCACTGGAGGCTGAATGGATTCTACTATACTTTTTGAAATTTTCATTTTGTTAGCTATGGAGTTGTCGATATAAGATTCAGCAATATTGCTGGATTTCCAACCCCTATGGCGTTTTAAAGTTAAAAGATCTGCCTCTGCATTAACTAAAATAGTCGCAGATGACCTTCGAAAACAGTGGCCAGTATATAATTCAGGGTTAGGTAATTGCAAAAATTTCGCTATTTCTTTCGCCATGGTGCCAAATTTATTCATCCCCACAGGCTGTTTCGTACATTTGCTATTTTTGTAATTTAAAAAAAAAACGTGTTTCATTTGTGCATGGTCGAAGCTTCACATATTTTTTGTAAATTTGGTAGAATTCTCCTGTGACTGTGAAATTTCTAGGAACCTTGGTTTTAGTATCGGGTAATTTTATTAAAAGGGCCGAATTAAGATCTTCCATGTCATCAATTTTTAATTTTCGAAGTTCATCACAACGGCATGCCCCTGTAAGGCCAATAGCTAGAGCAGCCTGAAATCAAAACCAAACATTCATTTTCCGATAACAATTTAAAAATTTTCAATTCATACCTTTATCAGCAAATACTTTTCATCAGGTGCATCTTTTAAAAATTGTTGAATTTCTTCAGAAGTTAATGTTTTTGACTGTTTTGGAACATATTTTTTAGATTTGCGTTTTAAAAATGCACGTAGTTTTACGTATTTTGATATATCAACGCAGTTTTTAATCATTAAGGTACTCCTTAGCATCGAGTACTGAGACCATAATGTTGATGATTTCAATCTTCTTGACAACTCTTCAAAATAAACTAACAAGGTATTTCCGGAACAAGAATTTATCTTGGCTTTCATTTTCCAGTCCATAAAGTTTCTGTAAGCGATTTCATATTTTTCTCTTGATGTGCTTGGTAGCAAATTATTGCTTTCTGAATAATTTCTGGAGGTGTATTTTCCGACTCTAAATCTTCGTATTCCATTATATTCAATATTTAATGAATCTGAACTGTTTATATTATAACAAATAACAATAAAACTATTTTCGTTGGGTAAGTTGACAGCAATAATTATGCAGTGCTTCACTTTTGTTGTTATAGAAACGCCAACAATGGGCTACTTGGATATTGCACGCGAATCGTCGGCGTAGCGTTGTCAACGTGGAGAACGTGTCATATCAATCTGACATGTAACAATTCATGACTGACTTGGGTTATCGTGATAACAGTGAGAAATTATTTCTCACTGTGAGAAATTATATCTCACTGTATTGGCGGATATTTCTCACTGCGTGAGAAATCTTTCGTTTTGAACGTATGAAAGCGACGAGAGAAGTGGCACATTGTATAGCATCCGTAGAAAAATAACTGTTTCTCCACAAAGATCCCTCGATGTGGACGTGTTGTGTACAAACGATGTTTCTTTCATCCAAAATTTTTGAATAAATAGAAGTTTGGAGAAAATCGAAGATGCATTAAATTCTATTTAGAGATACAGCTACACCGATGAGTATTTTTTTATTATGTTATCATTTCTACACTGAGTCTTTCTGACAGATTTGCTTATTCTTATACGGCATATAGCAGATATTATATATGATAAATTTGTCTACCAAGGGGAAAATATCTTCCATTATGAATCAAAATCTTATTTACATTTGAGAAGGTGGCTGTTTCCTATATTGTTCATTTATTAATGACGACGATTTCCGCAATATTCGATTACAAGTTGAAGTTGAAAGTTGAAAAAAAATCGGGCCAGTAACTGTACAGTAAATGTAGTATTCAAGGAGGTAATTCAGTAATTCAAACGTTGCTTGAATGCCAATCTGATAATCTTATCAGAGTTGATGTTTAAGTAAACACTTTTTTCCGATTGAGTCGTTCACTATTCGAACTCTCATTTCGTTATGGATGAAAATACTGACGCAAAATTTTAGGAGCATGAAAGTACTCGATGCATCAAAGAGTATTACCACACTACCCTTTCGGGGGTTGTCCTTCAGCTAGGGGGTTGAGGCCACATAGATGAAAAAAGGTGAAACATAAATTCCCCTCAAATAAAATATCAATGGGTCGAGCGTTTTTCCAGATTTTCATTTTAAATACTGAAAATCGGAGTGCAATTACTTTTCGTTGGGTCAAACTGTATAGGTAGCATAAGAGATTTTTGAAAAATGTAGTTTCTCTTTACTGTCGATCAATTAGTATTTGTTCAACTCTTCATTCACACATTGCAGAATCTTGGACTACGTGAACCTGATGACATACGATTTCCATGGAGGATACGATGGTCGAACTGGAGCTAACGCTCCAATAGATGAAGTTAGAGCGTCTGCTCATAATTGGATGAATAAAGGACTACCAGCTGATAAGCTTGCTCTTGGTGTTGCTTTCTATGGACGTTCCTTCACGCTCAAAGACTCTAATAATCATGGCTATGGGGCACCTACTACTAAAGAAGGGGATCAAGGACCAGTTACTAAAAGCCCAGGGTATCTTGGATATATGGAGGTGAAGTAGCATTGAATAAAATAATACAAATAGTAGAAACTATGTTCTTTGCTGTGAGGTTTGGTTTAGACATTCAAGGTTTTAGAATCTGAATAGTTTATCAATTCTGATTGATACTGAAGACATGAACGAAGAATCCAATAGAGAACTAGAAAGCTCTACTATATCTTAGAGATTTGATATATATGTTGATGCGTTATTGTTCTCCCCAAACTGTTTATCAGAATATTTGTCAGTCAGAAAAGCAAATAAGTGAGGATGATATCGATTTGTTTAGCTGGAGAGAAATACTACAGTAATTTATTTTCTGTAACAAATCGAGATACAAATGAATATGTCATATAAAAAGATTCATTTGTTTCTAGTTGTATTTTGCCAGATAACAATGATAAGGTTGCTCTAGTTTAGATCAGTGACTTTGCAAATTTCATCGTTTTACTGATGAGCTCTAAGAGAAGAGTGAAATATCTGTCTAGAGTTATTATTCTGTGATTTTACCGACCGATCTAGACTAGACAAACCTTATTGTCTTATGGCCACTAGAAACAAATAAATGTATCCATATATTTATTTGTATCTCGACTATTACATTGGTTCGAATGGTGTCGCCATTTGCTGGACTCAAGTAGTTCAACTTTCCCCGTAACTTTCAAAGTTCAAGAAATCTATTAGTCAATTTGGTACATTGAGTCATTTCTCAATGGCACATCTACTCATACATGCCGTTGGATAATGGCCTTTTTGCCATTCTATTAGTCGGTTTTGTAGACCTTCGATGGAAAATCGATCCGTAATGTTGCAAGCTTTCTCGTTCCACTGATGAAGTCTATGAGAAGAGCGAAACAGCTGTCTGGAACTATTAGTTTGTGATGTTACTCATCGATCTAGACTAGAGAGGACTTATCAAAATTATCTTCTAATATGCATTATATTATATTCTTGAATACAGCTCTACATTGTATACTCTGGAGAAGCTAAGCCCTAGTCTTACACTGGTAATTTCGGCAAAACATTATGTAGTTTTCATATAAGGTTCAATTTCAGAAATTGAAGAGAATAATTCAATTGCCCATATGAATATTTTAATTGTTATATCTGCGTTGTGAAATTACACATTTATCAGTCATAGACGAATGAAAATTTAGTAAATATTTATGAATTTAATAGTTTCTTTTCCAAATATTGCAAGTTATTTGTATTGAAGTAGCGGATCCGATTGATTCTCTTGTTATTCTTAATATCGGCCAAAATTATAAGTAGATCATCCTGTTCATCATTCAATTATACTATAGTAGAAATGTTTAATTATAGGAGTTGTCCTATCAATCTGAATGTGTATATGTATAACTATATTGAAAAAACCGAAGTATGAGTGTCCACGAATATCATTATCAATCGGATACATACATTACCTTACAATAAATTTAATTTACAGATTTGTAACAACGGGTGGACTGAGGTATGGGATAACGACAAACAGATCCCATACAGATATCACGGAAACCAATGGGTAGGCTACGATAATCCATCTTCGTTGATGGGAAAAGTAGGTGGACAATGAACTCTTTCCAATATAGGTCGTATACTCAAGGATCAGTAATTAATACTTTTGTTCTAGGTTTGCTTTGCAAGAGAACAAAAATTGTTTGGATTGATGGTTTGGCCTATTGACAATGATGATAAAGATGGTAAATGCGGAGAGAAAAATGCTCTTTTGCGTACTTTGAAAGACAAACCTTGTTAAGTTTCCTGTGAAATTTTTGAAATATAAATTCTCATTGAGATTTTGCTTTTTGTATTACTCTTGTGTTTCTAAGTTTCGGAGTTACTATGTGTATAAAGCGTGAAGCACAGCTTCTGAAAATGACGTCTTTGCCGATGATACAACTTCTTTCATCGCGTGCGATAACGGAAATAAGGTCTGCAGAATGATTTAAGGAAACCAATTAGCAATAAATGAAGATGAAACAAGAAACTCTGCACATGTGGTGAAACAGATGATAGGTACTAGTAGAGTCATATTTCTTCTTCTGCTTTGGGATATACACACAGACTAACTGGCTAAGAAACAGTATACTTACTGAGAAATTTATCGAACTGTCTCTCAGAATTTATTTAAAACATGATTTTTTGAATGATGTGACTCACGGCGCTGATACGCCTGTTTCCAGGTCTCAGTGCAACGAAAAGCGATAAGGAATATTACAAAAAAATGGACAGTCATCATAGCTATCAAGAGGAAATTTCTCAAGGAGACCTACTGAATTGAAGGAAGAAGCTTCAGTGATCATAGAACAACATCCCCCACAGTTAGGGATGCAATATTTGAATTTAAGGACAGATTTCATTATGTTAATTGGTTGTTCAGGATAGCCTATTATTGTGATGTTTTTGATTTTTTCAATAATTTGATTATATTTAAAGTGCAAGAAAAGATGGCTGTAGGTACCAAAAATAACTCAATTTGTGGTAACGTCGCGCGGAAACAGGAAGTTACAAAGCTTTCACAAAGCTAACAAATCGAGTACTACATGAGTTCATTGCCGCACGATACTTCAGCTCAAGGATCATTTGCTAGGACTGCAAACTAATATGAAAAATTATTTTCCTCTAATCGACAGCAACCAAGCATAGATAGGAAACCCACTTACTGTAAATTTAGAATCTGAGACAGCTTTGTCGGAATCAAATGTCGACTGCTTAATTGAACAGTCGTGTGATACAGCACTCAAAAACATTGTCATTGATAGATTTCAGAATATCTTTTCGTCAAGAGAACCTTTAACAGAACAAGCCATAAAATGGCTTTTGTGTCGACCTATATAAGTGTGAAGCAGTATTCTCAAGACTAATTGAAGAAACGTCTTTTCCGGCAAATCTAGATATCCTATTCAAAAATAAACAGCTTTATACTCACTAATAGTAGTCAACTAATATAATTACAATATAATTATTACATTATTGTTAAAAGTTAACGTTTCAATTATATCATATATTTCTAGGTAGATATTAAAATGTGTTTTATTTTACCTATTTGAACACTAAGATGGTTAAACAATCTTCTAATGGGTCACGAAGAGGAAGTATAAAATAACCGGGGGTGGGCAAAAAAGTTTAGGAAATGTTGATCTAGACCATTTTCGATATGATGTCTCCGTGCGTGTGTCACTGTGGAGACACATGCTCCATTCGTATATGTCGTACGGATTTGAGATTTCGCAAAAAGTGGTGAAAATAGAAGTTGTATTGTATTTGAGCATGAACGTCCCGTTTCAAGTGGTATTTTTGACATCCATCTTCAGTTTTTCAAATGGAATTATAATATTTTTTTGAACCATAATGACAACACAGATTATTTGGCTATAAATATATATCACACGCATATATTCAACTTGCACAAGTGTCTGGAATTTTCATGCTAACATTCCAACATCTACACATGGATGACGTGTTCAATATGTAGCATTAAACTATACTTTATACAGTATGTCTATAATTTTGAAGGTGCATGTGACAACAGGTGTATATTTAAAACAGGGTTATTATTATAGTGTCAATAATTTCAAAGTCAACCTATTACTACAATCATATATTTGATTTGCAGAAATTATTGTTTTTCAAAATGATACGGATCACCTATAGTTTAGCTTCGTCTGTAATATAATCTAATCATTAGTTCAGGCTTCAATCATCTCTACTGGATTATCTATTTTTGAGTGCCCCCATTTTATTATTGTACCTACCAGTATTTTCATGAACATCGATAGTGTCTATGTGTGGTGTGAATATCTCTTAAACTTCAGTATAAATAGCACTTGAATCACATTCCGACTCTACAGTTTGCTGGAATCTCTGTAGTTCACGATGTTTTTTGGATTTATTCTATTGTTCGCGTTTGCTGGTGTATTCTACATTCCAACTGATGGAGCTGATACAAGTAAGTTATCTCGAGAGATACAAATTCAGATGTCGCGAATTTTGTTTTCTATCGAATACCAGAAAACAATCATGTGTGCTATCTGTGCATAGCGGATTTCGTGAACGAATATTAATACCAAGTTACCGCTAAAGCTTATTCCATGAAAATCTTCATGTGTGCTATTTATTTTTATACGTTTGTAACTCAAAAATCATGAATAATTAATCAATGCGAAGCACCTCTTATAGAAAATGTGGTCACATATTTCGTAAAAAATGTCAGCAAGGCTCATTGTTCGTTCAGGTATATTCAGTTTTTACCATTTATGTTCAATATCTCAGACCTCAGACTCTACTACTGAGGGTTAACCCTGAGCCCCTCAGTGCGGCACCAGCGGGCCACCATACTGAGCAGCGTGTTTTGTAGCTCGTACGGTGTCCCCAGGTGCCACTCAAAGGTGACGTCAACTGAGTAATCGGCACAAACTTGGGCGTAGAACCCTGCCTTTTCCTCCTGCCAACTCCTCCAAAAGTCCATCTACCACGAGACACCACAGAAGCGGAGATAATACACCTCCTTGTGGACAGCCTCGTGTAGCGGCTTGTACAACGCTATGATGCGCCTTTATTGCACGCCCAGATAACATGGCTTCAATCCAACTTACCACTGCTGGACTAATTCCACGCTTCTCGGCGACTGAGCAAATAGACTCGGCGGACGTATTGTTAAACGCCCCGTCGGCATGTTCTTCCCGAGCCATAGTACTTTATCTCCCTGTGACTAGGTGATGCAGTGCCGTTTCAGTTGAGAGGCCAGCCTGGTAGGCAGATTGATGACGATGTAAGGGTTTAGCCATCAATGGGCCATTCCTCAATTTTTTTTTATTGGGTTAACCGCATTGCATTAGAGACCTTGACCTTGCAGTCTATCAGCTCTGGTACTGTCGGGCGCCAATATGATTGAAACCCCTCTTTTCTCCCTCCTGACATTATGGCTTCGTTGTTAGACACACTTCTTTCTGTTGCATGATGTTCTTGTTCATTGCATGTATGTAGGTCCAGTTGGACGTGTTTTCGGCCATCTTTGGTATCATGTATTCACCTTTATCTACTATCCTACCAGTAGACTTAGTCTAATTTATTTTTCCTCCTATCTGGGGCAGTGAAAAAGAGTGTGTTCAGCTGAATCCTCGCTCTGATAGTACCTGCAGTTCGCATTTGCTGTTTTCCATATTCTGTATGTATAAATACCAAATGAGCCGTGTCCAGTAAGTGCTTGAGTCAATATTAGTCCGTCGTTATATGCTTGCATAGTACCCACGGTCTCAAATTGCATATCAGCTTCTTTGTTCACTGTCGTCTTACCATTTGGAGATCCTGTATTTCTCATGTTCTCTGCTTGTCTGCCAAATTCCATCTTCGTGAAAGTCACAATTATGATGGTCGCCCTGTTCATTTATTCCTTGTAATTTGTTGATATCCCCGCAGAAGGTCCGCCAAGTATCTCGTTTCGATGTTTTTAATGCTTTTTATAGTCTCTTTGGGTTGCTTTATAGATCTCTCAATCAGTGACTACTTGGATTCCCTTAACTTTATTAAAGTATTTTTTCACCTTTATTCGGCGTTTGGAGGTCCACCATGGTGTTTTTTCCTAGTATTTATCTGCCTAAGATCGCAGCTGGCTTCATACGCAGAAACAATGGCCGATACTATAGCCTCTGTCTCTGCCCTTCCATCTTCGTGATAAATCGGAAGCTTAAGGAACCTACCACATAGCTCCTCTTCATAGAAATCCCAGTTGGTAGCCTTTGGATTCCAGTAATTTTGAATCCAATTGGGAATGGATCCAACATCAAACAGAATGTGTCTACGACATGAAAGGGACTCTTCAGAAAACACATATTTTGAAACCCAAACCTCCATAGCCCTAGGTCCTAGAGCAAAGAGTCATATATATTTATCCTGTGTTTTCTAGGCGTGAAATAGATCAGCGTTGTCTCTCTATTGAGGATCTCAAGTTGTGTTGAGCTAAGAAACTCCCACAACGCCTCTTATAAGCCATATTCACAAACACACTTCATATTACAGATTTTCAATTTGCTCCGGCTCTGTCCTAGAGAAATCCGAAAGAGAAATAGCAGAAGCATATTCATCAAACAGAATAATATTCAATCTATAGTGAATAATTTCAATCTATCTGGAGCTTATAAATCAAAACATGTCCAGATAAGCGTATACAATGGCAAAGTAAGATGATTAGTGAAATCTGATATGATATAAAAATACTCATCATAATCAAGACCACCTATGATATAACTATAACAGTATCAAATGAATTCCAAAAGTTCAAATTGACTATTTCGAAACGCGATGAGGTTTTAAGAAATTATCATGGAATATAATATGCTTTATTAAATGATAAGAGTATCAATCGCAATTCTACAGCTTCTTGAAATATTCTACTATCAGTTGTCGTTCAATTGATTATATACTTATCGCCACTAAATTGTAGCCGTATTTTACTCTTCCTCCATCGACCCTTGAAGAAAGGCCAATATTAAGGGTTTTGTCTTGACGAGTAGGTACTCATTTTATGGCGTTCGACGACTAGCGCGCAAAGCCTCTTAAAGCCGCTAGGGTCAGTATACGACTAGCGCGCGAGCTACCTGCGGTATACATATTTGTGCATCCACGATAAATTCTTTTAACTCTCCGACGAATTCATAAATGTTTGGATGGGCACTGTGAAAGCATACGTTACAGTGCGAATGAAATGTTGCCCATATCTGTGGTGAATATTTTGCGTCGTTATTCATGTAATTTGTCTTCAA
This sequence comes from Endomychus coccineus, assembly GCA_958510875.1. Lineage (NCBI taxonomy): Eukaryota > Metazoa > Arthropoda > Insecta > Coleoptera > Endomychidae > Endomychus > Endomychus coccineus. The sequence continues at coordinate 45,206,706 of OY294068.1, forward strand.
ATAACCGTCAAATCTTCCCAATTGTGGCAAATAACCAACGTACGGTTCTATGATACGATAGGCTTCTTGTACCTCGTCTGGTCGTAGGAAAGGTATGCCAAATGTCCATCTGAGCCACATTCCAATTACAGATTGGTTATTCTTGTATTCTCGAACGAGACCAAATTCCTGAATTTTCCTGAACCATGCCTGGGTGAGATGGAATAAACAGTCATGGATTATCAACCCAGGCCAACGGGATCTTAATGAGTCTTGAATTGCATATTCAAAATCCACAATAACCTTGTATGGAAAAAATATCCACCGATATTCCCAACATTTATCAATTATTGATTGAAATAAAATGTGGTAAGTTGTTTTTGACAAACAAAACAACAGCGGTATTTAGTTGTTATTTTCACTCCATGGATGGTAAAAAGTTGCTGGAAATGTTGGACACAATACTCAAATGTGCCGTCCATATAGATCGTTCTCATTTGGCATAAAAACTGTAGACTTTGAATAGTTCCAAGCACTATTTTTTGGTTGACAGGATCGTTGATAAGGATCATACTTTCATTGTCTGGAGTAGAAATCAGATCATTCTGGATCATCCAATCAATACGTTCATGAGTTTCTGCAATGTCACTCGGAATGGCTGGAAATTCGGATTTTCTTGTGTGAATGATTCGACGGCGACATTGCAATTTATATATACATACCTCCTACGTTGGCTTACATTAATTGCACGGTCTTTTCTAGATCTATAGTTATCGATCACACGTAACCCTTCCCATTTTGCACTTAACATAGATGACATGGTTGAAAATTAGAATAGATAAATTAAAATTAAATCTGAATAAAATAAAAAAATGTTGACGGAAAATTGAGAAAATAAGTTCAAATAGTAATTAATTGCATAACATATTATGATGATGGGCTTTTCTTTAATTAAATCATTTGCTTATAATTATCTAAATAACCCCCCAAAAAAACACAAAGTAAAAATGTTGCCAAGAATCTATCAGCCGCACCAACTATGCTGGTATTGTTTACCAATACATATCATGAGTTTGGCTCAAGTTAGAAGAAAATCAAAAAAGACTAAAAAAAAAAAAAAAATTTCTTTTATTATTTTACAAATTAAAAAAAAATTAATTCGCAAAAAAAAGTACATTTTTATTTTGTTTTGAGCGCATAAAAGAAGGTTGCGGGTACAGGTATACCGAAGATAGCTCGCGCGTTAGTCGTATACCGACCCCGCGCGCTAGTGGTATAAAAAGGGGATTATTCTTATGAGCTGCGCGCTAGTGGTAGATGCCCCGTTTTATACGTGTATATTTTATACTTGATTTGTAATAATCTACTTAAGGGTGGTATTTTGTTATCTTCATTGATAGTGATTGAAATGATTATTTGTTTTCAATCAAAAATAGTCATGACTTTCTATTATCTACAAAATTGCCAACATTGTGACCATTTGAAATTTAAGTCGATTGCAATTTGCTTTCATCTAGAAATTTTTTAAATATTTATAGATACTCAAAACTGCTTCCAATGTCATTTTTTTTGTAGAAGCCATCATTTGCAACTATGAAAGAGGGACAGCTACTTATTATCGCCCTGAGAACATAGATGTCGATTACTGCACACACGTTTTCTATGCTTTTATGGAACTATACTTAGATGGAACTATACAGGGTTCTCAAGGTAACGTGAATGAATCCGTTCTTTTATTAAATTCAAGACTAACTGATTAGTTTGTAGATATTATGAGTAGAGTCAGCTATTTGAAGAATAGGAATGGGAATGTCAAACTATTATTCAGTGTTCGAAGTGCGAGTGGAGGTTCAACTACATTTACGCAAGTAGCAGCATCTCCCGACAAATTGGCAGCAATGGCAAGATTCGCCGTTAACATAATACGTGTATATAAATTCGATGGCTTGGATATCGATTGGGAATATCCCGGAAGAAATGGGGGTTCAGAAGAGGATTGGGTAATTTCTAATTTGAATAAGAAATATTAATTGATCAGAAATAATAATAGCGGAACAAAATTCAATTATGATCGGTTTGTCACTATGAATTTGATAATACGTTATAGTGCAAGCAATGGGCAGAAGTGCGTGCAGAAATTAATACCTGGAAAAAAAATATGAGCATATAGGAAATTAAATTTAAAGGTGAGTTTCTGTTAGCTCATATCGAAAAAAGTTAAGTAGGAAAGTTGTAGGTATCAAATGAGTCTATCGATCTGCTCCTATAATAATTATCGATATCTTCCATACTTTTCGAGTTATCTTGAAAAAACCGTTAAAAATCGGGATATCGAGAAGTCGTTAACTATTATGTTTCCATACTTGTTATTTGCTGTACGTATAGCACATGGCAAGCTTAAAAAGTGATATTCTTTTTAATTAAAAATATTGATAATTTTTCGGAATATATCGATTGTTCGAAAAAAAAGACGCTCTCATAAATTGGCTAGATCTTCTCAGCGGATCGTCCTAGAGTAACGATTCCGGGTTTATTTTCTTTTTGAAGAGTTGTGCTATAATGTTATTGAAGAAATATAACGATTTTCCGAATTTTAAGATTAAAAAAATGCCTTTGAAAAAATTGCACCTTTTTTGTACATGTTTTTTTGAAATAACTTTTATAATTTTTATTTCAGGGAAATTGCTTTGACAGAAATTCCTCAATTTTTTTCACAAACCACAAGAAAAAAAAATTTCATCTACGACCTACTGGACCAGAAATAATTTTTTTATTTCAAAAAAATCTGTAAGAAGCAATGAACATTTTACAGAAGGGTACGTTATGAACGATAATGATAAAAACCTACATTAAAAAAAATACTAGGATATGTTTTATTGATTGGATATTATTAGAAATTGAGTAACAAAGTGAAGCGTACGAGGCTGCCGGAGCGTGCGGCGTAGTGAGGGAAACTGATTTCGTGCGTTCAAAGTGGCTTGTGCTTGCAAAATTTTTCAATATCTCGGCTTTTGGATCACGTACAAAAATCCTTTTGTACTTAATCATGGCAATATCGTGTTTTGCTTAGTGAATCATACTGACGTTATGCTTGTTGTACGACACTTGTGAGAACTAATATAAGACTGCTGTATACCGCTACTTTGATTGTAAGGATTTTATAATAATTTTGTAAATAAATTAAATTTCAAACTTACCTTAATATGTCGGATTTATTTAATTTTGTATCATAAAAAATTATATACTGAAATAATCAAAAGAGATCCCCAAGCATATTTTCCGTATGATTCAGTAAGCAAAACATTTGAGGTAATACAAAGAAAATACTGTTTCGATGATAAATAATAATTTAAATGACGTGAAAGTGAAATAAATTAGAAATGTAAAAAATAATTATTTCAAGTCTATTTTGCTTCTAAGGCGAAAATATATACGATATTCCTGTATATCTCGATTTTTGTACGTGATCCAAAAGCCGAGATATTGAAGTTTTCGCAAGCCCAAGCCGCTTTCAACGCACGAAATCAGATTCCCCCAACCCGCGCACGCTCCAGCAGCCGCGTACGCTTCACTTTGTTACTCAATTTCTAATATTATCAATCAATAAAACATAACCTAGTATTTTTTTTATTGAAAATGTAGGTATTTAACATTAACATCCATAACGTACACTTCTGTAAAATGTTTATTGCGTCAGATTTTTTTGAAATAAAAAAAATATCTCTGGTCTAGAAGGTCGTAGATGAAAAATGTCCTTGGTATTTCGTGAAAAAAAATGTCAGGAACCGATTTCCGTCAAAGACATTTCCCTAAAATAAAAATTGTGAAACTTATCTGAAAAAAACATGTTCAAAAAAGGTGAATTTTTCAAAGTCATTTTTCTATCTTAAAATTCAAAAAATCGCTATATTTGATAACATTATAGCATAACTCTTCAAGACCATCCGCTGAGAATATCTAGCCAATTTATGAGAGCGTCTTTTTTTCGAAAAATCGATATTCTCGAAAAATTATCAATATTTTCAATTAACAACAAAATCTCTTTTTAAACTTGCCATGGACTATACGTACAGCAAATAGCAAGTATGGAAACGTAATAGTTAACGATTTCTTGATACCCCGATTTTTAACGGTTTTGTCAATACAACTCGACAAGTATGAAAGATATCGATAATTATTATGGGGGCAGATCGATAGACCTATTTGATACCTACAACTTTCTCGCTCAACTTTTTTCGATATGAGCTATAGTTTTTTACATATTTAGGAAAAACCGCTTTTTGCGACTTTGCCAATTTTTCAGGTTATGTTCGCCATTTCGGATCGAGTTGCATGAAACATAAACTAGCTTTCAAATTTAATTTACTATACGGTCATATTTTTTTCCAGGTATTAATTTCTGCAAATTTAACATTAGGTCGTCCTCTATTGCTTGGACTATTAAGGATGATATGAATATTTACTAGATTGAAACTTATTTCCTAAACAAAAACGCAGCACAATTTGATAACCTCTAAAACAATGAAATTTATTGACATGCCAAAGTGCAACAATTGCAAATAATTTCTAAGTTCATGTAAACAATTCACTTCACAGTTCTCTTGAATGAAATTTTCAGCCTTCGATAATTCGAATAAGATGAGCATTGTTTGCGAATATGAGACGGAGCTCAAAGGGACACAGAAAGGGCCGGCAAAGATACATGCATGCTAGTAAGCATGTGGGACGCCTTATCGACAAAAAAAGCGAAGATCAAGATGGCATCACCATGCATGTGAGTTTATAGCAATGACTTCAGCTTATACCCATTAGTTCATAGCGTATAATGCCAGATACGTTTGCTAAACTGTCGTCAAGATCTATAATATTGAATATTTTATTAATATATAACAGTTATTTATGATATGACTGGTAAAAGTAACATTTTATTTTGTGAGAGGAGAATTTCCTTCGAACTAAATTAAATCACCTTTAGCACAATATCATACACTATTTTTCTCACAAACACCATTAGAAGTACAGATCAACGCATTTCTTACATTATTGAATTTATAAAATACCATGTTGAAATATAATGGTAAGTGAAGTTTATTGTTGCTAAGCAGTGACGGCTGGTACTAAAGAGTACAAAAGCACGTGCCCACACAACCACCAACGTGTCAATCCGACCACCAAGATAAACACAGATAAAAATTCGCATGTAATTCAGTGCATTATTTTATTCCGCAAACTCAAAACTTTGTTCCGAGGAACTTTCTGAAGCTATTTCAAGTATGATTCGACTGACTACGCTTATCTTCGCCATACGCGCTTATAGCTTATAGTTTATCTTAAACACAGATAAAAATTCGCATGTAATTCAGTGCATTATTTTATTCCGCAAACTCAAAACTTTGTTCCGAGGAACTTTCTGAAGCTATTTCAAGTATGATTCGACTGACTACGCTTATCTTCGCCATACGCGCTTATAGCGTCGGTTTGAGGCACAAAGCGGCGTATCTCCAGTAAACGTTTTTCCTTCATGGTGTACAGCTTGTGAATTCAATTCGAAGGCGTGAAGTCTGAAGTGACGTCTATTATCACTGATAGAAGGTAATTGTGTTCAAAATCTTTCGAAAAACCCGCTTTCATTTGAGGAAAAACTTTCAATTAAAAAGAAAGGAAGGCCTATTCCTGATCTTCAAATGAACTACACTTCCACAAGTAAAACCCGTACTTACAATAAAGTATTCAACAAGGATATCTAGGAAAAATTCGAATGGATATACGGATGTTCAGTAACAAATAAACTATTCTGTTTTATGTGCTCAATATTTAAGAAAGAGGTTAGTGCTTGGAATAAACAAAGGTTGAATGATTTAAAATACATCGCAGAGAGGGTATAGAAACACGAAAATTCCGTTTCTCACATAAATGCATGCATGGATTTTAGTGTTATTGGCGAAGTGGACATACGTGAACAGTTAGACGGTGCTTATTTGCGACATAAAATTAAGTACAACGAAGTTGAGGAAAAAAATTGTCATATTTTGCGCCGGTTAATTATGTGTATAAAATCTTGCTTTTTAATAACTCACAATGAAATTTTGACCGTTAGTTGACGAGTAATTTCAAATCTCGTTACGAGGAAAATGATGAAAAATAATTTCTTCCGGCGGAAAGAAGCAGCTAATTACTCATTCTAATTGTAGTTCCTCTAACTGTACATTTGAAAAAGTAAATATTCCTTGATTTGAAATATCTTAATTTTTTCTATTTTCGCACCAGTGTCAAAATCAAATCACGTCATTTACTTTTAGCAACAGTGCTAAAAGTTGATTCCTTTTTTTTGCGTAGATGAGGGGAAAACTTGCATAGACGCCTCGGGTGCCCGTTCCCCCGGGTGTGCCGGATTTTTACTGACTAAAACTCCTCCCCCGTGAGGTTTGTTCTCCTTCTCAGAGGGAGCCCCACTGACGTTTGTAGAAAACAAATACCTGTGATTTCATCATCATCATATAATTATGTACAAAATTTCAAATTGATCGGCTGAAAGATGGCTGAGTAAAAGCGGATGTAGCGTTGACCAATTTGAGTGGATGCTATACCACTTCGCTCGCTAGCTTCAACAATTAAATAACTATTATATTCGTTCCATTAATCGAAGGTGTCTTCAAAATAAAGATGTAATTTGAGTGTGATTACCTAAATTCTAATTAAAATCAGTCTGACAGTTCACTTATGGGTAGATACCCTATACTTATCATTGGACGTATTATTCATGGCCAAAACCAAATTATCAATTTTGGACGAACAATGATAAATATAAATAATCAGTGGCGTATAACGGCTAAAACCGTATATCCGTCACTTGTGATGTACGGATAACAATATACATCTTAATTTCATCAATAATAGGGAATGCTCTTTGACAAAATTCTGGACTCGCTCCTGGAGAGCACATTTCGGCGTTGAAATGTAGACGTCACAACTAGATTTGGTCTGGCATGGATAGACAACTGGAAATATTATCTTCATGAGATGATTACAAAAAATGTCATAACAGAAATATAAGATGACACATTAATTTGGAGTTCTAACAGTTAGAAGTTACAATTACTTCTGATGAACTAATAATAATTGATGTACGAGTATACAGGAAATCCACGTTTCAGTTGTTAACACAGGCATAGTCCAATCAATCATTAATATTGAATTCAGCGCATTTCATTGTTAGGTTATCAGTTAACAGTTCCCTTATTTTTCACAATTTTGAGAAAGGAACATCTATCTTGAAAAATATAGCTCGTCATTATGATATCTGGACTTCTGCAGCAACTCAACGAAGTTGAAACTGTTACCCCGCCAAATTTATCCAAATCATTATTTCGACACAAGAAAAACTTAGACGATATATGGATTATACATTCAGGAAACTTATCAAATTTGCAATAAACTATTTTGCTAGAACAGGAAGATTTATCTTCACAATTGTTCAACAATAAGGACAAATAGGTTTGATCTACAATGTGGTAGAAATAGGGAAAAGCAGATTGCCGAATCAAGAATGGAATCAAAGAGTGCGATAAATCTATTTTAGGACGGAGTCAAATTCAGGACTTGCCGACCAATATATTCTGAATACCGGAGTATATATAGCAATGATGTACATTCTTTCATATTGGAAGTAGCAAACAACACTCAAATTTATCAGAAAATTTTGTAATCAGCTACAAACATGGAGCAAACAAAATTGCCAATAGAGCCAGTAAATCTAAAGTAAGTTTTGACTGAGATTGTGTAGCTTGTTAAATAAATTTGAAAGCTATGTACTACCTGATGTTCCAATTTTTTTAACTCTTTTATAATGACCAGATAACCAAACCATTTTATTTGAATTTGTGAAACTATACCAAAAGTTTTCATCTCAGAACCTTCTTCAAGATTGGTTTTCTTCACTACAAAATTTGTCAACTGTAGGTAGAACAGAATCGAAGAGTGAGAAACATAAAGTTGAATTAGAATGTATTATCTTTTCATATTACCTAATTATTATAGTTTACCTTGATTGCAGACCAACTATATTACTATGTTGAGGACTTTGAAAGAAGCTTTCAGACCGCACGGCTACCTCCTTAGTGCCACAGTTAGCTCTGATCCAAATGCTGGATTATATGATGTCCCACAAATGGTTGAGTACGTAATACCTATTTTTCGATTTGTTTGCATCAAGCTTATTTATGATTCATTTCGAAATTCTTCTAATGAAAACTGATTAAAAAGAATAAATTTCATGATCTCGAAATTCTAATGATAGATGAATAAGTTCAATGGTGGAAGCCATTACTTTGTGATAATTTATCATACTGATATAATAAAATAAAATACTTTTACTTTGACTTATAAAGTTATGGAGACAAAACCATTAATTTACACTAAATGAACAATGAATGTTTTTAATAAATACATTGCTAGAATAGTATAATTAAAATTGGATAATGAGGTAGAGTTAATATTGTGATAATTGTGGAGCTGCCTCCTCATTAAAATTTCCTCATCACAATATTAACTCTACCTCATTATCCAATTCCAATTATTCCATTCTAGCAATGTATTTCCCCAACCGGAACCCTACTTGTTATCTGTGTCTTATATTGTTCCATAAATAGCCAAGATTATTCATATTTTCATACATTAGTATCGTTTGGAGATGACACGCTAGTGTCGAAACTATAATCACGATTTGTTTCTATAATGTATGTGTTAAAAAACAAAATAAAATTGTTTTATTTTATTATATCAAAATGAATACGTCATGATAGTTTTAGAATGTTATGCACACCACCCAGATTTACAGGCACGTGTCGGTTTTTTTTCCTGGTAGAGCCTGGGTGCTAATAAAGAGGATCACTATAATGATAACAAATTATTACTATTATTATTATTTTGATTATTATTTTATCCTATATAGAAAGGAATGAGAGGATTAGGGGTACTTCGAATATTAGATATTATTTGTAGATAACATTTTTATTATGTTTTACATGAACCAAAAAAGGATTTGTTGTTACGCTCTGTGATTGTTAGCCCTGTTAAGGGCCGATGAAAAATATATAGACATAATATACTGTTCAGTTTGCGTCACAGCCGTCTTTTTTATGAGTCATTGCATCGAGGATTGTACCGGGCATAGAGGAATTTCTCAACGCGCTGCAAGGATCAGCAAGACAAAATGTCTCTCATTTGTTAACCGATTATGCTCGACGACTTGTAATGTGTATGTGTAACCGGCAACAATTTTTATTAGCTTTTTCCAAGACTCTTATTGTTACCACTTCCGACCTCAAATCTTGCGATGAACTTTACAACAATAAACACTCTTCTTCCATTGTTGAATCAGAATAAAAGTCCTGATAGTAAATTGCTAGATCTTTGAGATCTTCCACCTTAGTGAGACCTGGCAATAGTATCTGGGAAGGATCAGGAAATTACACGCGAACTTTTCTTGCATATGCACCTTCAACTCGTCGACACAATGGAGGAATCAGATGATTGTAAAATTCCGAAAGTGGTTTTATCCGAGGGTTCATAGGCATCCTTGTCTGTCGACGATTGTTCGAATTTTGAGGGTTGAATCGAAAGTTACTGACATAATTGTCGATGCTCGTTCGTCATTTTTCTGGGATTATTTTTTCTATTGGTCTTATCGCATCCAATATAACGAGAATAGGTCGGATCTTTATCATAGCACTAATGAAATTGAGATTTTGATTTTGTAAAACTATCGATGATTGCACTGTCAAATAAAAAATATTAATCCAAGGATTCAGAGGGGAGGCCCATGTGCCAGCCTCTCGCTACGTGCCTGCAAATTGAAAGCTGCCTCAATGAAGCGATCCGAATAATACATGTACAAACAGATTATCATTCCAAGATATATAAGAAGGAGGAATAAGTTACTTAGCAATATGGACAATGACCAAAACTTTTGGAATGCTTTAATGGATCTTTCGCAGCTTATTGAGATATGTCTTCCTGAATCATACCTCCACTTTTACCGTTTTTGAAATATTGATGCATTCCTATAGTATCGAAATATGTAATATGAACCAATTTCCTGAATGACGTTACGCAAATAAGCGCGAAGCTACTACTATAAAGAGAAACATAATTTAACTAACTCTAACTAGTTTCTAATATCTGTATAATTCTTATTTACCACATTGCAGAATCTTGGACTTCATCAACGTGAAGACATACGATTTCCATGGAGGACACGATAGTCAAACAGGAGCGAACGCACCAATTGATGAAGTAAAAGCGTCTGCTCATGACTGGATGAATAAAGGAATACCAGCTGATAAACTTGTTCTTGGCGTGTCTTTCTATGGTCATTCTTTCACGCTTGAAGATCCTAATAATCATGGTTATGGAGCACCAACTACGGGAGAAGGGGCTCCAGGACCAGTTACTGGTGAAGCCGGATATCTTGGATATATGGAGGTTTGTAAAGTTGAATAAATTCAAGTAGGAAAGGATTTGAAACATTCAAATAGTTAATCAACTGAGGTCGTGGTCGATCGTGGATGCTGAATGTATTAAAGAAGAGAATGTTCCTCAATAATCTTTCATAATAAAAGATAGTTTGAGATAAGATAAGATAATTTATTAGCCCATGGAATTGTACAGTAAAATTGGATTTAAAATACTGAATTATAAAAACAGTCTTTTATATAACGAAGGCCATATAAGTCCCCAAATTATGGTCTTATTCTTTATGTTAAAAGTACCATGAACTATGCACATAATATAATAAATATAGGAATAATTAAAATAACTCTGATGGATCTAAGGTGTTATGAAAATTCACAGTAGTATTTAATTTTAAGCAATGAATGTTTTACCACACTGTGGCATTTTCAAAATGTATAGGAGCCTGAACCTACATGTAAAATTATGTCTCAAATATAAATCCAAAAGTGGATGTTACAACCTGTGTGAGGGGGGTAGGCATGTGTAAAATATCGGGATCAAGACTGAAATTTGTATTATGTTGCAAAAGGTGGTACGTGTGATTATAGTCATCTTTTTTAGTCTGCAGCTTCTCAAATGTTCTTGGAATATTACTCTAAAACTGTGGTTTGTACTATATATAACTCATTACAGTCATCACACCTTAGACTGCAAACTCCACATTCCTTTATTCAACTTTTTTTCTCGTTACGTTATTTCTCTTCAAATCATCATTATATTAGTTTGTCCTTTAATCCGAATGTGTACCTATATACCTATATTCAAGACTAAGCTGTGAGTGACGACAAGAGCGATTATTAATCGGAAAAATAAATTATCTTACAATAAACATTATTTTCAGATTTGTGACAACGGATGGACTGAGGAATGGGATAATGACAAACAGATCCCATACAAATATCACGGAAACCAATGGGTGGGTTACGATAATCCATCTTCGTTGATGGAAAAAGTAAGTTGAAAAGAACAAACTATTCTCAACACAGATCATATATTAATTATTGATGCTTTTGTTCTAGGTTTGTTTTGCAAGAGAACAAAAAATGTTTGGAGTGATGATTTGGCCCATCGACAATGACGATATAAATGGGAAATGCGGAGAGAAAAGTGCGCTGTTACATACTTTGAAAGACAAACAATGTTAAAATTATAATAATTCTCTCCATGTAACATTCCTATCAATATATTTTTAAAGTGAGATATTTAAAATTTTTTGCCTTTTTTATATTATTTATGTGGTTCTAAGTTTCTATGGTCACAAAGTAACGGATACGTTGAACAAAACAGATAACTAGAAGTTGTCAGAATGAAAGAACAAAAGTTGCGAGCAAAGAGAACATTTGTCTACATTTTATAACCAGATTATTTTCTAGAAACTAATAGAAACTTTTAATTTGTGTCATTTATGTACGTTTTGGCCTATCAAAACATTATTGTAGTGAGAATTTTTAAGTATTTTGTATTCATTGATTGACAACGTCAGATTAGACTAGATAAGAGTTGAGATACCAGCTTATGATTTATCAATCAAAAATAATCTACAGAATACCACACGAAAGTTTGATAACTTGTTGCAACAACTTTTCGAAGATCTGTCGGATAATCTTAATTCTCTAGTGATATTATTTATGAAGATTCAGCGATTTCCATAAGCCACTAGATACTTCTAGCCATTTCCCGATTTTCATTCCTTACCATATTGTCATCAAGTTGGTCGGTAGACAATGCAAATTGTACAAAAAATTACAGAAATCTCAAAATTCTATTTGGAGGACAATTGAAATTCCTCTCAGTTGAAAGTTATGACAATGATAACACTTTAAATTAGAAGCAATTTTTTTCCAATGTTTCACTATATTTGCGAATACAGTATTTTTTTAAAAATCGATAGTTTGCAATCGTCAATAATCAATAATGACCGGTCAATGCCTTGTCTTTTCCAGAAATATTACCAATTTTGATAAGAGTTAACTGATGAAGGGATCCTATTGATGATGATGAGAATGCAAATCCAGTGTACTAACTTGTGGTCATGACCCAAAGTTTAAAAAATGCATATCCAACTGTTTATAGACTCTTCTGACTAAGACTCACAAGTGATTGCTTAACTAGCACCAGACCAAATTGTTTGCTTTCGGATACTATCTGCAGTTGTTAATGGAAGGTGATTAATCTGCAGCACAATATGAACTAGGCGGTTGCTCAGTCAAAATACCTCAATAGTCCAGTATGATCAGTGATATGTAATTTACTGCTTTTGGGAATTTAAACGATCTTGCAATGTGCTCAATTCTATACTTCACTATTGCTGTGGAAATTGTAGGAGAATTTGCATTGTCCTCTTGTTTTGAAGGTCGAGTGTGTAAAATTTCATCAACATCGGTACTCAAGTGCTTTAAGGGGTGGTTTAGGGTTATGGTACACATCTTTCGAAATTTCATATAGACAGTGTCTTTCCTCTTATTCTGAAGGTGAAGTGTGCAAAATTTCATCGATCGGAATACAATTGTAGATTTGTTTAAGAAAGAAACAAACAACGATTATTAAAAGCTCAAAGTTTCTTGTATTGCTCCGTTCCTATTGGTGATTTGAATTATGCAGATCGCTCACTTTAAAGTGGTGAAAATTGGAACTGAAGGTTTTTGGTCGCGTTAGCCCCGTTGGGGGTTTATTTCTGACATACAACTTCATTTTTTCAAATGAAATTGAAACGTAAGAACAACCGTATTTTCAAGGTTATAAATATATATGACACGTATATATTCAACAGAGGTTATGAGATTCAACTGACGTCATCGATCTGATCACGATCGATCTTATGTCTTTATAGTTTATTCTTTAGTACATATTAATCATCGACATATACATATGGACTGCGCGTGGCAATGATAAGCGCGGCTAGTGCAGGCGAGAGAGAGGGAAAACGAAGAGGCCGCGTTTCTATTGGCCGCTGCGTACTGTACTAGTATGTTTACGTCCCGAGCCGGCCTTTTCGTTTTCCCTCTCTCTCGCCTGCACTAGCCGCGCTTATCATTGCCACGCGCAGTCCATATGTATATGTCGATGATATTAATAGTTCTTCTGACAGCAAGTGTCGGGATAAAATAAGGTTATATTATAGTGTGAATAATCGCATGTCAACCTGACAGCAGGTGTCACTATGGAACATAGAGTTCTAAAATACATTACGTAGACCATTCGAATAAAATTCCAATGTAACATAAAGTATAATTTTACTTCTTTCATTAGGGGTCTCTAAATCATTTCCAATATATTCTCGGTTCCTACAATCATTTAAATCTGACCAGCAGGAGTGTCCGAAGTGTCTAATGATTTTGAATATGTTCTGAGTTTGTATTTCCAAATTAGTAATTGTTCCCTCTGTTTGGAGAATCAAGTTTTTAATCATGGATATGTGATGCTAATCGCCGTAAATCAGCATCTATTAATAATGTTATAATGATAACCTATCTTCTAAGTTATTAAAGGAGTAACTTGAAACTGATTAAATATCCGCAATTCAATACCAAATGACCAATAATAAATGCCTCTGTTATTGATTTGTTTTGCAAGATAACAAAAATTGTTTGAAATGATGACCGGGAAGATAAGGATGGGAAATGCAGCCTCATATCCCTACCTAGTCTTTATTATCCTTTTCTGTACAGTATCTCATGAAAGTTAATGTAATTTTCCTTTATGATGGGATATTTTTTTGGACAAAATATATTGACAAACATCTACAATTCGAACTTTAAGCTATAAGATTATTGTCACTAGGTACGTTAAATAGTATGGTACATCGACATGGCCATAGGAAGTAGAATACTCAATTGTTATCATATCATGTACTCGTACTTCATGAAGGGCAAAGTACTTTACTAGAAAGATTGTAAACTGAAACTTGTAGTATACTTTAAAGTATCTATTGTTATGGATTTCACAGATTATCATGACGAGATTCAATCTCAGAACTAATTCTTGTAGAACATTTTCAAAGGACACACTCTAATATGATCAGTTTCATAACTCATTCGTGATTCCTGTCTTTTCATCCATTTGGGAATATTTTCACCCACAAAGCTGTAAGTTCTCATCATATGATTGATCAGAAGATAATGAGCCTGTATAGTCCCTACTGGTTAAGGTCTTCGCAACCACTATTTCATAAGCCGTTGAAACATAATATCACTGCATTAGGAGGACGTGTCATACAAAAGTTTTTTGGCTTTTTGTATTCTAAGAACATTGCCACTAAATCAGGACATCGGGACAACGGCAGGTCTACTACACTGGTGGAACATAACATTGACGAAATCGGAATCATTCTATGAAATCACCAAAATCAAGGTGTGTCCCTCGAACATTCTTTTTTTATATGTTCTTTGACTACACGAGAGGGAAACTTATACTGTTCGAAGAACCATGTATGACCCAGCTGTAGAATGTTGGGTGAGCAGATAGGCATTCGAATTTTCTTGAAGGTTTGAAGGTATAGGATTAGGGAAAGGCCTCAACTAGGTAAAAAGGCCCAAAACTTCGCTGTTCGATAGAAAAATGAAGTCTGGTGGGAAGAAGTTCGGCTGGTCTCGAGCTTGAAATTGCAGGGGTGACCAGTTTGAGCTCGTCTAGTCCGCCTAACTGGAATCTCTCATGGTGGAACAACACACAAGATTTCTGATGAACACCGACCATGGAAATATCTCTAGAAAAGGGAGATACCTCCCACCCTTCTAGGATGCTCTAGAGAGGTCAATGAACTCGTTAGTGTGACCTCATCAATCAAACGAATAGCTATCTTCTGAATAGAGTCCAAGAGCTTCAGCGTATGTTTGGGAGCCGAACTCCAAATATATGAACAGTACTCTAGGATAGGCCATATATGTGCTTTGTTTAAAATGGGATGTAGAGTAGCTCTAGGCAAGAAATAGAAAACCAAGTTTTTGTGAAGCGGTTTTTGCAATAGACCTCACATGATCGTCCCTTGAGAGGGTGCTGTTGGTGGCGATCCCGAACATGAATATGGAAGACTCCATAAGAATACCTGACATCATTGTATTAGGGATTGTGGGATCCGCCTTCCTGGAGAAACGCAGGCTTGAGATTTGGTTGCATTAAACTCTACTAGATTGTCAGATCCTCATCTCAAAAGCTTCACCAGAACTGCATTAATTGCATCATCCTGTCTCTGTCTCGCACCTCTGACTTCATTGGATGAGAGGGCTCTGGATGAGAAAGAGGTATGAAGTGTACCGTCATCTGCAAATCTGTGGAACGGTACAGGTGATAGCGTTGATAGCCATTAAATCGGAGGATAGTCCATCAACCACCACAAGGAGTGAAAACTCGACAGTAAGACACAAAGTTGAGGTGGCAAACCATTTCCCAAGAAATCAACAGTATTGGATGAGCACGATGTTGATTGCTTTCTCCATCCCTTTTAAGATTACATATAATAGTGCAATGGGTCTATAATTATGAGGAAGGGTCTTCTTTCCTTTTAAGCTATTGCATATAGCTTTTATCGCGGGCTTTGAGCCCGGCGACCGAATCAAGAAATTCCGTAACGAAAAATAACGTAAGACCTAAACACCTAACATGTAGCTCGGCCGAACAAATGCAGTATTTATCAAAACTTGTGTCAAATTAATTGATTTGTAGTTTCTAAAGTGAGAAATTTCGCTATTTTATACGAATGTTATAACACTCTAGTGCTTTAGACTCCGAGATTTTCACGTGGCCTATCGAAATTAGAAGGTTCGAATTGTATAAAAACACAATTGCATGAGCGCTAGACGTCTCATGTAATTAGCTACGAACGAAATTATTTTGATATATGCCTCCAGGAGCTCGCTACGCGTCAGTTAGAGTTTATACGTTAGACGTGCGTAGCTGAGACCTGAGAGTACCTGTTTCTATTTTAATTAAATTTTCCTATTTAACCGACATTTTGGGGCCCGAGACTATACTATTTAGTTGGCCCCGTTCATAAACTAACGACATGGAGTAAAACCGCATGCGAAAATTCCTCGCAAAGACGTTATATGTTCCGAAGATTTCCACTTTTCTAACTCGCGAGCTACGCGCCCCTCACGTCAATGTCATTCGATTTATCGAAAATTAACTTATTTGAAACAGTTTTCGACCCCGTTTGTGGCTATTGCGACCTTGTAAAATGTTTAAAGTTAACATTTCGTTTTACATTCCACAACCACCCTTGACCAAGATAATTTTTAATTTGTAGTTCATTATTGTTTTACAACTGAAATAAATAGGTATGAAATTTGTAGGTTATTGATGATGTCAGTGTGACAGTGACATAATTAAGGCAAAAAGCAGCCGCTCTAGCAGTGCAAAATAGAGTCGGCAATCTCGCTGTTCCCATTGAATTACGAACAGCAAATATTTCATTAACATCGAATAGAAAATGTATAGCCAAACGCAAACATTTTCCATTAACTTCAGCTCTTGCTATAACTATACATAAGTTACAAGGTGGAACTTTTGACGTAATAGTATATGAGTATAGTAAAGCACATTCTCAGGAACTCGTTTATGTTACGCTCTCTCGGGTGACTAATATTGAAAAATTGTATATCACGACAAAAAACGATAATTCTACATTCAAGTTTTATCATAATCGAAGGCAAGCTGCATCGACTGCATCTTTGTTGCAAGAATTCAAAAGAATGTCTTTAAATAGTGTTCAGACGACAGCTGAAAGTGTCTTAGATTTCATTAGTAATAGAAATGGCATTCCAATAATGACTTTCAATTGCCAAAGTCTAAATAGTCACAAATACGATTTACAAGATTCAGTTACGAGACGAAGAAATGTGTTACTTCTTACCGAAAGTTGCATGGCGCATGATAATCCGATTGAAATACCTAATTTCAATTGTATTGTTCAATTCAAACGAGATACTGTTCCAAAAGGTGGGGTAGCTATTTACCAAAATAATAATAATGTAACTAATATTATGACTCCGAATATTGCACACGTTAGCGATGATAATGTTAGGCGCTCATTTGTTGGAGATATTTGTGCGTGCTTATGCAAACTTAGAAATGGCCTACACATAGTCATGGTAGCAATTTACATTTTTCCGAATCCAAAATTGGACGAGGTAGAGCATTTTATTCATCGCACTTTACTGGAGTACACTGAAGAAGGGTCGAAAATATATGGTACAAATGGTAATAAATTTCCACCTATCTTGGCTGGCGATTTCAACATCAACTTCGCTGATGAAAAATCAGAGCGGTTGACAACTTTTCTTTCGGAAAAATTGAATTTTAAAATGAATAATGATCCACAAGAATCCACAACAAAATATGGGACCACCATTGACGCGGTATTTCCCAGATATTTAGAGGATATCAAGTCTCAAACTTATGTCTCTTATTTCAGTTACCATAAACCTATAGTTTCAATGATAACAAATTCCTGAATAACCTACATGTATTGTAAGATATTTAAAATATTTTAAACGATTCTCATTTATTCAATAAAAGAAAAAAATTTGTTTTCTTATTGGTCACCACGCTCAAAAAGTGTAACCTGAATTAATATCAAAGAAAAAAAAATACTGCATATATTAAAAATAAATAAATAATTATAATTGCATAAGTTGAGAAAAAATGCTATGCAATAGCTTTACCGCGGCAGTACTCGAGTGCCACACGTCTTTTTTTTTCGGAATTGGTTGTACTTCAGCCATCTTCCTTCTGGGAGGAAACACACCACAAGGTGCAGAAGAGTCGTATTAAATCAGGCGCACATTTCTTGCCTATAGATTTTTTGGTATTGAGATCAAGCAGAATGCGCTGACGAAGGACAATTTCAGGCTTATGGCTATCGATGGCAGCAATATTAGGAGTGTCCTTTCCTTGTGAATCCAAAGAGGAATTTGCTGCAAACGTTTCGGCAAAAAGGTTGGCTTTTTTGTAGTTGAGTAGCCAGTGTGCCGTCATCTTTGGTTAGGGGAGAGAATGAACTGGAAGTGAAATTTCTATCAATCGCTTTGGCGAAAGTTCAAAACGAAAAAGGGTCATTCGGGCATCCGATTAGCTTTGATCTCATTTTGGCATTATAAACCTCTCACAACACGGTCTGGCTGAAACCCTAACCTAACCTTTTTTTAGCGTGCTGGAGGGAATACCTTTATGGACACTTGGCACTAGTTTCAATAGTACCGATTAGTGCAGGCTAAGACCCCTCCATCTTCAGAATGCATCGCCTCCAGAACCGCATTAGTATTATTACAGCTGACAGCTTGTGTCCTTCATCTTTTGTCTTTTTTCCCCAGGCCTTACCATCTAAGCTGCATACATTTCGCCGCTGCTCGGCTGCTTTTCGACTTATTTGGTCATATGGCTTAGCCCACAATGTGTACTCGTATTGGTCCTCACCTCGACTCTGCTGCCAACCTGACAAGAAAGACTCGACTTATCCCCTATCCGCCACCTAGGAATGCGCTTAGTCGCGGTTACATTTGCCTGCGCTGTGACTCGTTCGGCTCAAACCTAACCTCACTTAACTATTAATATGTGCAATTTCAACAAATGGAAA
Organism: Endomychus coccineus; assembly: GCA_958510875.1. NCBI lineage: Eukaryota > Metazoa > Arthropoda > Insecta > Coleoptera > Endomychidae > Endomychus > Endomychus coccineus. The sequence continues at coordinate 45,225,769 of OY294068.1, forward strand.
TTGTGGTGTTGGATTCCTCTAATCGAGGGCAAAATATATGGGCTAAGAATATTCAATTATGAGAGGGTGGGGTTATCGAACCGTGGCTTTGAGGCTTAAGTTCGTTATTGCCACCCTGCAAAAATGAACTCATCTTGATAAGCAGAATCCACTCCCAGTTGTGAGAGATACCAATATCTGAAGTGAGATCTTTTAAGATTTGACATGAAAAGTCAATATTATACATATATCATAATAACAATGAAAACAGTTCATTTCATTGCTTTTAATAATATAGCTACCGGAAGGGGCATGTTTCATAACCCAAATCCGAAGTGAAGTGTAATTTTTAATTGTAACTCACTTATTTTTGATGAAAATACTTTTCTGAAGATAAATATCGATGAAAACAGTAAATGCAATGGCTTGTAAGAAAATACCTATGAATAACTCACTTACCTAGAGGTTCCGCTTTGTGGTAATACATCGTCACCTACAGGGCATATTTTACAACCTCTTGACGAGAGTTACCACTTTCATTTGTCGGAAACACCCCTATCAAAAGTTTGTCAGTCTGAGTGAATCAAGTTAGGTTAGATTAAGTCAGATCATGTTAGGTTAAGTTACGTTAGGATAAAACATCCTTTATGTTATACAACCTCTGAACGAGAGACCCCATTTCCATTTGTCCGAAACGTCCCTATTAAAATTTAGGCAGTCCAGGTGAAACAGGTTAGGTTAGGTTGAGTCAGGTTAGGCTAGGTTGAGTTAAGTAAGGATAAAGATACCGAAGAGCGTGTTCCAAGCTGTTGAATAGGAGCAGATCTGACAAAAGAAAATGGTGCCTTTTGATTTCTCCCATCGAGGAGGTTACAATATATGGATTGAGAATATTTCGTCGATATTTCAAAGGGGGGGGGGGGGGGGGTTAGGCAACAACGAATCGGAACCAACGTACAATTACTGACGTGATAGAAATCTTCAAAAATAAAATTTGTTTAGCGATAATTGGGAATATGTTGTTCAAATTTTCACCCACATTACACAGATGAAACAACTTATATTATCTTTGGGAACTTCGGCAATCTGAACTCAAGCTTCTATTTTCTCCGGGAAATGAGATCTCATCATCCCTAAATATGATGATATCAGGTACAACTATTCCTATGAAGTCCTTCAAATCTCGCTCGGTATCACCACCAAGAGCAACCTCTCATGAGACTATCATGTGAGATCCATTGCGAAAACCGCTCCACTAAAACTTGGTTTCCTATTCCGTGCTAGGAGCTACTTTACATCCCAGCAAGCCGCTCTTCATAATCAATAAAGCACAAAGTCGACCTGTCCTGGAGTGTTGTTCACATGTTTGGAGTTTGACTCCCAAACATACGCTGAAGCTCTCAGATTTTATCCAGATGATAGGTATTCATCTGAATGGTGATTATTGGTCACACTTACTGATTCATTGACTCTCTAGAACATCGTAGAAAGGTGGGCAATCTGTCTCTTTTCTATAGATATTCCTATGGTCAGTGTTCATCAGAAATCTTGTCTGTTATTCCACCACGAGAGATCTCAAGTAGGTGGTCTAGAAGAACTCAAGGTAGTCACCTCTTCATTGTCAAGCTCAAGACCTTCCAAGCTTCTTCCTACTAGACTTCATATTTCTATCGAAAGGAGAAGTTGTGAAACTCTTTGCCTTATGCTTATAACCCACAAGCTTTCAAGGAAAATTCCAATGAATATCTCCTCCCCAACATTCCACCACTAGCTCATACAATGTTCTTCGAACTTTATATGTATTCCTCTAGTGTAGTCAACAAAATATATAAATAAACATATTACATAAAAATGAGTATGTATGAGGAATAATTTTTTTACTTTTGCTCACTCGAGATTTGAAAACTACTATCTTTGGGATAACACTTGTTTCTGTTGTTTTTAAAAAAGATTGTATACTGTTAATCATCGTTTCAAGTATGTACTCGATATTGTTTTGATTTGATATGTATTATCTCAAAGATATGGTATAAATACAGATTCCCAAAAACTGTTTTCGTTGTGAAGTGTGAACAACAAAATGTATCTCCAAATAATTCTAGCAATAACATTGGCAAGTGTATTCCACACACCTGTCAACGGAGCTGATACAAGTAAGTTTAGATCCCAACATTCCTCACACTAATGAGTTTATTTCCATTAATCAGACCGGGCTAAGTAGGAAAACATAAGATTAAAACAACAACCCAATCCTCGATTTGAGACTGAACAAATTAGTACAAGTTCAGAATCAAAAAACTGTTTATAAACTATTATAAACATGTTCAGTTGAACATTTTATTTGACCCTATATTTTGGCCTCGATCTGATAAGAAGAACCAAACATAGAGGCTTTTCTCTTTGGGCCCTTTAAATGAACCCTTCTCAATATTTTTACGGAAACCTCGAATCAAATGCAAGAAGATCTCTTATACCCACATGAATTCAAATTTGGTGTTTTCACGATTCATTAACACGTAACATATTGAGCGCTAAATTTTTCGCAAAAAGGCGGAGTAACATTTCCTTTCACTGTTTCCAAAAAAAAAGAATAAGTTTCTGAAAAAGAAAGTTTTCACTTTCACAATAATTTTCCTGGAAATCTAGAAAACCTGATGCTACGTATGCATGTCATGATATTTTCTTAATTTTGTTATTTTATACAATCTTGTCTGTAATACAAATTATATTTATAAAAATACGGGCAGTCACCGAACACGGCTGACAAGTGAAAACTGACATTATTAAGTAACCTATTTATTTTGGGAATTTGATTCAAATTCGTATGACAGTGCCATCCATCCCCAACATCTATGTTATTAGTAATCATGTATGGTCGGTCACGAACTAAAATTAACTCGTATGGTAATCCACCCGTATCATCGGTTCTCATTTTATGCAACTTCTGCCTGACGAAATTTTGTTGCTCAGCATTATGACAATCAACGAAGACATCCGATGCCACAGATACTATTGTCTACGGAGTTTAGTATGGAGTTGTTGTACTCGTAGCATCCGAAATTACAATTTTATTATTTTTAAATGAAAATTAATATAATTAGTTTTTCTTCAGTTTTCACAACTGTCAGCATTTCAATCAACAATTATATACATTTTTATATTTAATAATAAAAAACGTATAATGGGCGGTACAGTCCTTGTAAAGAGTATGAATGTAACCCGATAGTCATTATAATAAATACACATTATTTTATTTTCAAAAAATTTTATTTATTGATATTTACATCGATGTAAATGAAAGTAATGTTAAACAGCATTGGTCCGAATTGGAGATGTCTACGGATGGTGGTAAAAGTAAACATATTCAATTCGGACCAATGAACAAATAATCTAAACGCAAAATGTAAACATATAAACCTTTCCGTCAATTGTCAGTATGATCGTAAATTACACCACAAATAATTATTTGAAATGAAATTTTGTACTTTCGTATTAGTAGTATTGAAAAAAACATCAACTCACTATTATATTTGATGCTGTGATCCAACATTCGAACAATGAAAATAATAAACTAGATATAACACAACGTCATCAATGTGTAGTACACATGCAAAAGTTCTCACTTATACACATCACTAATGTTATATTCTTATCACAAGAATTATATTCACAATATTTAAAACCTTGCACTTAGATACGATACTAAATACACAATGTACAATTGATGAATTCAATAAAAATATAACTTTCGTCTGCACGAGGACCGTGGCATGAGTAAATGAATAACGTCGAGTATCCGACTAAGACGTGTGTAAACGTATAGTATAGTAGTATAGAGAGACTACCTGACGCCTGACCCGAGTAGTTGCGCACGCACCAGTATACATAATATCTAATATATATATAGCTACAGCGTGACGGTACGTGACGGACTCATGGTTTTACCCCTCATATGAAATAGCTCAACGCGCCTAAAGAAGTTTTCGCTTCAATAATATATTAGTATTAATATTAAATATTTTTTTCATACGTTTTTTAAACATTAATTCAGTGATAATTCATCAACCAGCTGAGGAATAAGGACTGAATTATTGCCATATCGAACCATGATATTATGTCTATTCAGCAACAACTTGTACAAAATCTACTCACAATTAGACTACGTACCTTCACCATTGAAAATTGATATTAAGCTTCTTGGTTCTGACACATTAAAAAGTTTCCTTTTCGGTGAGCCTACACTTATTATTTCTCTTGTTAGATATGGTTTGGAATATCCAAATTAGAAATGAACTGCCAATTGAAAGTTGGTCCCCCCCATATATTTTTTCTTAGCAGAGCTAACATATACTGAATATTAAAATATTTTTTCAGAAGCTATCATTTGCTATTATGAAAGCTGGGCTGACGATTATTTTCCTGTTGAAAGCATAGACACCAATTATTGTACACATATAAACTACGCCTTTTTAGGAATAAACGAAGATGGAACTCTCCGACAGGATTCTCAAGGTACGGTGTGGAATGATAGGTTGTCAAGTTGTAATTTAAGTTTACTCACGTTAACTTAGAGGGCGTAATGTCGTAAAGTACTTAATTATTTCATTTTCAGATATAATGCGCAGGTTGAGCGCTTTGAAAAATAGGAATGGCAATCTCAAGCTGCTCTTCAGTGTTGGTGGCTGGAATGAAGGTACGAAAGTGTTTTCTGACGTAGCAGCATCAGCTTCCAAAAGGTCAACAATGGCAAACTCCGCCGTTCAATTGATTAGTCAATATAACTTTGATGGTTTGGATGTCGATTGGGAATATCCTGGGGCACGTGGAGCACCAGACAGTGATTGGGTAATTTTATTCTTTTATTGTTATTTCTAGATGAAATAATAATCAATGGCGACATGCCACTTCATTCTCAAAGAGTTGTATAGCCTTTGTTTCATGAATTACTCGCTCATATTTCACTTCGGTTAGGATAGGTTATTCATCTGATGCATTGTTTCGGTGCCGCCACCTGGTATTTCTATAACCAAAATTATCCACGTCGTTTCCTTGGAAGGCGGAAGAACTTTGAATCATTGCGTTTCATTATGAATAATTCTTCCAGTGGAACATCTATCTTCTGGTAGATGATGTTTGGATCACTTGGTGCTTTAGCATTTCCAAATGGGTTTCTCTATATATGAGTTCATGAAAAAGTGGAACAGCTGTTTGGAACTGATAGACTTGTTACCACTGTTCGACCTAAAGCAACCTTAACTCTGTCTATTGACTGCTAACACGAAAATGTGTTTGTTATTCATCGAATGCATTATTAAATATATGCATATTTCAGACCCACTATATCTCCATGCTACGATCATTGAAAGAAGCTTTCCGTCCTCATGGATATCTTCTCACCGCTGCAGTTAGTTCCAGTCCAGATGGCGGAAGATATGATGTTCAGCAGATGTCTGAGTAAGTATATCAGTTTCATCGGTATTGGGTGTGATCATAAGTGTATTAAGCTTCCTCCAACGGAAGCTTCTTCAATACAACACATATGGTGCTTATATGCAATTGCCGATTCAATTAGATATGAGGCAAGCGCCAAAATATTCACGGCCTGACATGGATCCAGGAAACGCAGCGGGTCAAAATGTTCATAACACAAAATTTGAAGTCTTATAAGCCTTGAAAAAAACAAAAATTCATCTTAAGTCAATTCGTTTTCTATCACTCGTTGTCAAAAGTCACGGAAATTGAGTATCAAATTTCTTAGATCGGCTATTTTGTGGTGAAAGATTGATCGAAACTGCTTAGAATGGAACAGGAATACTTGAATGGTGGAATTGATTACAGAAGAAAAAATTGTCCTTGTTGAGGATCTCGTATTGAGCGATCAACGCTTGAAGGTGAAAGAAATAGCACAAGTGTCGGGCTTTCATATACAAGTGGTTGCCGAATCATTTATGAACATTTGGGAACAAATAAAATTAATTCAGGTCGGGTTAAACAACTCAGCAGTTTCAGGTTGAATATGCTCGGTCCTTCTTAGAGCTCTTTGGAGGGAACCCTGTGGGCGTGTTGAAGAAAATTGTCACAGGAGATAAGACCATGGTTCTCTTCTACGACCCTTTGTCCAAAAGGGAGTCGGTGGAATGGCGGCGAAGAGAAGTATCATCAAGAAAATCTGAAGTCTACAAAAATGTAATGGCTGCGATCTTTTGGTCTTCTTAAAGACCTTGAAGAACGCAATACTACAATTAACAGGATATATTATGCAGCACTCATACACAAATTACGACAAAATATGTGGGAGGAAAGACGTGGAAAACTAGCCAGAGGCGTGCGTTTGTTGCACGCAATACAGTCGTGGATATTACTGGTGTTTGACAATTTGAAAAAAGACCTTTGTGGGTCCCATTTCAGTGATGTCGAAAGTGGAGATTGCAGTTGGGCATAATTTGAGGAAAAACCAGAGGAATATTTTCTCATTTCTTATTGAATTGATTCAATAAGTGAATTGATATCAGTGGTGGGTTGGAAGGTGATATTTAATTGTGAGTCTACGCCGTTTCTTTCAGCCAGGTCGGGAATTTTTGTCGCTACTCTATTACAAATGGATAATAGATATGTTTTCTTTCTATATCTATAGGTTCACCGTTTATGTGATGTAAAATCATTTTAACTTTCAGAAGTTGGAGAATTAAACACAAATTTACTTCAAACTTGTAACATTTAATTTAGAAAATTATGCTGTCAAATTGTTTCACAACAATGTGGCATGCTCAAGCTAGGAGTTATCAACTTAAGCCAAATCTAGAATTGTCCTTAAATAGTAGATGGTATCAACATGTGGTATAAATTGAGGGATGTTTATTATCAAAATTGTTACAATTCGGTCATTTAATATCATGTTAATACAGTTTTTTGAATGTTTCAGAATGTCTATGGATTCTAGATTACTGTATTCATGTTCTTATTCTTGGATATATGAAATATCGGGATGCAGGGGAACATTGTGATTATATTCCAATAGATGATTCTCCTTTTCTTTTTTCAGCATGTAACTTCTTAAATGTTCGTAGAACCTTACACTGAAACTGCGTCCAGTTTGTCCTATGTATGTAGCATTACAGTCATCACACCTCACCCTATAACCTCCAGATTAATTTAATCTGTCTTTTTTAAATTTTGAATTATTAATATATGAGTATAGATTATTTGTTGTTTTCAATGCGATTTTTACTCTGGTTTTCATGAAATTCAGAGATTTTTTGTGAGTGTTTTATCTAAATATATAGTGCTAATTTTTATTTGGTATTATTATTAAACTGCGGATAAATTAGGTTTATGGCGTTTTTTATTGAGTTTCATTTATTATATAGAGATCATAACCACTATTTCTAGCAATATCTATGATTCTGTTTAATTCTAAATGGGGGTTGTCTTTACCTAATAGGCCATTAGCTACTCTATGTATCATAAACTTGCTACTGCTGACTTAAGCTATTGCGGGTGTAAAGAAGTAATGTATTGTAATTGTATATGGTGGTATCTGTTTGGGTGGGTTCGTGATAAATAGCGAAGGAATGGTAATTATTTGAACGTGAAATGGTAAGGTCCAAAAGGCTTAAGGAGCTGTTGTTTTCTATCTCTGAGGTGAATTCTATATTTGTTGTTGTAAGTTGTTGATATCGTTAAGAATTTGATTTATTTGTCGCGTAAAGCAAGCGATTACGTCGTCAGCAATACCAAGATACAAACATGTAAACAAAATATTTTGTTTCGGTATGGGTTTGTTTATACGTATTGAACAATTTCCAGTTACGAGTTATGGAATTCATACATTCATGAAACTATAAAGATTTGTATAGTGGCGCTAATATTTATTGGATTTGTTACGTTATAGGATTTTGGATGTCATTAATATTATGACATACGATTTCCATAGTGGAGACGATGAGAGTGGTCATACAGGGGCAAATGCTCCGTTGGATGAAGTCAAAGGATCAGTACAAAATTGGATAAATAGAGGGGCTTCACGTGATAAAATTGCACTCGGGTTGGCTTTCTACGGCCGATCTTTCACACTGAAAGATCCAAATAATCATGGTTATGGAGCTCCATCCACCGGCACCGGAAAAGCTGGACCCCACACTGACGAGGAAGGATATCTTGGATACTTGGAGGTGAGCCTACTTTTATATTTGCCTGGTTGGATCCCATGCGAGTCCTTGAGATCTATATACAGGATGTCCTCGAACTGCGTGGCCAAAGTGAAACCAAATATTCTTTGATTCGAAAAAAATTTGATGAGCCTTTTTCTTTTGCCTCAAGTATCTTGTTTAGCCGGTAGAGGGTTTCAAAGTTGCAAGAATAATTTTGTTTTTTCGGTATAACTTGAGAACGTGAATTAGGACTTTCACAATATTTGACAGGTGAGTTACTGTCAATAATAGCCGTTTTTGAGAATGAAGCACAGAGCCTTAGAGACCATAGAAATGGCTAAAACTTGAGGATGTAACGGGAAAAGTGTCCAGAACTTTTTTGTGTTCGATGTAATTCACTCGATATTTTTCATGTGGATAGCTTATCTAATTTGAAAACTTTTGTTGCTCCTAGAAAATTTTGATGAAATCAACAAATCAGCTTGAAAAATTTATTTTCGAGTCTCTGCAATTTTGGCTTACTAATTTCACTTGATTAAAATACCTTAGTTGCCTTTGCTTTTCTAATGTCATTTTGGCATTTGGGGAATTTATTCTCAAAACTGTCAGTTTTTACTTTTTCACTAACACTGAAATGGTTGATATGTTATTGATTTATGGACTTTGTCGTTGCAATGGCCGGAGAAGTGTACAAGTTTATAGGGAAAGATATCCGCACCGCAGAATAACAAATCGGCAAACCTAATATCGAGAGGCGACTTCGGGAAACTGGCAGATTTGAAGCAAAACTGGACGCAGACGGACAAGAAGGACGTTAGAGCTCGAAGAAGAGATACTGGAAGCGGTTGAAACTGAACCCAGAATAAGCACACGACGTTTGGGACTTCGTATTGGAGCCTCAAAATCATTAGTTCATAATGTACTGAAAGAAGAACTGTTCTATTCCTATCATATTAAAACAGTTCAAGACTTATTGCCATGGATTCAGGTCATCGGCTAGATTTCTGTCGGTTTATTGTCCAAAGACAAAACGCAAATCCCAATTTTTGTAGAAGAATTCTGTTCACGGACGAAGCTACTTTCACGAGATGTGGTCTCTTTAACCTCCATAATGAACATTTCTATGCTGATGAAAATCCTCATGAAACGGAAGTTACACATTTTCAGAATCAAACTGAAATCAATGTTTGGGTTAGAATTGTGGATAACTTTATTATTGGTCCTACCGTTATACCCGATCCATTGAACGGAGAGAACTACTTGAACTTTTTGGAACAAAGGCTACCTGAACTGTTGGAAGACTTGCCCTTACACATTCGTCGTGACCTTTGGTTTATGCATGATGGTGCACCTCCTCATTTCACATTAGCTGTGAGGCGACATTTGAATGCGGAATATCCAGATCGCTGGATAGGTAGAAGACACGATGCACCATTGAACTGGCAGGCCCGCTCCCCTGATTTGACGCCCTGCGACTTCTTTCTATGGGGCGCTTTGAAGTCGAAAGTTTATGCAGCTCCAGTAAACACATGAGAGGAATTGTTGCAACGAATTAATCATGAAGAGGATTTATTGAAGAATGATCCTGAAGTACTAGCCAGAGTTCAATTCAATTTCTTGAAACGAATTAATTTGTGTATTCAGGAAAATGGGCAACATTTCGGACAATCGATGCCTTAGCGATTTCCCAAAAAGTTTTGTTGTTTCTTTTAAATTAGCATTTGTTTTTCCTAAATAATCATATCGTTTCCCCATTTCTATTGTTTTTATTATTCGTGTTTTACCGAGATATTAACCATTTCAGTGTTAGTGAAATTATGAGCCATAATTTTATAAAATTTTACGGAAAGCAAAGTAAAAACTGACAGTTTTGAGAATAAATTCTCCAAATTCCAAAATGACATTAGAAAAGCAAAGGCAACTAAGGTATTTCAATCAAGTAAAATTAGTAAGCCAAAATTGCAGACTTCAAGCTAATCCGTTGATTTTATCAAAATTTTCTGAGAGTAAAAAAAGTTTTCAAATTAGATAAGCTATCTACATAAGGAATATCGAGTGGATTACATAGACCACAAAAAAGTTCTGGGCACTTTTCCCGTTCCATCCTCAAGTTTGAGCCATTTCTATAGTCTTTAAGGCTCTGTGCTCCACTCTCAAGAACGGCTATTATTGACAGTAACTCATCTGCCAAATACTGTGAAAGTCCTTCTCCACGTTCTCAAGTTATACCGAAAAAACAAAATTATTTTTGAAACTTTGAAGCCCTCTACCCGCTAAACAAGACACTTGAGGCAAAAGTAAAAAGGCTGATCAAATTTTTTTCGAATTAAAGAATCTTCGGTTTCATTTTGGCCACGCAGTTCGAGGACACCCTTTATATACAGGATGAGTCAGTTTTTTGTAGACAAACTGCAACAGGAGATAGAACAAGTGTTTTTAAGAAGAAAAGTTCACATAAACATATGTCGTAGAAGGCTTCGTTTTCGAGGTACAGGGTGTTGAAATTGAAGAAAAAATTTCGTTTTTTGCAAATATCTCCGGAACCGTTCATTGTACAAAAAACAGCTTCTGTGAGCAGTTTCTACTCATAGTGAGCTATGTTCTGTGCGATAAAAAATTTTTTTTTACTCTTAATTGGTGAAGATTTTGGAGGGGTAGTGAGTGTTTTTCTCCCCAACTTCTACGCCACTGAAAAAAGTACAGTTTTGAGACAACCATTTGAACCGCCAATGTTTTCTACACAAAAAAGATACTGGTCATAAGCTCTGAAGTTGACCGTTTTCGAGAAAAATCAACTTTCATGTTGAAAAACATGGTCAATTCTTACTAATTAAACAAAATTTATTCAAACGTTAGAACAAGTAACAAAACCAAAGGATTGACCATGTTTTACAACATTAGAGCTTATGAACAATATTACCTTTTTCGTGTAGAAAACATTGGCGGTTCAAACGGATGTCTCAAAACCGTACTTTTTTCAGTGGCGTAGAAGTTGGGGAGAAAAACACACACTATCCCTTCAAAATCTTCACCAATTATGACTAAAAAAAAATTTTTCACCGCACAGAACATAGCTTACTATAAGTAGAAAATGCTCACAAAAGCTGTTTTCTGTACGATAAACGGTTCCGGAGATATTCGCAAAAAACGAAATTTTTTTTTCAATTTCAACACCCTGTATCTCGAAAACGAAGCCTTGTACGACATATGTTTATTGGATCTTTTCTCCTTAAAAACACTTGTTCTATCTCCTGTTGCAGTTTGTCTACAAAAAACTGACTCACCCTGTATAATAATAATTCTATTCATATCGCGCCCGTCAGACGTCTATAGCTAAACCATATGCATGTTATATCCGAATAATTTATTCTATTCCTAGCTGTTGTGTGGTAAGCATAATATACTTATGGTGCTAGAACCAGCGCCTTATAAATCACTACTATTTTGTTCCAGGTTGGGGATACATGTTATTCTCATCTGCGTCGATTCTTTATCTCACTTATTAACTGACAATATCCTGGTTGATATGACTCAAGCTTTATGATGAAACAACAGTTGGGGTGAATAGCAACAGATCATTGAATATCAACCCATCTCTACTTCTTACAATCTAATAATTCGACCTGTGCAATACTCACTCCCCTTTCCTTATCGCACAATACAAGTTCTTCTTATGTTTATCTTATTAACAATTCGATGAGTCTGTCTCTCTCATACTCATACATATTACGCCTGTCAGACGTCTAGCTGGACCATATGCATGTTATATCCGAATACTTTATTTTATTCCAAGCTGTTATGTGGTAAGCATACAATAAATATTGTGCTAGAACCAGCGCCTTATAAATCACTGCAATTTTGTTTCAGGTTAGGGATACATGTTATTCTCATCTGTGTTGATTCTTTTCTGCACTTATTTACTGTCAATACTCCGATTGATCTGACTGAAGCTTTATAATGAGACAACAGTTGGTAAATAACAACAGATCATTGAATAGCAGCCAATCTCTACTTCTTACTATCTTACAATTCGACCTGTACAATGTCCACTCCCTTTCCCTATCGCACAATACAAGTAATTCTTTTGTTAATCTTATTAACAATACGATGAGTCTGTCTCTCTCACACCCTCATAATAATCCTATACACCGCTTGACCTGACTCAATCTGTATATCATAATCTATGACGCTGAATTCAACTGAAACATATTATAATAAATCTCGCCCATTCTGATCAATTTCGATCTTGACATGACTCATCAGAAAGCCAGATACGATCCGAAAGTCCAACAAGAGTTCATCTTCACATGGATGCATCTTGACCTGAAAACTAGACTCAGCTGAACTCGGATGAACTCGGATGCCTGACTTGTCGCGAAAGCCCGATTCGGTTGGAATGCCCGACATATGCAGAAAGTTCAAGTTTGTTGGATATCTAAATTCTCTTCAAAAACTGTACGCGTCTTTTGATTCACTTCGTGGTAGCCTGACCAGGCCTGATAACGAAAACCTCTTTCTTCAAGTGTCTAATCTAAAAGCGATCATCGCATCTTCACTCAACTAAGTCTAACTAAGTTGTTTGACCAAATTTTAATTTCAATAGACACAAAATAAGCCAAAAAGATATGACGTGCCCTTTCACTTTGCGCTAAGCTTCTTACTGCGGTAAGCTTAAATTCTTCGGGCGCCAGATTTTTCTAAAGATTTACTCCTCCTTGAGAACTTCTGCTAGGGTCCTCACAACAAAACTTGTCACGATGCTATCTATAGATAGCGTTGTCCCTAGGGTATCTACAGTGAAGTATAATCAGGGCCGATTGGATAGAAGTACAGTATCGAAGTTTTAGGCTTTAATTGCAATTGGTTATAACTTAGCTCATTAATGGAACAGAAATAAGTAAATAAAACGGGGAATTCCAAGTATCAAATAAATAATAACTAGAAGTACACTTGGATAATACACTTGCAAATGAACGGTATTGGACACAAAAACTCACCTGGATGGAAATGCAAAGAAGCTCAATCGGTAAAAGAAAAACGGTTACCACATATCTATTTTCACGATATGGTCGGTCTTTAATTTCCATTCAACGGTACGGAATCGGTTGATATACGATTTACATTTACCATTTACGGAAAACACAAACCAAGCAGTTGATATGGTAATAATAGGAGTACGGTAATTATTCGGATTGCATTGTCAGTTGCAATGCTTACAACACACTACGATATATCAAACGGTGAAAATGCGGTCGGATCGGAAAATATTGGCCTGTACTAGGTTTGTGACCGTACGATATCAGATTTTTTCGGTAATTTTTACGGTATATTCGGATAGTAATTTGACTCAATTCTGAGTTAATTCGGTCTGTTAAGTCGTTTTACTATTCACAGCCTTATGCTATCAGCTGGTTCCCCGGTAATTGTATGACATTATCAGATTTCATACATCTCACAAATTCAATCATTTCATCTACAATAACCCCTCCACCCACGGACGTGGCTTCACATACAGCACAAGGGTTATTACGATAATGAAACACACAACCACCCCAGCTTATACTACTGGAATTGACACAGCTTGCACAAATATATCTAAGACGCCCCTATCGTTCAAATATACACACTCTCTGACACCGTACAATTACTCGAATCTTTCAATTCATTTGGATTCCAAAACGTGAATGTTATCGGTGCGTGGTCAGACCTATGGCGGGTTAAACTCAATTGTACAATCTAATAATTCATTGACTACAACAATATATTCAGTATATCGTGATGTCGGAAAACAAATATTAAGCTATCATTCACCTTATGTTAATTCACTGGAGCACGGAACGGTGTTACTAATTTCGTACTATCTATTAACTATCTCAATCTGTCAATATTGCCTCTCTCAATCGCCCGATGTCTTTTATATGTGTCTCGAGGTTCTGATCCAGTCCGTACGACCAAATTCTTATTGTGCCGTGGTCTTTCGCTTCATGTCCCGAAAAATGCTCGACAGTGACGCTACTTTGTATATCTAAAATCCACGCTCATGATGCTATACCAATTCCTCCGCGGCTGGGAAAGGAATGTTATCGGAGTTTTTTGGTTGTACGCAATTTTTTACACATAACTTTGTTCAAATTTGATGCGTTAATTTATTTTATCCCCGTTTAAGCAGCATAAGTTAATCAGAATGAATGCAAATTTTGAAGCGGGTATGAATGCGCTATGTGCGATTTTATTCCGAATTACGGAGGCTTAGAAAATACATTACACATTCATTACTGTGTAATATCACGAAATGCACATTCGGAGTCCATGCATTTCTTTTTAAATAATGAAATGTTTAACCAGAGCTGTGTAATACCCGTATTTTCTGCCTAACACAAAATAAATGATCTTCGTTACAAAGAATACACGGCACATTGGAGAGAATATCCACACCTATTTCTAAGAGATAAATAAACCAGTGAAGTTTTTGTGTTCCCAACATAGAACAATATTCAAATTAGCCGAGATCTCACACAAAATAGCAATGAATTGTATACATAGAGAAAGAGAGCCTCATTCAATGAATCAGCTCACGGTAACATGGATCGTAATATCCCACATTTCCTAAGGAAATCTATTATTTCCAGATTTGTAACAATGGATGGACCGAAGCTTGGGACAACCAAAGACAAATACCATACAAGTACAAGGGCAACCAATGGGTTGGCTACGACAATCCTTCTTCGTTAACAGGAAAAGTAAGTAAAGTTTCACGATATTTAAATCACTATGACTCTTATCTGGAACTGGAACTATAATATCTGCAGCTAGATCACTCGTTCATTATCTTGTGATTAGTCGATCATCAGATGATGAATACAAGATTTCATACCACAAAATCATTTCTAGTGGTGTTTCATTCCCCCTAAGTTAGTAAATGAACGACTAAAAGAGCAAAAGCCATATGTCTCTATATTCAACTTCATTCATCTTAGATTTGACACATTGTAAGCGCCATAAGTGATCATTTCTGAGCAAACAAGTCGCCCTTTCAGTGCCTAAAATAAATTATTATGTGCAGTGAGGTATGCCAAATGTATTTTCCCAATTTTAATCAGTATAATGAGTTCTGATTTAACGTCTTATAGAATTAGTAATTGATGGATTTTATTTTCAGATCTGTTTTGCTAGGAGCATGAATCTGTTCGGACTAATGGTTTGGCCTATTGACAATGACGATAATGCTGGTAAATGTGGAGAGAAAAATATTTTATTACACACCGTGAAAAATGTAGGATGCTAATTATTTGTAATTGAAGAAATTAAATTAGTTCATATATTAAAATCAACTTTACCGATTTGATTTACCATAATTCAGTTTACATGTGATAATTTTCGACAATTTTCATACAAAATCTTGGAAGTGATGTTGCCAAGGAGAATTCACTATTCTACGAGGCGTTTCATGTACCGTGTGTTTTTCGAAAATCGCAATAGCCTATAACTTTTCCTATGGGTTGTATCGATTTGAAATCGTGATAAAGCATTTGTGACCACTTATGCTATTCTTTGTATTAATCATGAAGCTGCTCTTATTCTCAAGTAACCGGAAGTCACATCAACTTTTGATTTCCAAATATAACACCCTGTACATTTGTTGATATTCGCTTGAAGATTTTTTTTCTTCAAACAACGTTATCTTTAAAGATTCTGTATGATGAAAAATGGCGGTTTATGGAGGATTGAATGGTATTCTGATTATTGAATCAAAATTAATATCAATGATGGCCGAGACCATCAATAAAAATCTGACATTTGAGATGGGTTTACCTGGAAAAAGGACTAGTACTTACTTTTTCTGTATAAAGAAGATCCCCAAATATGAAATTAAGCAATTATATAGATATTATTAGAATTATTGATTTTTTCAATTTCATGAATATTAAATATGACTCAAATTGCGCACCGTTTTGTTCAATGCAGGCTCTTTTGATTATTTTATTGGTCACTTTCAGAATTGTTTCTCTTGGAATGTAAGCTTTTTCTTTTTGCATTCGGTCCTTAAAGTCTCCCAAGTTCTCTGGAAGAGTAATAAAAACTTTATATTTTGAATAGGCCCATAAAATAAATCACAGGGGTTCATTCTGGCAGGATATGTATTTAGTCCGTAAGTACCCATGCATTCTTCTAAACGAACGTTCAAATAATCGGTATTGATTCGAGCATTGTGGGGTGGCGCACCATCTTGGTGAAATATAACATTTGCATACCCATTAACTGACAGATTTTTCTTTCAACAAAAGTTCAAGATGTTCTCGTAATAGTCGATTATATGAATAAGCGGTCCAAAAAGACAGGTCCAATAGTTTGGTAATTTAAAACTCCATACCAGACATTTCTTTTGAACCTATCTTGGGAATGTCGGTGGCTCATGATATGTGGATTATTTCTTTACCAATGGTTTCTATTGAATAGGCCAATATTTCCGAAAGTACATTCATCCCTATAGAATATTTTATTTTTGAATCCGGGATCTTGTGCTGCATCCCAAAAAGATATGACAAAAGTTCAGTTCAGAATCATTATCATGTAAATTTTATTATTTTGCAAAATGTAGCGGATAAGTTTAAATTGTGTGGTCTTCCGCGCAGAGATTGATCAGAGTCTTCTTCCACACTTAGAAGAACATTAAATTGAGATTCCAAATCGACGTTCTGTTCTAACATGCTTAATAACTGATCCTGGCCTTTCAAGCCTCTTAAAAAATCCTTATAAACTACCATCTTGATGAGGTTTGCTGTTTGGATAACTTGCGGCACACCTTCGACGTGCTTTGGCACTATTTCTGTTACTTTTGAAATACAGTTCAAGCATATCGGTCAAATGCACATTTTCCATTATTAGATAATTGTTAATGCAACTAATGTTAACGATATCAACCGGCTACGTTATTTGACGTTAATTGGTTTCGTTGGTAGGAGAAAATATACAAAGATCAAAGAAAAAAATGTTTTATTTGATTAAGTATTTGGGTAGGTTATTGTGGAATAAAGTGTCAGAAATGTATTTTCTTCTCGATATTAGGCAGCTATATGTCGGTATTATGTGCGTGATACTTAGTTAAAAGCGAAGTAAGTTAACTATACGTCTCAATTTACTTCTATCTGCAACAGTTCTTCCACGTCCTCGTCTAGCTTTAATAATTCTATTCACCGATTTTAATAAATCGTTCTTTTCACCACATACTCCATTTATGTCGTCCTTATTGATTGTCCATATCATAACACCAAACAATCTATACCGTTTCGCTAACTCTATCTGAAATTATAAATTTTAGTAAATTTTTTGACCGCGTTATAAATTTTAAGCAATTAACGGAAGATGTCATCCAGTAAACACAATGTAATCAATCGAACATTTTTGTTTATTTTGGTCTTACGCTCTTACGACGTTACACTCACGAAGTCACTTTTGAACTAAACTTTATTGAAAACGTGATATCAACCCAAAAAGGAAATGTATTTCATAATATTTGAATACTGTTATATAAGTGAAATTGCTTAAGCTTTCTCGATATTTTCTTATTGATTTATAAGACCAACTGTCAACGAAGCGTGATTATAAATTTTTATCCTACATCACATTCCTTGGCACTTTGGATTTCACGACTTTCAAGTAACATTTAAGCCGCAATTGCTACAAAATGGAGATAGTCAGCTTACAGGCCCAATACTCTTTCGTAGTCATGGGTTTTACTTATTATTAAGTAGGACGACATGATATTCGTCACAATTTGATTACGGGGACCGGTCAAGGTCTCAGGTAAATTTTAAGGGTCCTTGAAACTCGTCACACAGAGCTTTTTTTGCTAAGAACAGGAAATATGGGCGGATGTTGATCATTACGGCTAATTGGATATTTATTGCTTATTGAGGCTAGATATGGGCTTGTCTCCAAACTTATAATCATTATATTTTGGCGTTTGACGACTAGCGCACAAAGCCTCTTAAAGCCGCTAGGGTCAGTATACGACTAGCGCACGAGCTACCTGTGGTATACCTACCTACCAGCGACCTTTTTATGCGCTCAAAAAATGTACTTTTTTTTGCAAATCAATTTTTTTCTTTAATTAATCAAATAATAATAAAAAGATGACTTCAGACCACTTTGAATTTTTTTTCTAAATTAGGTCAAACTCATATTATTTATATACATTAATATTTTCACTGTGTATTGACTCAAGTCAAACTCATATTATACGTTGATATATATAATACAAAATACATATGTGACAACGACAGTATGGTCCTTATCAACGATCCTGTCAATCAAATTATAGTTTTTGGAACTATTCCAAGTCTTCAGTTTTTATGTCTAATGAGAACGATTCATATGGATGGCACATTTGAATATTGTGTCCAACATTTCAAGCAAATTTTCACCATCCATGGAGTGAAAAACAACAATTACGTACCGTTGTTATTTTGTTTGTTATCAAACAAAGAAAAAATAACATACGATATTTTATTTCAACTAATAATTGATAAATGTTGGGAATATCGTTGGCTATTTTTTCCATACAAGGTTGTTGTGGATTTTGAATATGCAATTCAAGACTCATTGAGATCCCGTTGGCCTGGGTTGATAATCCATGGCTGTTTATTCCATCTCACCCAGGCATGGTTCAGGAATTTGGGCTCGTTCGAGAATACAAGAATAACCAATCTGTAATTGGGATGTGGCTCAGATGGACATTTGGCATACCATTTTTAAGACCAGACGAGGTACAAGAGGCTTATCCTATCATGGAACCGTATGTTGGTTATTTTCCACAATTGCAAAGATTTGGCGCTTATTTGAAGAAAAATTATATCAACAACGATGCGAAATATTCACCACAGATATGGGCAACCGACGATGTTTGGGATTGCGAAACAACAAATGCATGCGAATCATTTCATTCGCACTTCAACATATGCTTTTCAGCGCGCATCCAAATATATATAAATTCGTTGGAGAGTTGAAGGAATTTGTTGTGGAAGCACAAATAAATATGAGAAGTGCTCATGTGCTGAATCCAGTTGTGAATAAAAAAAGTGTTCAAAAGAAAGAAAGAATTGCAGAATACCAAGAAAAATATAGAGCTGGTCAACGACATTTGTTTGATTATATATTTAATGTCTCAAAATATTACAAAAAACATTAGAAAAAATGATAAAAAAATAAAAAAAAGAATTGAAAAAAAAAAAAATTTTTAATGTGGGCTAGGGCGGTCACAACCCCGCAAAAACACAGAGTGGAAATGTTGATGTATATAATATGAGTTTGACTTGAGTTAGAAAAAAAATTCAAAGTGGTCTGAAGTCATCTTTTTATTATTATTTGATTAATTAATGAAAAAAATTGATTTGCAAAAAAAAGTACATTTTTTAATGAGCTGTGCGCTAGTCGTAGATGCCCTATATTTTTCGTGTTATACGTGCTGACAAGTAATAGTTAACATTCTTTTCAAAATTTGAAATACAGTTTGTGGAAGAAATTATTAGTGAACGCGAAAACACCCAAATAGTGTACGAAAATTATAAGTTTTCTAAAAATCGATCTTCAACTAATGAAATACCTGTCTGGAGATATATTAAACGACCTATATGTAAGGTTTATGTGTATACCATTGGAGAATCGGGTATTTTTGTTGTGAGAACATTAAAAAATCAACAAAATAACAAACCTGAAGAAAAAATTGCTAGACAAGTTCTTAGTGTTCCCTGCAAAAGAAAAGCGAAAGAAGAACCTACAGAGAGAAAAACTAAAATATTGCATAAATAATTAGCTTCAAATAGTGTTTCCTCAGATTTTTCTTTAGAAACATTGATTTCCCATGACTTAAAATGCTTCAAAGAAAATATGTACAATAGATGTCGCAAAACATTACCTACTTTACCTCGCTCTGCCAACGAAGTTCACCGTTATCTGCAAGACCATTCGTACAAAACGTCAAGAGAGGAAAATTTGTTTCTGGATAATGTTTTCCGAAATTGAATTGAAATTTTTAGCTGCCAAACAAATTTGAAATGTTTATGACACCCGAGTTTGATATGCATGGATGGCACATTCCAATACTGCACAAAATTTGTCACAAAACTATTTACCGAACATAGTAACATAAATGGACACTGTATACCGCTAGTGTTTAGTTTACTGAAAAACAAATCAGAACAAACTTATAAATTCTGTTTGGTGAAAATTAAGCTTATTTGTTCTCTTAACAACTTAAGTTTTATTCCTGAGAAAGTATTGGTTGATTTTGAAATTGCTATTCATAATGCACTTCGTAAAGTGTGGGATAACGTTACAATTATTGGTGGCCGGTTCCATCTTACTCAGTCTTGATGGCGTAAAATACAAAATTTGGGGTTAAGTGGTGAATATGAAAACAAAAACTGTGAAATTGGAAAGTGGGTTCGTTATTGTTTTGGTATGGTATTTTTAAATCCAAATATGGTAAGCGATTTTTTTGTTTTTGAATTACTTGTAATAAAACCAAGTGACGATAAGTTAACTGTTTTTGCTGATTATTTGGTAGAATATTTTATATCCGACGAAGCTACTTTTCCACCCCACATTTGTGCTGAAGCTCCTTCAACTTTAAATGAAACCACAAATGCTTACGAGTCCTTTCACTGTCATTCAAATAACTCTTCTTATTATAGCTCACCAAATATTTTTTATTTCGTGGATGTCCTAAATTTTCCAATAAAAGTGTACATATAATTTAATAGTGCAGCTACTCCTTGTAAATCTAAAAACTCAGTCACAAATCCGAGGCAAAATTTTTTGTAAAAATTGTTGCAAGATTTGAAACAACAAAAGATAACTACCCTCCATTTTGTTAAAGTTGTTTCAAATACATATGGACACAATCCATAAAATATGTACTATTATTATGTATAAATTGTCAATGGTTTTCTTCCGAGTGTTATGTAAAATTTATGTATTATAAGTACATTATATTCTTGATCATATGTTACACATTTTTTTATTACACTAATTTAGTTAATAAATAAAGTAAAACCGACCTCATAATTTAATTTCTGAATCATCAATCATATAAATTTTTTTGTAAACGTAAAAATATTACTTGGACGCTTATGGTGGCAACATTGTTGCATCAACAAGGTTTGACATTGTATTTTAGAATTTTAAAATCAATAATTATCTTTGTGACGAGTTTCGTAGTCCCAAAATTGGACGACAGAATGCCATGTGACGATTATAGTACACGAATTTTATGTTTACCTGCCTACTGTGACGAATTTCGAATCCCCCATTAAATACACAGTTATTGTTCAAAATATTCTACGTAACTAAACTGATGAAATGTTACACGTTACAAGTGCACATACAATTTTTCCAGTAGAGCTCATTGTCATTACATATTCGTCTATTTCTTAGATGAGATAAGTAATGCACAAACAGTTTTTTATTATCACACCCCATTTTGCAGTCTGAATTAATGTTATTAAGGGTCTTCAGTTGGATCAGTCGCTCTAGTTTTTTCAGTACTTCAGTTCGAACATTGAATTCAATTGATTCTTTTCTTGATTCAGCTGAGAATAATTTACCACTTGAAAAATCATATCAATATTACAAAGATGTTGGGGAAGGCTATACAATTGTAATACATTGACTGACGTTTACTTTCAATAAACCTCTCGAAGAATATATTCTATATTATACTCTATCCTAACCGCCCGGGAAGTTGTAGCTGTATTGAAATTTATAAATATTTCAATATCAAACATCTTTTGATAAGACAAGATATGAAGTGCAACTCCATTGTTATGACATAAACAAAAGATATACGTATTGTTTGTTATTATTTAAAATTTTTAAATTAAAACATATTTATCATTGACGGACCAAATTCATTTTTTAAATTAAAAGCTTGCGATATTATTGAATCTACTTGACGTTTTGATTTTATAAGCACTGACTTAACAAGTGAACGATCTTCCATAATAAATCTTACCTTTTCAGCTAATGACAAAGGATTATCATAACTAACCCACTGATCTCCTTTATATTTATATGGTGTCTGACTTCTTATATCCCATCCCTTTCTCCAATCATTCTCGCAAATCTAGATAAAATAATAATATTATAATTATAAAGTATCAGTTCTCTCTCATCGAGTAATTTTATGAATAAAAATGCTCATTTAAACAAGCTTCAGTTTGTTTTTCAAATATTCTCTAGTGTTCGAAATGTCTGTATGGGTAAAATTTATAGTAATTGACATTTGACGAACTTCCCGTTATCCTATCGAGCTGAAATTTTGCTCTGGTTCTGAAGAGAATATAATATAATATATCTAATATCGTTGTAATTATATAATATGGTGGACGCCCCAAGGTGGAGGATCAATTTTTCCCTCATGACCCCCCCCCCTACGATGAACTAAAGGTTTGGCTATTTGAATAATAATGTTCGAAGGACATATGTGAGCCAGCAGTGAAATGTAGAAAGAGGAAATGTGTATTCGTATTTTTCTTGAAGATTTGGAGATTATAGGTAACAGGAAAGACCTCACTAAGTAAAAAGTTCCACAACTGCACTGTTCGATGAAAAAATTTAGTATGGTATGAAGTAGTTCGGCAGGTTTCGAGTTTGACAGTTTGAGCTCGTCTAGTTCGCCC
This sequence comes from Endomychus coccineus, assembly GCA_958510875.1. Taxonomy (NCBI): domain Eukaryota; kingdom Metazoa; phylum Arthropoda; class Insecta; order Coleoptera; family Endomychidae; genus Endomychus; species Endomychus coccineus. The sequence continues at coordinate 45,248,576 of OY294068.1, forward strand.
AACTGGAATCTTTCGTGGTGGAACAACAGACAAGATTTCTGATGTACACCCACAATGGAAATATCTAAAGAAAATGGAGAGATCTCCCACATTTCTACGTTGTTCTAGAGAGGTCAATGAACTCGAAGTGTGGCATCATCAATCAAACGAATAGCTCTCTTCTTGATAGAATCCAAGAGCTTCAGTGTATGTTTGGGAGCCGAACTCCAAACATGTGAACATTACTGCAGGACAGGTCGAATCTGTGCTTTGTAAATTATTTGGAGCTGCTGGGATGTAAAGTAGCTCTTGGCACTGAATAGAAAACCAAGTTTTTATGAAGCGGTTTCCGCAATGGACCTCACATAATCGTCCCATGAAAGGGTGCAGTTGGAGGTGATCCCAAGCATTGTTATAGAAGACTTCATAGGAATAGTTATACCTGACCTAATCATAGTAGGGATTGTGGGATCCACCTTCCTGGTGAAAACACAAACATGAGTTTTGGTTGCATTAAGCTATACTAGATTATCAGATCCCCATTTCAAAATCTTTGCCAGATCTTCATCAATTGCGTCAACCTGTCTCGCTTCTCTGGCTTCATTGAATGGTGTAGGGGCTCTAGATGAGAAAGCAGTATGAAGTGTACCATCATCTGCAAAGCTGTGGACGGGACAGGTGGTCACTTCAAGCAGATCGTTAATATGGAGCAGAAACAAAGTTGGTGCCAAGACAGATCCATGTAGAACACCAGCGTTGTTAGCCATTGTATCGGAGGATAATCTGTCAACCACTATATGAACTCGATAGTAAGCCACAAAGTTGAGGCGGCAAACCATATGACTGAAGTTTCCCAAGAAGGCTATGGTGCCAGGCTCGGTCAAATGCTTTGGAGATATCCAATGATACCACTAGAGATGCCCCATGTTTTCCAATAGATTTCTGCCATACATGTGTTATGTACGCAAGCAGGTCTCCTGATCTAGCGAACGCCTTAAGATGGTGGATTATCTGATCCATCGAAAAAATTATTATGATTTCCCCCAATGTCAAGGCGTTTATATGTGCCGGGAACTGGATAGAATGGGGGTTGGTGAAATGCCATGTCGCTAACGTTCAACTACCCAAGTGAAGGTGAGCACGTGTTGGGGACTGAATAGATTATGGTGGTAGTAAAAATGACATGCTGCTAACATAGCAGCCTTGAGGCACATATCACATCCTTTTGTATAAAAGCCTCCGCTTACTATCGGACCTCTGGAACCATCACTTGTCGTAATTCTTGGGGGAATAAAATATGATGTGATATGTTATCACTACCATTTTCTTTTTAATAAAATTAGTTAGCTCATTATTATCAAATATTTGAAAAACAATTTTCAATTTATTTTTCTCTATCTTGATTTTAAACAAGTGCGTTTGCAATAATGAATTCACGATACTTTTATCTTTGGATGGAGTCTAAATACTTCATTACGATACAAATTCGAGAATTATTTGTCTCTAGAAGCATATTAGAAAGTTATCCCATAAATAATAGGTATATGGTGTCTTGTGCAAACCCTAATATGCTAAATATACGAAGAAAATATTCTTATATGGTTTGATGCTTCAAAACAGGAGAAAATATTAACACAACTACCAAATTATAGACAAATCTTCATTTCATTGAAAAATCACCGTTGGACGGGCTAGGTTGGAGATGTTATCACATCAAGGTGACAACTTGGTGCAAGAAATTCGAGGTAGCTCTAGAGAGGTTAGGTTGCAAACCATTACCTCACAGCTCATGTTGATCATCACGTTCTCTAATTGTGATAAGAGGAAACTACCACAGTAGTTCAAACGTTTTCGAAATTACTATAATGAAGTTACCTCTCTGTATTCTAGATATCCTTTAGTATCGGAAATAGGTCCAGGCTTTCCTTCTCCCACCGCTCTTTCTCCATATCCATTATATCTACGATTCTTCAGTGTGAACGAATGACCGTAAAAAGGTAACCCAAGGGCAATTTTATCAGGTGATGCTCCTTTCTGAATCCAGCTTTTCAAGGATTTTACAACGTCATATAGTGGGGCATTGGCTGCTGTCCGAGATTCCGATCCGAAGTTATAATCAAATGTCATCAGATTGATTATATCCAGCAAGCTGAACAATAATTGGATAAATTTAAGCTGAATTATGTATGAAAAATGTAGTAATCTATGACTTTCTGTTCACTATAGATCTGGTCAAACGTTTTATTTGTTAATACAGTTTATTATCATTCTTTCAGTAGGTATCTACTATGATCTTGCAAATGAGAATTGATACTTACTCCGACATTCTTTTGACGTCATATACTGCGGGAAACGGTTCTTTGGCGACAACAGCACTTAGAAGGAAACCAAAAGGCTTGAAAGCGCCTCTCAAATCTTGCAGCATTCTCATGAAATTTTCCTACAATTAGAATTAAAAGATAACTTGTGGACAAATTGAGATTTTGGACTAGTGGTTCTAAAAACTTTCAAATGATATGCATGATATATTGACTCGAAAATTGTTTGTTCATTTTGTAAAGTGGCATTAGCTTTTTATATCTCCCCAAATACAGCAGACATTAGAAGTGAAGAAATTGGCCTGTTACATTTTTCAAATCTTGAAAATTAGCGCGGATATGGAAAATTTTCATAATCTGATTCTGTAAAACTTCCTCCACATAACCTACCTTCTTAGTCTTATAATTACCGAAATCCCAATACACCAAGCTAAAAAATGGAACACAGTGTAGGTATATAAGTATAGATCCAAACAATCAATCAATGCATGAATAATGGTCCAATGCACTAAAATAAGTTAAGTATGACAAGTATGGAATCTACGGGGGTCAAAAGCGTTATCACCATTTTGTAATTTCGTCTATCATCCGTTTCGGCAAAGTGAGAAAACATTAGCGGTTCAAGTATAAACTTTTGTGGCGTCCCTGTAATATCTACTTTTCCACAAGATGATTAAAACTCGATTTTGAGTAAATTCACAAGCTTTGCGTAAGTAGAATGGGCGTCCACGATCGTAAATTTGTTATTCATGGGTTTTTAGTTGAGGATATCAGATGCAATAAATCAACTGAAGCTGGCTATCCAGTTTTTTCATCGGAAACAACCAGCATAGTATTCCATAAATATCAAATTGGGCTTCAGATATAAATTGAAATACTTAGGATCTAAATTGAGCTCATTCATTATAGAGAATACGTCCAAGATTGAATTACCTTATCTGATATGTAACCTCCACGTACTGTCGGAAACTCCCAGTCAATATCCAACCCATCAAAATTGTGTCTTTTGATCATATCAACTGCATCCGATGCAAATTTTCTCCTCAGATTCGGTGAAGATGACACTAAAGAAAAATTCATAGATCCCTGTGCCCAGCCCCCAACACTGAAGAGAAGTTTCAATTTTTTATTTTTCTCTTTCAATCTACTAAATCTGTAGATTGCATCTGAAATTTCCCAAATTTATAATTATTGCTGTACATAAAGTTATTATTCATACTTAGAGCATTATCATCAAGTAGTCGTAAGGTTCCATTTTGGTTGATACCCAAATATGCAAAATTTACATGTGTACAACTGTTAACATCTATGTCTTCCACGGCGAACGAATTAGTCAAGCTTTCATAATAACAAATGATTTTATCTACAAAAGAACTCATTATTGAAGTCGTATTCATGGTTAGGCACAAAGAATTTATCTTAACTTTTATAGCCATATATGTGTATGAAAAGTATAGTATCACAGTAGAGGCGACAAATTTTAAAATATAAATGATAACAAGTGGTGGTTGTTTGGTTTCCCTACAATCTACGCCTTATAAATGAACTATTCTTCAATTTATATATAGCCTCTGTAGCCTATATCTGGATATTCTGGAATATTTAATAGATATTATGGAAAAATTTCAAATTATTTTATTCAAAAATTTCACAAAATCAAAAAATTTTTAGGAACTTATTTAAGATAAACTGAATAAAAAATCCCATTGTTTTCCTTTTACTACGTGATAGGAAATTTTATGCTATTGAAAAATTAAACACTACTATGTCAAAATCACTTTAATTTGTAACTTCCGTTACTAAAGTTTTGGCGTTTTACCCATCTTCAGGCGGTATTCAAATACAATTAAAGATACTTAACATCGGGTAAAAATACTTATCGGTAGACAAAGGAATAAGATGGTCATTCATAAACTAAGAGAATTACTACTACATGATTACATGGTTGGCCTTACTCTGATAATGGTTTTCCATTTAACAATATAGTATAGGACGAATGAGCGCCAAGAGTTCGTGAAATAACACTACATTAAACAACTTTAAATAATGGTGAAATAATCGGGTCTGTTTCATCACTACCTTTATAGTAAAATATTGTTTTTATGTTTGTAAATTTCTAGAGCCTCCGGTAAATTTAATTTCGAGCCTTTATCAACATTTGTAAATAATGAAAGCTAAAATTTTTGATATTATTATTGATTTTCAAGTAATTTATTGATTGGTTTTTTCTATTTTTATTAGTCAAGATAAAATAAGTTTATTTTTCCAAGAAATATCACAGCCAAAAACATGTAGTGTTGTAAATTATGGAAAATCGTCAATGCACGAAAAGAGTAATGTACATATCCTTATCAGGGACATATCAAAATAATTGATTCCATGTGCTTTTTGACTGATGTAATTTTTCAGTTCTATTTCAGATTTATTCAAAGTACGGGTTTCGAAATTTTGATGCAACAAAATGAAGAACACTCTCGCATAGCAGCTTTTGTAAGTTTTTTAGATTCAATAGCCGACATTTTGTTTCCGATCAACTTTTTTTAATACAAAATTATGAAATATTTTTCATTCTACACTCATTGATATATATTGAGAAAGTAATATCTTGAGTAACGGGTTAGATTACTTAGCATATTACTTTCCCAACATTTTAGTTCAATAAATGAGGGTTTTTACCCACGGATTTTTTGGGTGCATCTTTATCTACGAAACTTGGTGGGTAGGTTCAGGGCGTCTCCCAGATAGTTTGTGGACAACTTCCAAATACAGGTTTCCACATAAAGTTATAATTTTTTATGTTAATCTGTTATAAGTTATTTCATTTATATATTTATTAAATATAACAAATTTATTCATATTTATAATCAAGAATTAAATTTTAAACAAATTTGTAGAGAATTATTATTAATTTTTATTTTATTAATTGAATAAATAAAAACTATAAATAAATAAATTATTTTTTATTGAGATATGAAAAATTATTTTTTGAATTTCTTGTTTTAAATTTAAAAGAAATATATTTATATTAATTATTTTTAAGAAAACATTAATTTAATTATATTTTATTAGTATTGAAAATAAATTTTAATAAATAAAGTATTGTTGAAGTAAGTGATTGTCTTTTTCAGCATTTTTTTGGTGAAATTTTAAAATTGCTTTTTTCTGTATAATTTACTCTTTGATAATAATCATTTGTGAATGGACAGTTTACATGTTTGCAAACAAAAACAATATTTTACTACTTAATGATCAAACAGGCCTGATTATTCACCAATATTTGAAGATCTTTCATGTAGTTATTCCACGAACTTTTTGTGGAAATCCGATAAGAATTTATAGACAAAGTTATATACTTCAATTTTATTCCAATACCGTCTGAAGATGGCCAAAAACGCTGAAACTCGAGTGACGGAAGTAGCGAATTAAAAATGATAATAACATACTAATATTTAATATCACAATATAGATAATCTGAATGGTATTTATTCGTACAAAAACCATTTTGGAGAACACTTTCTTCATAAAAGGGCCATGTTAAGGAACCATATCATTGGAGATACCACGTTACGAATATAATTATTGCTTGATAAAGTATCTGGTTATGAATCATTTCAAACGACTCAAAACTCAATCTAATTTTTTTGCCTCGTGCAGAAAATAAAAACACATCTACGCAATTTGTTCGATATATTGATTCATGCATCAAAAACTTACTCGTAAATGCGCTATCAACTTGAAGATTGAAGAAATTTGCAAACAAAATTGTAACAATCAACTTATAAGACATGTTGATCCGATACAAGATAATAACGTTTATGATATCACCTAGTAAGAGGAAGTGGTATTTATGTGAAAGTTTCATCTTTGTATCCTCATATACATGTTCTTGGGAAATTTCGAGGTTTATCGGTATATGCACAATTCACACAATCAGGAATAGAATAGCTCAGAAGCGTAAGGAAAAATAGTATATTATGATATTAGTGTTTAAGAAAGCCTTTCTGGCACGCGCAATAAGTTAAGAGAAGAATACTATTTTATATTTTACATTTATGATTATGAGTTGAGGAATAAAGGTAAAAGGTGGGATTAAAACAAAATAGTCTGCCTCCAAAAATTTGTTTGCCCAAACAGAACCGAACGTGAAAACGTTTTCCACCGTTAGTCGGTACCTAATTAAGACTCACACAAAGAGATTTAGTTGTTCAGTTTTCAACGTTTGGCGTTCATTCGAAGAAGTATCTTTGTATTGCGTGTATTGTCGTGTGTGACAAGATGGAATGAACCAGGGAAAATACCTGGAACTCCATGATGGATTTGTAAGACAGTTGCTGTTATGGGATGATGAGCACGGAATATGTTAATGCGAGAGCCTGGAAACCGCGAACGCAGCGAACATAGCGCGTTGTGCGCTTTTCGGTTCGTTCGCAGTGTTTTGTTGCAAGTAAATACGCAGCTAAAAGTACGTGTGTTACAAAAATCTCATTGCGCAATTTTTTCAGTTGTACCATTAAAGTGCAGATATAATAGAATAGTTTATTATTCTCTATTTACTACTAAGAAGAATATTCGATCACAACGTTTTAGATTTTGATTTTTCTTAGTTTATGAATAATGTACTAATTTTGTAACATACGACTCTTTATCCCACAATAATGATAATCTAGCAAGTGCTCTATAGTAGGTACCTACCCAGTAGGTATAGAGAGATTATATATAGGAATAGACGGAAGTATGAACTTTGGTTGTCATTCTGGCGAAAAATCGCTGTGTAAGGGAATAATTCAAAATATTGAGAAGTATACAGAATTTGTTTGTAATACCGAAACAAATCTGAAATGGCCGTTTTCGGAAGTATCGCGAGGATTTTTATTTCTTTTATTACGCAAGTCATTGAACCATTTATTTATAAATTGATAATGATTCTTAACACAGGTATGTATATATACATTTTCGGGAAATAGATCACACTAACACATATGCTTATTAGTTTCGTCTTTACGTACGTTTCGGTCTCACGATCATCATCAGAAGACGTATTATGTCAAAAATAGGATTTCTTAAAACTAATTGTATCAGCACAAAGCGTCGTTATCGCACCAATTCGTATTATAAATGTTGCACATAAACCTACCAACTGTGTTGAGAAATATTTTTCAAATCTAAAACCTTTAATACTACTTTAAGCTCTTAACAATAATTGCAAAACAGAATGTATGGCCATAAGTATACTACATGAAACAAAAACTTAGAAAACTACACTGCTTTGCTTATAGCTAAACACTGCTTCGATTATAACCATCAATTCGATTACAAAAGTTGTAATATTTTAGCTGAGGAAACTCTTGAACCAGTATAAATTTTTTCCCAATATTCCACCAGAATGACTCTACTAGTGATTCTGATTAAATGACTTAACAGAACAATATTCTAATACGCTGATAAAGGTTTGACTTGCTTCCTGATAAGTAATATTGATTATACCAACAAACGGACCAATTTTGACGAAATATTGACCAAAAATATCTTCTGGAAAGTTGATACTTTTTTATTCCTATCAATACAATTATACAAATAAATGTAGTGGAATTTCTCCAGTTTGAATTGACTAACCGCCGAAGAGATAAGACAATGTTGCAATTCGCGCAATTGCTTAGGTATCAAATAAATTATGATTCAATTTTCTGCGGGAAGAGAATGCTATAACAAAATGATCATTATATAATTTTAGTAAGATTCGAAGCAATAATGTGTCTCTGTCAAGTTCAGCTTGAAATATATCGTGAAATTATGCATCAATTGACTTTAATTCATGCTAATCAGAAGATACCAGAGTGGGTGTTCAGCCATCTTCCACATTTTCCTATTATTTTCGAGTTGTTTCCAGGAAATTGAGCATCATCAATTGGGTTCAAGTCATGTTAATTTGGAGCTATCACACAGTGGATGTTGAAGCATCGCCCAGATTTTGTGAATCTACTATAGTTTTATAGTTGCTTGCAGAAAATGTATTGTCAAAATTGTTGGTAAATGGTGTTTTGTATGGTCGATCCAATGCTATTTATAAATCACCAATTAGCGAACATTGGATCAGTCCCATGCATTGACATGCCTACTCACATCTATAGCTCGTTCAAACCCAAGGGGCACTAAGTGTAAACAAACACGTGGATAGTACTCTCCAGGGTTGCACTATGGAGGTGGTTGAATGGGTTTTTACTATTTAATAAACACCTTATGACTTCGAGAATCGACAATAACTCGATACTCAAATGAATTGAATTGTTAGCAGATGTTAGTTAGTGTAAGAATAAAAGAAGATATCAGTAATCGGGACAAACCTGTCTCTGTCGGGAGTTAAGAGACATAACGGGTACCCACATGCTTGTTATAAATTACGTAAAGCGCCCATTCTGTTCTAGGTAATGGATAATGCTATCCTCATCTGATTCAATGCCCCCGTCGATTTGATTCAAGCTGTATAAAGAATTGAATTGTCAGGCTTAAAAGGGCCAATGTCGGATTATCAGCCATTTTTTTTTCATTTAGTTGCTGAGTGGAGGAAGGTTCATGTCTATGTCTCGCTCCTTTCCCTGTTAAATTGAGGAAAAATTATTGTCCGTTCCGAAAAAGGCTCATCGCGCCCGAAAGAACCATTTTCCAACCACAAGAATTTTGGGTATTTTTACTCTCCTATTATGTCAGTCTATAATATGGAAGACATAGTAAAATACGATTTCTACCGAGCTCTACATTAAGTTAGGAAGGAACCGTTTCAAATATATTATTTTGGGAGTCCGCAGGTAGGCATTTTGAAATCTGAGGAAATGTGTGTGAAATGACGCGATCCGTGTAGCAGATGTCGAGTTAATGGTGCATAAAATCCAATCGGTACCCAAAAATGTAAATTCGACGATAACGTACATCACCTCATTTCCGATTATGTGCAAAATTTGTCTCTTCTTCCAGTGCTACGTTTTTGCACAATGGTACAAGGCAAGATTCCACCGAGGGTGGAAATAGAAACTACGCTATAATAGAGGCTTAATTGGCATATGCTAAAAATCGTCCAACGAAAAGTCAACTGTCGCTATTTTCCGTAGCGTTGCCATGCTTTCTATGATAATAGTAGCGATTTTGCAACCGTTGATAGAAAAATTCGGAGAGAAAACATAATATTCACACACGACCTATACATTCAATTGATAAAAACATCTTCAGATACTGGAAACTCAGGTGTAAACGTAAGACATAATGGATTTAAAAAAGTTTTATGCTTTTGAATTCGAACAGGACAATCCTGGATATGTAATTTCTCGTGATTACATCGATAATAACCTGTAACAGTGAAGTTTTTTCACTGTCCAGAATCAAGATAGTATGCTCACCACTGCTTAGTACTGTGACGTGCTTTGTCACTTTGGCGTTGAATACTTACTTCGGAATGATCTTTATCTCTCGGGCGCCAGATTTTTGTTAAAGGTTAACTCCTCATTGAGGACTCCTGCTAGGGCCCTCTTAACAAAGCCGTCACAGTGCTGTCTAAAGACTGCCTTGTCCCAGGATAGCGTCAGTGAAGAAATATAACCAGGGGCCGTATTTGACAGGGCAACATGATTTGCATTGAATTACAGGCTTTAATTGTAACTAAATGCGAGAACGGTTATACTGTCTTTTATAAGTTGATGTTAGCAGAGGTTTCATTCAGTTCCTTGCAATAAGACAACTTTTTCAACTATTGACTTTATTAAAAAAAAACACAATGATAACACTGGTGAATGAATATTATGTAATCATTAATCTTTCGGAGGGAATGCAAGAAAACTCTCTAAGTTCTTTACGGCAAGCGGTTATAGCAAACTAATAAGTTATTTACAGATATTTTATCAAGCAAGCAAGCAAGCAACTAATATAAATTCGTGCGGTATTTTCTATTAGGTACTAATCAAAGCGGTTAAAAAGCAGTGCAGGTGAAACGGGTGCAAACGGTTTCCGTCCGGCTATCAACACTCGCCCCCGCATCCGCAGATCATCTGTAGTTATTTATGGTTCAAATAATTACAAAATATGATTATGCACTTCAATTGATTCTGCTCTAATCTGAGTTAGTACACGGAATCCCTTTACACGGTAATTGCAAAGTAGTGTCAGCTCTTTCAACTTCATTCATACAAAGGATGTCTATAGCTCTTACTTCCGGAGATCACAGTGTGCAAAAACTATAGATATCTCAATCAACAGTACTCCGTTATTTCAGGAGATCACAGTGTACAACTGAGTACTGTGATCCACAAACACACTTTGACCTGCAGTTCCTACTTCCGGAGATCACAGTGTGCAAAAACTGCCGATAGCTCATCTACACCCTTCCGTTATTTCCGGAGATCACAGTGTACAACTGAAGGGTGTGATCCTGTTTCACCTTTTTCACACTCTGACACCATATAATTACTTACAGTTCAATCAATATAATTATTATCGGTAAACGAGGTATAGATAGAGCCAGAATAAATCTACTTCGGATAATTTAAACAATTTATCTGATTATTTCTACAGACAATGCCACGGCGCAGTCACAAGTAATGAATCCAGAACAGTTTCCGCTAAAATAAGCAAGCGGTGATATACAGGTATTATGCGGTTCTAAATCTCACCTTAATTGAATCTGGAATAATAATCACTTTCGGTAGTACCTCGGTTACTTACTTCTTGGAGTTTAAATTACCATTTAGAAGTCGGAGTTTAAGTTAGAAATCGAAGTCCAAGGTAGAAGTCTCATTCTTAGGCTGCGATCTGGTTTAAATACCTTATTTCCTCCGGGTATCATGGAAAGGAATTATTATGTGGAGGGATATTCCCTCTACCGCGACTCACATACATCACTATAATTAACATATTCGGCGCATCTTCCGAATCATGCTAGAACAGGGTACAGGATTTTGACCCTAATTAACTAACTAATCTAACGAATCGATTAATTCGAGCGTTAAATGAATCAATCCTGGATTATTCGAAATATGAACTAGATAATTTCGGTGCTAAACAACATAAGTACTTTACAATAATATGATTATTCGGAATCATTCAATAATATTTCATTTTGCAAGTTTTGAAATGATATTATGAAATATTCATTCTGACTTTACGAACAATTTCTCCTGTTCCTTATTTGATAATCTACAATATTTTTGAGCTTCGTTACATTCCCCCCTTAGTTCGGTAAAAAATGAAAGGATGCAATCCTTTCATTTTCAATTCCCTTCGGTAATTCGCAAAAATTAACAAAATTAAAACCTATTATTAAACTAACTAAAAATAAATTTAAACAACTCAAAAGAAAAAACTCTTCATTCGCCTCTTCCTGGTATCTCCATCGATGTGACGACTCCACCTCATCAATGAAAGGACCTTAACTAAATATAAAAACTTCTTGAAACGAAACAAAAAAAAATACTCCTACGACGGCGACGGATAAATGATCATCATAGAAAAAAAATATTTCTCACCCGGACACTTCCGTCAGTGAATTGCCGGTACATAAAAAAACTATATAAGAGGGATCGGTGCTTAACGGTTTTCGGATTGGAAACTATTTTAGAAGAATCCTCGGAGGCATTTACATGTTCTGCAACGGGTACATCTCGGTTTCGGAGGTACGACAATTGCAGGTGTGTAGCCGGTCACTAGCTTACCGGTTACAATATCATGGGGGGCCGGTACTTGAGAAGTTTGTCTTTTTCTGGGGTAGGGACATTCACAATCCCTGGACATAACACCAATTTGTCCGCATCTCGAACAAAATAGTCTCGCGGTTTTGGTACACCCTTCCCGTCTGTGTCCAGGATAACCACAGCGCCAACACAGCTCCCATAGTTTCACGGGCAAATAGATTGGCGGCATCTGTTCCTGTTGCTGAGACGAAGATGGGTGGCTCGGGGTTGTCGGTTCAGTCTTCATCAGAGGTATATCCACATTTGGGTTAGGGGCGTCGGCTATCTTGAATCCTTCATCCACATCCTTTGAATCGGTGTCAATTATATTGACTCCTTCATCCATGAAATCTTCGGCTATTAGTTCTATTGAATCCGTGAGGGAGTAAGACATGATATGGCCTGTAAAAATTTAGTCAAATTGAGAAACTTTACTAACATTCTGCGGTTCGTCAGCTAGGTTACACGTTATTTAAGCGAATATATTTTCTCATGTCTCCCCAGAGAATCTAACCACACCTAGGTGTTCAAGAATGGAGCTGACTGTTACACGGTTCTTGACATTGAAAACGGTCTTTTCCTTTTTAAATTTAAATTTTAACCAAACGCACAATTTATTTGAAGTTTATTTGTTTGCCGGAATTTGCAGCCACATGGTCTTTCCACCGGGCAACCAGACGGGTCTACGGAAACGTCGCTGTCCTTCGCGTCGATGTTGATTCATCTGGCCTATTATTCTGGCCGACCATTTTTCGGGGTCTTCCTCTTGTACCACCCATCGAAAATCACTCTCTTTTGACGGTGTCCCCTCATCGTTCGACTTTAGCCAGGGATGTTCGATAGCGTCTTCCACCCTTATCCTACGGGTGGGATCCCGGCTAAAGAAGAGGGCAAGGTACTCTGCCAGCTGTAGAGTGATTCGGCAGTTGAATCCTCCAAGATTGACAGCCCCTTCTTTAATGGCTGCTATTATTCCGGATACTTCGCCCTCGGGGAACGGTAAGTGTCCTTGTTTCAATTGATACATGAGGACCCCGCAGGACCACATGTCTACTTGTGTCCCGTATGGTTTTTTTGTAAATATCTCCGGTGCTAGATAGTCCGTTGTGCCAGCGATTCCTTCCCAAGTCGGGGGATTCTTAAATTTCACCGCCAGCCCAAAATCGGAGAGTTTGTATTGGGGGTTGCCATCGGTTCCAAATACCAATACATTCTCCGGTTTCACATCTCGGTGGGCAATTGATTTTGACTTGCAATACTCCAATGCTGACAAAACGTCTATCATAAGACCTCTCACGGTCGAGGGTGTCAAATAATTCTGTTTCCCCAGCATGTCAAACACGCTTCCTAGGGGTGCCAATTCCATCACTAAGTAGTGATTTTCACGTCCTATATGTTGTTCCAGCAGCATAACAATGTTACGATGCTGCAGCTGGGTTTGAATTGCAAACTCTATAGCTGCGCTCGGGTGCGGCTCTTTTATTAGCATCTTCCCGCTGAAAATCTTCACCGCGAAATTCTCATGTTGGCGGTTAGAACACAGGTGAACCACCGCTTGTCCGCCACATCCTAGGCGAGGGCCCACACTATAGATCTGGTCGAATCGAGGCATTCTCAGAGTCGGCATCGGTGCTACAAACTTTTCCCGTAACTGGGTTACCTGGACCCGTTTCATGCGCTCTTTTTCCTCATGAGCGGTGCGATCATCTATGATGCGTCTAAGCGGCGGCGGCAGGGCTCCACGTGGAGGTTCTCCATTACACCGTTTCATATTTCCTGTTTTAAATGAAATTATTTAGGCGGGTGAATTAAACGGCTTTAAATCCTTTATGTGTACCCGCTTTACCTGCTTTCCATTTTCATCTCTTAAGTCGTATATGACAGGAGAAATTACTTTGATAATGGTAAACGGACCGGTATATTTTGGAGCCAATTTAGCGGCAAAATGACGGGCACTCGAAGATAAATGGTGTTCAAGTTTCATGACTTTATCCCCAAATGACAACGCCAATCTCGATGACGGAGATTGTAATGACGGCTTTGTTGAGTGAAAGCTCGGGATAATTGGATACGCACCAATTGGAAGGTTTCGCATAGCTTGTCTAATCTCGATCGGTGAGTTGTAAGCTGCTCGGGGTTAGGGTCTTTCGGAATATTCTCGACGGAGTCCACATTAGCAACAAGAGAACGGGCTATCGAATTCGGTATTTCAGGTTCTCGGCCAAAATTAAGAAAAGCAGGTGAAAAACCGGTGGACTGATGTTGCGCGGTATTAAAAGCAAATATGAAATCGGGTAGAAATCGGTCCCACTTACGGTGATCCGCATTGCAGAACTGGGCAATCATAGTTTTTAGAGTACGGTTTGTCCTTTCAACAGGATTACATTGTGGGGTATAGGTCGGAGTGAAACGGTGTTTGATTCCGAATTCTTTCAAGAGAGCCTTGAAGATTTTACTGTCGTACTGGCTGCCATTGTCGCTGACTACTGTTTCTGGACAACCAAAACGGGTAATAATCTCTTCATAGAATGCATGTGTTACGGCTTGCGCGGTAGCTTTTCGTAACGGTTTACATTGAATCCATTTTGTAAATTTGTCTTGCATTACAAGTAGAAAATTATTTCCCTTGGAAGATCTTGGTAGTGGTCCTACCAAATCGGTGCTAACTATCTTCCACGGAAACTGATTTAGGGTCGGTTGCATTAATCCAGGCTTTTGTTGTTGTGACACCTTGAAAGCCTGACATTGTGAACATCCACGTACGTATTTTGCTATTTCGCGGAACATCCCCGGCCAATAATATTTGTGGGATATTCGCGCAATTGTTTTAGCAATTCCCAAGTGTCCTGCGGTCGGATTGTCATGATTTTCCTTCAGAATATCAAGACGTAGCGGTTTGGGAACACATAGTTTCCACGGATCTTTCATTTCCGGTTCCGACAAATCGTTGGAATCCCAAAAGTGGCGATACAACCGGTTGTTTCGGATAAAATAATCAGGGTAAGCGGCGGGATTTTTCTCTATTTCTGTTTTCTTGGAATTATACCAAATACACTCGACGGGATCATTCAGTACATACAATTCTTGATTTTTCATGGAATCGTCTCCATACGGCAAAGGATCTCGAGACAAAGCGTCGGCAACTCGATTTAATACTCCTTTTCGGTACTTAATTTCAAAGTCGTATTGTTGCAAGAAAATGCTCCATCGGGCTAATCTTCCACTAGGACTTTTAATAGAATGCAGCCATTTTAGTGATTGATGGTCGCTCAAAACGGTAAATCGATAACCTTCCAGGTACGGTCTCATTTTATCAATGCCCCACACAATGGCCAAACATTCCTTTTCGGTTACAGAATAATTCTTTTCGGCGGCTGTTAATGTTCGGCTAGCGTAGGCAATGATTCGGTCGGCTCCTTCTATATTCTGGGTCAATGCCGCAGCAATTCCCACATCTGAAGCATCGGTTTGTAGAATAAATGGCCGGTTGAAATCGGGACAAGCTAACACGGGGGCACTGGTCAACATATCTTTCAATTTGTTGAACGCGACTTGTTGCTCCTCTCCCCAACTCCAACGTCGATGCTTCTTCAATAAGGCGGTCAACGGACTGATAATTTTAGAAAATGACGGTATAAAACGGCGGTACCACGAAGCTATTCCTAAGAAACGACGGAGTGCCCTTACTGTAGACGGGCTTGGAATCTGCTTGATAGCTTCGATCTTTTCAGGGTCGGTATGAATACCCTCGGCGGTGACTACATGACCTAAATATTTTATGGAGGTACGGCAGAATTGACATTTGTCTGGATTGATTTTCAAGTTAGCCTCTCTCAGACGGCGGAAGACCTCTCTCAAATTGGTGAGGTGCTCCTCAAAAGTTTCTCCCAAAACGATAATATCGTCTAGATATGGAAAAGCGTGAGGATCCATATCCGGTCCGATGATGGTATCCATCAATCGCTGAAACGTGGCAGGCGCGGAATGTAATCCAAATGCCATGACTTTAAATTGAAATAAACCACGGCCTGGTACGGTAAATGCCGTAATGGGTTTACTTTCCGGTGCCAGAGGTATTTGCCAATACCCTTGTTTCAAATCAATGCTCGTTATGTATCGAGCCCGGCGGAGTTTATCCAGAATAGCACTTATGTACGGAAGAGGATATGCATCTTTCACGGAAACTTTATTAATCATTCGGAAATCAATGCAAAACCTTGGTTTACCATCCTTCTTCTTAACCACTACAACGGGGGAACTCCACGGACTGCTTGACGGCTCAATTACATTATCTGCTAGCATTCGGTCTATTTCTTCATTTATGATCGCTTGCATCCTAGGGTTTTGTGGACGATAGCGCTGTTTAATCGGATCTTTCTGAGTCAGCTTAATTTCATGTTGGACTAGCGGTGTTGTTCCTTGTATATGCTCAAAACATGCTAATTCGGTTTCCAGGAATCGATCTAATTTATTTTGTTCGGTTACGGACAATGTCGCTAGGTGTGTGACTACTTCATCCCAGAAGCGCACACGTTTGGCCGGTTTCGTTTTGGATTCCACCGCATTCGGAGATTCCTTGATATTATGCGATATCAAATTATCATTGAAATATACACAAGCGGACGGTAAATGTAGGGAAAATAATCCTGAGCTAAGAATGTCCATTCCTATTACAATCTCAGGTAATAATGACGGTAGATGTACAAATTCTGCTTCAATCTCACCACACCCCAAGTTTAATGAGATTCGGTAGGCGGTAGTGCTAGACACCAACTTGCCATTGGCCATTCTAGTACCTACTGCCTTGGTAGGAATGAGCGGCACATCGTAATCGTGACATAACTTAACGACAGTGTCATTAATAAAAGAACGGGTGGCTCCGGTATCCACGAGAGCCGAGAACTCTCTTTCCAATACACGTACGTTTATGAACGGACGGTTTTCAGCCAAAGTCATATCAGCGGTATCTTTAAAAATAATTTTGTCAGACTTTACGCTCGAGGCAGAAACATTTTCTTCCCCTAATTCATGTACTTCGGTTTCAGTAAGAATTTTTACTTTATTTTGACTAAATACCGATGGGATAATTTGCGAAACAGCAGAATCATCTGCATCCAAACTTCTAAGAGTATTCGGTGGTTTCGGTTTATCCATGAGATCAGAGGTATTACTTTTGACTAACGTCTCTTTAAAGGCGGTGAACGGACAATTGATTGGTTCGACGGGTAGTGCTTTCAGACTTACGGCAGTGACCTTACGTTTTCCATTTTTATTTAGGAAGTCCTTATTCATTGGTCGGTTCGCGATGGTGGTGAGGTGAGCGGTTTTCACCACCTTCCTTGAGGCCTGCTCCACGGGAATCTGCTTAGGCCTCGCTACCTCGCAGTCCCGCGGGCGTTTCCCTGACCTTGGCATGGGCAATCTCTTGACATAACTCCGGGGCGGCCACATCTTGAACAAAACAACTTCGGCGGATTCCGACAGTTGGTTCTGCTGTGTCCTGTTTCCCCGGAGGCCACAATCCCAGCAAGTCGGCTCAAGGATATTCGGTATCCCGGACTTGACTGGCGATTTCGGTTCTGACCCAGACTGCCTACCCTGTGACTCCACATTCCTCATGATCGGATTTGGCATTTGTGCCCTTACTGGCACCGGCAATACCCTTTTTTGCATGAGTCTCTGCTCAGCCTGCAGATTCTCAAACTCCTTGGCCTGTAACATTAACGACGGCACGTCGTTAAAAGTCCCTTGTCGGATGAATTGCCTATACTCCGGCAATAAATTTCGGTGCAACCAGAACAATTCACGTTCTGTGGTCATCGCACCATGTCTCCTGATCAGCGTCTGCATATCGACAACATATGCAGCGGCGGTTTCATTCAGGCGTTGATGCCTGCGGCTGATCTGTACCTCCAGATCAATGTGGTAATTTGCATCCATGAAAAATATTACGAAATCCCTCTGGAAATCTGCAAATGTTGTCCAACGGTGTCGGTTATTGCGATGCCACAATAACGCTGTTCCCTCCAACACTTCCGGTAAAGACAGCAACAATGCGTCCTTTGGTGTGTTCAGCTGCATGGCTATCTCATCCAGTCTTTCCAGGAACGTAGCGGGGTCTGACGTTCCATCAAATTTTATTCGGTATTGATACAATCTCGGAGCACTGTTCGGATTTTGAAAATTAAATCCCGGTACTTGCTGAATAGAGGGAATCGGTATGGAAAATTGCGGAACTGTAGGTACTTGCGGAATCATAGGTGTTTGAGGAACGGTCGGTATTTGCGGAATGGTCGGTAATTTCGGAACGGTTGGCAATTGCGGAATAGTCGGTGCTTGCATCCATGGCGGTATCACATTTGACGACGGGGTCCTATAACTTGGATCGTTCATAGGATTCGGCGGGGAAGAATAATTCGAAGTTGGCATTGACGGTGACGTCATTACTACGGTACTTGTAAATGTAACTGTGTTTGTAGTGGCTGTGGTTGCCCAATACGATGGCTGTACTGTCGGTGTGCTCCTTATTGCTGGTCTTGATTGAACAATAGAAGGACTAAACGTCGGTGTTGTGTTTAGTGCCACTTCGGTTGTCAATGCCCTGGTTTAGTGATGCCATGGTACTGGCAATCTTTTCCAACATTCCACGCGGAGGGCGTATTATTCCTTTACGGACACCCTTTACGCACCTCCGGCGTAAGTCCTCGGCGGTTCCATTATGGTCAATATCATGATTGGCCAGCACTTCCTGAAGTTGTGCTTTCTTCAATAAGTAAATCCAGTTGACTTTCGAATCAACTTCGGTAGTTTCAGTCTGGCTATCCTCGCTATTAGAGCAGAATTGCGCCATTTCGTCAAATTGAGCTATCATTTCTTCAATATTGGTAGGCGTAGGCTGCGGCGCCTTGGGTATAGCACCAGTGCACGCTGGGAACTCCATTTTATCCAATCAATCTCAAAATCAAAGTTTTTAACCCCAAAATAAATTATTATTGCTCAGGGGTATGTAACGGAAGAGGGTGCGGTAACCAAAACCAGTCCACACCTTCCTTCTAATAAGGCAGAAGCAATCAAATCACTTGCCCCAATTTGGGCAACGTAGCTTCGATTTGGAGAGGTAACTCCAAAACGGTTGGGCCAATCCGCCCAAAAATGTTACCAACGGCTTCCTCGGTATCGATTTAGTCGGAAAGGAACTATGACTTGCCCAATCCGGGTTACGGTTGACTGTGAAAATCAAAGGGCAAAATATGAGCAAAAATCAAAATTTGGACAAAACATTGAGGTGTAGTTAACAATTCTACAGCTCACGGAACAATCAATTTTTAATTCAGATTCACGGTTAAAAACTTGATATTTCCCCTGAAACGGGGGGACGGATCGAAAAACAAATTTCACCAAACTGCCTCGGTGAACACGGGGAACAAGTTTCTGTTGAAACTTTTTCAAATTTTCAAAATTTAAAAACAAACTCCCAGGGATGATTCGGAAACGTTTTCAAAACGTCGGGGTCTTGAAACTTGTTTATCTGTCTAACTAATTTCCAAATTTCATTCCAATCGGATAACCGGTTCGATTACAATATATAATTCAACTTTACACTTTTCGGAATAAAAAATTCCCCCTCGGTCTAATTTCAAAAGTCCCTGCTCGCGGGCGCCATTTTGTGACGTGCTTTGTCACTTTGGCGTTGAATACTTACTTCGGAATGATCTTTATCTCTCGGGCGCCAGATTTTTGTTAAAGGTTAACTCCTCATTGAGGACTCCTGCTAGGGCCCTCTTAACAAAGCCGTCACAGTGCTGTCTAAAGACTGCCTTGTCCCAGGATAGCGTCAGTGAAGAAATATAACCAGGGGCCGTATTTGACAGGGCAACATGATTTGCATTGAATTACAGGCTTTAATTGTAACTAAATGCGAGAACGGTTATACTGTCTTTTATAAGTTGATGTTAGCAGAGGTTTCATTCAGTTCCTTGCAATAAGACAACTTTTTCAACTATTGACTTTATTAAAAAAAAACACAATGATAACACTGGTGAATGAATATTATGTAATCATTAATCTTTCGGAGGGAATGCAAGAAAACTCTCTAAGTTCTTTACGGCAAGCGGTTATAGCAAACTAATAAGTTATTTACAGATATTTTATCAAGCAAGCAAGCAAGCAACTAATATAAATTCGTGCGGTATTTTCTATTAGGTACTAATCAAAGCGGTTAAAAAGCAGTGCAGGTGAAACGGGTGCAAACGGTTTCCGTCCGGCTATCAACACTCGCCCCCGCATCCGCAGATCATCTGTAGTTATTTATGGTTCAAATAATTACAAAATATGATTATGCACTTCAATTGATTCTGCTCTAATCTGAGTTAGTACACGGAATCCCTTTACACGGTAATTGCAAAGTAGTGTCAGCTCTTTCAACTTCATTCATACAAAGGATGTCTATAGCTCTTACTTCCGGAGATCACAGTGTGCAAAAACTATAGATATCTCAATCAACAGTACTCCGTTATTTCAGGAGATCACAGTGTACAACTGAGTACTGTGATCCACAAACACACTTTGACCTGCAGTTCCTACTTCCGGAGATCACAGTGTGCAAAAACTGCCGGTAGCTCATCTACACCCTTCCGTTATTTCCGGAGATCACAGTGTACAACTGAAGGGTGTGATCCTGTTTCACCTTTTTCACACTCTGACACCATACAATTACTTACAGTTCAATCAATATAATTATTATCGGTAAACGAGGTATAGATAGAGCCAGAATAAATCTACTTCGGATAATTTAAACAATTTATCTGATTATTTCTACAGACAATGCCACGGCGCAGTCACAAGTAATGAATCCAGAACAGTTTCCGCTAAAATAAGCAAGCGGTGATATACAGGTATTATGCGGTTCTAAATCTCACCTTAATTGAATCTGGAATAATAATCACTTTCGGTAGTACCTCGGTTACTTACTTCTTGGAGTTTAAATTACCATTTAGAAGTCGGAGTTTAAGTTAGAAATCGAAGTCCAAGGTAGAAGTCTCATTCTTAGGCTGCGATCTGGTTTAAATACCTTATTTCCTCCGGGTATCATGGAAAGGGATTATTATGTGGAGGGATATTCCCTCTACCGCGACTCACATACATCACTATAATTAACATATTCGGCGCATCTTCCGAATCATGCTAGAACAGGGTACAGGATTTTGACCCTAATTAACTAACTAATCTAACGAATCGATTAATTCGAGCGTTAAATGAATCAATCCTGGATTATTCGAAATATGAACTAGATAATTACGGTGCTAAACAACATAAGTACTTTACAATAATATGATTATTCGGAATCATTCAATAATATTTCATTTTGCAAGTTTTGAAATGATATTATGAAATATTCATTCTGACTTTACGAACAATTTCTCCTGTTCCTTATTTGATAATCTACAATATTTTTGAGCTTCGTTATAGTACCACATAATTCTCTTCCCATTCAGGTAAACTTCCGATCAACAATCTGGAAATAGAAGATCTAAATAAAATAAACCAATTCCTCCTAGAATGAAATCTCGATCTACAACGCTTGTTCCAGAACATTAGTTATTAGTGTGATACTTAACTCTTTGCAACCATTTTTTATACTTCAAAACCATTATTGTAAATCAGCTCATACTAAACAATTGTGAGTTCATATTTTATTTTCACTACGGTAGTACAGAGTTGTGTTGATTATATTATCCGGGATTAAGATTGGCTCCCAATTTTATGTATTACAAATTCCGTTCTAAAGGATGTAAGTCCAATAATTGATAAAATGTTGTTTCAAGCAACAAATTCTTCATTGGTTTAACATAATATGCAGCGTGTTCCGTGTTGAATACATGAGTTGACCAACAAAGTTCCTTGCACACTTGGAGTAGAACACCAAGAATGCATATAAAAGAAACAAAACAAATCAGCACTTCGTCTTTATTAGTTGTATTAATACATATTTAAACTTTTTTGTATAAGTGTATATGCATGCATGTAGAGCATATTATAACATGTTTTAATATGTTCATATTAAATGAGAAAAAAATTGAAAAATTATGGCCTTGTTACAGACAATGAAATTTCAGATTTTATGATTTTGTTGGGATAGGATAATTTTGTTACCTGCGGAACAGTATAATAAAATAAATATTGATAATCGGTTAATGTTTCTTTTTATGGTGTACCGCTAATCTAAATCTCTATTTGTAGTTCAGTTACCATTTAACCATAATTGTGTTCTCGATAAACAAACAAAATGCAGTTAATTGTGAAAATTCCGAAATCTGCCAAGAAAAAATAAACTTTTTTAAAACTGGATTGGTGACAATTCTGAGCCAAAAAGTATATACGATGAAAATGTATTAGTCATATTTGAAACAAAAGGGTACGTTAACTATTAAATAATACTATCTAAAAGAATATTAAAAATTGATAGAAAAATCCTAGCAAATTGTAATTTTAGCCCATAACTAAAATGTTCAACACCATGTACCATATACTTTTCAGTAGTTTCTTGAAACAAATACTTTGTAATATTCCTTTCAAGAAGCTACTAAAGTCACATTTATTCATTAAACTAGTGAAAATCGAACTTTTAATAGTTATTTTACTCAAGTTTGCATCTATTACATCTCGTAACGTTGAAAGAACGTTTACTTCGTATAAATTAATTTTAACAGAACGAAGATATAATACTACAATAGATAATATTGAAAAACTAATGAAGAAAGTCTATAACTATTTCGAAACATTTAAATAATAAAATTTTTTGTAAATTTTTATCTTTGAAAAAAGAATAATTAAGTATTGCAATTTTTTTGCATATTTCATATTTTAACACCATATTTTTGTATTTTCTTAGTGCATAGAAGTAATTTAGTACTAATAAGCAATATAACAATATTCAAACAATTTGTGCATGAGTGCATTTATCAATTGATTAATTTCAAGGTGGAAACGTTGAAGTAAAGCTCACACGCCACTGTAGACTCGTTGAAGAAGAGCAAACAAAGAATATGCTGATCTCAGGATCTAAAACAAAATTAGAAGAAAACCAATGAATCCATAAAAATTCTCTTTCACTGTTCCAAGTGGATGATTCGGTACTGTTCAAGTGATAGAAAAATATTCAAAACATGCTCAGTATAGTTTTCAATATCTCTCTTGTTTTAGAGGGAAAAAATGCTATGCAATGCAATACAACAAACTGATTCTAAATATACTTCAAGATTAGGTTTCAATTATTTACTAAATCAGTGTGTATTACCATAACGAATGTTTGCAGAGATAAAGTAAAGAATTTCCCAGCAGTTAATATCATGGGCCTCTTGGCTCTTTCCATTAATAGTATGATGTATTTTCTGGTTGATAGTGGAGCCCGATACCAGTTCGTCATATAACAGGATTCAGCGATCAAGGAGCTCTAGTGAAGAACAAATTCATATATTAATACTAGGATATTATGTTATAGTTCTAATGGTTAAGCTTACGGCCATACTTCCATGTATGTATGTCTAAGTATAACTATAGCAGAACTTAGTTCCTGCATTTGTAAATCGTGTGAGGAATTTTGCACCATCTTGCGTATTCAACTCACCTTCGTTATGGGATTATGTCCGTACCAACAATACATAGCCACTTGGCATGTTATAGCTGACAAGTAATTAACGAGAAGAGCGGATTGAATATTAAACTCTTCTATCTGAAAAATGAGAACAGATATAGGTAATAATACTGAAAGTGAGTAGCATAGCAGGACACTGCTTACAAAATGATAATTCTAGAGTGCTTAAAAATATGTCCCAAAGACACACTGATGGTATAAACGTGAGCCAAATAAATATACAAGATATCTACGGAGGAAACAATATATCAATTTTCCCTTAAAATATCTACAATAGAATCGAATGAACTTACGCCACCGAACATCTTAACCTTAATTGTTATGCTTTCTTATTATTCTTATTGCGAATAAATTTCAACCCCTCTGTCATCATCATCATCATAAGAGGGGAGTTGATGCAAGTATGCCACTTAGTTGGGCCCATTGTGCGTCCCGTGGTCAGATCTATTCTATTCTAGCAGGTTTGTGGCCTGCCAGAAACCCAGAATATTGCCAGTGCTGGCTTCCATAAGTTCTTCTGGGAGCAGTTTTAATTCTCCGAAGTGTCGGCGCCTGAGGGATGCTAATGCTGGGCATTCCAACAGGATGTGAAAGGCTCTCTGCGTTTCCTACATATTGGGTCATCTGTAATGCCCATATTGTGGAGATATTTGTTAAGACGACAGTGACCAGTTAGGATTCCAGTCATCTCTCTGATGTTCCTTCTGTTCAGAGAAAGGAGTTCCTTTGAGAGCCTAGGCACAGGCTATTTGATGAAGAGCTTGACTTGTCTCATGCGTGGAGATTCTTGCCACAGTTTGACCACTATTTATTCAGTTGGCCCAGAAGGGCGAGACCCCTTACGCAGGAGACCCGTTACGCAGTTTGATAAAGCCGACCCCTCTGTCCTGATCTGCCCCCTTCTCCATATATTCAACCGGATTCTCTCGACCCAGTCTTTTCCAGAAATATGGAAGGTTTCAAAAATTGTCCCTATTTTCAAAAAAGGGGAGAGGGCTGACATCTCTAACTACCGCCCCATTGCTCTCTTAAATAATTTCTCGAAGTTATTTGAGTTTTGCTTGCATAACGCTATATCAGAGAGTGTCACTCGGCGACTGACGACTCGCCAACATGGTTTCGTCAGGGGCAGATCGACTGTGACCAACTTGACTGTTTTTCATCAGTTCTTAGCAGAGTGTTTGGATGTTGGTACTCAGGTTGATGTCGTCTTCACCGATTTTAGCAAAGCTTTCGATCGTTTGAATCATAGCATCCTCCTCTCTAGATTAGCTGATTTTGGTGTGTCGATCCGGCTGGTGGGATTGTTTGAGAGTTACTTGACCGGGCGAAGTCACTATGTAGAGCTTTCAGGTTTCAGATCTGATGCTTTCAGCATTCCGAGCGGTGTTCCACAGTGATCGTTCCTTGGTCCACTGCTATTCAATATCTTCATCAATGATGTTGCTTCCATTTTTACTCTCATGTATCTACTATATGCAGATGACCTGAAGTTGTTCCTTCCGATCAGATCTTCTAGGGACGCTCTTCAACTGCAAAACGATCTAAACCTGTTTCATTCCTGGTGCTCTGCTAATCTCTTAGATCTCAACGTGTCTAAATGTGCAGTTATGTCATTTACAAGAAGCAAGACTCCTATAATTTACGATTATTATATTTCTGATTCAGTTCTTCTACGATGTGAAAATATTCGAGATCTGAGTGTCTACTTCACCTCTAGTCTTTCTTTCGACATTCATGTTGATTCAGTGGCGTCCGCAGCATCCAGGCTCATGGGTTTCATTATCAGAAGCTCGCGAGACTTCGTCAATATTGAAACACTACTGCTGCTTTATAATTCATTTATAAGATCTCGCCTTGAATACGCTTCAGTCGTGTGGTCTCCTACCTATCAGATTCATATCCACCTGCTAGAGGGTATTCAGCGAAAATTCTTAAAGTATCTCAGCTTTCGCATAGATAACGTTTATCCTCCGAGAGGTTCCCTCAATCGGAACTACTTGCTCGATTCGGGGTTTCTAGTCTTGTCGGGCGCAGGCGGACTAGCTCAATAGTGTTTCTATTCAAACTCGTTAACAATACTGTTGACTGTCCCGACCTGCTTGAGCAGTTGAATTTCGAAGTGCCTAGATTGGGAGCGCGGCATCCGAATACTTTTTATCTGAACACGCCTCGCACACGTGTGCTGCAATCATCGCCTATCTATGAGATGTGCAACAATTATAAAATGTTTCAAAATAGTCAATTCATCCGTTGCACATATAGAAGCTATTACTGGGAACATAGCTGATGTAGTGCAATAATTTAAAACATTGTTCAATACATCCTGCGTGCTCTGCTTGCAGAACAGCCTTGTATCAATGTTGATATCAGTATTGATGTCTATCTAATTTTTTCTCGTTTTTCATTTTGTATTTATGTTCTTGTTTTATATGAATTATTTTTGTTCTTGTTATATTATATTTGTGAATTTTAATCAAATTGTAGCTTTTCCCATCCTTAATTGGCCTGTGGCTGTTGGGTAGTGTAACTAAATAAATAAATAAATAAATAAATAAATAAATGAATAAATATTGCACCAATTTCAATCAAAAATGCCCACGTCGCGAACCGAACAGAACCACGAATAATCGAAATTGTACCGTCAATATTTCAAGTATAAAATATAACAAGAATCCACTATTCAGTAATATTATTATAATATACAAGCGCATGTTGATATAGTGTCTCAACGACTGGAGATGAAAACTATTATGTTAAGTATCTACCCTCGAACTTGATGTAACGATTTATGAGGTACTTGAAAAAGGTTGGAGACCTCAGATAAAATTAAAAAATGTTTGAAAAAGTATGATATAAATGTCGCGCATAAACGTACTAATTGTGTTGGAAAATTTTTCTCAAATTTAAAATCTGTAATACCTAAAGATAAACAAACCCACACAGTATACAAATTAAATTGTTTAGATTGCGATGGGACTTATACTGGAATCTCTAAACAATGTTTACAAAAAAGAATGTATGGCCATAAGTATAGCACAAGAAATAAAAACTTAGAAAATTCCACCGCTCTTGCTAAACACTGCTTTGATTATAACCATCAATTTGATTACAAAAATTTTAACATTTTAACTAAGGAAACCAATTATTATAAAAGTTCTATTCTGGAGATAATTCACATAAAACGTGACTCCAAATCTGTAAATCATAGGACTGACATTCAGACATTAAGTCAGATTTATACTAACTTAATTAATTAAAACTCTTGCAAATTCCTACATACGTCTTTATAATGTTAAAAGTATATCTTAGGAAGAATGCTCAAAAGTAATATTCCAATACAGGTCTGCAACCTTTTTCAAGTACCTCATAAATCGTTAGATCTAGTTCGAGGGTAGATACGTAACATAATAGTTTTCATCTCCAGTCGTTGAGACACTATATCAACATGCGCTTGTATATTATAATAATATTACGGAATAGTGGATTCTTGTTATACTTGAAATATTGACGGTACAATTTCGATTATTCGTGGTTCTGTTCGTTTCGACGACGTGGGCATTTTTGATTGAAATTGGTGCGATATGGACGCTTTATGCTATAATCAGTTTAAAAAAAACAGTTTTGACGTAATAAGTCTTCTGATGATGGTCGTGAGACCGAAACGTACGTAAAGACGAAAATATAAAACAAAGTGTTAATGTGACCTATTTCCTTCATTATTATTCTTATTCTTATTTGACAAAGTATATATACAATTTTTGTAAATAATAACTTACAACCATCAACTGGAATCCTGTAAGGCATATACCTAACACACTAGCAACAAACTGTATGAAGACACCATAAGTGAAAATCTTCTCGAACTTACGAATGAACCTGAAATCAGAGACAGGTTATCATCATACTTCTAGGAACCAGAGATTCCTGTGAATAGGCTTGTCTGTAAAAGCCATTAAATTTGAGTATTTTGCTTGTACAAAGAAATATCTTCAACTTCGACGTTTATCATGCAGAAATGTAATCCCTGATATATAATACTACATTATGTTATGATACTTCTCGAAAGAGAACGTTTCCGTAATCCAGTATATTTTCAGCGTTTTCATGAGCCTCTTGAATTCTACAAAATACGTCGTTAAAATAACTGACAACTAATAACTTATGGAAGCAATTAGGATGTTCTCCGGGATCGAAGATCTTGATCACTACTCATAAAATGTGTTTGCCTGGAATATAATACCATCTAAGGAAGAGTTCACAATTCTCAATAATAACTAATACCTAACTATTAAATCAGAGGTAGGATTGAAAACAGAGGTGCACTCCATTGAAGCGCAAGTATACAGTCTGCATATCCGTAAGAAAATGTGGAAATGACTCCTATACTTAGATGCTGTTATGTCAGACTATGGCACGATTGCGGCAACTCCAATCAGAGAGCTAATAGTTTTTTCTTCTCATTTCCCTCATTAATTCGATCATCTCTCTCCTATTTAGATTGTTGAATTGGTTTGGTGTAGGGATGGTAGGTAGGTATCGATAATATCACTGAAGTATCGGCGATACGATACGATACGATACAGAGGTATCGATAATTTCACTGAGGTATAGGCGATACTTTCAAGGGGCAATACTTTTCAATTGGGTATTTCGTAAGATACAAATATGACCAACAAAAACTTTGATGAATTCAAATGTCTGAAAAAACCTATAAATTGGACATAGGATTTCTAAACATGCCATAATTCTTCGTCACATTTTTCGCCGATATATCGATATTGGTACTGGACTCGCGATATCCATCCTTACTTTGGTGTTACAAGGAATGGTAGGTACCGCTTACACTGTCGTGAAGAAATACTACTGTTGGTCCAAATAAAGAGGCGATTTCAGACGTCGATTCAGTTCACGTCTCCAACGGGGTTCTCGACCATCCCTTACTTTTAGATTGGTGGATTAAATAAGACAAGAGGTGTTATTATTCCTCCTCACAGAAAGATCAGTCTTTTTAAAATGCCTATGATTTTGCTGGTTGAGGTTTTCTTCAGATCTTCTGGTAGGAGATGTGTATATTGAACATTTCAGATCTGATTCTTTCCTTAGCTGGGCATTCACAGAGAATCTATGAATGTATTCCGCCTTTTTATTATCTTCGAGAGATGGTCGACATTGTCTTCCACTAAGCCGAGCCTTCATAGGTGTTGGGTTAAACGGCAGTGTTCTGTTTATAGACCAATTAGAGTACGTAGGTTTAACCTGATTTGGTCTAGTAGTATTTTAGCGCTTTAGAGTGGGTTAAAACAGGTATTGTTTGCCAGTATTGGAATATTCTAAATTCAGTCCTGGATGATATATCTGATATGCCAAGCACAGGTTCTGGTCCAATAAATTTTGAAGCTCTTTGGCCAGAGAGTTTGCTGCCGCCTCATTCAACTCAAGGCCCAAATGGCCCGGTATCCAGATCAGAGCCACTTTGCTCTTGTTGCCTAGACATGCAAGAGCTTTTTGACAGTTCCATACCTTACTTGAGTTTCAACGAAGCCAATCGCTTCGAGAGCCGCTGTCAGTAACTTTTTACGAACCTTTGTTCTATCTCTCCTGCACACAATCGATGGAACGCATTTATGCCTGAAATATAGTTGCATGAGCCCCGAAACTACCAGATAGTTCAGCCCTTGGGCTGCAACCGTATATTCCGTTTTGGAGTTACCTATGAACCAACAGTAGATTGGTTTTGTTCCGAATTCATTCATCTCATTTTATGAAGAAGATGTTGAAGGAGACGTTGGTCGTTGTTGGTATGATATCTGAGGTTATTCTCAGAATTCTGTGACTGTATAGGCTTTCACCAGCGTATTCCGCTTGATAGTGCCTACCTGTAGCCTAGCAGTGGCTGCTTGAATAACCTGTATGTTGGCCACCTGGCCTCCAAATAGATATGCAGAGGAGGCAGGTCAAGTGGGATTTCTATAGCAGCCATCCTATAATGACCAGGCAAGCTGGTCTTAGTAAGTTATTGAGCTTAGCTCCTGTCTAACGCTGTAATACTTTCGATAACCAGACTATTTCACCACATGTATACATGGATCTGACGACCATGAGGTACACTCCAGTATATTTGTTTGAAGCCGGCTCTCCAAGATTATACACATATGCGACTGCATGTTTATAGGGAAATATTTGCCTTGTGGATTGGATTTTCCAAATGGGAGCCCTATGTCAGCTTCCTATCTGTATTATATTAGTACGCCGGTGAACTTTAGATCCTTTAAAAATACTTAGACTTATCCTGGTTCCAATAGTGTAATTTCCTTTATGATCATGTTGTATATCACGAAGTATTTCCCTCTGCAGGGGAATGTACTTCCGCAGACGGTGAGCAAACGTACCAATGTTTCTTTTCCTTCAGCTTTCCCACAGAATTAAAATGTCTCAGCATTCTCTAGGCCAATTATTATCAGACGCCTGTTCATTTTCCGCAATTCCTGGATTTTCAAGAACCAAGTGAATGGTAATTATGTTTGGTTTAGTCTTGTACATAAGAGGTAATCATGTTTCAGGTGAACGTTCTTATGTCATTTTGACTATCTCTAACCACACATGTTGGCTAGGTCCTTTTTGTATGCTTTGTTCATATTGTGTTGTACACATCTATCAATTGGATGAATTTCCACTTGAAAGATACTGGTATATTTACCCACAAGTTGCGAGAATTTGGTTCTGAACTCATTTACTTTGACCCCCGTACCTCCTGCTTTCCAGGATACATCCGTAAACAAACAGATTGCTCCTTTCCTAACACGATTAACCTCCCCCGGTCTCCACTGTCCTTTTTTCCCAAGGTGCATTTGGATGTTCTGTGTATACACGAACACTTTGCCTTTGCTGTCCCTTGGTGCCATGAGTAATGGGTGTTCGATCTTCAGAGAGTTTTTATCCTTGCCACGTTTCATACATTTGGCATAGTGGTTTTCGCAGTTCTTTGTATTGCTATACAGAACAGATGAGCCCAAATATTTTCTCCATGCTAGCCGTAGGATAAACCTTAGCGACACAGTTACACACAGTTCTGGAACCTTTGTTTTGCTTACTTCATTCCTATTTTCTGTTTGGTAATTTGCTTGGTTCTATACCTTATTTTAGAGCAGTATCTTTGTGTAGTGTAGAAATATGGGCCAGGAAAGTTACAACTCACATCTTGATAGCTCTCTATAGCTATATCGCTACCATAGAGGCGGAGAAAGGAAATCGAAAGCTGAATAAAATCCTTACTCATTGTGAAATGTCGATTGATATCAGTGTTATAATAGAATGACAATGTATGATGACCTTTATCCATCTAAATTCGAATTCTGAATAGTAATTGAAATAAGATTGATGATGATTACTTACTCGGAAATTTTTATGTTGTGTTCAACATGTTTCTCCATTTCTTTATTCAAAATGTGTTCATCTCTCGTATAATCCATATCCCTCAAATTTTCGTTCAAAATATCTAATTCTACGGAAGCAACTGTGATTAGGATTATGACTATTATATCTAACGAAGAATTCGTAATGCTACATATAAGAAGGCAATAACATTGGAACAAAATTGTAGAAAAGTGGTACTTTTCGGTATCCCAAGGAAACGATCCTGGAAGGGCCAATACGCTCTCACTACTGAAGAACGGATATATCCCGTAGAATACTATAACTATTCCACACATTCCCCTGAATATGTGACCCAATTTCATACAAGTTCCGATAGAACTGTGAAGATTTTCTAACTTCTTACCACTAAAATCATAAAAGCAATCATTTTGCAAAAACTCTTCTAGATCTAGCATATCTCCGTAATGCATAACAAAAATAGATAACTTGATCAAATATGACGCAACGGTACCAAATATTAGTAAAGATTCAGTTATTTTCGTTATATTTCCGAATTCCAAATAAATGAACGCCGTAGAATAGAGCAAGTGTGACAATGAGAAAAATAACGTCATTGCTGCACAGAAATAGTCAATTAATAAAATTTTTCGAGATTTTCGTGGATAAAACCCCATCCAAATTAATAGCACTCGCTCATTATTATAAGTTTTCGTCAGATCGAACTCCTAAAACAAAGAAATTTTATAGAAATAATGACTCCGTTATAGTTACATCAATCAAAATTAGATTTATTATTCGTAATTGATGTTTCCACGAAAATCAATATTATATAAATAATATTCTTAATATACTCAAGCCAGACAGCAGTACGTATTGAAGGTCGATAAATTCAGAATACATATGTTAAGTTGGGAAAATTTCGAACAAGAAAGTTACTGGTAGGTATCTACTGCTCAAATGGAATATGCATTATTCGGTAAATAAATCCCAAGTAAGAAATTCATATTTGGCAGAATAATAGACGAAGTTTGAGAACCACAGTCCTGAATAAAGATTATTCTAATCATTTATTGAGCTAACAATAACAATAGTTTTTTTTATGATTGATCCTGGACTCTGTGTTGCTAAGTCGAGGCTTGCACCTCCAGGAATGTGGCTGTTCCTACGAGGTAAACATACTATTTTTCCGCAAATCGCTTAAAATTCGATAGTTATTAATTAATTTTGAAAAAATCGCGAATAATTTTATTCACAAATAAATGGTGCTTTGAAATTCGTAATAAAATTACTTGGGTTACTATGGAAACGTATTAAGGTTGAATTGTCATACTTGACGTATATAAATTTAATTGCTGGTGTTCTCGAAAGTAAAATGATAAGTGATGATGAATTTTCCATTTCTGGGGCTCCAGGGCTGGTTGAGGCAGTGAATACTGCTTCATTAGAATTATTGCCAAAGAAATCAAGAGAAAAGTACGAATATGCATATAAACGTTTTATGGACTATCGCAAGAGTAAAACACGAGTTCTCTCTCAGAAAATGTTGTAATGGCATACTTCCTAGACCTTTGTTTAAAGATGAAATCGTCAACGTTATGGGCCAATTATTCAATGTTGAAGTCAACCCTTGCAATTAAACACAATGTAGATATATCTACATATTCAAAACTTCTTTATTGAAACGGCAAGCTCAAGGTTATAGGGCAAAGAAATCTAAGATTTTAACGAAGGAAGAAATTGAAAAATTTATCCAGGAAGCTCAAGATAAAGAAAATTTAATGATTAAGGTAATTTACAAGGTTTTAATTTCTATTTAGACTACACATTTATTTATTTTTTAGGTGGCTTTAATATTTGGTATTTCTGGGGCCTGTAGAATGGATGTGTTAGTCCGAATGACTACACGATGTAGAAGACCTAGAATCTAAGCTTTTAATTAGCATACCTGATTCGAAGACCAACAAACCAAGATCATTTGTAATTAATCAGATGTACTTGAATGTTTATCGAAAGTATGTTTCGTTAAGACCAGAAAATATGAACAGTGACCGATTTTTCTTTAAATATCAAAGCGGAAAAGGTAGTAGACAAGTGGTAGGAATTCATCAATTTAGAAAAATGCCTAAAATAGTTGCTACTTATTTGAACTTGGTAAATCCGACAGAATATACTGGTCACTGCTTTCGTCGGTCTTCTGCAAC
This sequence comes from Endomychus coccineus, assembly GCA_958510875.1. NCBI lineage: Eukaryota > Metazoa > Arthropoda > Insecta > Coleoptera > Endomychidae > Endomychus > Endomychus coccineus. The sequence continues at coordinate 45,281,814 of OY294068.1, forward strand.
AATATTGGTTGACTCTGGTGCCGATATAACTAGTTCAAAGAGGCATGGCGGATGGAAGTCATCAAATGTTGCTGAAGGATATATCGAAGAATCTCTTAACAATAAGGTTGAGGTGGCAAATAAAATTTTCACAGTACAAAATATTCAACAAAATAACCCTACCACCCCGCATGTTGTCCAAAATGTTTCTCATAGTTCTAATAATATTCCTCCAATGTTCAATAATTGTACTAACTGTAAAATAACTGTGGATATAAGATTTGATTTTAAAATGTATTCTGCAATGTATTGATGTTTTCAAAATATAAATTAATTTCTTATAAACAATGTGTTTTCAATCATTTAGGTAGAACACTAACAACTGTAAGGAAATATCATTTCCTTACAGTAAAGAAGTGAATAGGAAATTTTGTCTGGAATGTCAAAATTTCCTAACGATTTGCGGAAAATAATATTTTAAGATTTTATCAAGTAGTTTTTCTTCATATTATCATTGGATTAATTTACTAATGATGAGGTCAAAAATTTAAGATGGCTTCGAAATATTTGAATCGACTTTTTTTAGGAAATTTTGCAAAAAGAAATCTGCTCTGGTGATATTATTACAATGAAATTAAATTGTTCTAACCCTCTGATTAAGGCAATATTCTTTCAGTGAGTGTTAAATACTTATATGATTTTAACGTAGTCAACGAATATCGAAGTGTAATATATAAAACAATTTTAAATTTACCATGTTTGTTTGAACGGTCTGAAGCACGTATATAGAAAAATTTCTGAAACTGTTTCAGTTTCAAGAAATATGGAAATTCTAGCTAATTAATTTGATGGAACTAATGATTCTTATTGATGTAGGTAATACTGGTAATATAAATAATTCATCAAAGAAAATTCCAATAACTAAATGAGATTATTAAAAGACAATACATATTAAGATCATCTCCCATATAATTATATCCTGAACAATTAAATCGAATGATTAAAGTAAGAAACTAAAATAATAATTGGTTCGTTCATATTTTATCTACAACGCATTTTTTTAATTCACCTAATCTGCTATTAGGAACTTACCTAAAATAATTTATAGGAATGAGTGATCGATTTCTGAACAAATCGAACTTCGTAGTATGTATGATTGTTTTACACGTCATTAGCAATCTTTTCTTCCCTCTTTCATAATCTATAAGTGAAAAACCAACTACTTGATGTATCCTGTATCCTTCTTTTTCATCAAACTTGAACGAAGTCAAGAGTCAAGTAGTAGAAAGTTTGTTAGTGAACTTGTTTTAACCAGAAAACCAGTTTTTAATCAGCCTATTTTTCTAATACACACCGTTTCCGGGATACGTTTCAAAATTGTATAACATTTTCTTCATTGTCTAGGAAGCAAATTGATATTTTCAGTTTAAGCTTGGTACACTTTAGTTCTGAGGGTTTGTACGCATTTAAACTCACTCAAGTTCTACGACACGCTATTGGTCAGAAATTATTCTTGTAGGTTTAAAAATTATTTCTTTTATTCCAAGAGTATTCGTGATACCAATGATAAGTTCTCTCTAGTATAGATCGATCAGTTATATCACAAACTATAATAGTTCTAGACAGCTGTTTCGCTATCTCATGAAGCTCTCAGTAAAACGAGAAAGTTTGCGATGAACGATCCTTATATTGATGGTATACCTACAGTTGATTCTGTATATACTTATTGGGCTCGTATTTTTCTCAAAAACTTTTTTTTTTAATTAGTCATTCTAGTGACTAGTGTAGCAAAGTTTGAACTGAAAATCTCAATTTGCTTAAAAGATATTGAAGGAAACTTCGACAACTTCATTGTATCTCGAAAACGAAGTGATTTAGAAAAAAATGTTATATCAGATAGACACTTATTATACTTTTCGCAGACGAAGTCTGAAGAGTATATTACATTTACTCAAGCTATTTCTAAAAGTCTTAGAGCAAAAATTCCTGACGATGGTATTTTTCATCGAATTTTAAGCAACTTTGTAAAAATCCATCTGTCTGTCTGGATGTCCGCCATGAATTGCTCGTCTACACGATAACTCTAAGGTTAACGTTTGCTGTTCGGTGATGAACCCTGTTGTTTTTCATGGAAATCGGGTAATAAACAACAAAAAATACTCCCAAACTATACATTGAATCGATTCAAAACTTTTACAGTAAATGTATATAATTTAAGACTGTTTTCACCCAAATTTCAATAATATAGTTCAACGACAACAAAAACGTAAACTTAAATGTACACCGGACTTTAACTGTTTATAACACACGGCTACGAACCAAAGGTGTGGTTTAGGGGCTAGGATATTTGGATCCCATTCAGTAGGCTCGGGTTCGATTTCCAGAAACAGAAAATTTGCTTTTTGTAGTAAATGTATCTAATTTAAGACTGTTTTCACCCAAATTTCAATAATATAGTTCAACGACAACAAAAACGTAAACTTAAATGTACACCGGACTTTAACTGTTTATAACACACGGCTACGAACCAAAGGTGTGGTTTAGGGGCTAGGATATTTGGATCCCATTCAGTAGGCTCGGGTTCGATTTCCAGAAACAGAAAATTTGCTTTTGTAATAACTTTTCCTTAAAAACATTATATATATATGAGTATTTTATAGAATTTGAAACAATTGTATAAAAATTAGTAACCAAATCAAATGATTCGCGAAGAGTAACTTTTCCACGCACACTATTTATCTATTCTCTAAGGGGGAACACTAATTATTTTTGTATGTTATACCGTTTACTACACAGACGTTTACCTCTTATGAACGAAAAAAGAAACCCTGTATAAGAACATTTAGGGAAGATATGACTAAAATTAGATTACTAATAATCATAATGCCAATTTCAAACTGATTTTATTCATGAAGAAACGTGATAGATGAAGAATTATGAATTCATTAAGCGCTTGTAATCCAGATTGATTTATTCATCGTTTTCAGGAAAATAAGAAAATCATCCGCAATCCCGTTCCCTTATTAATAGCTTCTCAGCTTTTATGAAATGAAAACAAAATAGAAACTATCTTGGGAATTCTTATAATATATATTTCATATGTCTGCAATAATAAGTGTGAATTCACTATAAGATATAGAGCCGTTAACATTATATTGCTGATTATAATGCTATAGTATAGTTGGAACGAAATCTCTGTTACACGTCATAAATGATAAACATGTTCTATATATAGAATCTATACTAACATAAGTCATACTCGTTAATCGTATTTGTTACGCTTTACATGATCCAATACACTCGTATATTTATTCATGAAGAAAGTTGATAATGTAATGATGAATTTGATATTGAAAAACAACAATGTATCTTAAAGGGATTAAATATGTCCCAATTGGAAACTACGCTGATAATGAAAACACCATATCTTATATGAAATTTGTTTGTATCCGAATGAATTTAGCATCACAGTAGCAAGACTCGAAACCGACATTTCGCCCACCATTACAGGTGGCATCTTCAGGGCAGGCTTTAGGCTTGAGCTGAAACAGCCTCAAGCCTCCTTGAAGATGTCAGCTGTAATGTTTGGCGAAACGCCGGCATCAGTCGTGCTAATGTGACGCGGAATTCATCCGGAAGCCAAGAATTTTCAAGATGAGCTGTCCGCGGAATATAGAAGACCAAGTTTCACGAGGCGGTTTTCGCAATTGTTCTCACAATTGTTCTCACAAAATCGTCCCACGAAAGGGAGCTTTTGGTGGCGATAAGAGGCAGGGATCTGTTAGCACTTCACAGGAATAGTTGTAGCTCACATCAAATATCAAGGATTGTGGGATCCGCCTTCCTGGAGAAAAAACATCCTTGAGCTTTGCTTGCATTAAACTCTACTAGATTATGAGATCCCCATTCCAAAATTATTGACAGATCTTCATTAACTGGGTCGACTTGTCTGTTTTGCTTCATTGGATAATATTCGGTATCTGCAAAGCTGTGGACGGGATAGGTCACTCCCTTCAGATCGTTGATATGGAGCAGAAACAAAGTTGGTACTAAGACCAATCTGCACTGACAGCCGAGCGGCCCTGGGCGCACTTCGCGCCCACAGAATGACTTCTAGGCTTGTCTTGGAGTGCAGGGAAACTCTGGTTGAATTAGCCAGAAGAAACAAACTTCAGCTAGTGTGGGTACCTGCCCATTCTGGTGTGAAGGGAAACGAAGTGGCCGATGAATTGGCCAAACGGGGCTCCTTGAGCGCCCCTGGCCCCGACTCCACGATCGGAATTTCATCGACCACCGGGCTCCACGCCCTCAAGGAGCTGCTGGACAGACAGTGGCTCTCGATCTGGCGTGGTTCCCCAGGCATGAGGCAGGCGAAGCTCCACATCAGGGAATTCTCGCCTAAACTCTCTAAAACCCTACTCTCTAAAACTAGTGAAAGGACTCCTCACAGGACACTGTCATCTGAATAAACATCTACACACAATGGGCATTGTCGAAGACTCAATTTGTAGTAGATGTGGGGAGGCGGATGAAACTGCCTCTCATATCCTAGCAGAATGTCCAGCACTGGCTTCTCTCAGGCTACAACACCTCGGCAGTACATATATTCTGCCTGAAGCAATAAGAGATATCAGTCCAGGCAAAATCTTACCTTTTGGCACGGCCTTGGGCCTGCTGGATTGATTCTCGTATCAAGGGGCGCACAATGGACCCAGTCAAGCGGTCTAAGTGCTCCGGACTCGTTCGCCCCCGTTCTGATTGATTGATTGAAGACCAATCCCTGTGGACCACCAGCGTTAATATCCATTGTATCGGCGGAGACACTCCGTCAACCACCACATGGAGTGATCTGCATGAAAAAAACTGAAACTAAAACTGTATAAATAAATCGATTACCTCCCCAATTCACTTAACATCATGTGGTCGGGCCTCAGAGCAATGAAAGTTACAGAAACCCCTTAGATATAATAGCTGACTGTCCTTTATTGTCCGATTTATACAGGATGTTTCAAAAAAAGATGGCCCCGTTGCTAGGATAGGTAGAACACTGAAAAATAAGTGGGGTTTGCTCAGAAAAAATGTTCGTAACGGCATCCGTATTCAAGATAGAGGGTGTTGGAAAAAATGTTAAACGCATTTATTATGATTATTCCGAAACTACTGGCAACGTTGTGATGAAATTTTGCATGAACATGTTTTGGAAGCTGACACATCGTATGATTTTATTTTTATATCTGACTCTCATAGAGGGCGCTCATTACACGGTGCGTGCCAAGTAGCTTTAAATATAAACATAACTTTTTTGACGTTAGATTTTCCAATTCAAATTTTAGGTGAAATTAATCATTCACTTTCACACGAAAAAGGTACTCTTGGTAAAACTCGATATTGTGTACCGTTCTCGGAATATTTTGATTTGAAAATGATGAAGTAATAGCAGATGCTGGTATAAAGTAAAAAACAATTACTAATTTATTAAAAACTAAGAACAATAACATTATTCTAATGCCAAAGTTATTAATCTAACAAAGAATCAAAAGAAGAAAATTAAAATAAATTTGAATAAAAACATGAAACACTGTATAATTGTTCATATCTTCTATAGAAATTTGCAATTTTTAGCAATTGAATTATTAATCTTATTACGCAAGAATACTCGAAGAAAATATTTCTAATGGCACAATTCACACTAACAACACAAAGATAAACAAATAAGTTGGATCAATCGTAACAATTGACGATAATTGGAGATGATCAAACTGTAGTATAGGAATCTTCCATCCCTATACGAGATTACCTAAAATTCCTTAATTAGCAAATACAACCTTATTTCTATCATTAAATACACATAATCCATATGTTTGTAAATGCATAAGGAATACATAAACAATATGTTTAGTGTTGTGATTACCTCGTAATAATATAAACATATTGTTTAGTATAAGCTACACAACAAAACCCTGACATTCCGAGCGTGGGAACCTTAGTCAAGATAATAGTTATTGAAAGACTGATATATAGATATATTGAAAATAAAATAAAAATTTTCTTTGACGTTTCGATAATGTTTATTATCTTTATCAAAATATATATACCCGGTGTCCCAGTATACCTGTTCCAATGGATTATCTCAGCAATTTCGGAAGATAAAAATTTGAAAATTTCATGATCTCCGATTCGTTCAAGGAACCTTCAACTGAGAAAAACAAAAGTTGAAAGTCACTTCCTGTTTGACCGGAAGTGACTCTGGCTTTTTTATTTCAAATAGCACCCTGTATATTTTTTGAAATTTTTGATTTCTACTCAAAATTATCTTTCCAACTATGTATCACACTTTGTATTTTACATTTGATTTGATGGAGAAAACGTCAATTGAAATTTCAAATTGAAAGAATTGCAGTAGGCTACGATATTTTGTGTAATCTTGATTTTGACTTCAATAATAATTCATAATTCATGAACAATTTTGCATTCGGGATGATCAAGAGAACGTCAAATTTAAAATTATCAGAATTGTAGTAGAACTGGAAGAATTAATAATTCTTAAATGAAAACCTTAGTGTGCCATGGAAACATTTGAATACATTTGTTTGTAACTTTGAGTGATAGATGGTTGGAAAGATAATTTTGAGTAGAAATCAAAAATTGCAAAAAATATACAGGGTGCTATTTGAAATAAAAAAGTCAGTCACTTCCGGTCAAACCGGAAGTGACTTTCAATTTTTGTTTTTCTCAGTTAAAGGAATTGGAGATCATAAAATTTTCAAATTCTTATCTCTTGAAATGACAGATAATCCATTGGAACATGTATACTGGGACACCCGGTATATATTATGATGATTCTAATTATTGAGCATTAAGATTATTATTGATTATATTGTTGTGTTGAGTAAGACATTAATTCATTAAGACGTCGAGTTCTAGGTTCAGTAAAGTGCAACCTTTTTATAAAGTAGTGTTTAATTCTTGTGCCCAAAGGACCACCAATCAGCTTATGGTAAACAGTCATTAAGAGCTGATCCCCACAAAACCTAACGACTCAGCCCCGTTCGAATTAAATGAACGGGAATACCTCGAACTACCCGATAAGATTTAGGTTTAACCTTAATCAACCTTATGTAAATTGAAAAACAAGGATAGAAGAGCCCTCTCCATACGTATTATTGCTCTAAGGGTTAAACATACCTTTATTACATTTTCAAATCCGTAGTTCACAGTTTTCGATGCTTCGATTATGATTTGTTATAAGGAAACAAAAACTTTTCAGACAAACTTTATTATAATCCAACAAAACATTTTGATTCCTATCGAAGGGTGAATTGGTAAAAATAAAACAAACGTTTTTAGACAAACTTTTATTATAATCCGAAACTATAATGAAACATAATTTGAAAATATTTTAAAACTGAAATAATTGTTATAAATACAAATACAAAATGAGTGCACATTTAACCAGAAGACTTAACTATATAAATCATCTTCAGGATCATCTTGGAAGTTTCCTTGATCACCAACTGTACCACCTGGTGCAGCCGAAGCCCCAGCAGCTGTGGGGAAACGGAAATTCGTTCCAAATCCTCTTGATTGTTGCAGTGTCTGCGCAAACATTTCATATTTACGTATGTCATTATCTGTAACTGATCTTCTAGCATATCTCATTGCTTCTTCAAAATGTGCTTTTGTTATTTCAGGAACTGGATCATCTTCATCCAACTATGAACAAAACAAATTAATTAGTTTATGAAAAACACGAGAATTTTATAAACGTAAATAAACATGATTAGTCAAAATTTGATGCAACACATGAGGATCTAGCTCATTATAACGACGGATCTCAAAAGAAACATTGGATGGTATCAAAATAAGCAAAAATATTGATCTTCAGACCTTTGAAGTTGATACCACAACTATCCCTGTTAATAGCGAAAAGCATTTCAAAATTTGATGTCCTCATATGCAAAAAAATATATACTGTTGGACGACTATTCCAATGTACTGCTATCATTTAGAATGTAATTATCGCAAATCATCAAAAATTAGAACTTTCAAGTCATTTATGACAATTACTTATCGCAACCGGCGATGAGGCCGCGAGTCATACAGCAAGAATCTCTATGAACAAAATTCGTGCTATGTTTCCAAATCACGTTCCAGGAATGGTGATATCCCATGCAGATGAATTGTGTCGACCATGCTATGGATATTACGATTCATCGGTGATTAAAATCTCACTAATGAAATTCCCATCTTTATTTGCCAAAGTTTCACAAAATTCCATCCGGCGAGCATTGTCGGCAGGAAAAATTTCATTGGATTTACCAACTATATAAGAATGATACTATCAATATATCCATATGCTGATGATACAGTTTTGGTTTTTGAAGACAACACATGGCACTCTATTAAGGAAAAGGCTCAACATGGCATATCCATAGTTAAAACCTGGTTAGACTTCAACAAACTGTCTTTAAATGTTGGCAAAACGTCATATATAGCCTTTTCTCTGACAAGCAAACAGACCTGATTTCACTAAATTAAAATTTGAAGACTCAAATCTTGAAATAAACAGTACTGATACAACCAAATACCTGGGTATAATTATTGACAAACACTTTGAATGGACAGACCACATTAATACCTTAACAGCAAAACTACAAAGATTTATATATAAATTTTATGAGCTAATAGAATATTTTGGAAGTCAAAATTTATTTAATTTTTTTATTTATTTTTCTGAAAAATTAAGATTTTATTTTAAAAAAAAATTTGAATTTTGAAAGTGTATAAATAAAAAATTATTAATCATTCTCTACCAATCGTTAATTGAATCTATCCTAAGATACGGTATTGCTGTGTGGGGGTGGGTGGTCTTTATAATAATGCCTTACAACCCCTGACTGTTTTTCAAAATTACATTATTAGAATAATACTAATAAAGATTCTTGACCCAGGTATGAATTATATATAAACTCTCGGGAAATAGGTCACATTAACACTTATACTTTATATTTTCGTCTTTACGTACGTTTCGGTCTCACGACCATCATCAGAAGACTTATTATTTCAATAACCTAATTACTTAAAACTAATTGTATTAACACAAAGCGTCCTTATCGCACCAATTTCATTTAAATGCCAACGTCGCCGAAACGAACAGAAACACGAAATCGAAATTGCAACAACAATGTTATAAGTATAATATATCAAGAATCCACTGTTTAGTAGAACTCTCAAAAAATACGAACACATGTCATCAAAGTCTTTGAACGACTAACAAACGAGACGAGTTGAAGTATTTACTTTCGAATCAGATGTCACGATTTATTAGGTAATAAAAGAAGGTATGGCCTCTGACATTCTACCTAAAATATACTTTCAACATTTAAGGACGCATGTAGGCGTTTGCAAGAATATTAATTAATTAAGTTAGTATAAATATGACTTAATTAATCCAACACATAAACATGAAACTCGGTCAAAAGTTAATAATGTACTAATAAGTCCCTTTTATCAGAAAGATGCTAAGCAGAGGTGCATTACGTCAATAGCTCCTAAAATAATCAATTCTTTACCACCAAGCATAAAAAAATAAACAATCTTACAACTTTCTAAAATAAATCTAAACAGTATATAGGTAAAAACAAAACTAATTATTTAAATATCTTATAATTACTGTAAATACATGTATTTATTAATTCCAAACAATGTTATCTGAATGTGTAGCATCATAATTTGTGTTTGCAACTTAATTCTCTTTAGGTTTTTTACGCCTGTCTTCCAACTACACGAACTTTGATTAATATTATTATACTAATACTTTCGTCACAAATAGCAAAATAATACAATAATAAATTGTTCTGTACACATACCCCCTTGGGTCTAGGTGTATTTAATTTTAGAAAAATACCTATGAAATGTAAATACTTACACTATGTGTACTATATACTATTGTATGTATACTTTTGTAATATCGATTATTACTAGAATGTACATTTTTCTATTTCCTATTAAATCTATTAAAATCTATAAATCTATTAAATCTATATAATCATTTAACGGTTGAAGAGGTCACATTTATCTTCAGATGATCTAACGGATATGCGTTTTCATAAGCGATAACATAAATTTCCACAGTAATATCATTCTATTATTTCATCTTTTTGATCACCATGTTTGAAAAAATATTTATGCTTACCATAAACGCTTCAAGTGATGAATAAATCGAAGATAAGTGATGACATGCTTTCTCCATATTTGTCAAATTTTTATCACACTTATTAAATTTGAATATACCGAACTCTTAAACGCAACCTGTATGTAAACCTACACCATGAATCCAAACTAATTTATTCATTTTCAAGATAGTCAAGCTCATTCTAGTGATGTGAAAAACAAAATTGTAAATAAGTAAAAGGTACTCACTTCCATTGCATGGCTTGGATTTTCAGCTCTCTCCCTTTCACGTCTGATTTCTGATTCGATACTTTGCCGAATGGCTAGTTTGCAAGCCCGCTGGCAAACCTCTGTTAAATCAGCTCCAGAGAACCCATGTGTCACTTTGGCAATATAAACCAGATCAACATCTTTGGCAACTGGCGACTTGCGAAGATTTGCCTTGAAAATAGCTTCTCTAGATTTCTCGTCGGGTAACGGAATATAGATGAGTTGATCCAAACGGCCGGGCCTCAAAATTGCAGGATCGATAATGTCTGTGAACAAATAAATAAGAATATAATTGCTACCATGTTGAAAATATTTACAAAATACCATCTTACCTGGTCTGTTCGTTGCTCCAATGATAAAAACATTTTTCTTTGCACCCATACCATCCATTTCTGTCAGTATCTGATTGATGACTCTGTCGGCTGCACCTCCTGCATCTCCTACATTGCCACCTCTGGATTTGGCGATTGAATCCAGTTCATCAAAGAATAGTACACATGGAGCCGCTGATCTAGCCTTGAATATATATGCAAAGGTCAATTATACTCGTTCAATTTTGCCTGTTTCCATCTCATTTTGTAATAAATAAATGTTGAAATGTACTCACCTTATCGAAGATATCTCTAACATTAGCTTCAGATTCTCCAAACCACATGGTCAGTAATTCAGGTCCTTTCACCGAAATGAAATTAGCTTGACACTCATTAGCAATAGCCTTAGCCAATAGTGTTTTACCACAACCTGGTGGTCCATAGAAGAGCACACCACGAGATGGTTGCATTCCGAACTTGAGAAATTTATCAGGATGTTCAACAGGATATTGCACCAGTTCCTGAAGTTCCTTCTTGACATTTTGCAAGCCGCCAATATCTTCCCAAGACGTATTGGGCACTTCGACCACAGTTTCACGAAGAGCACTGGGACTGCTCTTAGACATCGCATAACGGAAGTTTTCCATTGTAACTGCTAATGAATTCAATACTTCCGCATCGATTTGCTCATCTTCCAAATCAATCAGATCCATCTTTTCACGGATCTGTTGAAGCGCAGCTTCCGAACAAAGCGAGGCGAGATCCGCACCTACATGCCCATGAGTTTCGGCTGCAATCTGCTCCAGATCAACATCGTCCGCGAGTTTCATATTCTTGGTGTGAATGCGCAAAACTTCTAATCTGCCTGTTGCATCTGGGATGCCGATGTCAATTTCCCTATCGAAACGACCGAAACGTCTCAGAGCGGGATCGATCGAATTTGGCCTATTTGTAGCTGCCATCACAATTACGTGAGAGCTCTTCTTCATACCATCCATCAAAGTTAGCAGCTGAGAAACAATACGACGTTCAACTTCACCATGAGTCTTCTCTCGTTTTGGAGCAATAGCATCCAATTCGTCAATGAAAATAATGGCAGGAGAATTCTTATCAGCTTCGTCAAAAGCTTTTCTAAGATTACTTTCTGATTCGCCTGCCAACTTGCTCATGATTTCTGGGCCATTTATCAAAAAGAAGAACGCACCTGTTTCATTGGCCACAGCTCTGGCAATGAGCGTTTTTCCCGTTCCAGGCGGACCATATAAGAGTATACCTCGAGGTGGTTTTACACCTATTGCCTTAAAAAGTGACGGATGTCGAAGCGGTAACTCAACCATCTCTTTAATCTGTGCAAGTTGTTTTCTACACCCCCCAATGTCTTCATAACCTACAGAATTTAATGATTCTTCTTCCTCCTGTAATATCAAATACATTTCTGTATATTACTTGTCATGATGAAAGGAATGTTTGTCTCATGAAATTTGATTGCAATTAAATACAATGCCATCTTATAAGACAACTTACCTCGCGACTTATTGGATCGCCATCACAATGAATAACTGTATCAGGAGCAACAATACAATAAGGAGATGGATCTGTTTCTATTACTTTAAATTCAATTGCTCTCATCCCACCACGAACAACAAAAACATCATCTACATGGATGGGTCTATATGCTTCCAGGAAGTATGGTTTCAAGTAAACTTCAAATAAATTCCTAAGATGAAATGCATATTAAATAATAATATTACAGAGTGGTTTTGATCATCTCAGGTGCTTTAAGCCGCCCACTCACACAAAGGGAAGAATACACAGTTAAGTCTCATGTTTACATCAAGAGAATAAATTTACACAGAAAAAACATACACGTCAGTTCAAAGGAAAAGTTTAACTGCAACATCAAGAAAGCATGACTATTATGCAACAGTGATGTGTATTTAAATCCCCGGAAATATAAAAAAACTAATCTGTCCAACACACATGGTGAAAAAGTGATTTTCAAAAAGAAATGAGTTTATAAATAAAAAATTCATTCTCTACTAATCGTTAATTGAATCTATCCTAAGATACGGTATTGCTGTATGCGGTGGTCTTTATAATAATGCCTTACAACGCCTGACTGTTTTTCAAAATTACATTATTGAAATAATACTCCGAAAAAAAAGTTGTATTCTACAAGCTTACTATACAATGGAGAATTTCTGAATATACGCTCACTCTATTATCACACATGCTGCATATTCATCTACAAACATCCCCATTTGAAAATTAATCCAACACATAAGCATGAAACTCAGTCAAAACTAATAAGTCCCTTTTATCAGAAAGATGCTAACCAGAGGTTCATTACGTCAATAGCTCCTAAAATAACGAATTCTTTACCACCAAACATAAATAAAATAAACTTTCCAAAAAAAATCTAAACAGTATATAGGTAAAAACCAAACTAAATACTTAAATATCATATAATTACTGAAAATATATGTATTTATTAATTCCAAACAATGATTATGAAGCATCATAATTCGTGTTTGCAACTTAATTCTCTTTGGTTGTAAAATCAGTAATGTGTATCTATTCTATTTTTTTGTTATGCCTGTCTTTCCAACTACACGAAATTTGATTTGATTAATATTATTATATTAATACTTTGTCACAAATAGCAAAATAATACAATAATAAATTGTTCTGTACACAAACAGGCCCTTGGGCCTAGGTGTATATAATTTTAGAAAAATACCTATGAAATGTGAATACTTACACTATGTGTACTATATACCGGGATATCAAAAATTATCTTGGTCAAGGGTGGTTGTGGAATCTAAAACGTGAGTCTTACTTTATGTTTGAAATAATTATGTCACTGTCACGCTGACATCATCAATAACCTACAAATTTCATACCTATTTATTTCAGTTGTAAAACATTAATGAACTGCAAATTATGAAATAACGGTTTTAGTAACAAGAAAAACTAAATTACAGTAATTGTTGGAAATGCCCGTTTTGTTCGATGCACAAGTTGACGCGCATCCTCATGCCGTGAAAACCGTTTTGCAGCATTTCTGGCGTTATAGTTGCACATTGCTGAACTATTCTTTATTGAAGTTCTTGGGAATTATTTACCGGAGTTGCGAAAATCTTGTTTTTTAAGTAAGGAAATATAAAATAGTCTATAATTGTGAAACAAGGTGATCTCGGAGGAAACTCAACTTCTGTATGCAAACTTATCAGCCGGTCATCAAAAAACTCGCGGAGAACAGCAATATTTTCTCGTGTAGTATGTGCTGTTGCACCGTCATGCTGGAAATAACCGTACCGAAGTTCATCATCGTTTAACTGTTGCACAAATTCAGCCAAAAAGTTGTGTCTGTACCTTTCTGCGTTGACGGTGAAATCGAAAAAAATTGGCCCAATTATTCTTCTGCGAGAAACTGCCATCCAAACACCGATTTTTTGAGCATGTAGTGGCGATTCAGTAAAAACATGAGGGTTATCATTGCTCCACATTCGCATATTTTGAGAATTGATGTATCCCGAAAGGTCATTTATTAAATTATTGACAAACCAATGGCAGTAAGCAAGGCGTCTGGGGTGGTCTGCGGGCAGAAGAGCTTGATGTGCTTGCATCTTATATGGATGCATGTTCAAGTCTGTCTTTAAAATCTTCTGACATGTTCCATAAGAAAGTCCAATTTCCTGAGAAAGACGTTTCAAAGGTTTTGCAGGCTCCTCTTCCATACGTTGACGAACGTCATTGACAACTTCTTCTGTATGAACTCTTGGTCTGCCAGCACCTTTTTTATGAGTCACACAACCAGTTTCGCGAAACACTTCAACACAATTTGTAAGGCACGCATAAAAATTGTCCGGTAATATTGCCACGTTTGGGAAGTGCTCTCGAAAATTGTTCAAACACAAACGTTGACTGTATTGCAGAATTTCCATTAGCTAGCGCACCCGTCCGAAAATAGGCTTCAATCATGAAAATTTTGTGCTGTGTGGTAAGAGGCATGATTCAAAAACTGGATTAGAAAATTTCAACACAATGACTCAACAGATTCTGACACAACAAAACATATTCAAAAATTTAAAGTAAGACACACGTTTTACATTCCACAACTACCCTTGACCAAGATAATTTTTAATTTGTAGTTCATTATTGTTTTAAAACTGGAATAAATAGGTATGAAATTTGTAGGTTATTGATGATGTCAGTGTGACAGTGACATAATTATTTCAAACGTAAAGTAAGACACACGCTTTAGATTCCACAACCACCCTTGACCAAGATAATTTTTGATATCCCGCTACTACTGTAATGTATACTATTGTAATATCGATTATTACTAGAATCTACATTTTTCTATTTTCTACTAAATCTATTTGTTTGTTTACTTTATAAATTTATTAGAAAACTTAGATTTGTATAATTACTACTCAAGAATAGATCAAGAAACATATGCCAGAGCAGGGACAGCAAGAACTTATGAAGATCTGAAATGTTCTACTTTAATTTCGCCTCAAGCATTAGAAGGATAATTCCAGAGACAAACTTCTCAAATCAGACATAATGCAACTAATTAACAAATTACGCCAGTGCTACTGAGTAAAGAACAAATCATGCCGTGACATGTAGGCACACACAGGGAGTCCATGCATAGATTGAGAATGCACATTCCACAGTCATGGACATACACTGTGAGTTTTATCCAAGTCCCTTAGCACATGCATTCGAACCCTAAGTTTATCTCACTGTGTAAGTGGCAGACTTTAAGCATTATGACATCCTCGTTATTTCACAATGTACTACATCAATTCACATTAATTTATTAAATTTGAAGAAATCTTCAACTAAATAATTGGTTAAGAGATTTTGAAGAATAACTCATTCAACTATCTTCTATTTTCTATATAATGAATGGATTTACCAGACATTAAAAATTATAAAGTATGTATATTAAGCCAATAACAGTGCATCAAATTCAGATCTATGTAAGGAATATGTTGCGATCAATATTAAAAAGGGCTTTTTGGTAGATATGTAGTACATGTCGTTCAGATTCAAGATAATTTGGTGTCAGTACATTCCACATGTAGATGAAATGGGATTATACTTAACTGCATATTTTGATATTGAATATTGCATTATTAACTGAATTTCCGTTGATTCTAAATTGGGTTCAGCAATTTCAAGCATCGAACATTAACTTGCATCATATACAGGGTGCCCCAGGTTTTAATAGCAGAGCTTCAACAGTCGATAGAAAATTTGATTTTGAGAAAAAAGTTCCTATTAACATATATGCACAGACCCTTAGTTTTTGAGATGATGGGTGTTGAAATTGAAAAAAAAAATTCGTTTCTAGCGTATATCTCCGGAACCGTTTATCGTACAGAAAACAGCTTTTGTAAGCATTCTCTACTCATGGTAAGCTATGTTCTGTGCGATAAAAAAATATTTTTTTAGTCATAATTGGTGAAGATTTTGAAGGGGTAGTGGGTGTTTTTCTCCCCAACTTCTACGCCACTGGAAAAAGTACTGTTTTGAGACAACCATTTGAATTGCCAATGTTTTCTACACCAAAAAGGTACTCTTGGTCATAAACTCTAAAGTTGACCGTTTTCGAGAAAAATCAATTTTTATGTTGAAAAACATGGTCAATTTTTTGGTTTTGTTACTTTTTCTAACGTTTAAATAAATTTTGTTTAATTAGTAAAAAATAAATTTTATTCCAAAGAATTGACCATGTTTTTCAACATAATAGTTGATTTTTATCAAAAACTGTCAACTTTAGAGCTTATGACCAAGACTACCTTCTTTGTGTAGAAAACATTGGCGGTTCAAACGGTTGTCTCAAAACCGTACCTTTTCCAGTGGCGTAGAAGTTAGGGAGAAAAACACCCACTACCCGTTCAAAATCTTCACCAATTATGACTAAAAAAAAAAATTTGTATCGCACAGAACATAGCTTACTACGAGTAGAGAATACTCACAAAAGCTGTTTTCTGTACGATGAACGGTTCCGGACATATTCGCAAAAAACGAAATTTTGTTTTCAATTTCAACACGTCTCTCATAAACTAAGCGTCTGTGCATGTATGTTAATGGGAACTTTTTCCTCAAAATCAAATTTTCTATCGACTGTTGAAGTTCTGCTACTAAAACCTGGGACACCCTGTATAGTATATTTGTTTCCATAGAATGAGGGAGATTGAAATGTTATGTCTATTCATAGAGATTATTACTAATTACACTCAACATACTTGTTCAAATTGGGATATCACATAGTAACAGACAACCCCCATTTGTAAAATAATACATGTGCTATGCATATGGACAAAAAGCTATTTACAGATTACAAAAAATTCTATAGAATTTCCTGGGAATCTATGTGGATACGCACCAAAAAATAATAATTACATCTTGTTGGATTTTTTGTTTATAGTTTTTGTAAAGCATGCATGCTTTGAGATGTCATTTGATGGATTGAGATTTTTTACAGAGAATAAGGAGAAATTAATATTCTGTAATAATTCATCTTTTATTACAAATCACTTTCCAAATTTGTTAGATATAAGAAAAGTTGAAGAATATTATGTAATAAAGACATTAAAACCAACAATCTGCTGATCTTCAAATAAAAAAGCCTATAAAAGCTCATTTTGCAGGTTTTGAAAAAACTTAGTTGTTGTAATACATTTGGTATTTTCTCACGAGTATCACATAAAAGTTGTGGCACCAACTTAGTAATATCAGTTGGTAAACAACTCCTGGTATTGAAGTAGTCATAGAAAACAAACAAGAATTTTTTACATCTACAATGAAATCAAGAATTATGTTTCTCATCTTTATCAAATAAATTGAACTGAAAGTTTTATTTATTTGTCAGTTACTTTGTAGTATTCCAGAAGCTATTTCATTGCAATTTTGAACTCTATATCAAACATAGTGATATTTTACAAAATAATTGTATTTACTGTTGAATATTATTCAAACAATTCAATCGAATGAGCTTAAGTGTCTTTGAAATAAACAAATATTTTTCATTGCCAATACTTTCATCAAATATTTGAAGGCTAAAATATGATTCGTACTTTTTCAACCATTTAATAATACATCTTACACAATTTGCGAGTTACAAAATTAAGTATGCTCTTTTCATCTTGAAAAAGAACAGCCTCAAACTTTTAGTTTTAGTATCAGATTTTTAAAAGTTAATAGAAATACAATTAAATTTTCAAATATTAAAAAATTCAATGGTGGAAGCCATTACTTTGTGATAATTTATCATATTGACATAATAAAATAATATCACATATATTACAGAAACAATCATGACTATAGTTTCGAGACTAGTGTGTCATCCTCAAACGATACTAACTTATGAAAATATGAATAATTTTGGCTATTTATGGTACAATATAAGACTCAGGTAACCAGTGGGGTTCCGGTTGGGGAAATACATTGTTGGAATAGTATAATTGAAATTGGATAATGTGAGGAAGAGTTAATATTGTAATAAGAAAATTTTAATGCGGAGGTATACTAAGAAGGCACAAGATCATTATGGGAAATTTTACTTTATCAAGACATCAAACAGAATCCTTTGAAAATTTCTATTGATTCTAGGGTTTAATTTACAACCTCTACTCTGGTTATGTAAAATTTTAACTTCATCTCAATTAGGAAAAGTGTGCCGTTTCTAAAATATGGTTAGAGAAAGATGAATCTGTTTTATTAACTGTAAAAGATCGGAAATGTTTTTTATATATCTAATTTCTATATTATCAATAGATTTACCATGTAAAAATATTACTACATTCAAAAATATTTTGACTGCAAGTTCGAACTTCACTTTTCCAAAAACATACAATAGTTTGTTCCTTAAAATGACTTTAAAAGGACAAAAATGACTTAGTCACATCAATTCAATTCTATTAAAAGTGGTCACACACATTTCATATATATCAGTATAATTATTCCACACTAGATTCGAATAACTGCAGTGTATATAAAGCAAACATTTTAAATAGCCCACACTGAGAAACAAATGTACCTATTTGATATAAAAGTTGTTGTAGCTTCTTAATTTTCTTAGTACATAAGTCAAAAACACTTTAGAATGAATAATAAATAAACTGTTAACTTTGAATTGATAACAGCCAATTTAGGTACTTCCCCTAGTTTAACAATAGAATATCACCTTATGAAGAAATGGAATTACTGCAATCAGTTCAAATCAAAATAGCATAATATTCCCTTAATGAAAATTTACTAAATTCAAATAAACTTTGGCGCTTACCCCACGATGCCTTCCACAGTATCATCAATAGGTAATAAGTGAATCCTTTTACCATATTTCACATCAGGACATGCTTGTATTGAAACAACATCTGAAAGTCTTACACGAAGATTATTTCTTACAATTCGATTCATTCTAATTTTCTCATCTGGACAAGTTTCATCAGAGAGCACTATACAAACAGTTTCTTTCCTTCGCTTCCCTTTAAGCAATACTGTGTCTCCTCTGAATAATTGGAGTTCATCCATCTTAGCTTGTGAGAGAGCAACAACAGAATTATCATCATTTACTGCTTCTTCCACCAATAGCCTATTTGGGCGATCTTTTCTTCTGAGAATAGCTGTAGCCAAGTCCTCTGGAGCATTGCTGCTACCACTGAATCAATCAAGAAATTAATAATCGTATAGATCGTTTGGAAGAATTGCGATAGTTCCGTTCGCATTATGAAAAAATAGTTTTCGCCCAAAAATATAAATTTTATATAAAATCCACCATGATGACATGGTCAAATTAAAAACTGGTGACAATCTTAATACCGGCATAGTTGCATACAAATTATTACTATTTTCATTTTATCATGCTTACCTCTTCTTTTTATCGGACATGTTTGGATATTGACCTGTTCTACAATGAATTACTATATTAGAAATCTAAACCACAAAGAACGCTGACTATTAAATACGATGAAACCTAAAATTCACACAAATCAGGCTGACGATCGTTATATGAATGACGTCGCCTTTTCTATTCTAGAATTTGACAGAAGACAGCGACAGATGAAACAAACGATCATGTTCATACACAGAAACAGGAATCTGTAAGGGAACACGTACACGTTTGTAAATAAAATGATGTACCTAATATGTTTTAAATCAATCAAGTAAAAGTGACCTTTAGCTTGGTATCTTCAAGCCGAAAAAGACATTTATTGAACATTAGGGGGATATTCATGAGAAAGATCAAGTTAAAAGTATATTTTAATAACTTTCAACGCTGTTAAAATGAAGCATATATTCAAAGGTAGGTTAGTACATCAGCAGTGCTATGCTGCTAATAGTTATAGCCTCATTTCGGACTATAAAAGCAACTGTAGCTGCCTTCACATTTATCTTATGCCGGTTTTTCAATATTGGTATTCTACTAGCCGCTAAAGTCTGTTTTGGAGTCTATAATGAAAGTCGATTTTATAGTCCATCTTTTAGCCGTCAAGATAGCTGCCTAAAGCTTTATAATTTCATTTACTGCAATTGAAAATGGCATTGATTCTTATAGCAGCTTTTTTGCAAGAAAGAGAAAGAACTCCTGCTGATATTTTTCATTTTAACATACAACACAAGTATTTACGGGATACTTCAAATCCGTTCGACGTACGAAATATTGAGTTTGTGCGATTATTCCGAGTGGATAAAACAACGGCATCGCTCTTAATAAATACGTTGAAAACAGAATTCAATCTATTCGTACCTACTGATGGATTATTTGTTTAATTGAAGCTAAGTTTATTGTTAAGTTGAGAATATAGCCTAGTATAGTTAACATAAATCAAAAACATTCCTTTACTGATGGCAATTTACTTTATTGCACTTAGATTAAAAGTATTTAATCAAATGCAATTTAAATGTTTAATTGCTATTGAAGATTCCTTATTCGAGTTTTCCAACTGTGATCAGTTTATTAATGTCAGTTGGAAATACTTTAGGGTCCAAATACCGATGGAAGAACAAGAGATTGAGCCAGTGCCCCAGATTTTAGTGGATATTGCTAATGCTGAAGATAGAGCAGCAGGAAGACGGATTAGGCAAAATATTATCACCACTTATTTCAACAATTAACCACAATTTTTTTCACCGCGTATATTAACAACTTTCTCTGTGGCAACAAAGTCTTTATTCTCCAACATAAACTTCAATAAAAACTCTATTTGCTTTTCGGAAGACCGAGACCTCTTCTTGCATTCTCCATAACTAAATAACATAATATAAATGAGATAGGACTGAATATATTACATTTATTGTACTTATTTATGTCCTTCTATATCCAATTCTTTTTGATCGTAAACAGAAAATGTGAAATGTGAATCTGTGAATAATATCTATGAACATATCAAGCACATAACCCATACGATAATTCTTATAAAACTAACAATTAGTGTTGTCATTTGTCAAATATATAAAATATGCAGCGTTGCCGGTATATAAAATAAAGCTACATTGAAAACGCTATAGTCTTTCTTCTAGTCGAGTTATATTTATAGACCGACTTAAATTAGAATTAACAGAATACCAATAGACTATAATTTTTGGTCTATATGTATAGTCGGCTATACTTATAGCCTGGTTTATAGCCGTTTAGCAGCATAGCACTGCTGGTTCACGGTGTATACGCTATACGACCGTGATCAGCAGTGCTATGCTGCTAAACGGCTATAAACCAGGCTATAAGTATAGCCGACTATACATATAGGCCAAAAATTATAGTCTATTGGTATTCTGTTAATTCTAATTTAAGTCGGTCTATAAATATAACTCGACTAGAAGAAAGACTATAGCGTTTTCAATGTAGCTTTATTTTATATACCGGCAACGCTGCATATTTTATATATTTGACAAATGACAACACTAATTGTTAGTTTTATAAGAATTATCGTATGGGTTATGTGCTTGATATGTTCATAGATATTATTCACAGATTCACATTTCACATTTTCTGTTTACGATCAAAAAGAAGTGGATATAGGACATAAATAAGTACAATGAATCTAATATATTCAGTCCTATCTCATTTATATTATGTTATTTAGTTATGGAAAATGCAAGAAGAGGTTTCGGTCTTCCGAAAAGCAAATAGAGTTTTTATTGAAGTTTATGTTGGAGAATAAAGACTTTGTTGCCACAGGGAAATTTGTTAATATACGCGGTGAAAAAAATTGTGGTTAATTGTTGAAATAAGTGGTAATATTTTGCCTAATCCGTCTTCCTGCTGCTCTATCTTCAGCATTAGCAATATTCACTAAAATCTGGGGCACTGGCTCAATCTCTTGTTCTTCCATCGGTATTTGGACCCTAAAGTATTTCCAACTGACATTAATAAACTGATCACAGTTGGAAAACTCGAATAAGGAATCTTCAATAGCAATTAAACATTTAAATTGCATTTGATTAAATACTTTTAATCTAAGTGCAATAAAGTAAATTGCCATCAGTAGAGTTTTTGATTTATGTTAACTATACTAAGCTATATTCTCAACTTAAAAATAAACTTAGCTTCAATTGAACAAATAATTCATCAGTACGAATAGATTGAATTCTGTTTTCAGAATAATCGCACAAACTCAATATTTCGTACGTCGCCGTCGAACGGATTTTAAGTATCCCGTAAATACTTGTGTTGTATGTTAAAATGAAAAATATCAACATGAGTTCTTTCTCTTTCTTGCAAAAAAGCTGCTATAAGAATCAATGCCATTTTCAATTGCAGTAAATGAAATTATAAAGCTTTAGGCAGCTATCTTGACGGCTAAAAGATGGACTATAAAATCGACTTTCATTATAGACCCCAAAACAGACTTTAGCGGCTAGTAGAATACCAATATTGAAAAACCGGCTATAAGATAAATGTGAAGGCAGCTACAGTTGCTTTTATAGTCCGAAATGAGGCTATAACTATTAGCAGCATAGCACTGCTGGTCTCCATACAATGGTGGCGAGACCAGTTTGAAGATTTGTGCTTCGACCCTCTTCATTGTACATCATAACATAAATTATCAAATAAACTCCGGTGGAGATACTATATTATTTAAGAGCGATAGATTAAGTTTTAATTATGTTTCCAAATTCAAAGATATGGCAACATACTTGATTAAATTTATCCTTAGGTTTTAAAAAAGAATTAATGATCCACATTGTGGATGGGAGAATTCAACAAGTGAATGATTTTTATGAATATCTTCAATCAAAAAGTGTAAACAATCACTGTATGTTTATGTTGCTACAAAATTCAGTGTGATCCGGACACACATCTAACACAATTACACATTTGTATTATAATACTCAATGAGAATTTGGTTATTCTGTGACTAAAGCTACTTTTTTGCATTTTAGGATCAATTTAAAGGTTACTTCATAGAGGCACGAATAGCGATTTGCGAATATTCGCATTCGCAAATAGCAAGTCGCGTCCTATTTCATATACTCGCGAACTTTCGCAATTATTGTTTCACTAAGCTGATGTGATATTTATAACATTTTCTATTTGTTTGTATATGGTTAGATAATAATTTATATTGTAGTCTAATATTATGAATGAAGAATTATTTCATTTGCGACGAAGGCGTGCGTGCAATTGCCGTTTATGTATCTAATTCCTTCAGATCTGCAGACTTTTCTGCAAGCATTTGGGCGCTTTCAGTCACATCTTCAGACTGTGCAAACTCAATCCAATTATGTTGTTTGTATTGCAATGAACTGAGGGTGCTACCACAGTCACTGCATTCAAAATAATACTAAAAATACATTTAGTTAATTTATTCATAACCAAAATATATAAATTTGAAATGTAGATACCTCATCAGGATCAGGATTCATACCAATTTACAATATACAATATAAGAAGAAAGAAAGAGAAACTACACAAACAAACACATAACCCGAGTAAATAAAGTACAACGATGAGATTATCTTTCTCTACTACTTTTATCCCTCAGCGCATGCTCGAGCCATAATTCGCGCGAATGTTCGCAAAATATTGAAACGATCTTAAGATTCCCGTCCCAGATTTCAAATTTTGCGAATTCGCAAGAAGTTTAACAATCGCCGGTAAACTTTCTCCGCCATTTTTAAAAACTCAAATTGACCAATGACAACATTATTCGCAATTCGCAAATCCCAATTCGCCTCTCTATGAAGTAACCTTAAAATGATTATTGGGACGAAGTCTCTAGACTTCTTGATCATAGGTAATTATCATACACCTATTATCCTAAGGAAACAGAATTGTTTACATTCAAACACGATCAGTCTTTGCCAAAATTTCGGGCCACTCAGACCGCTGTATATTACAAGTATGGCCGTTTGGAATGTTGTTTATATTAATCGTCGCTAACGATTATTATAAAATTGAAAATTAATTTGGACGATATTATTCCAATTTTGGTTGATGATCGACAAATCAACTTATTACTTCTGATAAATCAGTTGCAGTTAGCAGAAGAGAGTACTCATGGATTATCTATTTTCCACATTTTTCAACATTCAAAGATTGATATTTTGTCGAATAATGGGTGGATAATTATCTGTATTACTTTTTCCAGCTGTTCAGGTTCCAGAAACAAACTGTAAGAGATATACTCTCTCGGATAGATGGCTCCGAATTGTATGTTCCTTATAGTGGAGATTATCACATCACATAGAGATCAAGAATAGAGTACTCGAGAAAGAAAATTTTCGGTGCTGTTTCCTTTTCTAACTTATCGGACCTCTCTTCAATATATTAAAAAGAGACAGAGCACCGAAATTTCTCTTACAGCCGGTCAACGCAATAGCATTACGCTTACGGGACTCGAGTACTCTATTCTTGATCTCTATGGGTTATCATACCCATTAACAAAGAAAATAGTTCATGTTCAGTATTTCTCTTCTGTGAAACATCTGTCAAAAAATTGTCAATGTTCGAATGATCTGACATTTCCCCTCTCTTCTATTGCTTTTGGATTTCGAACAGTTCTTATGGATGCATTCAAACCAGATTTAACCGCATTCAATACTGATGTCACTGGTTCGACAAGAAAATGTTTGGTTTCAAAGCGCATTGAACACGGTTGTTCAAGAAAAAACAGCTGTGATACATAATTTCGAGTATTTTATTCATCCTCAGAAACACATTCTGTAGCTATGTCCCATCTCAACAGCTCGAACACAAGCTTGGTAAAATGGGTGCGTCCGTAGAGGTAGTATATAAATAGAGGTAAAAAGCGGTATGCCGAAACAGTTGTTAGTTGAAATAATGATTGAAATTGTGGTCTCCCTCCGTACGGTTTCTTTATTCGTTTATATTTCCCCTAGCGTCATGCTATGCGGTGAAAGGAGAAGAGACAAACTATGGTGAAGGTGACCCTCTGACGATTAGTCTGGGGACCATGTAATTGAGTTGTTTGAAATAGTTTTATTGTTTTCGCGGCATAACGGTTTAGCATTGACACTTATGATGCTTTTATCTCTATGGCTGCGTCATTACCAAATATCACAATCTTCCTTATCATAGAATGCCAAAAACCTATCGTAGATTTCTACAACCATTCCTTCCACTCCACCAAAGATTAGATGACTAGATTATACCAATAGATAACTCTACTACCGGTAGTAGAGTTGTCTATGATTATACCTAGATTGGTCCTTGCATTATTCGAGATGTGTGCGTGGCGTTCTTACTTATTTAACGCTCTTCGCTGTTAAGATTACGAATAAGATTAAATGACATGATTTATATGATAATGGAATTTTAATTATTATAAAAACAATTCTTTCTAAAGCGAAGGTTATAATACGCGCCTATTTGTTCTGGTTTGGAGTATTTTTTTAAGCACGTGATCACAAATGTATTAACATCTGTGATAGTACGATGACTAATCTTTGAATTTAGAACCTACAAATCATAAACAAAACAAATTCCCAATTGTCAGTTTGACAAGTAGTAAAGAAAGGACTTAAGGACGACACATTTCCTACTTTAGTACAAATTTTAATTTGGTCATCATTATTTGAAAATTATACTATCGGAAATGTCCGAAAATCTATGAGATTGGGTATACCTATATAAAATTATATTCGGGAGTACAATACATTTATCATAATGGCAGGGATAAAAGGTACATTATTTGAAAATATTAATTTTATATTGTATTTTAAACAAGCCCCGAGAATAGGTATTTTGAATTCCGGTGTTTTATGAATTTCACAGTAAGTAATAGATCGCGTTAGTATATTCTTCTTACGTGGACTCAAGATTGATGTGAAGAAGGAATTCAAGTATCCCCAAATCATTATGATAATTCATTGAATAATCAAAACTTGCATAATATGATACTTGTTAATATTAATTGTATGTTTTAAACTAGAAAAGAAACAGAATAATATAGGATACTTGTTCTCTGGGTTAATATTTAGACTTCATGCTTTGGCATTTAAATTGTATTCTTCGATATCTGAGCCTTGTATGTACTCTTATATTTATGATTCTAGTTGATGTAGTGTAATAGAAGTGTGATAGAAGTTAGATTTATTCTATATTATACAAAATTAAATTCTATATTTTCCAGGAAATAATGTTATATTGATTCATCCAAATTTTTAGTTTTGAGCATAATTTATCCAAGAATACTTATGTTTTAGTTCACAAGGGAGAATACATTGAGTTAGTGGTTGTTTATTAAAACCTACCTCTAGTATTGGCAATGATCGATAAAGTTAGAAAGTAATCGTTGATAATAGCTGTGAATTTGTTATCCCCTTCATCAGGAACTGTGTTTAATGATTCTAGCATCAATTTTGTTGCTTTATGATATAATAAATATTTTTATAGCAAATTTTGGAACTTATGGAATATTAATAATTACACTTATTGATATATTATTTGATCTAATGTATAGGTTATTGAAAGAACAAAATTAGTGTCTTACTGGGCATTACAACTAAATATTATAAATAGACATATTATAATAATTTCTCATATTTAATCACCTTTTTTTTCATGTGATCCTGATTAACCTGTTCCTACTATCAGCGTGAGTATAATTTCATTTTAATTTCATCTACATCCTCATTCAATGGTTCTGAATATTTCAATTACCTCATTCATGTAGTCAATTTATTTATATTACCTTTGTAAAATAGGAATCTTGTGGAAAACATACGAGTTTTGCATTAGGACACTTACTCAAAATTTTCAATTTCTAGTGTTTGAAGCTTATATCAGATTTTCATGCACAAAAGAAAAGTATAAATTTACTGATTTTATTTTTGAGTTATAAACAAGTGTCGTTTTTTGTTCCCTTCATTTTTTCAATGTTTTGTTTTCAGTTTAAATTGCTTTATTGAAAACTAAAATGAAATTTATCTATAAAATGAAAATATTGAAATGACATACTTTTAAAGAACTAAGGAACTTTCAGTTATCAAGTAGCCATCATCAGAGTAAACTAAATTAGAAAATAAAATATGTCTGTTCTATTTGGAATTAGTTATACAATGCATATAAGGGATTACCCTCAGCTAGAGATAGATCTGAATTCATTAAATGGCTTTTTCGCTCATACATTTTCATCCCTTCTAAATTATCTCGATATTTGTCAGTATTGTGTTTTAAAAGTGATAAACTTTTTTCTTATATTTAAAATATGTATTTGAAATATGTTATGCTATTGTTTGATTTTTCTCCCACAAATAATATAATCTTATGTGTATGTATATTATTTCATATGAATATAGCTATTCGAAGGTATATTATTAATTCTTTACTTTCAGGTTGGTGGGTTTAGCATTTGCTGGATCGATTGGAATGACTTTCATAATTTTAGCATGTGCCCTTCCTACTTACGGGTGAGTGTACTTACACAAAATCTATTGTTAAGAGAATAGTTTCCAATTAAGTTTGAAATTCTATTTCCCAGAATTACAGTTAATGTTGAGGTACCAGCATAGAACAAATATACAACTTTCATAACAGTGTATGAACTTGTAATCTGAATTCAATCAAATTTTTACTAAGAAACTTTTACTTATGATGATGCCAGATTAGCTGGTATGAGAAATTTAGTGGATAGGGTTGCTAGTAACATTAATTGTCAGTGTTACTTTAAACATAGTGTCTTGCTCAAAAAAACGACATTTTTCTGTTGTATGCCCTGTATCTACTATAAGGACACAACATCGATAATAAGAGTGCTCATTTGAAGAATAAAAGTCAAATATGTCTATTTGAGTCTAATATCCACAGACGGTAGAAGTTTCGAATCCAATATATTCATGATAATGTTACGTTATTAGGGAATATTTTGAAATGATTTAATTTTTGAACTAATTTGTAATATTTCAATACCATCTGCCAAACAGTTTGATTTTTCATTTGCTCTAATTTCATGAAGAATTAACAATCAATTGGATTATTATTAAATCCCTCTCTGGCTCTGATGCAGCTAAAAAATGTTTCTAAAAGATCTTGTGAAAGTTTGGAAGTCAATAGATATGCAAGACCTTAATTGTTAATTATAAAATATAAAGCTAAAATTATTATTAAGGCAGTTTATTAAACCCTGTTTTTCTTGCACCTGATTTTAAATAGGTGTACCGTTAAAATTTTTCAAATTTACTTTAACTTATATTCTTCTTGAAACTAATCAAAGTTATTGTCAGTTAAACATTCATTATATCTATTTTTTTGATGAACTTGATCTGCAATTATCTAAATGGAAATTACTATTGAACATTCTTAAAAAAATTGCAGTAGCTTCACATCTTTTAATAGGTTCTGAGTATTGTTTAACATCTTTAATAAATAGAAGGGCTAATGAGGCTAGGACTAAGTTTGACATAAATTCTATTCTTATCAAAATTTTCATATTTTTTGCTCAATTTGTTTGCAAGTTTATAACTTTCTATATCATGGGACTCTTCCAATTTTTTTTAGATAATCACGTTATTTCCCTCTTTATTCACTAACACTCTTTTCTTCTATATAGTATTTTTGACCAATTATACCATGCGGAAACAATCCTAAATAATTAAAATATTTTCATGTGCAAGAATCTCAGTTTAAAATTAGTTTCATATTCATATAATTTGCTCCCAAGGGGAGTACACGTTAATGATACCCAACAAATTGCGATTTAGTGCCTTGATGATAAAGTATGCAAGTGGAATTTCCCAGGAAGCAGTAATCTTACACCAATAAAAACTAAAGTGAAAACAAAAGTAAGCAACGAACGGAACGACTTAGTAGCTATTCTCGCTCATGCGCAGATATCCCATACCTCCACTTCCGTTTTTGAAACGGTACATCCCAGTCGGCGGATGTAATGAAATAGAACATTAGCCGGAACAGATGGAGTTATCACGTGAACATGAAGTGATGTAAGCGGGGATAGAAAATTCAGTAAAGTTAGATTTACACCAAAACTTTCCCAAGCTGACAATCTGCTCCACCTGCCAACCAAGAGCAGGCTATCACGCGATGATCGTGCATGTTTATTACTCTACGGGTATAGTGAAATAATTGTTATTAAAATTGAAATCTGCGTTTCATTAACATTTACTTTTCAATTTAAATGATATCAACGACTTATAAGATGGTGATGTTTAAGCAGTTTAAAAAAAAACCTCTTCCTACAATGCCAAACCACAGAGGCACTAGTAAAAAGGAAACTATTTTACTTTAAAAATTTAGCTAGGGATAATGAAATGATTGAATTAAAACTAGAGCTCGCGCCCTTAGTTGCGATCACTTTATGCAACTAGTTCAATCAGGAAATCCTTGAAAAAATGCAATCTCCATCAATTGTGATAGTTTAAGAAATATGTGATGAACATATTGTGATTGTCTTTTTTTTTGTAGAGTTTGGTGGCCTTTCTTTGTAGTGTTGTTTTACGTATTAGCACCGCTGCCAACTCTAATAGCTAGGAGGTATGCAGAGCATCAGGGATCGAGCAACTCATGTTTGGAAACAGCAATATTTTTAACCATGGGGTTGATAGTAAGCTCCTTTGCATTACCCGTTGTACTTGCGAGGGTGTTCGTTATACAATGGGGAGCGTGCTATTTAGCGATTACTGGTAATGTCATAGTATTTGGTACACTGTTAGGATTCTTCCTCACATTCGATCAAGAAGATTCTGATTATAACATTTGGTAGGAATAGTGATAAATGACGTGTAAAATATCTAAAATATATATATTATTTTATCATTTAATATTAGCAGGTCCAAACTTAGTGTATTTGTAAACTAATTTGTATTGATTACACTTTGCCTAGGATATACTCGTACTTGTATTTTTATTTAGGTATTATGAAAACATTCGAATATGAAAATGTACTTATGTTAATGAACAAAATTATTAATAAATTGGTTGGTAATAAGATGTTTAAATGAATTTATAATATGATAAATGAACGAATTCCGCAGAGCACAAACGCATAAACATGCATTTCGAAAAACTTGATAAAATATACAAATATCTTTGTACTAATGATTTTCAAATACTGCTCTGCCAGTTTTGTCATGATCTGCTAGTTATGGTAGATCTGCACGAGTAATAATGGTTGATCACGACATCGAATAGACTATGTCATTAGTGATATCTGATATTAAACAGTGAACCACGTTTGGTAACAATTTGCGAGTCGAAAAATGTATTGTTTTTCTACGACTACATCGAAATATGTCCATTAAACAATCGTAAATGTAATCATAAACAGCTACATTCTGCACAGAATATCGTGTTGCATAGCGGACCTGACACGGTATGGTTCATACTGTATTTGTAGGCTAACAACCGAGGCATTATTTATTTATTTATTTATTCATTTATGATTCAAACAAGACGAATCGAAAATAATATTCACAGCAAGATGTAACCTGGCATAATATAAGTACTCAACTAAGAAATTCAGTGGAGTATTGATTCATTTATGTCATACATAATCTGAAAAAACATGAGAATGTACATAATGCTTATTATGTATAAAATTCTCGGGTAATAGGTCATACTAACACATAAGCTTGTTATTTTCGTCTTCACGTACGTTTCGGTCTCACGACCATCATCAGAATTACGTATAACTGTATAAACGTGAATTCTTAAAACTAATTGTATCACAACAAGGCTTATCGCACTAGTTTCAATTAAAAATGCCCATGTCGCCGAAACGAACAGAAACACATACAATCGAAATTATAAAACATTAATGTTTTAAGTATATAAATTAAGAATCCGCTGCTGAGCAATATTCTTATAAGCTCTATGAACATATCGAATCACAGTCTACGATTAAAGAGCTGAACTTAAAATATAACGTTCGAGGATCCACTTTCGAACCAGATGTTGAAGATTTGTGAGGTAGTAGAAAAAAGTTTAGTTTAATAAATAACCAAATATCAATAAACAATGGTTAAAAAACCTAATAGACAGGAAAATTCCGGATGAGGTGCAACACACGTTAAGCTTAGGTCCGAAATTTGCATTGCCTATCGACAATGTATAATTTAGAATGCGGAATTAGAAATAAAAATTTAGAGGAAAAAAATGAAATTAGAAATAAAATTTGTAACACCTTGACAACAAAAAAGAATAAACAGAAAGCAGAAATAGGCATAGCAACAAATCGTTTTATCATCACACAAAAAAGACAAAAGAGTTCTTAGATGCTAACCCTGAAATTTTAGTTTTGAACGCGGATAAATGTAATAAAACTGTCATAATGCATAGAAATGACTACGAAAACAAAATAGGAAATCTATTAAATGATGAAACAACTTACAACAAATTTAAATCTGACCCTACATTATCAGTAAAAAATGACATGAATGCATTAATAAATAAATGAATTGAAAAATAAATTAATTTGCCATAATGGTCAAGCACCTTATATCTATGGGCTTCCAAAACTACCTACAATTTATCAAAATCTATCAACAATATAATTAGAAAAAATAACTTTTGTGAAAGACTAGTGGCATTTCAATGAATTTATAAAAAATCAATCCGTACCCGTAGATCATCTATTAATTTCGTTGGATGTTGTTTCTTTATTTACAAATATACCTGTCGTTTTGGCATTGAATAGCATTAAAAAACGTTGGGCAGATATTAAAAACCACACCTCTAGATCAATCTGAATTTATAAATGCAGTAAAGTTTTGTTTAGGCACCTATTTTCAATACGGTGAGCAATTTTTTGGGCAAATATTCGGCACAGCAATGGGATCTCCTATTTCAGCTACTATTGCTAACCTAGTTATGGAATGCTTAAATTTCCTAGATATGAACATTAGGCATGATGCAGACGGAAAAAAAAAGCTTCGTGGTTGACTAAAGAAGTTTGGTCTCAACGTCATCTTCACTTCAATTCCATTGCACCAACAAGTTATAAAAAAAGTGTTATAAGCAGCCTTACAAATCGCGCGGTTAAATTGGCACACCCAGAGGACCCTCCCAAAAATGTAAAAATTGTTCGTAACACACTGGAAATGAGTGGCTACCCAAAAACATTTTTCAAACCGATTAAAGAAAGAATAAACAAAATCTATAATGGAACGTCATATATAAATAACATAAACGGTAATACAGATAATCTTATAACATTACCATACATTCCGGAGACCTCAGAGAAAATTATGAAATGGTAAAAAAAAGTATGATATAAATGTTGCGCATAAACCTACCAACTGCGTTGGAAGTATTTTTCAAATCTAAAACCTTCAATACCTAAAGATAACAAACCCACACAATATACAAATTGAATTGTTTAGATTGCGATGGGACTTACACAGAAATCTCTAAACAATATTTACAAAAAAGAATGTATGGCCATGGGTATAGTACAAGAAACAAAAATTTAGAAAATTCCATCGCCCTTGCTAAACACTGCTTTGATTATAACCATCAATTCGATTACAGAAATGCTAATATTTTAACTGAGGAAACCAATTATTATAAAAGATCTATTCTGAAGATGATTCACATAAAACGTGACTCCAAGTCTGTAAGTCATAGGACAGATATTTAGTCATTAAGTCAGATTTATACTAATTTAACTCATTAAAACCTTGCAAATTCCTACATGTGGCTTTATAATATTGATAGTATATTTTAGGTAGAATGCTGGAAAGCAATAGTTCTAACAAGGTGTGTGATAACCTTTTTCTATTACCTCATGAATTTTTATTTTGCACAGAGTATAGTCAGATTGTAATTTGACATACATGGGCAGTAAGCACTAGTGAGTAATATGATGTGCTTTAAGCACCACGGTATTTGCGTCCATAATCTCATTTATTTCACACACAGCGCTGGATAGGAAGTCCAGTCTCCTGTCTAGTTTTTTTGGTTGTAATCAATGATCTGTGGTGAGGAATATAATTTCCGTGCTTCCTAGCTATCTGTAATTTTAGGTAGATGGCAGCAACTTACATCACGTGAAACTTCATTAATGATCAGCTGTCTCCTGGGGAGTGGTATATGACCAAGGGTAGTTCGAGTGTATATTTGATTCTTTCCCAGGTAATTAATATAGAATAAATTGTTTTGTATTTTCTGTTTGTTCTACATAGTTTTTAGGAACTGAAAAATATTTAAACTTGATCGTATCAAGAGAAGTGAACCTTGCTAATGTAGATTGATTGAATACTATCATTGTTTTTACCAATTTCAACCCTATAATTGACATGACCTACTGCCATTGAATTTAATTATTAACAATAAAATGTTTGTCTCTTGATTATTTTCACTTAAACTAAAATTTACAAAAAAGTTGCAAATGGAAATGCTATTCAGTTCTGATGTCAGTCAAGTTTCAGAATAAAAAGTAATTAGAAAATTCAACCACTGCTATCATCATCAAATGAACAAAGTGTCAACAATACCCTTTAAAATTTTCGTTTCTACCTAGTAGTCTTGATAGTTCTTTAAAAATCAGTTAAATGTATGTTTTTGATTAGTCACATGACATATTTAATACCAATATTTAAATGTTTATATTGAAAGGTTTGATACATGTTTATTTTAATCATAAGGCTATATTTTCAATAAAGTCTATGAGAAATGATCAAATTACAGGCAATAGTTATTAAATATATCAGAAACAGATTAATATGTATTTGAATTTCTGATCTTTTTTGTTGTAGAATTGAAGAAGCCAATAGCAGATCTGAAATTTATTGTTACCAATCAAAGGAACACCAGTCCATCAATGACAGAATATTGGTTGATATCTGCCCCTGGCGAAAAAACTTGTCAACAAACATGGGAAACTATGAACAATCTGACCAGCAAACAAAATTCACTGTCGACCAACTACAAATTTCATATGCCTGATCTGAAGGTAAGAAAATGGCTAATTTCCTTTCTACTAGTATGCTGATCTATTTCTGGTCACATTTCTCTGTGAAATTGTCATGCATGGCATTGAACTCAATAAGGTGATCTTTATGCACGAAGGTATCTTAGGGCTTCCAATATATTATTAAATGTTTCGCTCATTATGAAATTTTTTGGGAAGTAGGTCATCACTATATTGATGATGAATAATATATATTTTTTTTCATCGTGGTGTTATGACCTTGAGCAATTTTTTTTAAATTATTGATCAAACTGAAACTGAATCCGTTGTTTTGACAAAAAATCAATTTGAATTCTGTATATTTTATATGATATACATATTTATAAAACATATGATACAGTATATAGTATATACCAAATTATATTATTTATGTTCATCTATCTCATTTCATGGTGGATCTGAAATCTGTTATCTGAAAACTTCAAAGTCACATTTATAATTCTTGATGGAAAGTGCTTATGAACATTGTGACCTCTGAACAAATTCAGATGGATAAGATTCATTGAAAATAATAAAATTTGAAATTTCGTCGACCTACTTTCAGATAAAATTCACATTTTAATGACAAATCATATATCTAAAGAAAAAATAATGATGTTCTCTAATTTGCTTGGCACCACAAACATTCCTAATACTGTGTATCCCATATGAGACGAATGTGGAACATAGCAAGTATAGTGGAGAGCTATAAAGTTAATATTAGTAGGCCTTATTTAAATTGTTCCATCATGTCTACATGAATATCACCAAATTACAACAGAGTATGCTAATAGTGGTATTGTCAGTGTGAAAATGTGAAATGAAAAAAGCCACGGAACAATAAAAAATTTACAAATTTCAATCTATCTGATATGAAAAGCCAAGGGCGAGGAAATTAAAGGCACAGAATAATGTAACAACTGATATAGTTTTTTTTAAATCGTTGTGTTGGTTCAGAAGTTGGAGATGGAAAAGGGTGTTCATGGTGCTGTATGGATTGTCAGCTAGGTATCGACAGAAAATAACATTTACTAAACATATTATTGGTTCCAGATAGGCTGTTTTAGAAATGATTGATAATAATATAATAATATAATATATCATGTCAATTCGCCCATCTGTTTCCAAATTAGCTATAGTAATTAAAGATGCTTTATTTCAAAATTTATCCAACTGTTACATAGTGAATGTCAAAATCAATTATCTTTGTATTATTATTTACATAATCTATTGTGTATCTAAATCTAAAACAATGTGTGAAAAATGTTTATTTCTGAAATATACATTTAGCCTAGTTTACAGAACGATGCTGGGGCTTCTGCCTCGCACAGCTAAATATGCACCTAAATTCAAATATTTAATTTAAAAGTAACATTGAAATGAAATGAATAAATGGTAGAAAGATTAAAATAATAATTTTTTCTGTGAATATTTTCCTAAATGTGCAGGATGCGTGAAAAAGATGTGGGAAGACATTTGAAGATCCTGAAATTTCCCATTTCCTAATTAATTTTCATAATTACAATATTTCCGAGACTGCGTGTGCTAACTTTCCGATATGGGACAGTGTGAGATTATATTTTCAATTTATATTCATTAATTATGATTATTTTTGTGAATTATTGGTATTTTTTGTTCCCTTTAAAATCACTATAATGGTCACATTATAGATAAAATTGGAATAATACAGAAAATGTTACATTTTAATGATGTGTATTCATCTCTTTTTCAATGTCATCCTCATTATCATTGGTATTGTCATTAATAAAATCTGTAACATAAATAATTCGTGGCATCTCGCTCTCTCAGATCTCTGACAGTGAGCTTAGAGACTAACAGAGTATATAGTTACCTTCACATTGGTAGAACTGAAAAATCTATTAATGACTGCCTAAATATGTGAAAAGCAGTAATGTGAAACATCAGTTTTGGAATAAGTGTTTGTCATGTTGAAGAATAAACTGCCACACTTATTATGAACATAAATCACATGGTTGTGAAACAAATAGATTATTAAAGATCCTGAAATCAGTATAATTTCACGGCCTCCCAAGTTTCCAGCTGTCCACGGGCAACAGCTAATAAATAATATATATCACAATCATACATTTAAACCGCAGAAGTGTCCAAAAGCAAAAACAATAGGTAATTTGTGAATATAATAATACGTTAAAGGTGCCAATTTCGACCCTTGTAAAACACTACGTTGTCAATTCGAATACACTTTCAATATAATGACGTAGATTATAATTTGATGTCTTTCTACGTCTATCTGTTTTTAATCATTTGCAATATATTTTCGGTTTCTACGGGTGAGCAAGGTTGGTGATCTATGGATCGTAGTTGAATTTAAAAATCTTTGTCCACGACTATTCTATAAAATATGCATAATGCATGTGTTTCCTCAAACATAATGATATCCATTAATCACTAGTGAATAATGAAATCATTATTCACTACCATCAATATGACAAACATGATAGAAATTTTTCTAGACAAATACGATAAAAATAGAGCGTGCTATGAAACGTCAAGTCAGATCGAATTTAATTTGAAACGTCAACAATTTGTTGGTTCGACTTGATCCAACAGCAAAGTTTATTAGTATCAAAGTAATATTTATGGGTCGTGGACAAAGTATAGTATTCTACTTGCATATTATGGCTAATATTCACTTGGATTCAAATCATCCAAGTGAATAATAGCCACCATAATATGCTCGTTGAATAATATACTATTATACATCTAGAAAAGTCTATTCAAATATTTGCTACAATTGAATTATCAATAAATACCACAATAATTACAAATGTAGTATTGAAAAGTTTTATTAAAAAAATTTATTCTCAAAAATTATACCGAATCTTTCGGCAAAGTATGAAATTGACCGACTTCATCGGTGTATTTCGCGACTTTGAAATAAATTTCAGGCGACCTTTTAATTTTCGAAATTTAGACTCAAGACAGACGAAGAAAAAAACTGGGTTCGCTTGACAGATGATTATTTCTAGATTGCTTACTTGAAAGGCGTCAAAATGAACTTTATGTAATTACTACGTCAACTATATCTTTTTCAATCCCAAGATAGGGTGGAAAACAACCCCTCCGGCCAAACTGACCGGACTTGCATTTTATGTTCAATATTACTTGTTGAAACAACCAAAAACCATAACTCGATACGATTGCTGCCACTTAGACTATGAGGAATTGTTTCAATCCGCCAATGACAGGTCCATTTTGAAATATCTTAGAAAAATCCAGACAAACCCTAACGGAAATCTTGCGCCTTTAGCAGATAAGCTTTTAGCGGTTTTAACAAGAGGAAGCTCACTAAACAAGTAGATTTGATTAATACTTTTTTCATTAGAGCGAATTCGTTTCCGTTCAGATCAGCTTGTTAGGTTTGTGATTATGAATTCCTTGGTGACCAGTTGTAGATATTCTATAATTTGTTATTCTATTCTACCCAAACAGAAGTTGTATGCCGAATTAAATTTATTCTTTTCAATTAGGTGGGAACGTTAGATCAACTGGTTGGATTATCAGATGATTTAGGTAAACTAGATGGCTTTGTGGAACAAGTAACAAGAAAAGTGGCAACCTATCTGGGTGAAGTTTTGGAAGATCAAAGAGACAAACTACATGAGAACTTGATGGCTAATAACAGTATGTTCAATAAAATATATATTTCACACAAACATGGGAATGGCGATACTTTTTGTTAAGAATATAGCATGTAATTGTATGTTCGTGAGATAGAGAAATGGTAACCTTTCCAAATTTGATCAAATCAAAATTCCGTATGAATATTTAAGACATACGTCTACGAATGTTATAATATGCAGCTTTTTATTTCCTTAGAAATCTTCAATCTAAAACATACCTTCCTTCAGAATGATTTGTCTTGGATAGATGACTCTAAATTTTTCAACTCGTTGATTTAGTAGAATAAATGAATATGATCATTTATATGATACAATCATCCTTGAGCATTCAGTTTAAGTCATACTCCAGAATCTAATTTAATACATGGTTAATGTAAATGGTCATATTTATTAGTTAAACTATTGGTAGCATTTTTATTGCATATTATTTTACGTATTCGGCATGTCCAATTAAAACTAACAAAAAACACAGATACACGAGCATGTCTCAATCAATCAGTTTCAACCAATTAACACATCTCATGAGCAATACAGCCAACTAACACTCAAAATCAGGAAAATTTGCACGGAACTCTCCAAAACATTGATTTATTGAGCCTTAGGATAAAATGAACAAAGGTTATTGTTCTAAGTAGTCCATTATAGTATCACAAGCAAGGACTTCGACATAGATTCAGAAAGGATAGAATAGGTGAATCAGTTTTTGTATAAGTGGCAACGGTACCAATCGAAAAATAGATATGCGAATATTTTAAGGGGTGATTCCTGGGTCAATTTTAAGTAAAAAGTTCCTATTAACCTGTCCTAAAACGCTCTGTTTTCGATATAGAGGCAAAGTTTTTTTCATGTTTTTTTTTCTACAATCTAGAAAATGGTTTGAAACGTATAGCTGAGTTTTGGGATAGATTAATGTGATTTAGGAACACGCTTTTTCACTTAATAAGTTGTTTTAAAATTTAACCAGTGACGTAGTTATGGGTTAGCATTACAGCAATTTTAACAAAAAATGTGGTACATCACTGAGCTTTTTCGACCTAGATATTTTGGATAGCCTAGCTAAATCTGTATGAAAAAGCTCTCTTGAGATTATTTCGGCAGATGCGCCGTTTATGAGTAAAAAATAAAAACCTTTGTATTGACCGAAAATATTGATGGAATTATTGATGAATACAATTTTGCCGCTGTCAATTGAGTTTGACATTCCACATTTTCAAGTAAGTCTGTGTCGTTCAAATCTGTAAGCTGTAAGTATCTTTTTATTACAATTTTGTTAACAATGGTGAATTATTCAAATGTGGAAATGGCGAAAATGCATTACGTGTATGGCCTCGCCGATGCAGAGAAAGCCAGACGTACTTATCACCAGAGATATCCCAATCGTGCTTTGCCAGATAGTCGACCCTTTTCTAATATTCATCGTCGTCTAGTAAAAAGTGGCAATTTCCATAATCGTACATCTGAAAGTGTAAGAACACCAGAAATTGAAGAAGCGGTGCTGCGCGAAGTCGATGAACATCCTGAACCAGTACGAGGAAGATCGCTAGAAACTTGCCACCAAATTGTTTGGAGGGTTTTAGTGGATTTTTTGTTATATCCATAACATATTTTAAGAGTCCAGGCATTACTTCCCAGAGATTTTCCAGAGCGTGTGAACTTTTGTCCGTGGGTGGTATCTTCATAATGTTGCTCAAAATCCGTAATTTGAATCACACATTCTGTTTACGGATGAAGCTAATTTTTCAAGAAACCCAATTAAAAATTTCCACAACAATCATTTGTGGGCAGACCACAACTGAAACACATTTTTCGCTGAACGTACCGGCAGGAATCGTTGGTTACTACATTATTAGCCCATTCTTTCTACCGGAACGACTCCACGGATGATCTAACTGTAATTTTCTTTCAATAACAATTTTTTTTGCTGCTTGAGGATGTTCCGTTAGCAACAAGGAATCAAATGTGGTACATGCACGATTGCGCACCAGCACATTTCAGTGTAACGGTTCGCAATTAATTACGAACTGCTTATCCAAATCGTTGGATTGGCCGTGGGACACAAGAATGACCATTATGGTCTCCTAACCTTAATAGTTTAGACTTCTTTTTGTTTGCCACCTTAAGACGCTAGTATACACAATTCCCATCAACATTGTAGAGGAATTAGAAGAAAGAATAGTTGCAGCATGTAATACAGTAAAAAAAAAACCAGGAATATTTCAACGAGTGCGCAATTCCATGAGAAGAAGAGGGGAAGCGTGCATATTAACCGGAGGGGGCCATCTTCAGGAAGTTTTGTAATAATAGTTAAGTTGTAATGTTGTATGTTGTTAGATTTTTGCAAAATGGTATGTATTCTTTAACAAAATTCATTCCATAAATTTTTTCGGTCAATACAACGGCTTTTTCATACAGAATTGACCAGGCTATCCAAAAAAATATCTAGATCGAAAAAGCTCAGTGGCGTACCACTTTTTTTGTCAAAATTGCTGTAAGGCTTAAAAATATTCGGATATTATAAAGGAACACCCGTATATATGAATTAAATAATGGATATGGGAATTTTTGTCACACGTTCTCAATCATGAATGGAGGCATTCGAAATGTATTGATTTGATAATTATCCAAATGTTACATGAATCAAATAATTTTGCTGTACCAAATAAACTCCGAAACATGTAGTAAGATCTAAAAATGAATTGTGAGAATCAAACGTCAAATATTTAAAATTGTTTACTTATTTTTTATTTTAGATTTTCATTTTTTTTCTATGGTAATATGAATACCAATTTGTAGCTTTAAATCATGTAGCCAATCTATTGTTCCCCTATTGGGGTGCTTTGACCCCAGGGCGCTTTAGGGAGACCCCTCCAAGTTCTGTGTTCTTGTTCATTCAGCACCTAGGGTGGCTGGACACCTAGAAACATACAGACTGTCCCCTATGAAGTACAATGGTCCCAATGAGGACTAAGTACTCTGACTAATAGGTCACACTCCTCACTCAGTCCAGAATCCAAACTAATTATATTAGCATAATCCTAACAACAAGGTTATTAATAGTGGTGGACAAAATATTGTTTTAAAATAAGAATTTCTTGATAGAACTATCAAATTAGATATTTATACATTTATTTATTAGTAGTAATAATGAAAAAAAACATTTTTGAGGATTATTTGAAAGTTGATGCACTGTAAAAATATTTTTAGGATACCTATCTATCAGAAATTAGTGAATACGTTTATCATAAACAAATTGTCTTAGCGGCTTTATTGAACATCATTGCTAAAAAATTGTGATTATGATATGCAAGATGCATATACTTTAGTAACAATAACAGTTTTAGTACATGTTGTCTATTATTAAATTTTTCTTTTCTTGACGCTCTGACCAAACCTGATTCACATGGATTTGGTAAGACATTAGGTACTAGAGAAAATCTAAAACAACAAAATGTATTTAAAATCTGCTAATATAATCAGCTAATAAAATGTAGTAACTTTTCACAGAAAATAAAATCCACACATTGGTAAGATCATTAAAGTTGGTGAATAAGTCTTGAAGAAGTTGTTATCTCCTGAATACCAAAATAATATTTATCATCAATTTATATCATGTATGGACCCAAAATACACCTTACCAATTAGTCAAAACAAAAATGTATACCAGAAAAATAAATTTAGAAACCTTTTCCGCTAATTAGACGTCAATGGTCATATTCAATTAATGTTTATTCAAGCTTGTGATCCAACTTTTTTGATTTTTACCGAAGGAGAGTTTCGTGCATAGGTACATCAGACTTATTTATCATGGACACGTTTAAGCAACACCTTCAAATTTTACGTTTGCCATCAGCTGTTAATTTCAATGTTGGCGAGGCCATCAAGAGCGGCCGTTCAGGTTCAGCGGACGAGTCCATGAGAAAGCGGTCCGATTGTCGACGTGAAAGTAGGACAGGGGTGGTATTTGGCTTATGCTTTTTTGGCTGTGCTTGTGACGGTTGTTTGGTGGTGGGGGCAGGTGGGCGGCCGCCGGAAGACGAGGGTGGTGGCGGTGGCTCTGCGGAGGACAGTGGCCACGACGGGGGCGACTCTGAGAGTTCCGGCGTGTATCTGA
This sequence comes from Endomychus coccineus, assembly GCA_958510875.1. Taxonomy (NCBI): domain Eukaryota; kingdom Metazoa; phylum Arthropoda; class Insecta; order Coleoptera; family Endomychidae; genus Endomychus; species Endomychus coccineus. The sequence continues at coordinate 45,323,713 of OY294068.1, forward strand.
CGCCACTGATGACGCCCACGGATAGTTCGACCTCCACTCCCGACCAAACCCAGTTCCTACTACCCCAGGGCCCAGGTCAGTGGCCGAACACCAGCTTCGTGCACACCAGCTTTTCACGCCAATACTTGATTTTCACATTATATATTTACCAGAGCCTGGTCGCCACTGACGCCGGTAAATATTACGCTGTTTCTGTTGGCACAGTTCAGTAAACAACACCAACCAAATTTTTTTAAGCATGATGAACCAACCAATATCATCCTCAGGAACAACTCTTGATTTTGAAGTTGGTATTTATCTCTAAATGGTTATCTACTATTATCTCACACTATTCATCGGAAGAAGTCCGTTCCAAATAGGAATATTAGCGTTTACATAACTATTAGCCTTGTTTGTGGACGTGACAACAGTGCGCCAACAGCGATGATGGTCAGCATCAAGATCGGAGCTTTAGAAACTTCCTTTGAATTAAATCTTCTATGGGGATAAATCATGTTGTACAATCAGAATTCAAATTGAAAATATTCTTAAGTGGAATGGAATTGTGAAACGCTTATGGAATCATCTGACTCTTATACAGATGACCAGTGAAATTGTGTTATTAGTCGATATATTCATACAAAGAAGTGTTTCGTTGCAAACTCAACCAAGTAGGTTTTGCACAGAAGACTTGACCGTGCGGGCCAGATACAGCGCAATATTTACTTTTCGGCCAAAAATAAATTTAATTTTAAACCACCAACAAACATTTAGTCCAGGCATTTAAGGGGGAAAATAGACGATTCTTGTCCCAATTTCGGCGAGTTCTAATTTTGGTCTATTCTGATGTATTTTGACGCGCTGAACACGATGGTGTAGTTTAAATTTTTTGGATTCAAAAATGGCCATTTTTCAAAATTATTTATTAATCTTATTTTTTTGGTTTAAATATTGGAATTTGTTATGTAACACCCTATAAAAACATCATGTCACGGTCACATATACACGGTCACACGTCTAAATACACTCACACATACACACAAAACGATTATAAGGCTTCAGGTGCATTTTAAAATATTAAAAAAACTGTAATTTCGCGCGCGGAATCTACTGTACCGACGCTGGTTTTTTGCCGCTAAATGAAATTCCGCGCTAGTTTTTTATGATGAAATTCGTTATAACTTGGAATTGTGAACGAATCGCTGTACTTTGTTTGAAACTTAAATAGCCGATGTACATATCTGTAATTTGATCCAAGGATTTTGTCGATAGGCCCTAAATTGGGCCCTCTAGAGGCCCAAACAAATTTATTAGGATAGCTCCACTTTTACTCAACCTAAATCGATCTGCTTGAACTTAAAATACTCGTTGTGAAAATTTGTAATAGGACCTACTATTTGGATTCCGTAAAATATTTCTAACTTCAAAAAATTTGAATTTTGCGTTGATCCAAAATTTTGTAAATGGTCCCAAAGCTATGTCTTTGGACCAAAATGCTTGAATTTTGGATATTAGGTGCAGAATAATGGAATCTTTCGAATGATTTTATGAAATTTACGAAAACACGGATTTTTTTAAATGGCCGATTTTGGCGCCAACAAACGAGGTAGGCCTTTTCACCGAAACAGGATTGAAAAAAAAAAAAACTGACATATACTCAATTTTTTAATGTGCTAAGTAACACTTTAAACACGACTACAAATCGACTTTGGACTATAGCCAAAAATCGCGTATTAATTTTTCCAAAAGCTTTTGTTCAAACATTTTTTCATACAACTCACAGTTTTCTTTCAAACGCAAAAAATGGCCATTTTTGTTGGGTCCAAAAAATGGACATAGTTTTTCGAGCACAGGGAATAATTTAAATCTAAACTACACCATCGTGTTCAGCGCGTCAAAATACATGAGAATGAACCTAAATTAGAACTGGCCGAAAGTCGGACAAAAAATTCCTTAAATGCCTATACTAATTAGACACATTTATGTCATGTAAAAAGGGCCCACAGATGATGCAACCTGTAGTACAACAAACCTATACAATCTGTTGTACTGTAAATCTAAAACACAGATCGTAAAGAGTTTGGTCCACAAACATGTAAACTATCCGAAGCGATCAGTAGTACAACTTTTTTAATATCTTTTTGACTAAACTAGAGAAAAGCACATAACTTCTATAGAACATCGTGTGTGCCAGCTGTTGATTGTTGAGAGAGGAGATAGATTAATATATTGTTCGCGATGGTACCAACCATTTCAAGGATGAAAATGACTTCTACTAGTTGCTTTGTTTTCAGTAGATAATTTTAATACTTATAATAACGTGCAAAAGAAGAAGCAGTGGTGCAAGAAATGGTTAGATTAGCTATGTGTTGTATTTGCCTCTGCGGAGGAGGGTAGCATAGCAGTCAGTGAGCTGTTTCTTTCGCTTCTCTGCAGAATCAACATGTATTAACATTCACTACGCCAATTTTTCTCATATGGCAGTTTCCCGACATGAAGGTTATTTCTGCTTCCCTTTATATTCTCCAAGACGCCTTTTCTCCTAAATGTTTCTAGGAGGATCTTAGTCTATGTCCCGGGAAAGACTTCCAGTATTTTTAGTACTGAGTTCTTTGTATTATGCTCAGAGAATTTCTTATTTAGTGAGTGTTCCTATACCGTAGAATGGTTTCGTTCCTATCAGAGGCGTTGCAACTGCAAGGGCGTTCGTCTGTTCATTCTGTTCTGCAATCCTAGGGTATTTAGTTAGCTTTTGCAGATAATAAACGTCCTTGAGCGCAGCCATTTTATGGCTGATCCTCTGTACTTCTATAGAATTCATAGAGGGCAATTCAATCAATCATAAATGAAAAAAAATTTTTTACTTGAAAATCCTAAATTTGTTAAATTAAAAAACAGACTAGTAGGGACATCAAACATTTAAGGCACCACGAATAATAAGTCCTTGAACGACAGTACACTGCAGACCTCGGGACTTTATTATCCTAATAACACCCTTGATACCTCAATTACTATTAAACATACTATAATTTCGTAAAATACGACCAAAATTGTACAACTTGTTGTACTACATATTCTATCGTCTGTTAGCCGTTATTCCTTCTCTTGATGATAAGAAGTTGTCTGTTTTTGATCAGAACCTATGGGAAGACAACTAGACTTCTTTTCAGTGTAATTAGTATCTATGAATATTAATTTGGATATTTCCTACTCTATTAATATAATGTTGTTCAGAAGCGTCACACCTAACCTAACTAGAGCTTCTCTTTGCATGAGTTGAGAGCATGTGCAAGTCAATTTAATCAATTAACTTCTAATATTTCTGAAAATATTGAAAATTATATTTTTATTATTATAATTGTTGAAATATTAATGGTGGGTGACGAAATAGTTTTTTTAATATTCTCTCATGCAGTAATATACAGGGGCCTCTATATGCGTGTTCCGATTAGACGTTTTAGAGAAATCTGAAAATTAGTATAATGTTTTCAGAAATGCTCAGTTGATCTAAAATATTGCATTCATTCAGCCACTTCCGGCTATACTGGAAGTAGACCAATTTTCGTATTTTAAATAGAACACTATTAGAACATAAACCATACAACTCCCCTTGGGGATGCTTTCAATATAGAAGAAAATGAAGAATAAGAAATCAAAATGTATAGAAATTTAATCTTGAACCATCTCAATCTCAACTTCTTCTAGTTGAAAGCTAAACTGCTTGAATAAACATGTAAAAATTAAAAAAACGTATAAACGAAATGTAATTCATTAAATTTCGATTTATCTCCAGCTGAGGGTAACCCCTCGTTTGCATTATTATCCCCAAAACTTTAACAGGCACAGTTTGATTTCTAATTTAGTTTACTCTGTATTTTTACAGTTTTTTCAATTTAATAGGGGTTGATTATTTCTTATTTATAGTTAAATAAACATACTTAATAATGATTCTTGCCCCAGGTATGAATTATATATAAATTCTCCGGAAATAGGTCATATAACACATATGCATATTATTTTCGTCATTACGTACGTTTCGGTCTCACGACCATCATTGGAAGACGTATGAATGTCTAAAACGGGATTTCTTAAAACTAATTGTATTGAGCACTAAGCGTACTTATCGCTCTAATTTCAATTTAAAATGCTCACATCGCCGAAACGAATAGAAACACGAGTAATCGAAATTGTAACAGATTAATGTTTTAAGTATATGAATATGTATCAAGAATCTACTGGTCAACAATTTTCTTACAATATTTGAAGTCATTTCAACATTGTTTGAATACGACTGAAACCAAAAAATATAACGCTCAAGTAATCCCTTTCGAACCAGATGTTAAAGACTTTATGAGGTAATAGAAAAAGGTGTCAGACCTTATTAGAAATATTGCTGTTTGAGAATGCTACCTAAAAAATACTTTTAACATTATAAAGACGCATGTAGGAATTTGCAAGGGTTTTAATTAATCAAATTATAAATCTGACGTCAGATCTATGATTTACAGACTTGGAGTCACGTTTTATGCGAATCATTTCCACAATAGATCTTTTATAATAATTGGTTTCTTTGTTAAAATATTAGCATTTTTGTAATGAAATTGATGGTTATAATCAAAACATTGTTCTGAGTTCAATCATTAAGTCAGAGTTATACTAATTCAATTAATTAAAAACCTGGCAAATTCCTACATGCGCAACGGAAATTTTGAAAAAATAACACGATTTTTTTGAATTCGTTAATTGAATTTTAAGGCCATTGACACATAACCGAATTAATGATTCTGTCCTTCATCAATGAACGCTAGTTTTCGAATAATATTGGCATATAGTCAGTGGCGACCCGGTATTCGACACACTACTGTATCACTTATCTCTTATATTTAATTTAATTATGATTTAAATATTTTTATTAGCAGCAGTGTTTTGCTAAGCTGCATCAATGCGTTCGTGTTTTGATATTGTTCATGCCTAGAGTCTACGTCTATACTTCTTTCATATTATATTTAAGCTTTCATTCGTAGAAATGTGTGTCTTATTATTGTTTTCTCATGTCGCTTTTCGCATTGTTTCTGGAAAGAACTCATGCCAAGATTTATTTTACATAACGTACTAATATATGCACGTTATATAGAAGTTGTATTAGCCTGCCAAGATATAATTATTTCATAAGTATTCAGCTGCTTATGTTGGCAAAGTACGGCTGCATCTAGGAAAATTTTAATCATTTAACCATGAATATTTTTTTAAGGTACCTACCTATGTTATTTATAAGATTATAGAAAAACCTCTTTTAGCTCCTGGACTTTCGAGACAAATGTATCATCAATTCACTTCTCATGTAATATTTTGATGGGATATGATGGGTTCTTTTAAAACTTTTTGATAAAAACTCCGAGAATTACATGACATACATAGAGTCCCAACCGTTTTTTTGCCGTTTGACTCAGTATTTGTTCGTAAGTCCTTCCACCGTAATTATCAATATTTTTTGAGGTTAGAACCGTCATTGCGTCATACACTTTGTCTATGCAGGCTGTCCCAGTTGTCATCTCCCAAACATCAGCAGTCGATAGTACATCGAAAAGTAAGTTGACATGCATGAAATAATTCTCTTCGGAAACGCTTCCTAAAGGAGCAATTTTTGGAATATACGCAGTGGTGTAGAAAATAGGACGACCAAAGAGGAAGGACTCCCATATAGTTACGCCACTGGACAGTTTCGAAAATTATTTCTTGTGTCAAATAAAAAGTATTTATTTTAAGAGTGCTTGAAGGCTGTATTTACGTAAGGAAGCGTTTCTGAATAAAATTATATCATCTATTTCGACTTGTTTTTCGATGTACTGTCGACTGCTGAAGTTTGGCAGATCACAACCGCGACATCCTGTATGGATGATTGGTTATTGGTACCCCATATGTTGCGCAATGGCTACTAGTAGACAAAAGAGGTTTCTGCATTGTTTGCCATTAATTGTGCAATGGCGACATGTCGCGCTCTACTCTATAGCTGAACAGCATGCATGTGGAACGCCTTACCGACAGAGATGCATGCGTTTATATCGTATATTACTAAACATCAAGAGTTGTAATATTACGAAAATCTTTCACATTAGAACCAGGCTGTGTCAGCATTAATGTAGCCTTCAGTATTTATTTATTTCAGCTTTAATACACTTGTATGAGTCCCAATACATCTTGATTATCTTTTGTTCTTCAAATAAACAAAAGCTAAATCACACTTCTTGAATACCTGAATCTTGATTGTCCTCGAACCATTAATCATTAACCCGGTAATTGTCGAACTATCAGAACGATGTTTATGACACCTCTATTGTCTACATTTTTTATTTTTATAAATAATACTTTCCTTTAAATTGCCGTGTCTTGTTTGATTTTCCTTTTAATATATTAGTATAAAAATCAATCGCTACTACTCAAATCCTGTTAACAAGTAGGCTATTCCACCGGGGCTAACGTGCTTCATTTTATCTGTACTGAGAAATCGTGAGATTATTTTGGATCAAGTGTACAATACCCTCGATGTGGGTATTAGTTTATCTCATCTGAATCTTAAATGTGGTACTCCAGTTGGAGGGTCCTGAAAAATTAAACCGCCCAAAATTGCCTTCCTTTACCCTTGCTCAACCGTTCAGAGTTGAGGATACTGAGTATGATATAAAGCAACCATCAGTGATGGTAGAATTATGCGACCGAGGTTTAAATAGTTGCTACTCTATTGATTGAAAGTTGATTCGTGTGAAGAAATAGGTTTATTTACGCCATTTACCCTCAGAAATCAAGATAAAACGAATAATTTTACTTAATTTCCTATTTAGTCGAGGAAATGTAGGAGAAAATCTCTAAAAAAAATTCTAGTCAATGGAATTGAATGAATGAGGCGTCAATCGACGTGGAATTACGTCTAAATAAGAGTCTACTAGTAACCGTTTGGGGGTGTGGCTCACTTGCATTGCTGCACTCAAAAATTCATGTAAAAGATGCATTTTCCAAAAGGCATTTTTTCAATGTGAAAACTAAAACAATAATCAGTAAAATCAGCCGAGATGTTGGCGATTTTTCGTCTATATTTCCTCGACTAATTTGCAAGTATTTCATAACGAAACCTTCACTATCTCAGATCTATGGGTGAAACCTTAGCATCATTTAGAATGGTTGTACGTCATACCCATTTCCCTGTACCAATAATTCAGTTATTATTTTACTTCTGTTAATACTTGCTACTTGCAAACTTCCCACGGGTTTCGGCTCAAATTCTTTTTAGACATACTAAAAGGATTTAAAAGACGAGTTTATCATAGCCAAATCAATTGCAATTTCTGAATTAGGTTTCCATATTTCATTATTTGTTACCAGTTTAATGTTTACTTTTAAAATGAACTTGAGGAGAGTTTTTCATTTGTAACCAAAAATGCGGTAAGAATATTGAGAAAAATAATAAACTGCTCTTATCAAATAAGCGTGGGTTATGTTAATTAATCTTAGGGTTAATTCAATGTTCTAGTTTGTATACAAGCAAATTATCGCATAGGACATTAATATCAAAATTGCTATCAAGTAAGTATGTTATAGAGATAGGCTACGTTTTCAAGAAATATAAAATGTGAATTCTGAATATGTATTTTAGTTAGAACTCTTCTTAACTCCTAAGTGGAAAATTAAAATCTTCAATAGTGGTTGGTGTGGAGTTGATGGTAAGAAAAAAACTAGTGTAATAGCAGTTTTCTAGTTTAGATTCTTTAGCGAATATAATTGATTATTTCCATTTTCCGTAATTTATGAGCTGATAATAAAAATTACATGAATAATGAACAGTCTGTGGTAATTGTATAAGATAAATATGACTTCTTACAATGTGATCGCCGATCGGAATAGTAGGCTCTGTGATAGAGTTATGGCTGCAGGTGGATTCGCTTTCTAGGAAGTATAGATTCTGTTCAATAATATAATAATACATACGATGTATTATGATTTTAATTCATGATCACTAGTGAATTTGCAGAAACTGCTTCTGTACTTCTTAGAAGGTCGAAGGGAATTGTATAGAATTTTCCGATAATTTATTTTGAATAAAATGCATATTTTTGACAACTTCATATTATAATAAACTGGCAAGAGTTCTTTAAATTTCCAAAATGTTGTGTGGATAACGTTTAATGTTGTTTTCCAGTGAATACCTATGAAAAATTTATTTCTTATTTTTCCTAATTATAGCCGATTTGCCAAGTTACTTAACGCGATTTCAATGGGACATAGCCAAATATCCCATCAAGCAATCCTTGAGAAACATTGCCGACATAATAAGCAAGCAAGTCGGTCAGATTGATGGTGACCTCAAAACCAAGTCTGCAGCGTACAATAATCTGAAGGGAAGCTTACAAAACCTGGAAAAGAAGCAAACGTGAGTAGATACATATATAAACTGTACAAAACAAATGCATTATTCCGATCATCAGTACATATTCACAGATAATTATGTATTCGTTCGAAATTGTTTTTTCTGGGAAGTTTTGAAATTATTATTTAGGCAGTCTGTATTAACGTGAGAATTACTACCTATTGTGGTACACATCAGTTACTTTTGGTAGGATGGAAAGATTCCACTAGGAAAGCATTTCTCTACAAAGAACCAATAAAAAAACATTTAATTCGCTATAAATGTAAAATGGCTATTATTTTGAACATTTGCTACAAACAAAATTGAATATTGAGTGAAAAGTTGTTATGAAAAGATAAAATTTGTTGTGTGTACCATGTTCACTTTTCACATTCAAAAGGAAGAAATCCCCTTCCAGAATATTCTTGGCCTGAAAATTGGGTAGTTGACTTTACGTTGAAACTCTAATAATTTGTAAACGGTAACTAATCAAAATTTTGCAACAACCACTTGAACAAGAAATCCATAATGAACAATGTTTGTAAAATATGCAGTGGTGTAGATAATAGGGTTACCAAAGGGTAAAAACTTATATCTACGCTACTGGACAATTTTGACTAATTTCGCGTCAAATAAAAGGTAGGAGTACTTGGCTCAATTTTGGTGAAAATCTGTAGCGGTCGGAATTACGATTAAAAAAAACAATTTTTTAAATCGAATTTTGAAGGGCTGCATTTCTCTTGAGAAGCGTTTCGAAAGAAAATTATATCATGCTTGTCGAACACTTTATGGCCCGCACGCCTCCTGCCCGAGGGAATGTACGTGGACCAAGGAATTATTCTAATAACTCCCGTGGTGCCTTCGACGTTTAATGTCTCACTAGACTGTTATTTATTTCAAAAAATTAGGATTTTCAATTGAAAACAAAATCTATGAATTCTATAAAAGTACAGAGGATTATTCGATGTAAAAGAGTAACTGCAACATAATATTTTGTTCATTGTCAATAACGCTGGACCATTTAGCTGTTTTGTGTTGAGTTGTAGTGAGAATGTTCGTCGAAGAGAATCTTTCTGACGAAGTGTTGATAAAGGTCGCTCAAGCGACCGAGGCACTATAGCGTCATAAAGCAAAAAGGTTCTTCGAAAATTATATCTTTAATATTACAAAATAGCTGGTATGACATATAATTTATATTGAGATGTTAATAAAGGTTATTGGTAATTCTATATATATATCTTTTGTTATACGTTAAAAATTCATTACGCCTTAGGGCATTATTTCTGATATAATGTATCTCAAAATAGGGTGGTTATTGAAAAATAACAGACTAGTAGAACATTTAACTATCATAACCCGATTTGAAAAGTCACTATGTGACGAAACAATAATTGTCAGCATTCAAACTTTACAGGCTAAATTTAATTTTGTGTTTTATTTCGATTTTTTATACATTTGAAAAAAAAATTACATTAGGTTAACGCAGAATCCATAGATAAAGCTGTGAATACGTAACTTTATCATTTAGCCCTGGATAATTTATTATTTGGAATCTAGTTACTTATTTTTTTTTACAGGGGTAGCTTGTTAACACGTAATCTGGCTGATTTGGTCAAGAAGGAGCATTTTATTCTGGATTCAGAATATTTAACTACATTGTTGGTGATTGTCCCTAAGTGAGTATTCAGTTTCGTATCCATCTTCTATTGCAGGAACTAAAATTCAGCGAAATTCTTATCTTACTCTGTTTACTACTTTCGCAATATGCGCCTACAGGAATGGACTTTGATCCAAAATAAGATTAATTTTTGTCTAAAATCCATAAGGTTGATTCTGAGTAATTTCATTATATTATTATTAAAACTAGATAGTTTCCCAAATTTTCCTCCAGAAATTCAACTATATTGACAAGTCATATCCAAAATAATATAGGGCTTTTTTAATTCCAAACGATCAGTACCTTAAGAGAATTTTATTGTATCATAGTTAACTCAAATTAGGACGATGCATTTGCTAAATTATTTCAGTATGAAGTATACGTTCAATATACTTGTAGGGTGATTCAGTAGAAGGTTACATTTAAAAGGTTAAATAAAACACGTTGGTTTTTGGGAAACTGCTGAAATTTCAATTCTGAAATAATGGTGATATTAATTATGAAAAATGAGTCTGAGTGGTTCTGAAGTCGAATGGAGAGATAACGCGTACGGGTTATTTTGTTTTGCAACAACTGCATCGTTTCTCGTATTGTATGACTTGTGGCACACTCTTGTTAGTTAGAACCAAATGTTTTCCACATTGATGGCAACAATTTTTGTTTATCAAGTCCCGGTCGTCGTTACCTGCTACGGCATCACTGCGAACATTTTCTAAAAAGTACCGCTCAATAACCCAAAATCCGCATCCAACCGTAACTTTTTGTGGATTCATTTGTTTTTCCTTAATGGGTCCAAATTCGGTAATTTTGTTGTGTTACGTACGATCATGTTGAAAATGTTCCAATATCCATATAATAACTGTGGGGGGTTTTAATTCCCCTGCCATCCCATCCAGTGGACTTTAGACATGTCACATAGTGCCCTCTCCTACTAACCAACTCCTTAATTGGAGAGGAGCCTGTATTTTTAACTATCTGGGTCCCTCTCCCCCTGCTACTCGTGTTCAGAGTTAAACAGCTTTCGTGTGACGAATAGCCGTCGGCCTCGTATCATCGGCCTACCACATATCATTGCCCTGGCCGCGAATCAATTATCCAGAAACCTCCTCGTGTTACCTGTTTTACCAGGAACGTTTGAAAAGTTACCGTTCGGCTTCGTTCAAATAGCCTACCGTATATGCCTACCAAGCTCGTGAATCCATTTTGGCCAGAGTTCTGGGATAAGAAGGCAAGAATCATGGTTTTAGAGGGGAAATGTATGTGGTGCACAGTTCACCGGATCTTTTGCAGTGACCACTGTTAGTTTCGCCCCGAGGGGTTACTTATCTCGAGACCCGAGCAAAGGACGTTGATTGCTGAAGATACTGCTGGTGTTAGCTGACAAGTAGTTCTCTCTCAGGTTCCAATACCCAGTCAGCAAAATCCCGACTCATACTGTGATTGTTTGCCTTGAATTTCTGAGTCAATTTGATAGAGTTTTTTTTTTAAATATGCTTCGTAGTGCTGTAAGACAGATTCAATTGCTTGACAATGACGGAGAATGGAAATTGTTGGATTGTCATATATTTTAACATATTTGGTATACTGTTACACAATGCGGCGACATTTCCGAGGACGTATTGGCATTTTGGCACTGATCCAGTTCGCTACAATTTTTGAATTAATTTGTTACCACAAGACGAACGGTTATTAAATTTTTTTACATTTCAGAAATATGTTCTAATAGTCAAAATGGTTCTTGTAATTAATGCCGCTCCATAATCACCAATGCCAATACTTACTATTTACACTAATATTAGCTATTTATTGCCAGTAAACTTTTACTGAATCACCCTAAACATTGTTGAATTCGTGATTATAAACAGTTGGTAAATTTTTAAACAAACTACAATGCTCTTTGTAGATTCTATCTAACCAAACAGAGAGCTCAGACTCCTGTTATCGGAGTAAGTACTTTATTATGCCCTTTGAGTGTATCATTTTATACGAAGTAAATTATACAAATGATAGATTCCTTCTAATATTTTTCTTTTTGAATAGAACGGCCACTCATGATTGGCAGTTATCTTATGAAAAGTTAACTGACATGATTGTACCTCGTTCGACCCAGCTTATCACTCAAGATCACGAATACGGGCTCTATACGGTGTCTCTTTTCAAGAAGGTGGTCGAAGAATTTAAACTACACGCACGAGAAAAGAAATTCGTTGTTAGGGATTTCACCTACAACGAGGAAGAATTAGCAGCTGGCAAAAATGAGATCACCAAACTCGTTACTGATAAGAAGAAACAATTTGTAAGTCAATACGCTAATGATTTTAATGATCTGTTCCTTTTGCACATATTGATAACTAATCAACTTGAACAACAATTTCGTTTTGCAGGGTCCATTGGTGAGATGGTTGAAAGTGAACTTTAGCGAGTGTTTCTGTGCCTGGATTCACGTGAAGGCCTTGAGGGTTTTTGTGGAATCTGTTTTAAGGTGAGTTAGTAATATTTCTCCTTTCCGTCACTCACGATAATAATCTTAATAGATATGGTCTACCAGTCAATTTTCAAGCAATTCTTATTCATCCCAATAAGAAAGTTGCCAAACGTTTGAGAGATGTTCTCCATCATTTATATGGTCACCTTGATAGCAGTGCGGCTCTTTCAGGTGCTAACGTTGATGTGAGTATTCCTCATCATTTATATAATTTTGCATTGTTAAATGTTAACTATTATTGTGTAATGTACAGTATAATCTCCTAATAGCGGAACCTGCGGGGAATCTCAAAATGTCCGGTATATGCAGGTGTTCCGGTTTGTTTAGCCCAAATTGAAACAGGTCATTTTAAACAAAAAAGTTCAGATAAACAAGGTTCCGATCCCCATCAGTAGCGGAGTTACAGGGGATAGAAATAAAAAAAAATTGATTTTTTAAAATCATGGTTAACAAATTTAACTTCGAAATTGCATACACCACCTCATTGACCATTATTACATTTTATTCAGCCAAATTTTATTTAAACAAAAATACAGGGTGATATTTTTTTCAATGCCCATTAACAACTTCCCCTTAAAAAAATATTTATTCGTCGCTGGTACACTTATTTGCTTCTCTGGTTAAATATCTAATTTTTATGTCTCCTGGTTTTTGGTCGTATTAAAGGTCACTAACTCCAAAATTTCGAGAGATGCTATAAAAATAAAATCATCTAAATAAAAAATAATCAATTTGATTTTTATCTATTCGTTGAAATAATGAAACACTAACAAAAGAAGCTACAAACAATACATTTTTTTCAATTAGATTTTTTTTCAAAGATGTTTGAAGTGACCACAATTTTGTTTAATACAAAGACGTGGCCGTATTATGACCGACTGTCTTACGTTAGCTAAGTTTGCTGCATCTCGAATCCTTTGGTGGAGTTATTTCCGTGCATTCACTGGCGTTTCGTAAACTTTGTCCTTCATATACCCACTTGAAAAAGAAAAATTTGTGTTAGGGCAGCTAGGTGGCCATTCTGTGGGACCACCCCTCACAATTCATCTTTCTGTATAGTTTTCATGTAGCCAGTCTATAAAAAATGTGCTAGACAGCCATCCATTTGAAAAAAAATCATTTCTATCATCAAGTGGTATATTGTCCACAAACTCAATGTGATTTTCACGCAAGAGATCCAAAACTATTTGCCCCGTAACTGTGCGGAAGCTCGTAAGGCCCTAAAACTTGGTCTCCGATTCTTCTCATCCAGATGTTTATTATACCAAACTCTTGCTGAAAATTTCGTCCTCCAACGGTTTTCTGTTGCCCAGATACCTAAGTTATGGAAGTTAACTATGCCTCTTCTGGTAAAACACGACTCATCAGTCCAAATTATTTTACTTAGAAAATATGGAAATAGATTGATATTTTCGTTTAAAAACATGGAATACTAGCCTCCTATTTTCATCAACAGGGATGGTAGAGCTTGAACAGGAGTTTAAATGATATGGCTTATAATGATTACTTTTCTAAAGGATTGTGGTTTAGATATCAGCTTCTTGTGTTCTGATACCACCAATTCTACAACGTGGTAGTTCCTAGTGAACCGCTAAATATTTTGCGATCTGGGCGTCGATGGTTAGGAAATCTTCTCGCATATTTCCTTGCGGATGCTGTTGAATTCCCGTTGCAGAAACCATGCACGAAATGTTTGGTTTCTGCAGACCTTCATTACTGATCGAAAAGGCATTATCTGAACTTCTTATCTTATAACTTTTAATTTAGCAATATTTTGAAAAACACGTACTTAATTAATACTAATGTTGAATTGTGGCTTTGACATTCATCCACTTTGTAAACAACCATAGTTCTTTTCATGGCCCCTCATATTTTATTGAAAATTATATTTAAAGCCACCTATCTCTGTGAATTTTCGATGTAGTAATGGAGAATATTTGGACAAATGTACATAAACTTTATTTTTCGTAGGAACATCTAAATTTAAATAGTTGGAGCTACTTTTATCTTTGAAAATATCAGTTCTATTTGATCCGATTACACACCTTATATTGTCAATAAAATGCCAAATTCAAAATCCATTATCTCCGGTTCTATGTACCTAATTTTTTTATTCTTCAGAAGTCTTCAGAACAGTCTAAATTATAATAGGTAGGGTAAAGTTTCAACATTTTCGTAAGAAAAACGCTTATATGATACAACTACCTTGAGATAGTTATATAAATGAAGATGATGAACTTTTATTTTATTGCAGGCCGTCGACATTCCTGGTTTAGGCTTTGGCCAACAAGAGTATTTCCCTTATGTATATTACAAAATAAATGTAGATATGCTGGAAACGAAAATTTAATTCCACTAGTTGATTAATTTTTAGATCATGTTTTGCGACAGTCTAAGGATTAAAAAGTAACATGAAAATACTATGCAATGATGTAATTTTTTTAGAAACGCCATTGTCTTAACAAAGATATTAGGACCATTGTAATTTTAATAATTTAATTTATATTATTGAAAACATATTTCTACATTTAAATAATTTTGATTGATGAAAATTATAATTAAATGTGCAATATTTTTTAAAATGCTGATATGTCAATGACAATATCCAACATGTACCACCAATTTTATTGTAATTAACCTTGAGAACAGTATTCTGTTGATTTGTATATAACATGTAAATACAAAATTGTTGGAAATAAGTGCTCTATGCATCAAGCTATTTTAATTAAGTAATTCCATTATGTATAGTAACTGATGAATAAGTTTTAATTTTAATTGTCCTTTCAGTAGTAGGTTACTTAAGGTGTTATTAAAGGTTCAATTCAAGTGTAAATTTGTTAGAATATTAAATATTTCATTATTTTTGTGTATTTTATTTCGTGATGTGTGTGGGAGACCACACGAAATTTTTTAACAAATTTTGTTACAGAGAAACAAGATTAGCATTAGAAGCAGTTGTGGAGACTGGTCAGAACAATAATATGGAATTATAAAAACCTAAAACCACGATATTTTAATTTTTGGCAACTAGGTTGCCATTTATAGTCTAGGAGCCAGACCGCTATTGATGGTCTGAACATTAACCCGATGGCACTATGGTTTATCGTTAGATGACGGTTCAATGACCAATTCATCTCACAGCCTCCGCAAATTGTTTATTTTTTGACTGGAGGTTCACACTTTTCAAGTTGCGGTTACTTGAAAAGCATGCCATTCTTATACACTTCCACCATGTGCCATCATTTTTTATCGTGTCCGTTTATCAGGCTTACCAGTTAAAATTGGACCGAAAATGGACTGCAAGTTAACCCTCCCAAACCTAGTGGAAAATGTTCATTGGTGTTGACAATTGTTAACATACCCTATGCCATCAAAAGTTATCGGTCCATTTCTGAGTAATTGGCCATCATTTGGACCAACAATGTTTTTTTTTTCTCATTTTGTGGCTAAACCTTACAAAAAAAACATGATGGCATGCACCATGTTAAATAACTTTATTGGAGGTCGAATAAAGATTTAAAATTATTGCTATCACTCCTTGCCTATTTCAACCCCCTAAAACCACCCCCAAAACGAACAAAAAAAAACAAAAACCCGCCGTTGCGATTTTAAATCCAGCCAGAATTTCAATAATTTATCATAAAATTGGTCCTATGATCCATATTTTTTTGGGATGGTTTTGGGGGGTTGAAATAGGCAAGGAGTGATGGCAATAATTTTAAATCTTTATTTGACTTCCAATAAAGTTATTTAACATGGTGCCATCATGCTACATGTTTAATTTTATAGTATATTAATCATTGGTTGTTTGTCAAAGAAGGAAATGAAGCAGTGTTTTGAAACGAAAATCAAACATATTTCCATTTTAATTTTAAAATACAACTAATAGTTAATAGTAATTATTGATTGAATAATATAAACGATATAAAATAAATATTTTAGAAGTAAAAATCTTTATACTTTTCTAATGTGAAGAAAGATTGGAAATCAAGTATTCTGGATACATTAATCATTTCTGGAATACTTATCTATCTAAAAAATATCACATACCAAAGGAATTTGAATAATAAATAAAACATGAACATTTAAAAATTCCAAATAATTGTGTAATATTGTGTAACTCTAAGAAGAATTGATTCCTAAAAACGAACCAACGTGACAGGTTAACTGGTAGTTCTCGTTCATGCTCAGATATCTCAACAAAACTACTTTCGTTTTTAAAACTGTACACTGTACCTCGGCGGCCACAATAAAATATTACATTAGACCAAAGATTTGATATAGAGTAGACAAGTAGTATGTTAAGGATAGGAAAGCGCTGGTAACTAGTCGGACATTCTGTCCTCGCACATGTTAGGGCGCTCTCACTCGCAAGGTCTCCCCTTCTATCACAAAGAGTATAAGAATACAAGAATAAGTATAACGCGCGCACATATTGCGAGTGAGACCGCAGTACATGTGCGAGAAGGACAGAATGTGTTAAAATACCAGTGAAAGGCTTAGTTGTCTACTCTATATATAGAACTCTTTGCATTAGACATATGCTATTTTTCAACATTTACAAGAATGGCAGTTTGTCAGGACTTCATCAATTATTTCTCGAGACTTATATTACAGCTACATTTCAGATGCTCTTCCTCTTACTGGCAGCATTGATTAATTAATCAATATTGGCAATGATATGAGCATCAGAATTACAGTTTAGATGAATATTACATATCCCATTAAAGTTGAGAGGAGTTTGAAAGTATCTGTAAATTTAATATAACTTTCTTACTGTTTGCTGATGGATACTACAGATCCCTACAAATTAGGAATTTGAAGTTCTCTGTAATTGTACCTTTCTCACGGTTTTCTGTTGGATATTACAGATCCCTATAGTTGGCAGGAGCTTAAATAAAGGTAACTGTGATTATACAGTTACACATTCTTACTGTTTTCTGATAGATACTACAGATCCCTATAGTTGAGTGGAGCTTACAGCTATCTGTAATTATAACTGTCTTACTCTTTTCTGATATATCTTACAGATCTCTATAATTGAAACAAGCTTAAAGCTATCTGTAATTGAGCTCTTCTTACTGTTTTCTGATGAATATTACAGATCCTTATAATTCGGAGGGGCTTAAGACTATCTGTAAATATAACTTTCTTACTGTTCTTAGGAGTGACTAATAATAAGTAAGCGTGGTAGCTCCCACCCATATAATTAATATATGCTCCTATAGCGGCGAGTGAAATTCCGGTAATGAATTTTGTTTCTTGATAGAGGCGTAGATTCAAAACTCCAAGCGACAAGATCATGGTAGGTTAGTTTGTTAAGCTTTTGACGGATTAGTTTTTAAAATGTTCCACACATTATAGGTTTTACCCTTGATTATAATTAGTCTATATAAACAAGGCTTTTTACTCTCTTTCAGTCAAAATGTATTACAACATATAGCTCTGTTTCTTACTGTTTTCTGATACTGGAAAATACTGAGTGAGCTTAACATTTTTATGTTAGATTGTGGTATCTGTTTCTATAGTTATTAATTATATCGAATTTTCTATATAAGTTGCAATAATCTGATGGCTTTTTAAAACTAGTTATTAATTTAAACTAGGTAGTTATCTGTTAATTCAGTCATCTCTGACTAATTTTACTTCCCTTACTGTATGTAGTACAAGGGAAGTATAAAATGCAGAGTTGTAAAATACATTATGTAGACTATTTGAATAAAATTTCAATATGTAACATAGAGTATAATTTAACATCTTTCATTTGCGACTTCTAAATCCAATATATTTTCTTTTCCTACAATCATAACATTCGACCCGCAGAAGTGCCGAAAAAAACACATAAGTACTTAATACACAAAAGATTTGAAACAAAACTTTTCTTCTTCAAGGGAACCAATGATTTACAAATTAAGTTTTTGATTGAAGAAACGCTACAAGAAATATTCATGACTTTGTTTTTTTTTGCAAAAGTTGATTGAATGAAATTTTCAAAAAACCCAAAATCTTGTATATTTTGAACAAACCAACAAGATGACAAAACTTGTTAATTAGATTGCTCTTTGAATGATTCCTAAAGGTTGTTCCTTCGGGGTCATTTCCTTTATTATTGTCATCAACCAATTTGATGTTTTCGAGATTATTGTTCTCATGTTCGCTTTCGTCCGTGATGTTAAATTCATTCAGAGGACGATGAAGAAGAGGCAAACAACTCCAAATTCATCATATGTAAGTGAATCCGAAATGAATAATAATGGCTGAATAACCCAGTGAAATAAACCCGTCCAGTTGAAGGAATTGAGTTCACGCATGCGTTCAACTTGCAAGCGAAAACTATTCTTTTCAACAACTTGAAGAAACATTTTGTCAGATGTTTCCGATTTGCCCTGCTGGAACGCTACCTTGACTTTGAAACTATAAAAGAGTACACGCTGTGGATACACTATAACACTATAAATAAGAAAGAATCACCCTTATCCGCTAAAAATACTGTCAAAGTACTGAGACCTGTCGACTACCAACCATGGGGCGATCATTAGAGTGAACTGAGTTTACTCTGATGATGGTTAGTTAATAGCCGAAAGGTCCTCAGTACTTTAACAGTAATGTAAGTGAATAAGGGTGATTATTTCTTATTAATAGTATTGACTTTGAACAATATGCCGCAATAAATCACTGGTATGATTTGCAAAGTATAGTTTTCTTTTTTTTCGTAACCTTTAAGGATGTGCAATTAAATGTTTCGTTGAATATACAGTGATTTGGTAACTTTGCCAACTTACTTATTCTTATGATGATTCAATAATTTGGCTACTATTTTGATCTGTGAATTATTTGAAGATTTATATTGAATTCATGAGGTACAGATTGTTTCATAAACACTTATTCGTCTTATGTTCTGGTCGTACAACTTTCTTCTATATATTCTTTGAAGAAATGTTCGATCAATTGCTCACTAATATTATGGTTATTCTACTAAGTTAAAATAAGAAAAGTATATCTACTTAATTCGTTTCAAAGCTGGCATACTTAGTACGGCGACGTAGTACGAGAATATGTGAAATATTTTGCAAATTTCTTTCGAACAGTGACATATTATTATCACTTGGTCAGAATCAAATATAACCAATCGAACGGATTGAGCGACTTCTGTAGTAGTTCGATTAGAAATATCTTTTTAACACAAGGGCATTTTGTTGCTTTGTTACATGCTTTTTGATAAGCAGTACGTACTTATTTAAAACACTTTATACAACTCACCGGTCCTAAAATTGTTGCAATCACAATTATCATGTTTTGAATGATTTGAATCTGACCCAAATAATTTTTGTAACGAAATTAACATTTAAACATGATGCTCTCGAAGTGTGAAGAGTGATGATTGAACAGTTAAATGGAACATGTAACATAATTCAAAAGTTTGGACAAGCACAACTCCAGCTGTGCTAAGATACTCGTTCCAGAATAATGCAAATATATAGTGGCTCCAAACACGACAAATTCAAATTATTCACCACACCCGTTTCGCAAACACAAAAATCCTGGAAAGAGAATGTTTCATTAAAACTAACGTAATATGTAACAGAATTTATTTAAATATAGTTGCGAGTGGTAAGAGAAAAATAATCTGCACAGATACATCCTGTTTTAGATTGTGAGGAAAGTAAGAAAAATATAGAGATATTCACTTTCACCACCAAATATTTACAATATTTTATGTTAACCTAATTCACAGAGTTTTGGCCTCAAATTTTCATAAGGACGTTACGTAATTGCATATTCTGCCTGTATACTCGAGTATGTTTTATATGAATGAAAATTATAACAACTAATTTATTCTTATTTTTCTGCAACAACTTCTGTTATATCTTTTTGAAGGTAATGAAGTACGTAGTGGAGAACGACATCATAGCAATACTTATATTCCGTCTGAAACAGAAAAATTTATTAAAATTTCGCTCGTTTAATGGTTCATTTGAAGCCTTTGACCATGAGAAACTCAGACTAGAGAAATTCGAATTTCGAAACGAAAAATTACTTCTTATGAATTGAATAAAGTTCTCTGTTACGTGATATTCTATTGCAAATAAAAACCACTGCGGTTATTGAACTATTGATTTGAGTTTCGAATTCCAATTTGTGTGCACTGTGTTAAATTCTCATCACAGCCGGTGCAATTTGAAATAATATCTAGAATATTTATACTGCTCTCGTTAGTAAAGCGCATTTCGCAACGATATTTCATTTTATTAGTAATTCAATCCCTCACAATCACAAATTATTATATCGATTATTGTGTGGGGTTATCATGAAGAGAAGAGATACGTTAAATTATTATAAAGGTTCAAGAAATTGAGCTAGTAGCAAAAAGTAAACGTTGCTTCAATATTTGGAACACAAAACATAACTATTGATAGAAGTGTCAAACGAAATCGTCGCAATAAGAGAATTGTTTTTTCTTCTCAAAATAAAAATTAAAATGATTTAAATTTTATTTTGGATCTACAAATAATAATTGGTTTGGTACAATGTTATTATGAATGTGGTAGAAATTATAAATAACTGAAAGACAAAGCGTTTGTTTCTCGACATTGAGATTTCACTATCTAAGTAACCGAAATTAAAAAATGTGAATAACTAAACTTGACTATACCATCTTTGACCAATTGAAATGTTGAATGTTCAGCTGTAATAGGCAGCGTGCAAATCTGTAAGTAACGCCGCCCGCGAGAGCGGGGCGAAGCATTCCTTCCACCCAGTGTGGGCTTACGGCAATGCCGCATCACGTTGTTTTGTTTACATTGTGTAAAGAAAATGGAATGTTGTTGAAATTTAAGTGGAGGTGATTTGCATTAATTTTCGAATAAACTTTCAACGATATCTGGGCGTTTCCTTATCATCAGTTAATAAATTTGAAACCTTGTAGATGGAAGTCGCATTGCGATATCGACTTCAAGAAATCAACGTTAGAAAAAGGGCGACTACTTTATTCTGAGCAAGTATGTCGAGTCAAGAAATACGAAACGTAAGTATAATTTTTACTACATGAATTCTTTCATTGAGGCAGCTTATCAATTTGTAGTAACCAATAATACATTATTGGATTTATAAAATTGTACAATAATTGATAATGAAATGATTTGACAAATAAACATTCAATACTTTTTAGTTTGTATTTTTAGCTCAGTGTATTTTAGGGTCTCAAAATGTTGTTTGCCATTACGAGGGTAAGGTAAAAAGTCCCTGAAAAATAAAACAGATGGCGCCACAATCGAAAATCCCATGTGACATTTGTGATGTACCATCTTCAACTAGAGCTTCAGACTGATATGTCATTCAGTTCTGTGTTGACACCCATTGAAAGCAAGCTGAAGATTTTTGTGAATTTAAAGAAAAAGTGAATTTCGCGTCTTGATAAAACATTATTTCTTGGGTAGAAAAAACATTACGTAAACCAAAGCATTGCTTGTTAAATTAACCATCTACCACCGTTTCCGATATCTCCACCATAGACATCCTTGTCAGGGACACACTCCCAATATGACAGGAAGTTTCTGTTAGTCAGGAACATTATGGGGAATCTTCACCATCGATTGGAACGATTCACAACTGGTTTACTGATTTCCGTTGTGATATTATGACCATAAAGGACCCGGAACGTTCTGGTTGTCCAATTGAGGTTACATCAATGCCAGAAATTGTCGATAAAATCCATGGCACGATATTGAACGATCGGCGAGTTAAAGTGCACGAGATTGCTGAGGCTACGGAACATTTTGCATAAATTTTTGAATATGAGAAAGCTATCTGCCAGATGTGTGCCGCATTTGCTCTCTGTTGACAACAAGCGTGACTGTGTGACAACTTCGTGTTTGGCAATGTTCAAGAGCGATAAGAAGGACTTTGTGCATCGTTTCGTAACCGTGGACGGAACATGGATCAATCTCAACACACCAGAGACCAAAGAAAAGTCGAAACAGTGGACTCGTCCTGTCGAATCGAAGCCTTGAAAGGCCAAAGTGGGTTATTAGGAGGGATATTATGCAGAGCTGTTGAATCGATTCGACGCCGATTTGAAGCGAAAGCGGACAGCATTTGGCAAAGAAAAAAATGCTTTTCAGAACACGAACACTCGTTAATCAGACGGAAGTTTTTCGCATCTTGCAGGATTACCGAACCAATATTTTTCACCGTAAATATGACTTCCTGGATTTGCCAATAGGCGGTCTAAGGGTGGCAGATTTTATAGGGCGGCGGATTTAAAGAGCGCCTTTGTCGAATGACACTACATTTTATAATAGCGTTTGTTCTATCAAGACTGCAGAACAACCCGAATGAAATTCCTTACTTAATCTCAAAATTCTGGGAAACCAGTCTCTGTGCACACCGGCCACAAGTTTTTCTGGAGAAAGGAGATTTTCCTGTTTAAAAGGAGTGATGAAGTATCAGAGATCTTCATTATTGCATGAAAAATGAAACTATCAGGTTTTTCTACATATAGAGGACAGGATGATAAACATCATAACCTATGATGATATTAAATATAGAAGATTTCGCCAATAAAAAATTCCGTAAAAGAGTGAAAAACATCTATTTTCATAATTTTGAGACTTGATTCTATAGTATTATTTCAATATCAGCCTAGCCACTGCTACCTTCTTAAATACATACAGTTATTAATTGCCTAAAATGCGCCTGGTAAATACAAGCGTAAGATAGGAGGGACTATAAAAGGTCAAGTGGCGTATACTCAAGAAAAGTATACATCCGGTACTGCCGGATTCGATATAGCAGATTTTTGTACATGCAAATGGGTGCAAGGTTTATTTACTCCTTTTGCCACTCCGTGCGCGACTGGTATCGCTTGCCGCTTAAGCTCCACCCACCTGCACACTGCCTGTACCCGGTACTTATTGAAAGTAAAACGCAAATATCAGAGGTGCTGATGAAGTGTAATATCCTAGATAAACCACTAATAATTGTTAAATTCAATAGAGAAACTGAAAAAGATCTGGAACCATAGATTAACCATGAATATAACATGCGGGGTTGGTATCTCACTTCGTATACCATCCGGAAATGTATCTAACAGCATTTTGGAGAGAATAAAGATTTAAGACAGAAGATGAGCATTATATAAGAAAAGCATTGCCTTGGTTGTTTATAGAAAATAGACTTCCTTTGTTATGTCTCTTTTTTGTGGTCTATCCATTTGTCACTGATCGAGGAAGCTGCATACAATCAATAAAATAAAACAAACAAAGGATACCAACGATTCTGGATGTAGCTACTTACAATGTTCTCTATAAGTTGAGGGCGATGTCTCCTAACTGTTCTTACTGCTTGGAATATATCTACTTCTCCATGTTGTATTACTTGTTCGATACAAGCATTCGCTGCGCAATATATTCCACATCTACTCCTTCCATCCCTATGAAAATGTTAAGATTTCATCTTTATTTGAACTTGTGGATATGTCTCGTAATTCGTTGTTAGCATGAACAGATTTTGAAAATTACCAAACAGAAAGTTGAGAATATCTAAAATTGTTGTTGAATCTCGCAGAATATTTCATGATGGTTGTATACCGGATATAAAATTAAATGAAGCGCTAAAATAATTTTTGAAATAATTTTTCTAGTGTCGAACCATTGATACTGCTGAAAATTTTGAAATCAGTGAACTATCAATTGTAGGAATTCAATTTCGAATGAAAACAAAAATTATTTCAGTCAGACTAGTCGGTTATGATATAATCAGTTTGGAAGCTATTTCTTCTTGTAGGAAACGGCAACAGTTTTCTTTGTATCCCGAAATGGCTTGAAATTTTATCAAACTCTTCGACTCATATATAAATTCAATTGGTATAAAGGAAAGGACGAATTTATTTACTGGCGCCGAATTCATAGTTCCGGAAAGCTGTTTCAGTCTGTTTGATCAGTGAATCAGAAGAGACCGCTTCTCTTAATATGAGTAAATATAAGACGCAAACAATACTGATTAACTAAGTGGTACGTTCATGGACAATTTTCGTGTAAGCTGGATAATTCTATCTATAACGCAACTAACTAACGGAATTTTGCCCATTCTAACTTTAGATGTACGCATAGTTACTTATACTAAATTGAAAACAAACGGGCGAATGCCATTAAGTATAATATCAATCGAATTGTTGTAGGTCTAAACAGATATATGTAAATTCAGTTCAACCGAATGGTATGAGTGTTTTGCTAATAGTCTATTCCAGAATATAAAGAGATAATCGACCCCATTTTGAACAACTGTCTTTCAGGCCCCAAATTTTCAAAATGAAGTCCAATAACTTGTAAAGAAATTGAAGACATATATCATATCAGTTTAAAATTCGCTAATAGTCCAGGCATTTAAGGAATTTTTTGTCCGAATTTCGGTAAGCTCTAATTTTGGTCTATTCTTATTTATTTTGACTCGCTGAACACCATGATGTAGTTTACATTTGGATTAGCCCTGTGCTCGAAAAACTATTTTTTGGACCCAAAAATATTCATTTTCATTAGGTAAGTTTAACGTTATTCTTAATAAGAAGTCGTTATGTTCTTCTCTAAAAAAATCCCTAATAGTATTTTCTGAAATTTAAGCCAATAAAAGTGGTCGTAGGTGGCCATGATTACAACACAAAACTGAAGTTGTTCTCTAGTTTATTGCACATTTTGAATACCAACCTAACAAAACAGTTTTTATCAAAATCTGTCAAAAAATACAAAAGTTACAAGGGTGGTAAGTCCTTAACGTGGACACACTGTAAATTAGACAGTTTAAAGTGAAAAATGTAACTTGAATATCGATTTCTTTTTTAAATACTTTCAGGGTATAATGTTTCTCGAATTAACTATGAACATAGAACGGGAGTAGGCAGTTCTGTTTATGAACCGATCGATCTTCATATGACTTTAATTAATATTGAAAAAATATCAATCATATTTGACGTGAAACTGAAACACTGAAACCAAACACTGGATAATAATTCATATGATTTATCCTGTAATTCATATCCAATTCATATAAATATGGTTGGAACCAGTCAATATCTGTCAAATGTTTCAGTTATTAATGTTAGATTCGTGCCAGATCATTTATGGTAATTTATTGGAATTTCGATGGAATATTTTTTCTGCTTATTCAATTTATCATTATAACAAGCTCCAGATCAATCACAATTAAATTGAAATACTCACGGTGAAACTACACAAACTGGACCGTACACAGTTCTTTGTCTCCATCTTTCTACCATGTTCATAAGTTCCACTAAGGAATTAGTGGACGTTGGTACGTTGTGTCCCATGGGCCAGCAAGTTAGTTGGAAGAGTTGTACAGTTTTAGGTGGTGCTTTGACCCCGGCCATTAACTCAGTCAGTGATACTATCTGCAATCAAAAATTATTCATAGAGGAAGCAATAATAATTGATACTTAATAATGATTTTTTAACCCGTATTTACTCTAAACGTTATGTAGATGATTGACTAATGTCTCTTCCTAATAATGAGTACGTGATTAATAAATTTAACAATTTCGACTGTGACTTCAATTTACTTGTGAAATAGAAGTGAACAAAAAGATAAATTTCCTAGGCATGAGTCAGACGGAAAAATAAAAACTTAGTGATTTACAAAAAAAGTTTGGTCTCAGTAAAAAAAAAGTTCAAAAAAGTATGATATAAATGTTGCGCATAAACCTAATACCTGAATTGTTAAATATTTTGCAAATATAAAACCCTTAATACCTAAAGATAAACAAACCCACACAATATACAAATTAAATTGTTTAGATGGCGATGGGACTTATACAGGAGTCCAGGAATCTCTAAACAATATTTACAAAAAAGAATGTATGGCCATAAGTATAGTACTAGAAACAAAAACAGGAAATTCCACGGCTCTTGCTAAACAACCATCAATTTGATTACAAAAATGTTAATATTTTAATTAAAGAAACCAATTATTATAAAACATCTATTCTGGAGATGATTCACATAAAACGTGACTCTAAGTCTGCAAATCATAGCGTCAGATTTAAACTAATTTAATTAACACCCTTGCAAATTCCTCCATTTGTCTTTATAATGTCAAAAGTACATTTTAGGTAGATTGCTCAAATAGCAACCTTATTACCTCATGAATTTTCAACATCTGGTTCGGAAGTGGATACTTGAGCGTTATATTTTTTGGTTTCAGTCGTATTTCAAACGGTGCTTTGAAATGACTTCGAATTTTATAAGAAAATTGGTGAGCACTGGATGCATATATTTAAAACATTAATGTGTTACAATTTCGAATACTTGTATTTCTATTCTTTTCGGTAACATGGGCATTTCTAATTGGAATTGGTGCGATAAGCACGTTTTCTGATTATTATTAATTAATTAGTCTCAAGAAATCCCGTTTTAGACATTGATACGTCTTCTGATGATGATTGTGAGACCGAAACGTACGTAAAGACGCAAATAATAAGTCTATGTGTTTGACTTATTTCCCGAGAATTTATATATAATTGATACTTACACATTTATCATTTAGAAATTGTAGGTTAGGTTATAACAGTGAAATGTGAATAAGACACAAAGGAGTCGTCCATTAATCACACATTATTTGAATATTTTAAACACCCCTCCCAATATTATACACACTCAGATTTTTAACATTTTCTGGTTTATTTTATGATTTTCTCAATCAATTAATCAACATTCATTATATTACACTAATTTTTATAACAGTATTGAATACTTGAAAGGAACTTGAGATCAGAGAAATCAGAAATACACTTTTTGGGCAAATTTTTGGTACTTCAGTCGCTTTAGGTAGAGATATAAAGCAATCCGACAACAAAAATTCAAATAATCAGATCAAACGTTTAAAAAACCCAGCCTATTGATATTACAAAAATTGATGTAACGTCATGTACTTCTACAGCTGCCTCCTCTCCATGTCTTTTTCGTCACAAATGTGTGTGCCTTGCGCTCCTTGATGTAGCCATATGAGACGAAAAAGAGTCTATATCGAAAAAGATTCAAACACATCGAATTGGCACCGTGTGTAAATAGTGAACCTCTGTGCTTGGCAACACCTAACACCACACAAGATTCAGCTCGTACAAGAATTGAAGCCGACTAACCATCGTTTGCTCGGGGTGTTTGGCGAATTAAATGTTATTGGCCCATTGTTTTGTGTTCAGCGATGAGGTTCAGTAGCTATGCCGACAAGGAGAATGTTTGAATTTTTAGAAAAATTTTATGCGTTTTTCTCCAATTTAAAGTTCTGTCAAACCTATTATGAAGCAAACTTATGTAATTTGGAGTGTGATAAGGTATTATGTATTGTGTAGACTGCAGACTAGTAATGCGATTAAATTGCTTTCTGTGAGAATGTTTGGAACGAAATTTTTTAGAGGTGGTAGGTGATCCTTTCAAGATTAATGTACCATGTTTATATTAACTGGGTTAGAAATAATCAGCATCAATAGAAATTGATTACCTTCTTCTCAACTGAAAAATATTCGACTTACCTTTTTATTAATTCGAAAGACCCACGTTCTTATATTTGCATAGTGATTGTGAGAAATGTGGTCTATTGTAAATACTGGACCATATTTCTTAGGTGTTCTCCCCTCGGGCCAAAATGGAGGGAACTGTTGCTGTATAACAAAAAAAGAATCATGAAACCCAGATTGACTAGTTTTGTATAGCATTGTGCATATTTCACTTCAAGCTCAATCAAAATTGGAGTTTCCCGCAACGTTAGATGACTTAATGTCATAAGAGATACCTATTTCACTCATACCTGGAGATAAATGAAGGAGATTTTTTTCCTTTCAAGATCAACTCATCTTTCTTTTGGATGAACAATCTCTCCAAACCTACAATTCAACTCATGATCTTTTAAACAGTTTGGACATAGATCTATTTTTTCGGTTTATTTAAAATAGTCAACTTCCTTTTAAATAGTGTACCCATACATCGAATTATGTCTCCACGTTTTTTCTTCATTGTGGTTCCTTACAATTGAAATAATTTTTTTTGCCAATGTTCATTATGGATGATATGAATAAGTTGATTCTATTTTGACTATTGTAGAGAATAAAGACGGTTAATTGTAATTCATCCAAAAATTGAATAGATTCTACCTACTATTACGTGATGAAACTGCAATATAAACATATTAAAATAGGTATCTATTAAAAGTTCGATTTTGACTAGCTTAATGAATAAATGTAGCTATAGTTTCTTTACACACGTTACACTATAATTACATTTATTTATGATACTAGTGAAAATAGAACTTTTAATAGTTATTTTATTTGAGTTTAATTCATCCATCAGAAATTTGAAAAGATAATGTTATAATTTTCTACATCTGGAATAAAGAACTAACAATGATAAAATTTTCGGCATTTTCATCATATTATCATAAACCAAATCTGTGTGCACTCTAGATCACATAATATTCCAACAGTTTAGCATTCCATGTTGCATAGATCTTCGAATACTATTTTAAAAGAGGTAAAACGAGAAGTTAATAGAAGACTGCTTCTATATAGATAAGACTGGTAGAAACTTTTTTTATCATACTAGATGTTCGAACAATAGTAATATTTCTTACCCACTATGGTCTTGAGCAGATAATTAATGAACCATCACCTGATAACAACCATCATTATGCCAATACGCTTGATTTATTTCTCACTAACAATCCAGATCCCTATGAAGTGAAGGTTCGTGCACCATTGGGAAACTACGACACTACGACTTGTCCCAATATCACTCCACGAACCAACCCATAGTTTGGCATTACAACTCTGTTAAATTATCCGATTAGTAATTTATATTACATTCCCTAGAGTAGGTTTGTAACCCATCTAGGTCGCTAAACAAAATATAGATCAATTTCGAACGAATCCACCATCAAGAGAAGAAGCCAACTTAGAATATTTCTTGTCCAGATGTGAAGGGTCCTTCTTTAACACTATTTTCAATCATCCACCAACAGGAACATCAATTTCTTCACCTCCAATTATGCGTTAAAGGCACAAACTCAACAAACGAACAATATTACCAATTAAGTGTGCACGTGGAATGACCGATAGTTTTCAAAGGTGTGTGATGGCCGCCTCAGCTGAACTCGGTTAACTCATCTTCCAAAGGTGGACCGCGGTTCGCGATTCTTTTAAATTCAAATAATATAACACACGCCCAACGGGAGCCCATAAACAAACAAAAGAAAAATTAAATAAGGCACGCGAATGCACTATTAAACAAACTCAGCCGACTGGGACGATCTTCGCATGTTTTTCTCCGAGTTCCCTTGGAGAAGTGTATGTTTTGAATCTGATGAACCAACGCAATGTGCCACAGGGATCTTGGATATCATCAAGCTAGAAATGGAAATTTACATACCTCATACCAATAAACCACTATCATCTCGTGAACGATGGTGCAATAAAATCTTTCCGATGACCATCGCTTCAAAACAAACAGCACACCATCTTCGGAGCAGAAATCCATGTCTGAAGACCATAACAAAATATGTTGAAGCCAGAAATATGTGCAATGAAACAATAAAAGAGGCATATAATTCTAAAAAAAAACCTATCGAATGCCCGAATGGGTCACGTTCGTTTTGGACTTTCGCCAAAGCAATTGGTAGAAATTTCATGTCCAGTTCATTTTCTCCCCTAACCAAAGATGATGGTACATTGGCTACTACACCACAAGAAAAAGCCAACCTTTTTGTTGGACTGTTTGCAGCAAATTCAACTTTGGATCCACAAAGGAAGGACCCTACTAATATTGCTGCCATCGATATGCATATGCCGGAAATTGTCTTTCATCAGCACACAATTAGGCTCATTCTGCTTGATCTCAACACCAAAAAGTATACGGGGACAGACGGAATTCCACCTGTCGCTCTTAAGGAATCTGCGCTCGAATTAACATCAGTTTTCTGCAGGTTGTTCACCCTTTCATACAAACTTGGTGTGTTTATATCCAGCTAGAAGACAGCTAGAGTGCAATCAATTCCAAAAAAAGGAATTAAACCTCTTCCTAATAATTATAGACCCATAGCACTATTATCTCTAATGTGATGGAGAAACCAATCAACATCGAGCTCATCAAATACCTAGAGAGCTATAAAATTGTGAACGACCAGCAATATGGCTTTCGTCAGCATAGACCAACAGGGGACCTGCTTGTCTACGTAACACATGCATGGCAAAAATCTATTGAAAAACATGGGGAATCTCTAGCTGTATCATTGGATATCTCCAAAGCATTTGACCGAGTCTGGCACCAAAGCCTTCTTGGGAAACTCCCGTTATATGGTTTGCCGCCTCAACTTTATCGCATACTATCGAGTTTTCTCTCAGATAGTTCAATACAATATAATAGATACAATGGCTATAAATGCTGGCGTTCGATGTTCGCTGATGAGGGATCTGTCTTGGCACCAACTTTGTTTCTGCTTCATATCAACGATCTGCTGGAAGTGACCACTTGTCCCGTTCATAGCTTTGCAGATGATGGTACACTTCATTCCTTTCTCTCATCTAGAGCCCTTATACCATCCATTGAAGTCAGAGGAGCGAGATAGGGACAGGTTGATGCAATTAATTGAGATCTGAAGAAGATTTTGAAATGGGGATCTGATAGTCTAGTAGAGTTTGATTCAAAACTTGAGCTTGGTTCTTTTCCAGAAAGGCGGATCCCACAATCTCTAATATGATGATGTCAGGTACAACTATTCTCATGAAGTCTCTCATAACAATGCTTGGGATCACCCCCAACAACACCCTCTCATGGCACGATCATATGAGGTCCATTGCGAAAACCACTTCACAAAAACTTGGTTTTCTATTCCGTGCCAAGAGTTACTTTACATCCCAGCAGTTCCTCATAATCTACAAAGTACATATTCAACCTGTCCTGAAGTACTGTTCACATGTCCGGGCTGCAAACATACGCTGAAGCTCTCAGATTATATCCAGAAGAGAGTTATTCGTTTGATTGATGATGTCACACTTCATTAATTTACCTCTCTAGAACATCTTAGAAAGGTGGGAGATCTCTCCCTTTTCTATAGATATTTTCATGGTCAGTGTTCATCAGAAATTTCGTCTGTTGTTCCACCACGAGAGTTTCCAGATATTTTTTATTCAATTTTTCTCTTTACGTACCTAACTAGGAACGCATCTGCTGCATATTCTATATGCGAATAAAAGTCTGATGATATTTTGTATTTAATCTTATAAGCCTGGTGTCGAAATTGTATTTTAGAATCTCCATAAGCTCGTGACAATGCCAATATGTTTTATAGAGTTAAAGATCTGTTATATTTTTAATTGCTTGAATTTAACAAGGATTATATTTCCCGAACTATGGTCGCCGGGTGTTTGATGACGTCACATTCTTCCTATTCGAGATAAATTCATCATCTTAGGATTGGTATGTTGAAAATACAAGAATTTACCGGCTGTCATAGTTCACGAATTATGGTCGCCGGGTGCTTGAAGATGTCACCCTTTTATATTCGAAAGAAATGTATCACCTTGATGTGATAGAGACTTACAGTTGGTTCGACATTTATTTCTCAAACAGGTGGTGGTGTTATGCTCATCATAGTTCGTAAGCCATAGTCGCCGGTTGCTAGCAACGAAATACTTTGAGACAGTAAGTAACGTCATCGGCCGGCGATCTTCATTCGTGAACTGTGGTCGCCGGCGGCTACCAGCGAAGAACAACAGTTGGAGGTTTTTCTAATCTTTCGTCGCCATATTGTATCATTGTTGAGTTGAAAGTTTACAGTTTAAGCGTCGAGCAATTCCATTTAACATCCATGAAGCCATAGTTGGAGTTTTTTCTCATTTGCAGGAGCCATATTAATTTTTTCTGAAAAGTTGGAAATTTGCATTCTATGCATCGAACCGTATCATTTGATACCCATATACTTTGAAAAATGATTTCAAACCCTGATCGCGGAAGATCGGTATGGCCAATCACTATATAATTTAAAAAAAAAAGTATCTGCAAAAAAATTTACCAAATGTTTATTATTTTGAATGACTATTATGATCTTGATCTATTGAGCTTATGAAAATAAAGCTGCTATTCAACGTCATGTATTAAATCTTTGAGTGAAGTAAAAGCCGATCTAATAGATGATATAATTAGGTGTCATCTTGTAATGATAACACCGTAATCAGACTGAAATAATTCCCATAAATCTGAATTAAGACACGTTTATCGAGACTAATTCATGGAAGCGACATTCAAAATAATGAGTTTCTGGGGAGAGTATTCGTAATTCACGCTCCTCATGAGACCCTATAATGGAGTGTGATTGTTATCCAAGACAAGAAACAATTTGCATATCTAACGCATTAGGGTATTGACAGAATATTCTACGTGCTGAAACTCCAACATTATTACAGCTTATTGTGTCCGTGGGTATAGTTCAAATGAATATAACATTCCGTTTAATACTTACGGAAGTATGTGGTGGTACACATAGGATTACTACGGCGGAGCATTCATAATCGTACACCAATGACCAAAATTCTCCGCAGGTTTGTTTTAGAGGCCATTCCGTGACTATGTACTCTCTCGGCTTAGTGTATCCCTGAAACAACAGAAAAATAATTAGGCATACTGCTACTCCGTGATGCTATTTAGGTATCAAAGTACCACATAGAATTTTAATAACGAATTATCGCCTACATGTAATGTTTTCAAACTTACAACCACTGAGTTAAGATTGAAACTCTACCCATTGCTATATTTGTACCCAATTTAAGATCCGAGCGTTTCTAAAGTTTATTTCAGTTTCAGTTTATTTCAAATGTGGATCTGAAAACACTGACCATGTCCGTGGGTGAAGAAATTACCCATTCCAATTCCTTAGATGTTAAAGTTAGATCACAATTATTGTTCCCAGTAAAAGACATCAACCTAATTGATCCACAAAACAGTATACATTGTGTCCACGTTAAGGATGGAGTGCCTCAGTCAAAATTACTGTCAGTTTAATAACAAATTTTATACTCAAAATAACGGATTAGCTATGGGTTCTCCATTAAGTCCACTTCTCGCAGATATTTTTATGTCTCACATAGAAGATACTATAATGGGTTCTGCCATAACTAAAAAACATATTCAATTTTGGTACAGATATGTAGACGATATTTTAGTTCTCTTTAAAGGTACACCTAGACAGTTAGATGTTTTCTTATCATTTATCAATAATATTCAAGAGACAGAAAAGGATCACATAATAAATTTCTTAGACTTAACATTATCACATCATAATAATAGCATCTGATTCGACATTTACAGAAAACCTACTTTCACAGATACAGTAATTTGTAACTCTTCACATAGCCCCTATAGTCATAAACTAGCTGCTTTTCATTCAATGATACATAGAGCCTTTTCCCTTCCTTTATCTCAAGAAAATCTGAGTAAAGAACTAGATACAATTAAAGTCATTGCTACAAATAACGGTTTCGGTCCTCAAGTAGTTTCTAAATTAATAAATAGAAAAAGACAAAAATTAATTTACAATAGCATTTATCCCTTTATAAAATACAAAGATAACTCATTAAAATATGTTTCTTTAACTTATTCTGGTCCTATAAGCGGAAAAATTGCAAACATCTTATCCCATCATAACCTGATCATCAGCTTCAAACCCCCAAACAAATTATCTCATATTCTGTTCAATGCGAAAGATAAAACTGACAAATTTAAAAGACCCGGAGTTTATAAACTAACTTGTTCAGAGTGTGATAGTTTTTACATAGGTAGATCTTGCCGTAACATAGCAGTTAGATATAAAGAACATTTTCGTTCCTTTAAAAATGATAAAACCGATTCTTCATTTGCAAATCATATTTTAGAAACAGGCCATACCTTTCCTAATTTGAATAATGTCCAAATTTTACATAGTCAAGATAAAACTTCAAAACTAAATATATTAGAGTCAATGGAAATTTTCAAAGGAATGAAGATGTATGATAATATGATCCTAAACAATCAACTAGATTTATATTACAGTAATCTCTTCAATGTGTTAATAACCTGATTTTAGTATTTAAAGTCTGTTAGTAAATATACCCGCACCTCTAATGTCCTCACGGAATTACCTAATCATCTTACCCCTCTCTGGTTTTTCCTAGAACTATTTCTTATAGCTATAAAATTTGTTTGAAATCCTTCTTTAACCTATATATAGTAGATTTAATATTTGTTAAATTCATTTTTCGTCTGAAGATGACACGTTTAGTGTTGAAACTATAGTAACGACTATATCAAATATCAGTGATAGTAAAACAAAGTAGTTTTATTTATTATTTCGTTAAAATGATAAACTATCACAAAGTAACGGCTTCCACAATTGAATTTTTCTTACTTATATCAATTTTCAGTATTCTAATATACAGGGTGTCCAAGAAAAGAAAATGTAGGTATTATTTGGATTTCAGAAATACATAATGTAAATTCGTACTAGCATCTCTAAATCTTGAATATCAATTCACAGGCCAACAAAAAATTTGTGATTTCGATGTGTTAATTTTTTTGAAGTTTTGGTGGCTAAACCAATAGAGAATCAACATTTTTTTGTTTCCATCACGCACAATTTTTTAATAAATTTACTAGGTGTCATATTTATGGTTTTTTTAATATTTGCCAATAAAAATTAAATGACACTTGAAGCTGCAGATGCTGAAGCAAGAATGGAATTATGTTTACGGCTGCAAGGTATGTACAGGGTGTCCCATTTTGGGTACTTTTGCGGGGTATCTCCTTTATTTTTAAAGATAGAGAGTTGCGGTTTTCGCGACACTGTGCTACTTTTTCGTAAAACTCAAGATGCCGTAAACAGAATTTTCATAGCCCTTTTAGTTTTTAAGATACAGGGCATTTCTGAAAATGTTGCATTTTGTGACCCCCCTCGTATCTCCGTTATCCTTCAACTTATCGAAAGGTAAAATAACATTCTAATAGATTTTTTCCGTAGAATGCAGTGGTGTAGATAACTTTTGTTACATATTTACTGTTTTTGAGTTATAAAGTAAACTTATGTTTTTTTTAATGGAACACCCTGTATATTTATAGACTATAAAATTTGTCTTTTTTTAACCTTTTCAAAAATATATGATAGTATAAACTTTTTTTCAGAAACACGCAAATAATTGACAATTTTCAGAAAATTAAATACATATTTTAATAGTAGGCTATGGATAACAATAATAAACAAGTGCAACTTACATATTACTAACAAATAATTGGATACCTTGTATATAGGTATCTATTAAAAAAAATTCCCATAGATCTTTTTCTAACAGTAAGTTTGTAACAACAGTTTTGTGGCGTAAAGTGACAATATAACAAAAACACAAAAAAATAACATTATTAAAAAAAATTAAATGTGATGTTCAAATTGACCACCATTTTCTCTAATGCAAAATTGGCACATCTTTGAGATTCTTTGAATAGCGTTCAAAAGAACCATTGTTCTCATTCGCAGATTTCGAAAAGCTAAATGAGTTGCCTCTCGAAGTTTTGCAATGCCGTCATATCGAGTTTTATATACTTCATTTTGTATATAACCCCATAAAAAAAAATTGAGAGATCTGGTGATCGTGGAGGCCATCCAACAGGTCCGTTGGTACCTATCCATCTTTGAGGAAAGTTATTATTTAGAAAGGCCCTTAAGAGCCTAGAGTTATGACTTGGGGCACCATCTTGCTGTAGGTAAACAGCATTATACTGGGCTAATGGAATGTTTTCGAGCAGTTCTGGAATAACTTCCTCAAGAATTTCTAGGTATCTACGTGCTGTAAGACCTCCTTCAAAAATCCTATAAACTATATGTCTACCCAAAATAAAACATGAAACCTCAACTCCAAAGCGTCCTTGTTGTGCCCTTTCAAACATTAAATGCAGATTTTCACTACGCCAGTTCCTGGTGACGATTGAAAATGCCAGCACTTGAAATAAAGCATTCGTCTGACCAAAAAACAAGTCTGCCAAATAAATCGTTAGCATCGATTTGTTGCAAATACCACTGGCAAAACAGTGCCCGGCGCTCGGCATCGCCAGGATGCAAATGTTGTAGTATATTAAATTTGTATGGATGATACTTATATTTCTTCAAGATCCTCTGAGCGTTAGTTTTTGGCACACCAATTTCCTTCTAAATTTTTCTACATGAGGACGAAGATGTTGCTTCTATATATCCTAAAGTATCTATCTCTTTTCTTTCCCTGTTCTCTTTGTTGAATGTTTTAGGGCGCGGGTGAACAAATGATCCGTGCTCAACTAAATTTGCTTTTAAACGGGTAAATATCCCAAAAAACGGTTGCCTTCTTTCTGGATATCTAACAAGCAAAAATTAAAATGATAATAGAGATTTTCATAGCTAACTCACCTTTGGAAATATAATTCCGAAGCTTCTTCAGAATTTTCATTACTCTGTATAAAACATACCATCATATCATATTTCTCATAATTTTCGTAAACTGCCATTATTCGAAAAAATTGATAAATATCTATTGAATAATGATACCAAAAGAACGAAAATAAACAGCTTAAATGCGATAGAGATTTGATGTTTATTTCTGTTACTTGTCATAAACAATATCAATGGCCTACAATTAAAATATGTATTTAATTTATAAAAATTGTCAATTATTTGCGTGTTTCTGAAAAAAAGTTTATACTATCATATATTTTTGAAAAGGTGAAAAAAAGACAAATTTTATAGTCTATAAATATACATGGTGTTCCATTTAAAAAAAACATAAGTTTGCTATATAACTCAAAAACAGTAAATATGTAACAAAAGTTATCTACACCACTGCATTCTACGGAAAAAAAACTATTAGAATGTTATTTTACCTTTTCGATAAGTTGAAGGATAACGGAGATACGAGGGGGGTCACAAAATGCAACATTTTCAGAAATGCCCTGTATCTTAAAAACTAAAAGGGCTATGAAAATTCTGTTGACGGCATCTTGAGTTTTACGAAAAAGTAGCACAGTGTCGCGAAAACTGCAACTCTCTATCTTTAAAAATAAAGGAAATACCCCGCAAAAGTACCCAAAATGGGACACCCTGTACGTACCTAGAAAATCCTGAATTAAAAGAAAATATTTTGTACACGGATGAGGCTTCATTTACGACCAGCGAGATTGTATCATCACAAAATATCAGAATGTGGAGCGAACATAATCCAAATTGGGTAATTAAGTGTAAGAGACAATACTCTTCAAAGGTAAATGTTTTCTGTGGCATTTTGAATGAGAAGATTATTGGGCCATACTTTTCATAAGAATTTAAATGCTGTTAGCTTTCTTAGATCTCTACAAAATGAGTTAACCGATGCACTTTATGACCTTCCTATTGATTACCTCTACATTTTATACTTACAACTTGATGGAGCACCTATCTACAACGCTGTCAATGTGACACAGTGATTTAATGATAATTTTCCTAATAGTTGGATCGGACGAAGTAGTCCTCTTATTCATTGGCCGCCGAGATCTCCAGACATTACGCCGCTTAATTACGTGGCTCAATTTTTTCCTTTGGGGGACAATAAAAAGTAAAGTGTATGCTATTAGGCACCAGACCCGAGAAGAACTTTGTGATAGCATCAGAGAAGCTTGTCACAGTATAACTCGACAGCAGTTAAGAAATTGTAATGTGGAATAATCGGCGAAGAATTGACAAGTGTATAAGGGAATTCGGTGGGTTAGTTGAAAGTACAACAATTTAACAGTTTTACAAATCTCTCTTTTGTTAATTTTACGATAAAATTGTTTAATAATTTGTATTAGTGTGAATAAAAGTTAATCTTCTTTTCTTGGATACCCTGTATTTTAGAACCCTGAAAATCGGTACAGGTAGGTCTTACGTTAACCTGAATAAGAATCCGTCATCCGGTTTTCTCTAAAAATACTATTAATACTTCGTACTTTGAGCCCATAAAATAGTTCGTAGCTGGACATGATTACAGCCCAAAACTGAAGTTACGCAGTAGTTCAATGCACATTTTGAATACCAACCCAACAAATAGAAAGTTTACCAAAATCCGTCAAAACATACACCAAGAAAGATTCCAGGTAGGCGGACTAGAGAAGCTTAAGTTAACGACCCCTTTATTGTCATTCTCGAGACCTGCCAAATTTCTTCCTATCAGGCTTCATTTTTCTATCAAACAGAGAAGTTGTGAAACTCTTTGCATAGTGAGGTCTTTCATTATGCCTATAACACCCAAACCGTCGAAAAAAATTTGAATGCCTATCTCCTCTCCCAACACTCCACTGCTGGCTCACACGATGTTCTTCGAACATTATAGGTTTCCCTCTCGTATAGTCAAATTATAAAGAAAAATACTGTAAGATATCTGCTCTTGCAAAAGATTATGAACTTCCTTTTTGTTCTGTTTCAATTTTGGTATAAAAACGCTTAAACGATACAAATACCTTCATATATACGTATGTCTATAACAATAACATGATAAAGAAAACGTAATTCACCTTCACACAGAATTATAAGAAATAATGGAAGCAATAGCTAGTGATATTCAATATTATGTTTACTTCCTGAATCAAAAATTAGATAATATACTGCTATGTGATGAATTTCAATGAAATTTTATATTTTGTTCAGAAACTTTTTAAATTCAAAACTCGTTCGTACCCTGAACGGTACTTTTTATTCTGTAGGTAATAAAACATATCGGTATGAATTGAATCCTTCTTATTACCAAGATTGATGATTATTCAGTTGATATTTTGAATTTTGGTAGTTACAAGGGTGATAACTCCTTAACGTGGACACACTTTATATAATAGAAATGAGTAGCCAGTGCCTTTTTGATCACATAACAGGCCATGAGATAAAAGAGTACTGCATTACCAGTGAATGAGTGACGAAGATGAACGTGCGAAATGCGCACATGTTTGGAGTTCAAATTCGAATTTTGTTAGCAAATATTTATCAGAAAACATGGAGATTCCCATTATAAGCACTATTTAGTAGATCTGACCGTTGATGTGTTCAATATATTTTCTCCCATCATTGACTCTATGAAACCTAGCAAATAATGCCAATGATAATGTGGTTAAGCTGACTATTGAATAAATGAGTGAACGGGCAAAATCCATAGAGACAGAAGCGGCCATTGTTGATGAGAATAATATAATTAGTCAATAGTGGTTTATAATTTCCCTGTAAAACTCCGTATTCGAATCTATCTGCTCTGCAAGCTTGACAGTATGGTTTCAATAAATTAGTTTGAATCCCAATATAGTTCTGTACATAACCCGAGATACGTGTGAAAGTGGGGAAGTAGCTCGGATTCCAATAATTCTTTTTGCATCATATTTCTTGGACCCCCAGAAAGGAGTATTCATTGTACTTAACCAGTTTTCGGGCGGCTGATATGACGCAGTTGGAGGCGGTTAAAGACCCCGAATTGCCTTCGAAATTAAGCTTTAAATTTTTTTTTTAAATGACAGTTTTTCCTTAAAAATCTGAATTGGGGAGTTTTCGAGGTCGCTGATCACGAATCCGAGGTCTGATTTAAGAAATTCAACATGGAGGACCGGAAGTCGAAGTATTTTTCCTTAAAAATGATACTTTTCTTCAGAATGGACATTTTGCCTTGAAAATATATACTCGGGGGTTTTCGGGGTCGCTGATTACGAATCTGAGTTCTAATTAGCTGAATTCAAAATGGCGGACCAGAAGTAGAGTCAAACTCGAATGATAATCCTTTTTTTTTTGTTTTCGGGCTGAAAATGGATATATTTAATAAAATCATCACCTAATTTTCTCACATAATTAACAAATTTTCCAATAATCATAATCTGACTCGTATTCAAGAATGGGTATTCCTAAAAAACAGGATTTTCATGATAAATTGACTCCACTTTCAGTCCTCCATTTTGAATTTACCAATTAGAACTCAGGTTCGTAATCAGCTACCTTGAAAACCCCCAGGTACCCATTTTCAGTCAAAAAGCTGGAAAAAAAAAAGATTTTCATGGGAAAATTACTTTGCTTCCGGTCCGCCATTTTGAATTTACCTAATTAGAACTCAGATTCGTAATCAGCGACCTCGAAAACCCCCGAGGTATAAAATGATATCCTCACCAAAGAAATACTTCGGAGACCAACGTGAACTAGAGAGCTATATCTTCCTATCACTGCCGTTAGAGATAAAGACGCTGCAGCTTTATAACTGGGTGTCTCAACAGACAATAAAATTGGTGGTAAATTATGAAGTGGTGAAGCACTTGCAAGGTTAAGAAGAAAATAGCAACGAACTAAAGTGGTTGTTAATGTAGATGATCATGCACCAAGTGTAGAATAGTGGTTCGATCTAGATATCAAAGAATTAATGCTTTTTCTAGGTAAAATTAAGTAGTGTAATTAAGTGATTATAGGAAATGTGTTAATGTTTGTTGAGGCGATTGTTATAGTTACGGTTAGAAAACGTGAATGTGTTTGTGTTATTGGTTAATGAATACTATTCAGAGCTAAAGCATTGGACTGATATTCATTATTTTAATGTGGTTGTGCAATATGCTGGAGAGGCAGCTCAGGTTTGATAACATTCGAATTCATTCCTATTCTTAGGAAGGTTCAGGTTGGTTGTATTCGAAAACATTAAAAACTTGGTCCACCTGATAAACACTGTATTACATGCAGCTACGACATCATTTCTACCTTAACATGAACAGTCACTTAAATATAGAGCATATGTGTATTCAAAGTAGTTTCCTTGATAAACGAATAACTGAAATCTACATTTTACTGAATACTTACATCAACGAATACTGCGTTAATATAATCGGTGAAGCTGTTTCCTTGGAATGAAGTTAAGTACGGTCGAAAGTTATCCGCTAGAAAAAGAGGTGAAATCAGATGCCATTTGCCAATTATGCTTTCGTTGCTACTTACGAGGAACAATGAGAACGTCACGGTTTTTCTTGCGATTGTCTCCACGGTGACCGCCAGCACAGTCTCCTGTTGTGAAACGTGGGGTCTGCTTACATATCAGAACATACTCTCGTTGATACTCATTGATTTTCGTTAATGGATTTTTGGCTGATTTCTGCTTCAATCTTTGGGATAGCTCGTTAACTGGAAAATACGAATTCCCACAAGTGACATTTTCTTCGAGAGTATCGTATATGAATTTGTATTGGTCCTGGAAAATGAATTCACAATATAACGTATTTTCCAAACATGTAATATTTTAAATATACTCTTGAACGGAAATATAAGAAGGGAGTAATGTGTTCTTATTGTGTTGCTGGCGTTTGAAATGCAATATCTGAGACTATAGGACGTGTTGTCACTGTTCAACCTGGGGAAGGAAACTTTGTCTATCTGGTAATACGAAATGTGTTGGGATTTCCCCATGCAATGATGAATAATTAACTAATGTAAACCACAAAGAAGAGAGAGAGCACCTGGAAAGTTATTCCAAAAACTCCAATACTAGATGATGTCCGCGGGATAGAAACCACTAGTACCTGAAGAAGTTTCAATTCTTAATAAAAATATTTCTAATTAGTATAAATAGCTGAATGCGTTGAAAGAAGTAAAATTATACTCCATGTCATGTCAGTTTATTTGAATTGACAGGGATATCTATGATATGAAATGGTTTGACATTGGGTGACTGTCAATGCAAACGTTTCCTGTCTTGTTGATGGGTTATGTGCACGGTCGTATACACAGGTCTGGAAACTCGAGGTTGTTTCCTATGTGAGCAGTGAGTCCGCTACGCGTCGACTTTCGCGTAGTACCAAAAGACGCCACGTAGGGGAATCATAAAAGGCGTCACGTAAGAGTATCATCTTGATCTCTATGAAGAGTATTCTGTGACAAATTAATTAATTTGAAGTTTCTGAAAGTGAGAAATTTCGCAATTTTATACGAATATTGTAACACTAAGAAGTCTTATCGCCTATCGAAACTAGATGGTTCGAATTGTATAAAAACATAATTGCATGAACGCCAGACGTCCTATGTAATTAGCTACGAATGAAATCATTTTGACATATGCCTCGAGGAGCTCGCTACGCGTCAGTTAGAGTTCATACATTTTACCTCGATCTTGTTGATTCGGGGCCGTTTTATTCCCCGTGCGGCCAGAGCCAGTTGGAATAAAGTGTTTTCGACTACAGGCCGCTAGCTTTTACCCGCTTTGAGTATATTTTAGTAGCTAGAAAATTCCCTTTGGTACATCGCACGTCAGACGCTAGTAGCTGACAGCTGAGAATACCTCAAACTGTTTTAATTGAATTTTCCTATTTAATCGACATTTTGGGGCCCGAAACTACGCTATTTAGTTGGCCCGTTCATAAACTAACGACATGGAGCATGGAGCGAAAACGGCATGCGAAAAGTCCTCGTTAAAACGTTCGATGTACCGTAAATTTGCACTTTTCTAACTCGTGAGCTACGCGCTTCTCACGTGAACGTCATTAGATTTATCGAAAATTACCCAATTCAAAACAGTTTTCGACCCAGTTTGGGGCTATCACGACCTTTTTAAAGGTTCAAAGTTAACATTTCGACAATTTTAAGCTATGCTTAAACGGTGCAAATGTGCATTAGTACCACTGCT
Source organism: Endomychus coccineus (assembly GCA_958510875.1). NCBI lineage: Eukaryota > Metazoa > Arthropoda > Insecta > Coleoptera > Endomychidae > Endomychus > Endomychus coccineus. The sequence continues at coordinate 45,366,911 of OY294068.1, forward strand.
TGCGATTCCGGAAAGAAATCGTTTTACCCCCTCTTGATCCAAGCGCTAGCTGGTGGCTGAGCGAGGGACTACGAGTTTCACGACGCGTAAGCGACTCAAGTCAACCATAGAGTTTCCAGACCTGTATGTGTTGTCTGTTATAGCATAGACAGCTTTTTCTATGATAATGATCTATAACATTAACCTATGTATCTGTCTGTAATGTAAATTGTTAATATGTTATCAGTCACAAACGTCGAAATATATCGATTCCCTTTTACTCCGTTTGGGATTGAATTTCGAAAAAATCATTCTTAGTGGGTGCCTACATCATATTAAGAACTTATCTTTCATGTTTCATGTCGATCTGTTTCAAAGTTTAGGTATACAGATTTATCGCGAGAGTTTTTGTTTTGTCTTTTAACTTCTCAATATTTGGTTAATTAATTGGTTGAGAGAAGTGAATGTGATAGCTGGCTTGTGATTTTTCCATGCACCATGAGCCATGAATTATAGAAATTTAGAGAAACAACTACATTTTGGTATAAGTAATCATCACAGTTGCACAATTATATTGTTTTCAATAGAAACAAACATGAATCACGAAACACCAAAACAAACTTTTTGAGTTTTTGTACCAACGATATTACAAGGGAATTCCTATCTACTTCTACTGCCGAGAAATTAGACCTTAATTTCAAACATGATTGTCACAATAGTATTTTTATTTATACCGTTTGAGCATTTGGATGGGAAGCATCAAATTATCTGCGTTGGGTAACTTCAAAGAAAAAAAAAACGACGACATCTAGTTTCACTTTTATTTTAGATAACCATCACTGTGACGACGACGTGATGACGTCATCCATTAGCAAATAGAAACTTACTTTTTTCTGGCTAATTTAATAGACAGTGGGATTCTAGAAGCGGTAATATTTATCACTGTTACTCCGAATAGTTTTTGAGACACAGGATCTTAAGATTTCTGAATCGACGTTTAATTTTCAACAACAGGAACGAAATTATCAGTTATTAGGGTGAAAACAGTTTATATGATTTGCTCAATATGAAATCCCTTCACCTTTTGACAGTAAGCCGCCAACCTTTGCTTCAATTCTCACAACACATTTTCTGGAGTATCGGGTAGAATCACTCTAATTTAATTTCGAATCCCGCATATTAATTCGTCAAAAACCAATTCAGTGGAGTAAGGTCTGGCAATTTAGCTGATAATTCGATGAACCCCCTTCTTCCAATCCATTGATTGGAAAAAATTCCTTTCTAATGAATATTTATTTAAAGGAAATTTTTCCAAATCCATGAAATAGGATTCTACGAATGGCCTGCTATGTTGCCAGACCTTATGCGACTGGATTTCTTTTTATGGGTTATTCAAGTACAAAAGTACAACAAAATAATATGACGAATCGAAAGATAGGATACGTAATGAAATTATAGTTGATACACGTAAGAAAGTTTTGCGGGAATTCCACCAAAGGTTGGATTACTGTCAAAAAGTAGAAGGATCTCAAATTGAGCACCCCATTCAAACTGTTCCCCATCCAAATAACTGATACTTTCATTCCTTCCACAACGATGGACATCTAAAATAAATGTAAAATTGAATTAAACATTTTACATGTTTTGGCGTTTTTTTTGCTTCAAAGTTACCTAATGCAGATAATTTGAGGTTTCCAACCCAAGTTCTCAAACTGTACAGTTACAGTTCCTGAACGATCGATATAACAAACTATTTATAACACAAAACACTACACTAAATGGTCGTCTAGGACACTAGGTATATAATGAACAACACGCTATTTTATTGGCACAGTTATCACTTAACTCTCTTGAACTATACTTTTGTTGATTATTTGTAGCTCAAACAGAAAAAAGTTATTTATTCTACTACTGTATACTAGAATAGATTCACCGACTGACGAAAACTTCACTGCATGACTGACTCCAATATGCAAATATTATGTTCAACATACACCGCATGCGGGTCGGTCAGCTTCTAGTGACGCGTTCATTTCAATTTAGTAAAGTTTTATCCACATGAGTTCCGACCAAGAAAGTACAGATTCAGATATAGAACTTGCGGCAAATGAAGAAATTCAAACATTAGTAATATGTGTTTCACGTTATTTTCACTTCTCATTTCGAAACTTATGTTATTGACATTACATATAGATACTAGGTAAATAAGCTTAAAACCTTGTATATCACGTTTTTGACATATTGACATTTGATTGACATGATACTATGGTGCAGTTCTATAAGATGCGTTCTGACAAATCACATTTCTTCAAACCTAAAATTGGCACTCAGGACTGGAGAATTCATCTCTGGCAAAAAGTTGTTAGGGAGAAAATTAATTTCCAGTTAAGAAAAAACGAATCTTATCAATGTGAATGCAGAGTGACAATTGAATGAAAACACTGGAGATCGAGAAAAAAGAAAAATTTTTGCTTGCATATCCCATATCAGGATCCGTGGAACAATCAGTTTTTTCAGTCATTCATGAATGAAGAATATTTATAAAGTTGATCAATAGATATTGTAAAATGTATCTGGCATTCATTTGGAATAATTTGTTGGGTCACTTGGATGTAAACCCAAAACACTCACCACATTTTCTACTAAACCTTTTCGTGATTGTCTTAATTTTTTCAAATAACCGTATACATCAAACTTTTCTTCTTCTTCTCCAAGTTCCATATTAGCATCTACAGCTAGATATACACCAGATCTTCCACCTCCATCGCTGAAAAAACAAAATATGTCATCTTATTATTGAATTTAACAGGATGTTACTGATTAACCATGCCATAACCATAAGAGTGTTGAAGCCACAGCTAGAATAAATAATCAATAACCTAAGCATTCTCATGAAATCTCAACAATAAGCTAATGATAACTGGTCTTTATTTTGTGCCTTGAAGTAATTGATGTTACATTGTAAAATCCATCAAAAATCGCTTCAGTTACCGTTCCTCATTTACTCTTAATATTTATCTTGATGCGGCTTCTAACCTTCTGTATCTATCCGCATCCTCATGGCACAGATTATGTTACTCGTGTGCAAGGGTCGCAGCCACATGCATCGAAAGTTTGATGCAGTTTCATACCAGTTTGTTGGTCCATATCACCACGCTCTCTCTCACGAGTTGGTCGATGCGGATGGATTATAGGGTTTAAAGTCGCATTAAACGGAATAAATGAATAATATTAAAAGGGAATTGGCAACGCGTGCTCGTCTGTAGTCGCAGCTGTAGAAAGGCGCCTGAATCGAATTAATATTGTATCAATTGTTATAGCTACAAGATTAATGATGTTTTTATATAAGCGATTTATGAGTTGCTAATGTATGCTTTTTACTCTAGTTCATTACCTAACTAACTGGATAGGATATATGAAAATCCTTTCCCTATCAAAAGTAATTTCTATATGAAATATTAATAGCAATGGCAACAACAAAGTAATACATAAAAAACTGCTCTAATTATTCATTTATGAATTCGACTAACACCTTATAGCCCAGTCAAAAGTGTGAAAAAATTTTATAGCACGAAAAGGGAAAATTCTTTTTCCATCTTATTCAGGATGGCATACACATCGCTAGTCAGGGAAAAAGGGGGCTCGTCATTATTACTATTAATAAACAATGAAAAACCACTTTCAATCAACAAATGGGATGTATTTTATAACAAATGGAACGGGCTGTCTCAATCCAAAGTTTCTGAAATTTGGCATCAGGTAGTTTTTGGGTCCTCTGAACCGAATCTGTCGGAAGAAGGATGATCCGGCCCATTTGCTGGAAAACACGAAAATTTTACCGAATATTACCAACAAACAAATTTTTTTCGCGGACTGTGGTATTGAAATTAATAAGATGCCATGATGTGTCTCGGTACAAATTCCAAGAGAAGGACAATTCTGGAAAATTTGTGGAGAATTACGTCGATATTTCATAGAATCCACGTGTTTTATGAGATAAAATAGAAAAATGGACGTGATCTTACAACCACATCTCAGATACTATTGTCAGCATGCCAGTTCCGTTCCCTCCACGATCAAAATCAGCTGCTGTTTTCTCCGTACGCGTTAACGTGTCCACGTCATAGATATCTTGTGTATAGTATCTCTATGGTACGGTACACGTATAACGCATCATCATTGATGCTTCAAAAACAACTGCTCTTTTTTCACCTGCTTTGCTGTATATCATAATAAATGATACTTGAAATAATCTATCATAATAATTGTCTAAAATTGTTCGATAAACAAAATAACAATTGAAGATTGTCGTGTAAATATGTCAAATTTTCAGTTTTTCAGAAGACTATAGTTGCTTGTGATTTTATAACCATTAACCACCTATAATTTGACACGTTGGACAAGGAATGAGACAGGAAAATGAAGAAAAACGATGCAATTTCCAACCAATTTTCCAGAATTTTTCTTCTTTCAGTGAAACTAGTAGCGTGAACCATCACGGTACCTTATTATTCCAATAACACTGAATAACATTTTTCAAAAACAAAATAATCAAAGTTTGTCGTGTAGAAAAGGTAAATTTTCATTTTCCAGAGTATTCCGGAAAACTTTCGTCTGTTTTGATGTTATGATCATCAAACACCACCACCACGAAAACATATAATTGGACACGTTGGACGAGAACCGAGATAGGAATATGAAGGAAAAACTAGGCAATTTTCCATCAATTTTGCAGAATTTCCCTTGTTCCACATCACGGCATGTCATTATTTCAATACCACAGTTCGAGAAAAAGTTTTGTTCATTGTTAAGATTTGGTAAAATTTTCTGGGTTTTTCAGCAAACGGCAAGATTTTTCATTTTTCGACTTCAGATTCGAGTTCAACGGACCAAAAAACAACCCGATACAACATTTCAGAAGTTTTGGATTGAAAGAGCCCGACATATTCCATTTATTATAAAAGACAATTTGTTAATTGAAAATGGTTTTTCATTGTTCACTAATAGTAATAATGACGAACCCCCCTTTTTTTCTGACGAACGATGTGTAAGCCATCTTGAACATGATGCAGAAAGAATTTTGCATTTTTGTGCGATATGTAAAATTTTAGATGTTTTTCAAACTTTTGACTTTTTATTATTACTCCATTAATCGAATGAAGGTCCCGATTTGATAGCCTCCTTACAATTTAAAATTGGTTGAGTTGGGTTAATTTTGGTTACACTGGTGAACCCAAAACTGAAAGTCAAATATCAGGTAATCGTAGGCCCGGCTAACGATCGGAATTGGTTTTTGAAATCGAATATAGATCCGAATACATCGAACACTTCCAAAACTTCCGTTCTTGAATGTTTTTATCGTAAGGGTGTCGACTAACGATCATAAAGTGATTTTCGAAATTCCACTAACATTGCAGACCTCAACATTGGTTTTATTCTGTTATATCGAGAATGAATATAATATAAAGGAGTTCACACTGTGGATACCCTTTAACTCTGTAAATAATACTAACTCTATTCAGTAGTGTAAGGGATTACCCACAGCTGGAGATAAATCTGAGTTTATTTTATAGGGTTTCCGGTTATAAATTTCCATCCCTTCTGAATATTTGTCATTTCTGCGTTTCAAAGTATGGCAAACTTTCTGGGCGAATGGTGTGACCTGTTTTTTTTTCATACTTTGACTACAGGATAGGGAAACCTATAATGTTGGGAGAGGAGATGGACATTCGCCTTTTTCTTTAAGGTTTGGAGGTTATTGTGACAGGGAGTACTACTCTTGTTCTGTTGTTGATACTAAATCAATGTATTTTTGAATTTATTTTGACTACACGAAAGAAGATCGTTGGAGCCAGCGATGAAAAGTTTAGAAAGGAGATGACCATTGGAATTTTTCTTAAATAAATGACGACATTCCCGATGAGCATCGACCATGAAAATGTCTATCAGAAAGGGAGAACTTTCTACGATGTTCTAGAGAGATCATCCACAAAGCTGTGAGCCAAGATCCAACAGATCGTTGATGAAGAGCAGAAAGTTGTGGCCACGCCAGCGTTGATAACCATTGTATCGGAGGAGACTTCTACAACAACCACATTGAATGAGAGAAAAGGTATCTGAAGGAGATAACTTCGAAAAAATCGTCCTACTCCCTGCAATCAATCGTTCAATATGCTGTTTCATCGAAAAAGTGTTCCGTAAATTGTTAATTGTTAAAATCTTGACCGTTGCTTAAGAGGAATAAAAATTACCACTTTGTTGGATATCACTACGTTTATTAAACGATTTGATTGAAATTTCGAAGTTTAACAGTTTATTTTCTAAAATATATTCAATGGTGTATTTCTGAAAATGAACTTTGGATGTTCGAAGTTGTATCTTACGGTTCAATGAACGTAGTGATAATAATTAACAAAGTGATTGTATTTTCATTCGTCACAAATTAACAGACAAATCAATTGAACCTGTTAAAGTTTGAATTTTACCTCACTAGGTAAAGAGTTCCACAACTTCGCTGGTCGATAAAAAAATGAAGTCTGGTAGGTTTCGAGCATGACAATGAAGGGGTGACTAGTTTGAGCTCATCTAGTCCGCCTATCTGGAATCACTCGTGGTGGAACAACAGACGAGATTTCTGATGAAAATAAAAATATCTATAGAAAAGGGAGAGATATCCCACCTTTCAACAATGTTCCAGAGAGGTCAATAAACTCGTAAGTGTGACATTATCAATCAAACAAATATTTCTCTTTTGGATAGAATCCAGGAGCTTCAACTTATGTTTGGAAGCCAAACTCCAAACATTTGAGCAATACTCCAATCTGTGCCTTGTAGATATTGAGGAGCTGCTGTGGTGTAGAGTAGCTTCAGGCACGAAATAGAAAACGAAGTTTCTGTGAAGCGGTTTTTGCAATGGACCTCATATGATCGTCACATGAGAGGGTGGTGATCCCGACCATAGTTATGGAAGACTTCATAGGAATAGATATACCTGCTTGAGTTTTGGTTGCATTAAACTCTACTAGATTATCAGGTAGTTATTGAATTATTATTTTAAATACGTTCAGCTAACGCTGATTTTTCACCACTATTTTTCTTTAGTGATCAAAATGATCTTCAAACCTAGTTAGAATGTTCGTTCCTTCTTGGTTGATCCACATGCCATTTTGAACACGTCTCTCAATCAAATTTGTAATCCGCGGATTTTTTGAAGTCGAAAATTTAACGAAGGTATTTGTCTAAACGGTTTTTAGCTTGTTCTCACATCAATAAACGGGTTGTATTCCAAATTTTGCAAACAAATCATGAACTTCATTAATTATTGAAGCCCATCGCTTAGAGCCGCTCAAGAAAATTCCAGTTTCCAAATACCACCTGAAGGAAAACGATGAAGTTATAGTGTCTCGTTATATTCTAGAAATAATTCATATTTGTTCCAATTAGAAGACAAATGATTTATTCTGGCGGATGCGCCAGATAATTTCCCCTTAATCAGTTAATTGTAATTTCCAGTTTCCTCTCCCTTTATAGTCGAGTAAAGCGTTGCTTATTTCCGTTCATAATATGTTAACATCATAGTCTTTGTAAAAGACAATTCATTCCCATTACCTAACCGCTTAAAGAACATTTACAGTGTCACTTCGATTCTTGCTCCAGGGGGAGCGTTATTGTTGAATTTACTTTACTCAATTATGAATATACACTTTTTGAATAGAAGAATACTCTTTGCATATAACATGGAATTCATGAAATACAATTGTTTCAGAGTAATGATGGTTAAGTGAATTGAATGTAATAAAATTAAGATTAATATTACTGATGGTATTTCTACCTCGTCCTTAGAGGCATCTTGTATACCCTTTTGATTTTATGTGAATACTGAATACTGAGATTTTTGCCGATACTAATGGTGTCGCCCACGTTTGTGTTCCCCTTATGCTTTCTAAAACATAATTTTTCCTAGTTAATGTAGGAGATCTGGGGCTGTCTATGTCCTGAAAGAGAACTCCAGCATTTAGCACTGACTTCTTCATCTTCCTTCCTGAATATTTCCTATACAGTACTATACCACAGAGGAATTTCAGTCCTATCAGCTATGTTTCAGTTCCCTTGTGTGCGTTCGCCTGTTCTTTCACCTCAATTTCTGTATTTTCTGGGACCCATTGGAGAGGGATTCTTTTCCGAACTCCTGAGATGATCCTGATTAGTTTGGTTTTGCAGCTGGAAACCATTCCTCAGGAAATGATGTGTGAGCTGAGCGGTTTCATGGCATCTCTTGAGTTGTGGATACCTCTCAAAATGCACGAAAAAAAGAACTTTTGGTGGGCTCACTAACTGATCGAAATAAAATTATTTTTGATCATTCCGTATACTGCACCGAAGATAAATTCAATTTTAATCGTAAATTTAAGGAACATCAACAGCTAAAGACATTTTTAGAATGGAACATTTTAGTAGGATTTCGATTAATCGTTTCTATTGGATTTTGAAAGCCCAACATATAATCAATGAATATACTAAATATTTCAATATAAAAAAGGTTATTATTGAATTATTTGTATAATCATATTATGTTACGTTGTTTGCATGACATTCCCAAAGCTAGCGGAGCCATTTCAGGGAAATGGAAAAAAAATAAATCACAATTATAGGCTATTTATAGGCTTTTTTCAGACACAACTATCCATTTTTAGGCACAATTGAATACAAAAAAACGAGCCTCTGCTGGCTTTAGATAAGCTAGCAGACCCACATAAAAATTCATGTTTGAGGTAAGTAATTCCGGTGCCAAAATTATAGGCACTTCAATTATGACAATCAAAATTCATTTTACTGTAGCAGACTGAGTGTTCCTTCTATGGCCTCGGTTGAAATGAACTGTAGGTCTGCATGAAATCATAAAACGATCTACTGTTCGGTCAGATTCCAGTCCTCGGAAGAATTGCAAAAAATATAAGGTCGTAGACAGTCTGATCTCATATTAGGGAAGACTGGTCTCAGGAAAACATTGGCCGTTCAACTACCACCTGAACAAAATGAATCTGAGCTATTCACCCTTGTGTCCACATTTTGTGCCGATGGTTAACATTGATTCCCTCGAGACGTTGATCATTCTCCGAAGAGCTATGCGACACTGAAGAGATTAAGAAACTTGAAACGAGGATTTTGAAAAGCCTCTGCCATGCACTAATCTGGACAGCTGTGTTGAATATGTGACTGTTTGTCAAACTTGAAAGCTTGGTGAACATTCTTGTGTATGAGCTGCTCCACTGGATGAAAATGGGTGTAAAAGGCATCGGCCTAAGGGTGAAGGAACCTTACCGGTACCCCCATATAATAATGATAACTATACAGCAAAGGAGCGATGATCAACAGACCACTTTTGCATTTTGATGAAATCCTATCTCTTTGACAACAATTGACAGCAACCTCCTGCGATTAACGTTTGAAATATGAAGCGACATTCAAAATTTCCGGTTCTCGTGGTACAGCTTGTATAATCATCTAACATGTTATCATATATTATGTGAGGTATCTTTTCATATCAACGTAGAAGGAGCTGTACAACTTAATTGAATTTAAATATTTCTGAGTTAGAGTGAAAGCATAATTTTCCTCTATTCGAATATTCAGGTAGTGTAACTTGTGAACTCATATACATTTTCATCAGCCAACTCTAAGCTAAACTTATGATTGCATCCATAACACTATATTACCAGAAGGAGAATGACGCAGCTTCAGGTTATGATAAATTTGTATTTTGTTCCAATTAGGGAACGTCCTAGATGAATTTTCCTTAAAGTTTGATGATTTTCAGTTTACTAGCTCTTCAGCGACTCTTATTCCCATTTATCTTGGATATGATTTATTCCTAAAGAATAGTTGCAGCCTGAGATGCCAAAATAACAGTTATTGAGTTTTTCATTTGCTCGAACGAGGACGGGAAATATTGATGAGTCTACTTTACCTAAATATGATCTCCACACTAACAAAGAAGCATAATCTGAATGAGAATATCAGAGAAATCGGCACATTTTCAGTGTGAAAATACTATTGAATAATGTATGAGATTACTTACTTGCAATGGACCACCATCGGACCTCTTGCCTTTGATTTAATCCTATGTCCAACAACAGCTCGTACACGCCTCCTGAATTCAAGTAGAGCGTTCGAGAAAGGGCTTGTATGACTATGCCACTCCGTAAAGTGGAATTGTAGAATAAATCTTTCTTCTACGGTTTTCTGAAACGAAGCAGAACACTCAACATAAATCTTTTCGAGTTTCACCGGCAGTTCAAACGATATAAAAATATCTGCACGTAGAATTCATATAATTTATGAAATCAAATGTATGAAAATTGGGTTTACATGGAGGGTAGTAAAAAGTTTGGATCTTTATTGGAATGCCGACGATACTTGTCTGTCAACTATTCCCAGTGATGTAATAATTTTAGAACCAATAGTGAAATGAATCATGGATAGATAAATATTTGAGAATCAACATTTCTCATGAAACTTGATTTTTGGATTAATGGACTGAGGTCAGATATCGATGCGTACACTAAAATTAATGATAAAAAATTTATCTTCAATAAATTCTGAAGCGGGTAAATCCGATAGAGTATTCTATTTCTCTAACTTCATAATTGTCACATGTTACAACAACAAGTAATACTATAAAGCCGGACTCAGACGACTGGTGTGTTTGGCCAATGGCGGCGTATACATATCATATCATATCGTGTTAGTGATTCACTTCTACAATTATTTGCCGCTGGTGAGTTATCATCATCATCATCTGCACTACGGTCATTTAGTTGGGCTCATTGTGCGCTCCGTGGTCAGTAGCCTATTCTATTGTAGAAGCTATGTGGCCGCCGGAAACAATATTGCCAACGCTGGAAGCAGTTTTGATTCTCTGAAGTGACGCCTGAGGGATGTCAATGCAAGGCATTCCAACAGGATGTGAGAGGCAGTTTCTTCCGCCTCCCTGCATTTCCTACATATAGGCCATTCACGACGCCCATAGTATGAAGGTGTTTGTTGAGACGACAGTGACCGGTTAGGATTCCAGTCGTCTCTCTGATATTCCTGCTGTTCAGAGAAAGGAGTTTCTTTGAGAACCTAGACACAAGCTCTTTGATTAAGAACTTGGCCTGCCTCATGCGTGGTGATTCTTGCCACAGTTCAGACTACTCTTTGAAGGGCGAGACCCCTCACGCAATTTGATGGAGTGACCATTGACTCCAATCAGACAGGGGTGGCAGACGACCCCAGCTTGGCCAGGGAGTCGGCCAATTCATTTCCTTCAACTCCACTATGTCCAGGGACCCAGATGAGCTGAACTTTTTATTTCTCCTAGCTAGTTCAGCTAGCTTACCTCTGCATTCTTTGACAAGCTTTGATGTGACTTTGGGTGACTTGAAAGCTCCGAGAGCCAACCGGCTGCCTGTGCAAATATATATGCGCCTATTTACATAGTTTTTCGCAGGTTTTCCATGGCACAAGTCAATATTGCGTAAACCTTCGCCTAAAAACCATGCAGTAAGCGCCTAGAGTCACTGAGATAGTGGCATTTGGCCTTTTCAGGTACACTCCCGCCACAGAAGCCGTGGACTCGTTTGTGAACCATACGAGCCCATCTTATGGCAGTAGATTGAGAGTTTCGTCACTCAAATCTCCTTTATTTGGGATGAGGATTTTGGAAGAAGTGAGACATATAGCTGGGATCATGCTATCTTGCTTCATTCCTAGTGTGGGGCATTTTGAGATTGCCTCACTTGAAATGACTGAGTATTAACGAGAGTAGTGCATTTTGGTCCAGCCGCTGGTGAGTACTGGTTAGTTTCCCATCAGCTATAGTTAAAAATGACACAAGTCAGATGGTTTACAATAATCGGTATAGTTCGAAAGTCTATACTTGTTTTTGGACCCACCCGGGCAGTGTACAAAATTTATGCTGACTTAGTTAACTACTATTAAGTTTGTATGAGAAGATTTGAACGAGGATGGATGATGGTTCGTCTTAGTGCTTGTAAAATGTGACTGGCGCTGTATTTACAACAAATCATACATATTTTACCTCTCATGATACGGGACCTTTGATAGGTAGAGAAAACGGTAGGTATTATACCTTTCTCGACTTCTGTTCGACGATAACCTCCACAATATCTTCTTTAGTTCTAAGTAACCAACACTCATAACCACATAGGCTGCATAAGACATAACTTTTCTAGAACCACTGTTCCCAATGGTGATCAATACTTGTCTATTAATTTCGCCGACATTGAAAACTTTGATGGCAAGTTAAATTACGTTGAAAAATTTCAGTTCAATAATGGTTCATCATACCGGAAGTATTGATGTTAGCATGCTACCAGAGGCGCACGTATGTGATGTGGTGATTTGTCAATTGTCCCGTTCTTGTTATATATTACGAGTTTGCGGAAACTATGCTCGTAATGATGTTGACAATGTTAATTTAATTTTGTAGAGTGCATCAGTATGTTAACATGTCATTGTGAGAGACGTTAAGGAATTAATATAATTAACGTTCTAATACGTTTAACATCCACTAAAAATAATTCCAATCAATAGAGCAAGTTCAACTACAAAATTGTTGAATTGGAAATTCGAATTTTCCATCCCGTTGAAACTATCAAATATTGATATATCCAGATGTACACGTTCATATCAAATGTTTCAAAAATATTCTCATATATCATGTGGTTTAATTTTAGAATTTTGGCATTTGCTTCGTGCGAACTAATTCAATGATCAATTGTGAATAATATGTATCTTGAAATTGGTAACAATGAATCAAACACCAATTTTATATATTTGGCATACCTAGGATCAGATAATGGCAACTATGTGGAAGAATAAATTGGGTTTTGATTTTTCAAATAAATTGTACAAATGTACGAATTATTGACAGTTTTGAAGAAATGTTATCTGGAAAAGTCTGTTGTTTCTAAGCTAAGCTTTGCCATATACATAGACCAGACCTGACTTAGTTCATTGTATGGTTCAAAATTTATTTGAGAAGTTATGGGCTTCAGAACTAAGATTCCAATTACGTATAACATTTGTTAGACCATAATAATGATTTCGACCATAGCTTAGATATTCGACACCTTCAAACATATAGGATAATACACTTTTATGTCATATAAAGAATTTTTGATTAAGAGTGATAGCTTTTTGATCAATGATTGCGTTATTATATCGAAAGATGTTTTGATGTAAGTGTTCAGTGAATCTTAACATTTAATTATGGGAAGATACACGAGCTCTGCAATAATTTACGAGCAGATTATTGATGAAAGATGAAAATGAGTGGCTCCAGAATTCTAATTCCATATCCCAATAACCCAAATTGAAGTGTAGAATAGTGGAATAAAACACCAAGACTTTAAATTTACTCATACCGCAAAGTTTACTTGCCGACAATTCTTTCGTCATACAATGCCATTATCACTTTAATCTAGTTTTTAGTTCCCCCACTATACGTAGTATACAGGGTATTCCACGAGAGCCGTTCGTTAGAAGTTTTCGTGGTTAGAAAGAAATTATAATTCTGAAATTTTGGGTTCCAAGGTTATCCAAGATTTTCTTTCTTTTCAAAATATTTTCAAGATCATACTACTTCCGGTTACACCGGAAGTTGTCATTAACTTCCTTATTTCAAACGGAACACCCCGTATATTATTTCATTTTTAGATTCCTGAAAAAATTTCATAGTGGATTCCATCAGGTCTTCCTATACCTATTTTCAATTTTTTCTAAGATATCTTGATTTTTTTGAAAATTTTGACAGATGTAGCGCTGTTTTGAGCATTGCGCCCTTTAACCAATTTCGATTGGTGGAAAGCGCTTCTGGGGAAGACGGAAGCACAGGAATGATTCTTTCGAATGCCATATTGACAACTGATATATCGCATACAGGGTATCCAAAAGCGATTTCCAGATCCGTACGACCAATATGAATGCCGCAATCGTCTCCACACATTATGCACGCACATACGCACATAAGTACATTTATTCACACATATAAATCTTCTCAAAAATAGTCTTTAGTTTTTTTTGGTCAATACAATATTTTCCTTACACTACATATAGTGAGGGAAGTGAACAATATATATCAATCATACAAAAACATTTTAGTATATGTGCTAACTATGAATTATTGACATCCACATTAGTCTTGGTGAATACAGTAAACATGGTAGAAAAAGAATAAATCTCACGAACGTAAGAGGGAATGAAAGAAAGTCGTTCACTCATAATCTCAAATTACTTCACCGTTATTGATTGGATGGATGTCGGATGTAGCCGAGTTGACTTTTAACTTTCTGTATCTCAGAAAAGAGCTTTTTAACATTCTTGTATTATTTGGAACGGACAAATAAATTGTTACTTTACGAGGAATAGACGTTCGAAGGGCATTACTCCTTTTATTACTATTAAATTTGTGAATGTCTGGGATTTTATCGACAAAGATGCTTCCTTGGTAAACAAGCTCGCGGAAGTCGTTCCTAGACTGAATAATAACTCCTTTGGATTCTACTACAAAAATACCTCCTATCCGCTTCACTATGAACATTACTTCCATTATCTCCATAATGATTATACAGGGTGTCTCACCACGAACTGCATCGATCGATATCTCAAAAAGTAAACATAGAATTTTTTTGAAAATTTGCCAGCTGATCAAAGTCAATGAGTGCTATTCATCGAAAATATTTTCAAGATTCGGCACTTCTGGTCGATGAAACTTCGTTATTTTACCTACATCTTATTTATCATGTCCTATACCTGAATTCAACCGTTTTTGAGATGTTTGCAATTTTAGATAAAAAATTAAAGATCCGTACTTAATTGACAGTTCCGTCATAACGGCTGCATATTTTGTAAACCGTTTTCGGTACTTCGTAGTCAAAAACATAGCGCAGAGATGTATTATAAAGAAAGTTTTCGATCAGATGCTTACAAAAAATTATTGGAATATCAATTCAAAAAATGCTAAATTTTCAAATGGAAACCGGGCGGCATCAAACTCGGCACATCCTAATCTTTTGATCCTAATGCATTATAAATTATCTTTTTACAACTACAAACTCGGCATAAAGTTGTTGCAGGTACCTACCCCTGTAACAGGTACCTAACTAACTATATTTTGTTTTGTAGTTATATCATAGTCATTTCTAGTGTAAAGTTGATGGTCTATGTACTCATAAATGTGAAAAAGTGTAAAAATGGCGAAAATAAATCATAGTAATTTTTCGGATTTAAGTGAAATGTTCAGTCAAAGAGGAAAACTTCTCTTAGTTTACGAGGACTATAAGTTTGAAGAACACAACAGAAAATTAGCTCCCGGAGAAACTAAGTGGAGGTGCATCAAAAATAAATGTAAAACAAATTTTCATACTTTAGGTGAGTCAAAAAGTCGATTTATGAAAAACCTGAGTGTAAATCATAATCATGAACCAGAACTAACAAATGTGTTGCAATGACAAGTTTAAGGTCATTGTTTGAAGAGAAAAGCTGAAAATGATGTAGCAGAAAAACATTCCAAAATGATTAGAATGGAGCTAGCTAAAAATGATGCCTTTAAACAATTTGACAATAAGTGATCTACAATGTGCTGGAAGAAACATTTACACTGCACGTCGAAAATTGTTGCCAGCTTTGCCAAAATCACTATCGGAGGTTCATGAAGCTTTGAATGAACTTCAACCAAAAACGAACGGAAATGAAGACTTCCTAATTGTTAATGATGTATCCGAAAATCTAGTGATATTTAACTGTAAAAGTAATTTAAAGTTTTTATGTGAATCAAAAATTATTTATATGAACGGTACATTTTCTTACTGCAGAAAATATTTCGCACAAATGTTTACGATACATGGTTTTTTTAACGGCTATTATATACTAATATTTTCTGTTTATTAAAAAACAAAAGTGAAAAAACATATAGGTTTTGCACATCAAAAATTAAAGAGTATTCTGATTATATAAAAACCAAATTTGTAAATATAATTTTGTATATGTCCTTCCTAGGTTTTAGAGGTGTAGCGTATGATCTTTTGGAAAGTTATTTATTAAGTAGAACTCAAAGAATTCAAGTTGGCTCTGAAGTTAGTGATGTTTCGATAGTAAAATATGGTGTCCCACAGGGAACAGTGATTGGCCCAGTTCTATTTTGTATATATATGAACGATTTACTGAAACTAAATATTCTGGGAATGTTGATCAGTTTTGCTGATGACACAGCCATACTCTATACACATGAATCATGGTCAACGCTCCGAAAAGTTGTTGAATCTGATCTGCAAAAAGTGTTTGCGTGGTTTGATCAAAATAAATTGACAGTCAATGTAGATAAAACCAAATTTCTTCCCTTTTCGTCTTACTCAAATAAATTACCGACTTTTAACAAACTGAAAATCAGATATAATCCAAAATGTAAAGAAGTATGTTCATGCGACAATATAAAATACTTGGGCGTTGTTATAGATAGTCATCTAAAATGGGACATTCATATAAACCAAATAATAAAAAAGATACGGTGTCTTTTGAGTAAATTCAAACTGTTAAGTGATTACTTAGATTTAAAAACATAAAAAATTCTCTACTATGCGCTAGTACAATCGCACCTTACATATGGCATTCTTGGCTGGGGTGGAATTTATGACACCCACTTGCATAATCTCAAAATTTTGCAAAAATGGTTTATAAAAATAATATATAAAAAAAATAAACTTTACCCATCAGACTCACTATTTAGAGAGTCAGGATTTCTTGAAATAAGAAAATTATATATCCAGTCAATTTGCATTAAGCTATATAAAAATCCAAGTATGTTAAGTTTTAATAAGCATGTATATGATACTCGGGGAAAAAATGCTACAACAACTAAGAAATTATGTCGCAAATCTATAGGGCAGAGGTGTTACACATACTTAAGTTCTATTGTATATGATAAAATTCCATAAAGTCTCAAATTAGTAAACTCAATAAATATATTTAAATCAAAAATTAAGGTCTGGCTATGTAATGAATCGTTTAACCTTTTGCAGAATTGAATTCAATTAAAATTAATTAAAATTATGTTCTATATGAAGGTATTCTCCTCTTTCTTCTCTGAATAAATGTATTACATATTATATTATTGTTAAAATTCTTAATTATTCACAACAAGTACTTAGTACTTCGTGAATCATTTTTGTTTATTCTAATTGATAATATATTGTATGAACTATTTAACTTATCCTTGAATAAACATTATTATTATTATATTATTATATTATATACCTATATGTTTTATGTATATTTTAAATCAATTAAAATAGTACAGTGTAATTAAAATCTTGAATATGTTCTCCCTATGTACCTGTATGTATTATGTATATTTTGAATTATTAAATTTTGTTTTAATATTACATCATTCTATTCCTTGCAAGCAGAGGGAGGTATTATTATTCATGTGCCGAGTTTAAACATTTTAAAAGTGAATCTTTTAATCTCTGTGCCGAGCTTGACTATTTTTATTTCGTTTACCTGAGGCATGTGCCGAGTTTGTATTACATCTGGAAACCACCATTTGTTTTAAAGTAGGCGTATTCAGCACAAGAAATTAGGAACACTTTGTGTTTGTTTCCCTATTCCTAAATATTATCGTTTTAGCATTTAGCACCATCGTTATCACAATTCTAGTGCTACAATCTTGCCAGGAATGACAATTGGACGTAGTTACGGCTTCAATTTCCCCTTCAATATACTGATGTAAGAAATATACGCGTTTCGCAACTCACCTAAACTTTTTTGTACTTCTGAATCTATCATAATTTAGATTCATAACGAATAATGAACTGTCTATACTTTATATTAGCAAGTCTGTAATATGTTGCCAACTGTTGAAATGGAATATACCTAGTTTGACGGGAATAGCGCGGCAGTTATTTGAAGGAATTGTTGATGACAATTGGTCTTGAAAATCACCAACAATGACGTCATATCTTCCTAAACTTGAAGAGCATTTGGTATCATTTCCTTAAGCTAGATAGTGCATTTCATATATGAGAGTTTTCGTATTGTCTTATAGGAACTAGTCTCTCAATAACATATGAAGCTAATTCGAAATTTGTTGGAAAATAAGTGTGCAGATAGAGTAGTGCAGATAGGGTGGCGCAAATGGAGTAGTGTAGAGAGTGTTGCACAGACAACCGGTCGGCTATGAGAGCTCTCGAATCACCCGGAGTTTCGAAGGCTTGTCAAAGAATGCACATATACACTAGTTGAACTAGCCAGGAAAAATGAAGTTCAACTCATCTGGGTCCCTGGACACAGTGGAGTTGAAGGAATTTGAATGGCCGACACCCTGGCCAGGCAAGGGTCGTCCAGCGCCCATGTCCGACTGGATCCAATGGTCGCTTCATCATATTGCGTGGGGGTCTGCTGGGCCAACTGAACAAAGAGTGGTCTGCATCGAAGAGTCTGTGCCTAGGCTCTCGAAGAAACTTCTTTCTCTGAACAGAAGGAACATCAGATAGATGACTGGTCACTGTCGCCTTAACAAACACTTCAATACTATGGGCATCGCAGATAATTCTTTATGTAGGAAATGCAGAGAGGCGGAAGAAACTGCCTCTCACTTCCTTTTGGAATGCCCTGCATTGGCACCCCTCAGGTACCGTTACTTCGGAGAATCAAAACTGCTTTCAGAAGAACATATGGAAGCCACCTTTGGCAATTTTCTGGGTATCTGGCGGGCCACAATCCCGCCAGGATAGAATAGGCTTGTGACCATGGGATGCACAATGGCTTCAACTAAGTGGCCCAAGTGCATTTGGGGGCTATGCCTCCTCCCCTCAAATGATGATGATGGTGATGAGAGTAGTGCATATATAGTACAAGAGATTGTTGGTAGTAGGAAAAAATGTTGTTGTAGATACTGCTCTCGAACTACTTAACCATAATTTCCATGCTGAGATAACTCATTATAATTTTGTAAATGCGTACCAGTACTAGACATTTATGTTTAATACAAATTTCCGATGTTTTGGTTGATGCGCCAAGGGTTAAAGTTTATTTCATGGAATATGATTGCAGGTAACTAGAGTCGAACTTGCTTGTTATATCATGATTATGTTTCATTGAATGAAATATGGTTAGATCTACTTTCAACTTTGGTAATAATTTTCCTCGAAGGTAATTGTGGATATGATATTAATTTGTAATAACAAATTGTGCTTTTATATGTTTCAAAATCTCGGTGGTATTCATTCTATTGTGTTACTCATTCACATAAAATCCATTTCATTTGAAACTTAAATCCTGTGAGACTTGGCTTTATATCCCAATGTCTGGATCAATTTGGAACATACGTTTATCTCAGTCCCTGGAGCAACAAATACATATTCGAAATCCACTTAAGGTTGCATATCACTGAAAGTGATCTAGATAATATTTAACAAGAACGGATACGCCACGTACATTATTGAGCCGCCAGTAAATGGAAAAATGCTGCTATAACTTCAAATGACAATAACTAGACCACGATCATTTTATTAACGACCTTATCATAAATTTGGTCTTGCTTTCATTGAGATATAAAAATTGAGATTATTTTTATTCGTTCTTATCAAGTCGCCTAGTCCATTGGAGTGATTCTTTTATATCATATTTTGTGATCACTTCATGGCGGACGACTTTTGTGATTACGGTCCGATTTTATTCAAAATTGGTATTTTTGAGGTTTTAGAGGTCAGAGATTATGCTTTAGAAAATCCATATAGCCTCCATATTATAGGACGGACGAGTTAGGCGATTGTGGTCTAATTCGTGTTTTCAGGTTCGTAGATCAAAATTTTTAGTCAAAATTAAAAAATTCAATTGGGTCTAAGATGGCTGACGAGCCAGTGTGACGAGCTAGTGTGATTATGGTCTGAGTCTATTCAGAATTGGTATATGTGTTTTTTGGGTCGGAGATCATGATTTTCCTTTTCTTTATAGTATACACTTCATAATGAAAGTTTGTCTTAAAAATTTTTTTTAACGTTTAATTTCATTTTCCGATATATTTTCTGTTCCTACAATCATATACATTTAACCCAAAGGAGTGTCCTAAGCTATTTCGCTTACAAAAGTGAGGCAAGCCACGTGATGAATTGTTTTATACAGGGTGTATCTAAATAATACCGAAAAAATGTAAGGGGTGATTGTCTGTTGACATTTAAGACGTGTCTTAGGTATAAAATTTTTTGAATAATTTCTCCCATGAAAAGTTACACCATTCCAAATAATTGAAAAACATTTTTTTCTTTTTTCCCTGTATATTAAGCTAAAGGACCGAAACTTGGTGAACATTATCTGTCAATAAAACTACACTTTTTGAAATTTGTTCAACCCTGAAGTGTTTTTTTAAGGAGTTGCAATAATCAACCCCTAAGACATTTTTTCTTAGAACTTTTTATCGATAAAATTTTCTGCTTTTAATAAACATGTCTAAAAAGCTACTACTATTTACTAACTTTTTGATTTCTGCAAGTTTTTTCGAACAGTTAAAGATTTACGAGAGTAAAATAAATCTATTGCAATGCATTTCCAAAAAGACGAGCTGTTAACGCGAGGGTATTTCGCCGCAAGATCTAGTGGCCTGTTCCTTTTAATGGAATCCATAGAAACACTTTAAAGCGGCATTGTGCAATGTCATTTATTGTTTCTTTTCCTCAAGTTGTAAGATTTTGCATAGAAAATATTAGTTGATAAACCGAAATTATGGTTAACTATTCAAATTTAGAAATGGCGGATATGCATTTTACATGTAGGCGTGCTAATGTTAATGCATTGGAAGCACAAAGTACCCAGAGCGTAGTTCATCCATCATTCTTCACGTTCACAATTATACACAACGCCTGCGATAACTTGGTAATGTTGAAAAGAGAAGCTACGGTGCTGACAGTACCCGAGAAGTTAGAACCTACGCTGTAGAAGACGACGTACTTAATTCAAATGAAGAATTCCCAGGAACTAGTACCATGAAAATAGCTCGTGTCCTACATGTAAGCCTTTCTGTAATTTCCAGAATTTTGAAAGACCAACAGTTATATCTGTATTCCTATCATCTTCAACGGGTGCAGGCGCTACTGAATCGAGATTATTCACCACGTTTGTTTTTTTTGTCAATTAGTAGAGTATGTGAAACCAAAAAATAAGTGATATCGAAAATTTTTTATGATTTAACGCGACCCCACGGAAAATGTTCGTTTTGGTGTATAAAACAAAAGTATAAAATTTCTACCCCCTAAATTGACCGCAACCCCTTTTTTTCCGCCATTTTGTGGTAATTGGACATTTTTAGGGGGAGTTTGTCAAAAAAAAATGTATATCTCCAGTTGTATTAGGAATTAGGAAACCAAACTGGAACCCTTTTATTGTCAATGTTTAAGGAACTCCCAGTTCAAATTTCAAGTTGATCCGACCTCCCCCTTCCTCGCAATATATATATGTATGTACATATATGCATGGGAGCTTGCGTGACGGCTAACTCGGGCAGTTTTCAACCGATTTAACTGAAATTTGAACTATAGGTAGGTTTTATGCCCTTAAAACTGACTTCCGATTTTCAAGTCAAAATATCAAATTGTTTTTGAGAAATTCGAGCTTAAGTCAATTTTTTAGCTAATTTCCCAATTGAAATATCTCATGTCCTTTTCATCCGATTGACATTTGCTTAGCGTCAAAATATAGGCATTTGCATATATTTTTACGTAGTAATCATCGTTTTTATATTACATTAGCAATATGATACTATTTTAGGTGATAAAGGATAAATTTTTTTTAACATAAAAAAATCATAAAATGTGTGAATATAAATATGCATGTATAAATACGTGTTAATGTGTTTGTATGTGTGTGTGTAAGTGAGTGAACGTGTATGTGAGTGAGTGTGTGTGTGTGTGTGTGTGTGTGTATGTAAGTGTGTGTGTATGTATGTATGTGCGAGCGCGTGCCTTATTACGCGTGCGTTAAAAAATCACAGAATGGTCTATAAAATATACTTGAACACGCCCAATATCCATCTCATAATAATAATAACAGAACACACATACCTACATGTAAATGCACGTGTATAATAATTATAGAATACTATAATAAATATGAGGGGTACATATCTGTCTCAGGTATACGACAGATTCATCGTATTGTAAAGATGAGAGACCCGTTTTCACTACATTGTATAATACATAGTTTAAAGCTACACATACCTATAATAATAAGTATGTGTAAAAAATTTGCATATAAATAACGGATGAGAACATAATCTAAGAAGATCTTCTCATCTTATGGATGAGAACTACTTTGTAAGGCTGTTTCAAGTTTTTGATACAACAGCTGTCAGTTTTTGTAAGAACCAGTGTGGTCTTAGTGATCTCGTGTCGTGCTTCAGTCTTTGTTTGATTTTCTATCGTGAACGTCATTTTATTATCGATCACTATACTTAGAATATTCCAAGTATTATTAAGTAACGTTGTTCTGTTTAAAAAACATCAATTTCAGAATCATCACTTGGAGGCACTTGTTCAATTGCACATACACTTGTACTCACTTGAGATAATAAACCATTGTTATCTTCAGCTAATTTCACTGATGAACGTGTTTTGCGTGATGATGAAGATCAATTCGCAGTTTCCTCCTGAATTTTCTTACATGACAAATATCTCTTATAGCATCGTTGATGAAAATCCTTTTCCGTCAAGGATGCTGGCAATAATCGGAACTTATTATCACCCTTTACTTGTAGACTGATAGAGCGATTGGCTGCGGTTCATCAGGACACAATATCCAAATCTGTAAATCTGCTTCCATTATTGATAATTTTTTTATAATTTTTTAAAAAGAGCAACGTTACTTAATAATACTTGGAATATTTTAAGTATAGTGATCGATAATAATATGACGTTTACGATAGAAAGTCAAACAAAGACTGAAACACGACACGAGATCACTAAGACCACAGGTGTTCTTACAAAAACTGACAGCTGTTGTACCAAAAACTTGAATCAGCCTTACAAAGTAGTTCTCATCTATTAGATGAGAAGATCTTCTTAGACTTTGTTCTCATCCGTTATTTATATACAAATTTTTTACACATACTTATTATTATAGGTATGTGTAGGTATAAACTATGTATTATACAATATGGTAAAAACGGGTCTCTCATCTTTACAATACGATGAATCTGTTGTATACCTGAGACAGATATGTAGGTACCTCTCACATTTATTATAGTATTCTATAATTATTGTACACGTGCATTTACATGTAGGTATGTGTGTTTTGTTATTACTATTATAAGATGGATATTGGGCCTGTTCAAGTATATTATATAGACCATTCTGTGATTTTTTAACGTACGCGAAATAAGGCACGCGCGCGCACACACATACATACACACACACTCACATACACGTACACTCACATACACGTACACCTACTTACATACACACATACAAACACATTAACACGTATTTACACATGCATATTTGTATTCACAGGCACATTTTATGATTTTTTATGTTAAATAAAATGTATATACCTTTATCACCTAAAATAGTATCATATTGCTAATGAAATATAAAAACGATGACTACTATGTAAAAACATATGCAAATGCCTATATTTTGACGCTAAGCAAATGTCAATCGAATGAAAAGGACATGAGATATTTCAATTGGGAAATTAGCTAAAAAATTGACTTAGGCTCGAATTTCTCAAAAACTATTCGATATTTTGACTTGAAAATCGGAAGTCAGTTTTGATGGCATAAAACCTACCTATAATTCAAATTTCAGTTGAATCGGTTGAAAATTGCTCGAGTTAGCCGTCACGCAAGTTCTCATGCATATATGTATATACATATATATCTATTGCGAGGAAGGGGGAGGTCGGATCAACTTGAAATTTGAGCTGGGAGTTCCTTAAACGTTGACAATAAAAGGGTTCCAGTTTGGTTTCCTAATTCTCAATACAACTGGAGATATAAATTTATTTTTGACAAACTTCCCCTAAAAATGTCCAAAATACCACAAAATGCCGGAAAAAAAGGGGTTGCGGTCAATTTAGGAGGTAGAAATTTTATACTTTTGTTTTATACACCAAAACGAACATTTTCCGTGGGGTCGCGTTAAATCATAAAAAATTTTCGATCAAAATGTTTCACATACTCTACTAAATGGCTTATTAATATGATCGGCCAAGCGCCACAGTTCTTAAGAAATATTTTATTTACTGACGAGGCGCAAGTTCTCAAGAGATTGTGTTAGAAACTTCCATAACAATCACACTTGGGCTGAAGAAAATCCTCATGGCTTTTTTGAAGGAAATAATCAGATCAATTTTCATTAAATGTGTGGCTCGAAATTATTGACGATCAGATGATCGTTGGTCCCTATTTTCTCCCACTACGATTAGATGGTGACTCATATTGTCATCTTCTTGAAGAATTACCTGTTCTTCTTGAAGACGTTCCCATTCAACTTAGGCGACTTTCATGGCTTATAAACGATGGTGCGCCAGCCCATTTCAGAAAACGTGCAAGAAGTCACTTGGATGAGGCGTATACCAATCGATAGATAGGTCGAGG
This sequence comes from Endomychus coccineus, assembly GCA_958510875.1. Lineage (NCBI taxonomy): Eukaryota > Metazoa > Arthropoda > Insecta > Coleoptera > Endomychidae > Endomychus > Endomychus coccineus. The sequence goes on from OY294068.1 coordinate 45,391,539, forward strand.
AGAACCTGTAAGCTGGCCAGTCCGCTCTCCTGACCTTAATCCTTTGGCTTTTTCAGTATAAGGATATCTGAATTATTTGGTGTATTCAAGCCCAGTTGAAAATATCGATGATTTGCGAAATCGCATTGTAGCAGGATGTGAAGCCATAAGAAATTACCAGGAATAGTTCAACGCGTACGCAATTCTATCAGTGACGGCTCGTGAATTTTTTAAGAGAGGAGGCTGGACATAAAATGTTTTTGTAAAAATATACTCTATTCAGTCAATTAATTTAACCTTTACTCAGCGACCGTACCAGCTACTTCATTGAGAAAATTAATTGTTACCCAGCAAGAACCAACGTGGAGGTATATAGTTTTTCTCTTTGCAACAATTTTTTTTCGTTCATTTTTTGTTTTTTATTTTTTTTGGAATCTTAATATTTTTTCTTTTTTTGAAATTCTTCATATTTTGTTTTTTTTTATATATTAACGGAATTCTACGGAATTTAATTTGCGAAAAATGATCATAAAATGTATCATTATGTTTTAAGTGTTTTACTAAATCTTTTTCAATAGATATTAAACTAACATTGCATAAACGATTCTGGCCCATTGTATTTCGCATGTATGTTTTAATTCGTTTGAGAGTAGAAAATGATCTATCCACCGATGCCGACGTGACAGGAATGGTGACTGTCAAACAAAGTAGTTTATAAAACAGAGGTTAAACTTGTTGCAAATCATTATCTATCATATATTTTATCATATCCGGCGTGTCGTACTGGCCTAAAATATCTTTATCCGAGTATACAATGCATAATTCATTGTGCAGTGCTATTTTATCAAAAAATTTATATTTTAGAACTAAGTTATCTAAAAGTGTATTGGGAAACTCTTTTGAAATGGATTCGAAAAATCTTCTATTCGTCAAGTCGAAAAACTTCAATTCATGTAAATCGGAAAATTGAATCTCAATTTGACCTTAAATAGTATCTAAAATTTCATAAAAGAGTTGTTTATAATGTAGTTTCTTGTCTACCAAATCATATGTTTTCCTCCTTTTCGCGGGAGGAGCCTCATCAGTTGAAAAATTTTCAAATAAAATATTAAAATGAAATTTTGTATTACGGAAACTTGAAATTTCTTCAATGAGATGTTACAAACGATCTCTTGAATAAATTATATTAGTGATTTTATGTTGTGAAATTTGAAAAATAAGATCAGTTTGTTCAAATATTAATTCAAAGTATCAAGAAAGAACAAAAATTCTTCATTTTCTAAATATGATTTTAAACCAACAGCAGCTTTTAATGAAACCTGATCTATTGAAAAGTCATCACTGTTTAATATAAAATCAAGTGTTTCAATTAATTTGTCTTTATTTTTATGGATGGTAAACACTGCACGTGATGTAAAGTTCCATCGAGTTGGAGCATCACAGGGAATTCTGTTTCCTACTATGTTATTTAAAACTTACGTCGTATGTTTGAAGACCGTTTAAATGTCTCGCCATTACAGATACGCCGTCGTAAGTCAAATCGTTGAAATGTTTCCATTAAAAAATTGAATAAATTGACTGCTGTCCTTCCCAAACTAATATCGTAAAACTCTAAAAATCTTTCCACCAGTTGTTAATTTTTTACAATTAATAATTTACCGAACAGACAAATTCTAATCTAACTTTATTTCGCGTTGCGTCACTCAACTATTATACCCGCATAAAACAAAACAAGCACCGACGCAACACGCATGTGTCGTATTCCGTACCACACCGACCGTACTGAACTTAAAGGCGGACGGCAGGCTATCCTACTGAGAGTGTTGCCATTTGAGATATGTTTTACGGTATTTAGCAATTCGACTGGTCGAAAAAACGGCAACTGTGTTGAGCAACACGTGTTTACAGTTCAGGGTTTGAGATATATCGTTGATTGACAGAGTCTCTCTTTTAATCAACGGATATATAGAGAGTCTAGCCTCAGGGCACTGTTGTCAGATTGAAAATAACTACTGAGAACGGGGAATTTATTGTAAAATTTAAAAAATTATAAGAGAAACAGGAAATAAAATGAAGAATGATCAACGAGATAAATTGATGAGGAGGCCGAGCCTCCTTAGCCTCCTTCTAGGAACCGCCACTGAATTCTATCAGAATGTAGTAGATGCTTGTAAAGGAGCTGAAGGCGATCACTTTCTACATTTTTCGTAGATTGTATTGTCAATACTTGACATGTTTTTGTTAAATTGTTATAACATCAATTTACCCATTATTTGCTCAATTTTATTCTTAGTTCTAAACTTCTTAGTCTAGTAGAATCATAGGTTAGTTATTTGGTTGACTACTGTTTGAAAGAATGTTATTCACCATGAGCCTTAATGTTCTCAACTTCTCCCAATCATTCATCTTTCCAAGTTACCCTTAAATTAACTAATCCAACTCAAACTAACCTAACCTAGTAATAAATCTAATCTTGAATGATTTCAAAACAATACATTTGAAGAAGATAGGCCGCGATCAACATCTTTACTTAATCACTTCTTACAACTTCCCGTGAAAATGCATTGCAATACATTTATTTTTTTCTTAAAAAGAGTTTTTTAGAAGGAAAAAGTTTTATCGAAAAACGATTATTGTAACTCCTTTCAAAAAGTGTAGTTTTATTGACAGATAATGTTACCAACTTTCTCTCCTTTAGCTTAATATATAGGGAAGATGAAAAAACATTTTTTTTAAATATTTTGGAGGGACGTGACTTTTCAGGGGAAGATTTTTTCAGAAAATTTTATGCCAAAGACCCCTTACTTCCCATAGGAGAATCACACCATATATTTTTGTTTTATTTAGATACACCCTGTATAATAATAATGAGTGCATTATCATTTCAATAATTATTAATATAGCCACCATCTGGAATGGAAATATTATATCGTGTAAGGGAATTGTTGGGAATCTCTACCGGTGGTGATGAGAGAGCGAAACAGCAGTCTGGAACTAATAAATGTGCTGTTAGCTTTCAACCTGGAGAACCGATACTTTGTCTATCGATTCTAACACAAAATGTGTTTGTATTGTCACTTTACAAGATTAATCAATTAAAAGTGAAACTGCCGATTCTCAATATTGTTTCAATGAACTGATAATACCAGTTTTTCCAAAATTGTTTGGTTCCAACCACCCGCAATGAAAGATCTCTTAGTATAGCTGACTAATGCCATGTACAAATGAATGACTTAGAGTAATATCAATTCATCAAACAATTTATTCCTAATAAAAGGGATGGATACAACTGAAACAAGTGTTAGAGAAGTGGAGAGGAAGGAAAGAAATAAGAATACAGTGTTCAGTCGATTCAAGATTTTCTTGCTCATGTAAGAGTGAAATCAGGATAATAAAAGAACCTCATTTTCATTTAATAAAAAGAATTTCATATCCGTTGATAGAGTTTCTCTAGCATGATAATTCATCCTATCACAACATCTTATCTGCTTTCCGTATATGCCTTAGAGCCATACTTTTAGATCTTCTGGTGTTTATACCGAGACCAGTTCCGTTTACGAATATTTCATTCATGCGTATTTCTGAAAACATCTTTCTGTGAATCAGTTTCTGCGTTTAATAAAAGATCCACGCTTCGCTGATATTGATTGTAAGAGGAGAACGTATAAACCTCCTAGAGCTCAACTACTCGCCTGATTACTTCAAAAATTAAGAGAAAAACGAGGATATATTTGAGCGTATTCCTTATGTAGTTCTGCGTATGTTAAACCTTGGATAGGGATTGGGAACCGTCATATTTATTTCAAGATAGTGACAGTATTTTTTGTATTTATTCTCATAAAATCGCAATGAATTAAAATACAATTTTCTTACTTGACTAATCTGTCAACGAAGAATCCAAAAACCACAAACTTTCGACTGTGACTTTTGCTCCATAGAGATTGAATTTATATTTAATCCCTAGGAACCAAAAATGACATTCCACTCTCTGGAAAGAGACTAACCTGGCACTTACAGTCCCAGGAATAGAAAAAAATATTTATTACAGGAGTAGAAACATAGAAAATACCTGGCGAAAAGTACAATAGTCGATTTCATCATAATTCATAAACCTGCAACCTCTATTAATGAACTAATGACATTTTGCAAACAAAATGAAATGAATAATCAATATAGGCGGAATATGAGGAAAAGGATTATTTGACAAATGGAAAATGAAGTCAATTGGACAGCTGTCCTGTACAGATTGAACTCCTCATCATAAAATCATGTGCATCGAGATTTATTGGATCGGCACACAGTAGTCGATTTAATAAATTAGTTATTGAATATGATATTCAAATGAAATAAATGAAAAGTTTGATTTCCACTAATTTAATACCGTAATTGCAACTAATTCCGTTAACACCGTAGAATCTTCAAGCTTATATAACAAAATACTGCTTGGAGGAGCTATTCCGTAAGCGAAGCTAGTTCCATTTAATTGTATCAATTTTTTTGTAATCCTTTGACTGCACGAGAGCGAAAGATAACATCGTCTGAGCCAACGGTGAAATGTTGGGAGAGGAGATAGGCATTCTAATTTTTCTTGAAGATTTGGAGGTTATAGGCATAGGGAAAGAGGTAGAGATTTCTACATCTCCGCTGTTGGATAGGAAAATGAAGTCTGATAGGAAGAAGTTCGGCAGGTCTCGAGCTTGACAATGAAGGTGTGACTAATTTGAATTCATCTCAGGAGATTTCTGATCAACGTCGACCATGGAAATATCTATAGAAAAAGGGAAGATCTCCCACCTTGTCACGATATTCTAGAGAAATCAATGAGATCGTAAGTGTGGCATCATCAATCAGACGAAAGCCCTCTTCTGGATACAATCCAAGAGCTCCAGCGTATTTTTGGGAGCCGAACTCCAAATATGTGAAAGTACTCCAGGACAAGTCGAATCTGTGCTTTGTACATTATGAGGAGCTGCTAGGATGTAAAGTAGCTCTTGGCATGGAATACGAAACCAAGTTTTTGTGAAGTGGTTCTCGCAATAGACCTCACATGATCACCCCATGAGAGGGTATTGTTGGTGGTGATCGCGAGCATTGTTATGGAAGACTTCATAGGAACAGTTGTACCTGACATCATCATATTAGGGATTGTGAGATCCGCCTTAGAAGACGCAAGCTTGAGTTTCGATTGCATTAAACTCTACTAGATTATCAGATCCCCATTTCAAAATCGTTGCCAGATCTCCATTAATTGCGTCAACCTGTCTCTGTCTCGCTCCTCTGAGTTCATTGGATGGTATAGGAGCTCAAGATGAGGAAGCGGAATGAAGTGTACCGTCATATGCAAAGCTGTGGACGGGACAGATGTTTACTCCCAGCATATGGTTTATATGGAGCAGAAATAAAGTTGATTCCAAGACAGATCCCTGCGGAAGAACATCCTCAATAGTCTTTTTATCGGGCATACTCTTTCAACCTCAACATGGAGGGATCTATCTGAGAGAAGGCGACAAAGTTGAGGCGGCAAACCATATTACGCAAGTTTCTCAAGAAAACTTTGGTGCCAGACTCAGTCAAATGGTTTGGAGATATCTAATCTGTAGCATTAGAGATTCCCCATGTTTTTCAATAGATTTCAGCCATACATGTATTATGTAGGCAAGCAGGTCTCCTGGTGATCTCTGCTGACGAAAGCCATGTTGAAGGTCATTCTCTATTTTGGAGCTGTCTAGGTATTGGATGAGCTCGATGTTGATTGATTTCTCCATCACTTTAGAGATCACAGATGGTAATACAGGTCTTTAATTAATAGGAACGTTCTTCTTTCCCGTTTTTGGAATTGGTTGAGCTCTAGCTGTCTTCCAGCTGGAAGGAAACACACCAAGTTTGTATGGAAGGTTAACCAATCTGCGGAAAACTGGTGGTAATTCAGGCGCACATTCTTTAAGAACGATAGGTGAATTTCCATCTGGTTATAAATTATTGACAATCAACCTTTTCATAATTATTTTATTTAGGTCATGTAATGATTGATTCTGAATTAATTTTGAAACTGAGGTTGGTATAATAAATGTAGACAAATTTATTTTGAAATAATCTATGTAGAAGCAATTACTTTGTGATAATCAGAAATATTGATACAATGAAACACTTTTTACTTCGTAACACTAACATGACTACTACTAGCGTGTCGTCTCCAAAACGATATTAACAGTCAAAATAAGATACAAATAACAACTGCGGTTTATGTTTGTATATGGGGACATACTTTGCTGAGATTGAAATACATGTACTGAAATAATAGAGTACCTAGAGTTAATCAGGTAATTAGAAAATTCAAATGCGGAGATTTATAGAAAGGTACAGGTCAATTTCATGTTATCAAGATATCTAAAAGAATGCTGTGGTACAAATCTATTTGATCATTCAAAATTTTCCACTTGTTATTTTTTATACCTACCTAATCAGTATAAAAAGTACCGACAGTATTATTTTAAATGGATAAGTCTTGTTTTACAGCATTCTTTTCGATGTCTTAATAACATAAAATTCCCGTGTCCACTCACTTGTACCTTCGTAGTAACCTCCGCATCAATACAGAGAGCAGAAAAATCGCTTGAATGCAAAGAAATTGCGCTAGCGAGCTTTCTGGACATAGAGGGAGCTTTTGACAACACCTCATTCGAATCAATTGCCCGAGCAACGCGAGAGCGTGGGATGAAAGATCTGCTGTGCAGATGGATCCACAACATACTCCGATGTAAGACAGTCATAGGAACTCTCAATGAGGTTGAAAAGGAGGTGCGGGTCACTGGAGGATGTCCGCAGGGAGAATGTACTGTCACCTTTGCTGTTGAGTCTGGTAGTGGACGAACTTTCGATACTCCTTGAGAGCAAAGAATTCTGCGTAATCGGATATGCGAATGACATCGTCATTATAGTACAAGGGAAGTTCGGGAGCACAATAGCATCCCTGATGCAGCACGCACTGAACACCGTGGAAAAATGGTGCAACAAGAAAGGACTCAAAGTGTATCCTTCAAAAATAACCATTGTACCCTTCACAAAGAGAAAGGACATTGGATACATACAGATGACGGACACTGTCAAGTACCTTGGGGTAAGGCTAGATAAAAGGCTGACGTTTGGGAAGCATCTGGAGAAAACCGCTAACAAAACGATAAGGGCCCTGTGAACCTGTCGTCGTACAGTCGGGGACTTACTGCACGGATGGTACACTGTGTGTACAAAACCATAGTGAAACCCATTCTAACATACGCTGTAATCGTGTGGTGGCCAAAAACAAAAACCAAAGCATCCCAGCATTCACTGAACAGAGTTCAGAGGCTGGCATGCTTAGGAGTAACAGGTGCAATGTCGACCACCCCAACGGCTGCGATGGAGAAGCTGTTGGGGTTGGGCCATATGAGGAGCATATCGCTTCGATCTTATCGGCCAAGGAAAGGCTGACCAAAAAGGCCGAAACATCCTCATATTGCTTGGATCACCTGGATCATTGGGAATGAGATCCGACAGGATCAAGGTTCACAGCACTTCCGTGCCTTTTTCATGATTCAAACCTTGAATGGGCGAGAGAACGCTGGGGGCAGTCCTCATATGATACCAGGGAATTCAATATGGCTTACCGAAAGCACCAAGACGGAAAAAAGTACGGGTGCTGGAATTGTCGAGAAAACGAACCAAGGGGAAAGAATTTCTTCGGACCTAGAGACTTTTGGGACCGAATTCCAATTAAAAATAGTTGCAATTATGACATGTGCTCGTATTTTCAGGGAGAGAGCTTATGAGAATAGACAAATCACAATCATAGTGAGCAACCGGACATAAAAATTTCCTAATCACCTGAATAACTCTACCTTATTAATCCTAGGTCAAACCAAAATCCGACTTGTTACTTGTACGTTATTGTGACTATAAACATGTTAAGATATTTCTAGCCTATTCATATATTACTATCCTTCTGAAGATAACACTCTAGTTGTCGGAACTCTAGTCAGATTAGTGTTTATATAAATATAAGTGAGACAAACAAAGTAAAAAGTGTTTTATTATATCAAATTTACTTCACCCTGTAAGAGAAGGTTTGTACATCTAGTATAAAAGGAAGTGATCTGGATCAGTTACCAAAGTTTAGTTAACGCTGTAATTAAACAATGTGCACAATTCTAAATTCTAGCTTAAATGGAACTAGGTGGTATTTTTCATTATTGAAGCCCTGATTATAAATTAGTAGACAATGATACCAAACTCGTTTTATTCCACTTATATAGCTTCGCCCACTTTGACCGAACAATGACTTTTATTGAAATAGGAAATAGCTTATAATTATTCGTCAGATGACCATGGTTTCAATATGCAACCACATGTTGTATATATGCAACATGCACATACATATTGTAGCTTACGTATGTTATTTTGTTGCTGATAAATTTTACAATCCTGCTTAATGAGTTTGTTGTAAATATGCATGAATATTAATTTGATTGAAGATGAGTTCCCTAGCTGATTAAATTTACTTTCGTTTGCTAACCACTTATTGATTCTGATATTTTTTTATTGTTGACAAAAACATGATAGGCATCCGTATGATTTAATAAATTTTTTCTTGCTAATCCAATAGTTAAGTGTTGATCCTATTACTCCTTATTACTTATGTTAAGGTTACATGTCATAGTTTTACTGATTAGAATGTTGTTCAGCAAATTTTACACCTGCATAATTAGAAAGGGAATAAAATACTTACTTCATCTTCTTTCTTGTATAATCTGAAGGTGCGTATGTGAAAATGAGCCAATTCTTCTTCATCTACAACAGATATACTAATTCCACCATATGTTTCATCTATTTCTTTCGATGCAGGCCAATACTGTGTACACATGACCTGAAAAAAAATTGCAATATAAAAACAATTGTAACATAGATAATAAAACGTTGAAACTCTGTAGGTGATCACGAAAGACTAAAACGAAGGATTTAATCACAAATATTCAAGTACTATTGGTCTATAAACATTATTAGCCAAAATAACTTCAGAAAAGTACCAAGAGATAGCAAAATACTACGATGTACTCATAGCTCACAATTTCATTTCAGAAGCATGAAAACTCGTATTATCATCATCATTATGGGAACTGATCACGTTTTGTCTCATTCGATTGAGAAAAATGTGAAATGAATAATCTAGTCTGTGGGTACAAGGCAAAACGAAGTAAAGTAAAAAAAGATTCTAGAAGTCATTTTGATAATTCATTATATTGATATAATGAAACAATTTATACTTTGCATTTTATCACTCATTTTATAGTTTCGACACCTGAAGTGTCGTCTTCAAAAAAAATGAAAATAAATGGATGAACATATGAGATCTTGATATTTAAACGCAAATATGATATAAAAACAACCAATGGGGTTATAGAAAGAATATGGGGATATAAATGGCCGGAATTGAATAATTGAAATGATATAATAGGGTGAAATGATCAAAGTATTAAGAAAATTTTGATACGGAAATATACTGGGAGGTACAAGCTAGTGGAATATGGGAAAAGTTCCTATTGCCAAGACAACGAAAAGAATGCTTTAGTATAAGTCTGATTGATCCTTTATAATTTTGCTGAAATATGATCCAAGGCTGTTTCATTTAAAACCTCTTCTCTGATTATATGGAAAATTTTAGCTTCATCTGAATTTGAAAGGGTATTTTTTGTCCTGTTTCTAAAATATGATCATAGAAAGATGGATCTGTCTTATTGAGTCTAAAGATCGAAAATATTCCTGATATCTAATTTCTATATTACGACTTCATCACCAATGTAAAAGTATTCATACTCTGAATAGCTTCATCTATATAACTCCAGGCTTATCAAACTTATTCGTTTATCTTCAACATTGAAACTATTTATGTTGCGGTGTGAAGCAGACTTTTATATTGTTTCGATAAAATTCCAGAGATATTTCTCTTATAGAACCAGATTATGTTAGGGAAACGTATTTTGATGAGGACTCAGATTTTTTTGTAAGAGGATGATTTTTTGAATCGATTTCGACTATTTTCAAGATGAGGTCTGTGTGTACGTATTTATGTAACACAATGTGGAGACGACTGCAACGTTAAATTTGAAATTTCGCAAATCACTCCAGATTGGTTAAAATAAGAACAGTATTGTTTTTAGGCGCAGCAGCCCAGTTAAAACAGTATTTTTGATATCCATATTCAGTTTTTCAAATGGAATTATACTATTTCATTGAACCACAAACAGAGCAGTGTTTTCCTGGTTACACATATATACAAGATTTTACGGTCATGTGTTGTAAAATGTACTGTTTTACTAAAATAACGAATTTTAAATTTTAATCCATATTATCAGAATGACAGTTCTATCAAGTCGCTTTTGAATACTTGCTAATATAGTAACAGCTACACAATCTCTGTTCAATTTTATCTAAAAACACCAATGTGAAAATTGACTCTAAGCACAAAACAATGTGTTAAAATTATGAAAAAACTTTGGAAGAAAGATTATGCAGAATAATCGTTTCAGTTTTGTTATAGAAAAAAATTCCTCAAGAATGCACAAGGAATACTTTTGAACTGAGAATGCGGACTGTTCAAAAAACAATTCAGACTTAGACATTGTTGAGTTTTGAATCCAACTCAATCGCCAATACTGTTGGAAAAGATTGTAAATACAAGTTTTATAGTTGATTGGATGCCTTTTAGCTTCAAGGTGCTTCCACATACATCATACAGAAAGCATACACATTCAATCTTTGTTTACAGTTATCAGATTTGACGTAAATAAACTGAAAGCCATTCCAGTCTAGAGAGATTTCCAGAAGCCCGTTGTTGAATTTCAAACATTTTTATCTGAAAGCATGGGAATAATCCAAATGTCCTGGAACATGTACACAACTGAATGTAGTTTTTCAAAATTCATTCTCTATAGTAAGCTATGGAGTATCGAGGTATGAAGAAATACGAGGGCAGCGGCAAAAATGTTCAGCCTGACATAGATCTGTGCTATTTCACAGATAGTCATATGTCTTTATCTTTAGTTTATCTTTATCTTCATTGGTTGGTGTCACCCGAGTGTGAGTTCATCAAAACAATTTTAAAATTTTGTAGTTTGATTCTCACAATTCTTATTTTTAGATATTGACTACATGTTTCGGGGTCTACTATTACACTATTACACCCTTTTATCAAGTATTATGTGGCTACGACAAACATTATGTTTCAAAAATTGGTAGTTTATAGAATTATAGATCACAATGTCTCCTAATTTGAAAATTGACTCCGACATAATAACATTTATTAGAATTAAGTGTCATGTTTTATTTGATAAAATGTTAATGATTCAAATAGATATATTGGTAGGTGAAGAATCAAATTTTTCTGTATTAATTTCAATTTGGTTCTATAACAATGAATGTAAATATTTAAAACGAAAAATTATTGACCTATGTATATACATGTTTGTTTATTTAAAAGTTTTTCAATCATTAACATTTTATCAAATAAAACATAATACTCAATTTCAATTAATTTTATAATATCAAAGTCAATTTTTATGTTAAAAGATATTGTGATATGTTTTTCAATAAACTATCAATTTTGGAAACATGAATTTGTAGCCCTTATATTACTTGACAATAGAGTTTAATAGTAGTCCCTGAAACATGTATTTAATATCTAAAAATATGGATTATGAGAATCAAACTACAAAACCTTTTCAAATTATTTTCAAGTTTATGCTTTAAAAATCGACTTTGACATAATAACATTTAATAGAATTAAGTATCATGTTTTATTTGATAAAATGTTAATGATTAAAACAAATTTCAAATAGATATATTGGTAGGTGAAAAATTGAATTTTTCTGTATTAATTTTAATTTAATTCTATAATAATGACTGTAAATAATTAAAACAAAAAATTATTGACCTACCAATACATGTTTGTCTATTTAAAAATTTTTCAATCATTAACATTTTATCAAATAAAACATAATACTCAATTTCAATTAATTTTATAATATCAAAGTCAATTTTTATGTTAAAAGATATTGTGATATGTTTTTCAATAAACTATCAATTTTGGAAACATGAATTTGTAGCCCTTATATTACTTGACAATAGAGTTTAATAGTAGTCCCTGAAACATGTATTTAATATCTAAAAATATGGATTATGATAATCAAACTACAAAACCTTTTCAAATTATTTTCAAGTTTATGCTTTAAAAATTGACTTTGACATAATAACATTTAATAGAATTAAGTATCATGTTTTATTTGATAAAATGTTAATGATTAAAACAAATTTCAAATAGATATATTTGTAGGTGAAAAATTGAATTTTTCTGTATTAATTTCAATTTAATTCTATAATAATGACTGTAAATAATTGAAACAAAAAATTATTGACCTACCAATACATGTTTGTCTATTTAAAAATTTTTCAATCATTAACATTTATCAAATAAAAAGTAATACTCAATTTCAATTAATTTTATAATATCAAAGTCAATTTTTATATTAAAAGATATTGTGATATGTTTTTCAATAAACTACCAATTTCGGAAACATGAATTGTTTTGTAACCCTTATATTACTTGATAATAGAGTATAATAGTGGTCCTTGAAACATGTATTCAATATCTAAAAATATGGATTGTGAGAATCACACTACAAAATGTTTTAAAATTATTTTTATGTTTATGCTTATATATGTGAATTTTATCTCTTATCAGATTCATGTTGATTTTATTTTATATTAGTCACATGAAATGCTTAGTTGATTACTAGGCAACATACTTATAATTTTTTTTTCTTTTTTTAAACTTTGATTAACACAAGAGAGAAACCTATGATGTTCGAAGAACATCGTGTGAGCCGGCAGTGGAATGTAGGGAGAAGAGAAAGGCATTCGTATTTTACTTGAAGGTTTCGAGGTGCAAAGAGTTCCACAACTTCGCGGTTCGATAAAAAAATTAAGTCTGGTAGGAAGAAGCTCAGCAGGTCTCGAGCTTGACAGTGAAGAGGTGACTAGTTTGATTTCTGATGAACTCCGATCATGGGAATATCTCTAGAAAAGTGAGAGATCTCCCACCTTTCTACGATGTTCCAGAGAAGTCAATGAACCTGTAAGTGTGTTATCATCAATCAAACGAATAGCTCTCTTCTGGATAGTATGGGAGAGTTTTAGCTTATGTTCGAAAGCCGGACTCCAAATATGTGAACAGTTCTACAGGACAGGTCGAATATGTGCTTTGGAGATTATCAGGAGCTACTGGGATGTAAAGTATCTCTTGGCACGTAATAGAAAACCAAGTTTTTGTGAAGCGGTTTTCGCAATGGTCGTCACATGATCGTCCCATGGGAGGGTGCTGTTGGTGGGGATCTAAAGCATTGTTATGGAAGACTTCATAGGAATAGTTGTACCTGACATCATCATATTAGGGATTGTGGGATTCGCCTTCCTGGCGGAGACGCAAGCTAGAGTTTTGGTTGTATTGAACAGTATTAGATTATCAGATCCCCATTTCAAAATATTTGCCTGATCTCCATTAATTACATCAACCTGTTCCTTTCGATCCTTTGGTTTCATTGGAAGGTATAGGGGCTCTAGATGAGAAAGCGGTATGAAGTGTACCATCTTCTTCAAAGCTGCAGACAGGACAGGTGGTCACTTCTAGGAGATCGTTGTTATGGAACAGAAAGATAGTTGGTGCCAGGACAGATCCCTGTGGAACATCAGCGTTGATAGCCATTGTGTCGGAGGAAATTCTCGCAACCACCACATGGAATGATCTATCTGAGAGAAAACTCGATAGTAAGCGACAAAGATGAGGCGGCAAACCATATGACGGAAGTTTCACCAGAAGGCTTTGGAGACAGACTCGACCAAATGCTTTGTAGATGTCCCATGATATAGGTAGGGGTTCCACATGTTTTTCGATAGATTTCTGCTATACATGTGTTACGTAGGCAAGCAGGTCTCCTGTTGATCTCTGCTGACGAAAGCCATATTGCCGGTCTAGGTATTTGATGAGCTTGATGTTGATTGATATAAGACGTATCAGTTCCATATCGATGTAATCACATCATTCTTTTGTAATACTACTCTTGAAGTTAAATACACATTAAAAAGTTGAGTGCTTTTATTAATTCAATGTAAAGTCTCAAGATTTCCAGTGGAAGAAAGTTTGATTCAAATGTTAGAATCGTAGCGGTATGAGTTTTTGTTCAATTTCGATCCAGCGAAATGGCCAAAGGGAATTGAAGCTCTCGATCACTGTTATAAGTTATTACAAAAACAATATCACGATAAAATGAGTCTTAATAGAACAGTGAACTTAGTCTTGAAAGTATATGAGTTTACAAGGAGGATAAGATACTTTTCCATGTAAACCATAATAAACTTTTAATGAAATAAATTATATACGAAATTGTACGATATTTCTTCTAGAGTTTTCATCAAAGCTGCGACATCCTCCTATCGACTAGCCTCTTAATACGAGGTCTGTTCCAAGTAACATCAAAAGCTTCATATTGCAAACAGCTACGCTGTCTACTTAGAAAGCTATTTCCTCATGCTCATTAAAAAGAGTAGAAACTTCCACAAACTTTATTAAATTCACGGGATTATCACTAGGTTGGTTGAGTAAAGGATGATAATTTGTTTATTTTGTTAAGATACAGTTTCCAAATGCCGTCCGCAAATTATAATTATACGAACTGAACTTAACCGGATTTATCCGAATTTGAGAAAATGTACAAACACCTCAAGTATAAGAAAATGCTTCTAAAGCTTAAATGCTCTCAAAGCTGTTCTTTTTTCTTCAATCAGCTATTCTACACCAAATTAAAATCCTATCAACATTCCATAACATAGGAGCATGGGAGAGATGCTGAATCACAAAGAATATATCCAAGAATGGAGACTTGTATGTGTTAGCCACAAAGAACGAATACGCTCATTGAGCAGAAAAAACGTTCACGCGTTTTGGTCTCTTCAAATATTATTCTTGTTATGGATATGGGACAAAGCAGTATCGTCGTCTTAATAATCCAGTCTATAACCTGGGGATTTTTGTCGACTTTCTAAAAAAAGCAAGAGGTCGTATCAAAAAAATTCTTTTTGCATAATGTTCTGTGGTCGATTTGAATCATTCGTATGGGTTGAGCTAAGTGGACACGGCCTCCCATTCACCCCTAAACGCTAAATTAACCCTATTTTTACCCTCTTTTATAAGATAACTTTGAATTCATAAATAAAAAATGTTTTTTGGGTCGCTGAACATGTATCCGAGGTCATTTTCCAGGAAAACTCATTCAATGGGCTGAAAGTCATTTTCATACAAAATTGCTCATTTTTCACGCGATTATCGTTTTATACATAAAAGATGTCGGCAATCGCGTATTTCGATCCAAAACTAAGGAAATTTGGGGAAAAATGTGGAAAACCTGAAAAGGAAATCTTTCCACGTCATTGAAATTATAGTGTAATAGTCGCTATAGGGGTTTTTGTGGTCGCTGATTGCGAATTTGATAATTAAAAAATTGAAGAATATCATTTTCCGGAAAAACGAAGAAATTTTTTTTATGAAATCTTATTTTTTTCAAATGTAATTTTTTGAGTGTCGTGTTGATTAGTATTGGTATTTTCGATGTGCTTGTTAAATTACAAAAATTTAAAGTAATATAAAAAAAAACAATTGTTTGAAAATTCCGGAAAAATGAAAGAAAATTACAAGGAAAAACACTCTAACGACATTGAAATTATCGTGTGATAAGTCGTTATGGGGGATAATTTTTATTTTAGGAAGTTTTTCTTTATTTCAAATAAAAAGGGGCAGGTATCCTGAATGAACGGTTCAATGTTCCTACTACCTCCCTGAATATATCTTATGAACCTTTTTTGTAAGAAGGTAAAGATCTTTTTTTTTTGCGCATTATTTTTCATTTTTGTGGGAGTAAACCCATACAGATTGACTATATAGATTAATTATACACATTATGAATGTTATTATAAATTGTAGAATTAATATTTTTCTATAAATGACTAATCATATTTCAATATTATACGAAAATTTGGTCAATAGAATGGGCTATATTAGTCGATCTCGGGGGTCTTATGCTCAAAAGAAATGAACTGTTTGAAAGAATTTTCAAACAGTACGAGGCCTAAGATTTTCTATCGAATAAAGCCAGAATTCCGTTTAAATGGTAAACTTGTATGTGTTTTATCGCAATTTAAAGTTCTATCACGCTGTAAAAAACATCCGATATATAACATAGATAGGAAAATTTCATTTGGTAACTTAAACGTAACTTCATCACACTGATGAATAGAATGTGAGAGAGTGGGAACTGTATGGAAAGTTTTCAGGTTTCCTCTGATATTGAGAACAGGTAATGGAGCTTCTTTCGATTCCGTGAAGCCATAACAACAAAGTTGGTGTATCGCCTTTAGGCAGTAATTCTATAGATATTGATGCCAAATTTGATAAATAAGCCTGATTACCGTGATGATACAAGCTACATTGCTCCTAGTGAATATCCTTTCATCCCTATAGATGAGGAATTTCAAGATAAAATGTTTCATAAACGAATTCTGATATTATAATAAGTAGTATTTTCTTGAATATCCTTAATTTTTCAAGTTAAGAGTGGATGTCCGGTGAAAATTGAATTTACTTCGTGATAATTTATCATATTGATAGGACAACAGACTAATATTATTATTATTAAATATAAGTGATATAAAAACAGAGTAATAGTGTTTTATCCTATCAAGGATATTTTTTTGTAAGCAAAGAATTCTTCTACTGATGAAACTAGAATTGTCGGGGGGAGACAAATTCATTTTTACCTTTTTTAACTACGTTGCTATTCAGACAGAATTCTCGACTCAACGCATTCTCGAAATTCCATTCAATTGTTATTATAATGTCTTTATTGAACAAATAAACTCCTCCGCTCAACCCCATTCGTCATTAATTTTTTGTAACGTTGAACTGAAATGTTAGGAATGTTATATTGAATAGTTTCGGCATTAGGAATGTATACATTCATTTTTAACTTATAAAGTTATGTAAGTAAAATAAATTTACACTAAATGAGCAATGAATGTTTTTATTATTCACTATTGCTTACATATATGTTTCAACCATAGACCTATTTTCCTAAGGAGACGAAACATCTCATTCATGAAACTCCATTTGACTTGTCGCAATGATTACATGAAGTATGACAAAGAAAACCAACGGACTTCTTTGTTGTCGAGTCATAATTACTCCTTATTGGCAACGCTGTAACTATGATTGAAAACTTGGTACCACTTGTAAAGCAACACTGCTTCAAAATAGCTACGAGAAATACGGAAGCTGTCAATTTGCGTAGTCCCCTCCCCATTCGTGAAGAGCTGCGCGGCGTTGTCGCCTTCTGAACAAATGATGCAATGGAATGGAATAGTTTATTCCAGGTAACCATAAATTATGGAATATTTTTAAGAGAAAACGGCATTTCAACAGTATTGCTTCTAATATAACCAATATTAATGCTATAGACGTTTTTATAATGAATACAAATCTCAATCCGGCACACAGAACAACTAATCCGACAACAGCACATTTCATACGGCCATACTTGTAATATACAGTGGTCTGAGTGGCCCGAAATTTTGGCAATGTCTGATCGTGTTTAAATGTAAACAATTCTGTCTCCTTAGGATAATAGGTCTATGGCTTCAACACACAGTTATAACTTGGCTCATATGATGACACGGTGTGTTGAAACATATGTAGGCAACAGTGGATAATATAATATAATGTATTCGTTCCAAGTGTACATAAGTGGTACATAGAACTTGTCATAAACATACACTGTGTAAGTATCCTAAATTTCTCTAATTCTTCTAATCCTCCATTTAGTACATATTGGAATAGCCTTATTATAGTTCGAAAATAGGTACTATGATTGAAACATCAAAATAATAAAAAAAAACACATATCTAGTGAGACGTAGAAATATAATAAAATAAACAGTTTGAAATTTCTAAATTAACAACAACATTTAAGACATGTAGAAATAAAAACTTATGTTATAAAGAAAATCATATGAGGAAATTATTGTGAATCAGAATGTATATGCAATAGTAGATAATAAAATAGTGGATAATAAAAATATTCATTGTTTATTTAATGTAAATTAGTAGTTTCACTTCCATAACTTTATAAGTTAGATATGTCATTATTGTTCCTTTGTTTGCTTGTATTATGGGAGCCCAAGCCCTGAAGAATTTCGTTTGAATCGGCTCCTATAGTACTGCCTCAAAACCTTTATGAAATTGGTCTTTATTTCCATGTTCATAAGGATCATTATGTGGGGTGTCCGGAAATTTATATGTCAAACTTCAAGAGGAAAATAACAAAACAAACTAATATCAACATATGTCTGGAAATGCTTCAATAAAGAGCTACGGTGCTTTAAAGATGGGGGTAAAAGATTATTTGCTTTTTATATCGACGTATTTTTTCACCTGCCTCTCCGACACCTGCAATACATTTCCTGCTTTATTTTTAATCGGATCATTTATTTATTCTAACAATGAGCCTTCCTTATTTCGAATTATGTCGCATTGCTATATTACCCCTTGTATGAGATAAACCTCGTTTTCAATTGGAACCATTGATTTGAAATTATACCAAAGCAAAAAATCCACGGTGTGAACGAAAAAGCCACGTAACAGCATCTTGATGGCCTATCCACGCCTGAGGGTAAACTAAATCCAAGTGATTCCGAACTCGAACTGAAACGGGGAGGTGCTCCATCATGCATAAGCCAGTTTTCTAATTTAATTGCGCATTATATGTAACGTCGTTTGCAGAAAAATTTAAATTTGTTTCACTCTCTGGAGTATCTCGGGGTGAAATGACGGACGAGATTTCTGATGAACACCGACCATGAAAATATATTTAGAAAAGGGGATCTCCCATCTTTCTACGATGTTTTAGAGAGGTCAATGACCATGAATCAGACGAATAATGAGGCTTAAGCAACTGCTTATACAAAATTTCCAATACACTAATCTAAGGTACGTTTTCCATCAAAGTCAATCTCCTGGTACTAATTCCTGGATTAGCAGACACACTATTCAAAATACGTTCTTCTGCCTCTACACTCTTGATGGTACGCTTTTTGCCACAAGCGATTGTTTTTTCAAAAACGTGTCAATTTTCCTTTAACGTGGATCTAAGCGAGCAAATAAATTTTTGGAAGGAGTTTCACGACGATTTGGAAATACTTCTTGTGAAGTCAGAGCTTCACGACTACAACCATTTGCCTTGTCGTACATGGCCATTTTAGAAAATGTGCTATAATGTAATAGTAAAAATTCTAAGACATTTGTGTTTTTGAATGCTAATGCACGGAATCACAAAATTCTTCAAATAAAGCCATGACAAAACTGGAAATCAATTCAACGTGATAGCTATTGACAGAAAAATTTTGTTGTCACATTGAAGTCTCAAAGCTTCCTTCGACTATTTTATTCTGTTGAACTAATTGATTTATTCTTTTAAATAACATATTTAATGACCATTTTCAGATCGGTTTTTCTCGAAAATGATTCGTCTGACAAAATTTTGTCATACCTTTTTGAAACAAAAATAATAAATATTGTTGAAATGAAAACAAAATGATCCGATTAAAAATAAAGCAGAAGATGTATTCCTGGTGCTTCGCAGTACCACCTCTGGTACGAAATTTCGTCGACTGATACCGTATAAAAAATTCTTGTATCGATATTAGTCGAACTATTAAAATTGAAAGATTGGCATTTCATGGATCCTGAGATTTAAAACCAACACCAACTTTTAGCACCATAGCATTTCCGGACATATTTTGATATGAAATTAGTGTATAATCACCTCTTGAAGTTTGACATATGAATTTATAGAGAACCTCTACAATACTGTAGAATGGTACATTGAAATTTATATATTTATTCAAGAAGATTCTCTGAAATCTAATAGAAGATTAGCTAAAAAATTTGTTCTTATTTTGACATAGGGATTATTTTGACATTCATTTGTTCTATAATTTATATTTGATTTCAATTTTTGAAACGTAAAAGCAAACCTCACATTCTCCAATGTATAGTAGGTATACCATTTTTGTATCGGAATTTCTTTCGTTATTAGAGAGGAATCTAGTAAAACTTATGTAGAGAAAATAGAACTTATTTCAACCCTTATGCCTTAGTGCGATAATGAGTTTTCTAATTTACTGAAATTCCTATGATTATGAATGGTGGGGGTGTGGCGACGTCACTATGGTTTCTATTGCATTAAGGCTGCCATTTGTCTATATTCCTTATATTGCTGATATAAGAAAATAATGTGATAATAAATACCTTGATGAAATCAAAAGTTTTCGTCAACATCACTATGCAACTAGCTCCCTCTTGCCACACCATCCTCCAAAAATCGGTCACCGTCTCTTCTGTTGGTCCCTGAGTGACTATGTAGGCGTTTGGTTTCAATAAACTCTGGAAGGACAGATCAAATTATCGAATACATGTTGTCAGTATAGATCTTCACATATGAATTGAATAGTAGGTACTTCTGCTATTTAGTCTGAGACATCGGATGAAATTATTTAAATCTACGTTTATTATTGAACATTGGTAGAACATTCCTCTGTTAAGATATAAATAACCCTATTGACAAATTCTGAAGAAACCAAACATATCTGAAACCATTTAACTTAATTGAGAGTGAATGTAACATTGTCCAATGGATTTTTCGCACTTCATACAAGCTATGAAGCGCCAAATGGTGGTACTAGTGGAACACTCACTCTCAGGTAAGGTAGATGGGGAATAAAATATGTTTGGTATTTCTAGAAAAAATCTTGGGTTATCGTTCAGTAGCATTGCAACTTACTCGTTCCGCTGATGAACTCGATAGAGAGAAACAAATCCCCGGAACTATCAGTTGTAATGTTTTTTTTATGAATCTGGCGAAAGCTAATAAGAAATATTACTAATTATACTATACGATTTGACCACACTGACCCAATGTGACCACACTGACCCAATGTGATAGCCATTCATCTTTATTTTCCCCAAATCCCTATTTGAATCGAACTAGACTACATTATTTTAGGTTGAAGGAAAACAAAATGTAATTTTTTTAAATTTTTGAATTTGTCTCGAAGAACTAAACCGCTTTAGGGATATTTCCTAGTTACAATACTACGTTTCGAATTATCAGAATTTTATTCTTAGAATGCATGTCCGAAGCCAATAAGTTTGAGAAAACCGGATATCATAAGTTTCCGGCGAATTTTTTCACTCTAAGAATACGTTCGATTTACCTCGATATTGTAGTAAATAATAATATAATACAAAAAATACTCACATCGACATAAGAAGCATTAATATAGTCCGTATCACGCGTTCCTGCTATAGATTCTAAAACTACCCTGTTGTAATCATCTGAAACAAAAGAAATAATAAATAAAAACAAGCTACCAATTTTACTTATTCGCTATTACAAGTGGTGCAATTAATAATGATTCTTGACCCAAGTATCAATTATATATAAATTCTTGGGAAATAGGTCACACTAACACATATGCTCATTATTTTCGTCTTTACGTAAGTTTTGGTCGCATGACTATCTTAGGAAGACGTATTACGTCTAAAACGGGATTTTTTAAAAATAATTTTATCAGCACAAAGCGTTCTTATCACACCAATTTGAACTGAAAATGCCCATGTCGCCGAAACGAATAGAAATACGAATAATCGAAACTGCAACACATTGATGTTTTAGGTGTATGTATATGTATCAAGAACTCACTGCTTAGCAATTTTCGTATAATATATGAGCTCATGTCAAACAAAGTCTTAGTTTCCTCAGTTAAGGAAACCAATTAATATGAAAGATCTATTCTGGAGATGATTCATATAAAACGTGACTCCAAGTCTGTAAATCATGGAACAAATATTCAATCATTAAGTCAGATTTATACTAATTTAATTAATTAAAGCCGTTGCAAATTTCCTACATGCGTCTTTATAATGTTGAAAGTATGTTTTAGTTGAATAGTCAAATAGCAATATTTCTGATAAGGTCTGACAACCTTTTTCTATTGCCTCATAAATCTTCAATATCTGGTTTCAAAGTAGATAGTTGAGCGTTATATTTTTTGGTTTCAGTTGTATTAGAGACTGTGTTTGAAATGAGTTCCTATATTGTAAGGAAATTGCTACGCAGTGGATTGTTGATACATTAATGCTGAAATGCTTGTGCTGAAACAATTAGTTTTAAGAAATACCGTTTTAGACATAATACGCCTTTTGATGATGGTCGTGAGACCGAAACGTACGTGTAGACGAAAATAATAAGCATATGTGTGACCTATTTCCCGAGAATTTATATATAGTTGACTGGAATATAAAACCGTATCATTATTCAGAATGTGGTTAGTTTTGTTGAAAAAGGTCGTGATGAATAAACTTAAATAAAATAACTAAATTACAAAGTACTTTGTAATACATGTTCGAAGAAGCTACCGTGTTAACGAAACTATTGCTGCATTCCTATTTAAAGTAGTGAAAATCGCACGCTTAAAAGTTATTTTATTTGAGTTTAGAATAAATTTTCATCACGTAATTACTGAATATATTAATTTTTTTCTGATGAATGTTTCAGAAGACCCTTGCCAATTAATATGTGCTTCATTAAGGTACCTGTACACTGTAGATTTTTTCTCGTAGAGTTACTCTAGCTAGAGCTCTCTAGATTTAGTCTAGAAGTGTACACAACATATAGAGCGCTCTAGCGTTGGCCTGTCTAGGATCTAGGTAGACTAACTAGAGTAGACGAAAATCTACAATGTACACGGAAATAAACACTATAGCTAGATCAGTCTAGATCTATTTGTTCAGTTGAATAGACCAAATAGAGCCCGTGGAAATATTTGAACACTTTTTCGATATTGTTTTGTTTTTTATAATTATACATTTTTATACATTTTCTTTTGCATTTATTTGTACAATGGCCGATGTTGTGTGGGACAAGCAAAAAACCTATAAACTAATTGAGCTTCTTGAATTGTCTCCTGAACTGTGGAATTGTACACTGAAGGAATACAGAGACAGGCAGCTAAAGGCAAAATGTATGGAAACAATTGCTCAAAAATTGGAAATGAGTTCTGCAGAAGTTGGTAGAAAGTTACACAATCTTCGGTGCCAAATGAATAGTGAACTACGAAAGATAAAAAATAAGAAGGTGGAGCAGGTGCAGATGAGACCGTGAAAAGCTCTTGGGAGTTTTTCGATTCACTGAAATTCATGACTGGCATTTCTGAATGTGTGAAGACTGTCGGCACAGTACCAAATGCTGCAACGCGTTTGCGGTCCGACATTTTTCGTACAAAGAAAACGAACTAACAGCCAAAATGTTCTCTCAATATAAGAACTATCTAGACTATCAAGTTTGACTAATGTACCTGGGCCGTAGACTTATCTAGGTAGATTTGATCTATGCGCTCTCTATGACCGCTCTAATTAGAGCACATTTCACTCTAGTGTAAACACACTTCTAGTGCAGTCTAGCTAGAGCAATCTAAATCTAGCTGTATTTATCTCTACAGTGTACAGGTGCCTTCAGAGATAGATCTGATATAATTTAATGTTGAGTATATCACTCAATTTGTAATTATTTAAATTCATACATTTTCTATTGCATTTCGATGTCGATTAAGAATACTGGGATACCACATATAAAACCGTGCCCTCGCGGTGGATCGGAGAAGAGCATGTATTAGGAGAGAGGTGCGATCAATTCAACACGTGACCTGCCTTACAAGTTAATTTTGGTTGGTTGGTTGGATTTGGTTAAATAATTTCCTTTTTTTTTCGAACATTTGGTATACAGTACAACTGTTCGGGAATTACATTTAAGATTACAAATAATTTGTATTATTTTATATAATACAAAAACACAAGTTTGTCTTTAACACAATTTTTCATATAACGATGCTTCAAATTTGCAATAGCATATGATACCCTGCTGATTATCCTGTAATCAAAGGATGGTAAAACTCAAAAAAAAAACAATTTGCATTAGTCTGATATTTGAGAGTTGAAACTAGATGATGTCAAAGATGGAACGCAACCTCCTTTGAAATCAATCGGATATTATTTAATAATATATAATAATAATAATAATAATCATAAATTGCCTTCATATTGTACAAATTATTACAATGTAAAAAAGAGAGAGGCTACTCATACTTATACATGTAGTCTGAAAGTAACACTATACCTTAATGTTGTTAATTTGATTGCTAGATTTTTCCAAAAATTGCAACGACATAAATTTTCATATTCTTCCTTTTCTTGTTCGATCTTGTTCGTTTCATTGAAATCTTCAGAATCGGAATAACTTATATGAAATAACAAATTCTCAGATTATGAAACATAAAATAAGAGTTAAAAATGCTTCAAAAATTAATACAACTTTGAGTTCATTATGAAATTGGTTCAGTAATTGAACCAAATCCAACTTAATCAACATTAACGAATGAGGAAGTCACCTGATCAATTGATCACAGCTTTATATATAAATTGACATTTTGAAAACTCAGGAATAGAATAGAAGCAATTTTTGATGAATCTTTTTTATTGATCCTTTGAAGGGGAGGTTTTGTAGATTTATGATACATTTGAGGATCAATTTATACAGTTTAGGTCCATAGTAACTTAGACCAGTACGAGTTTTCTTCAATCTGTAATAATTAAATACATATTTTATATATGTCCTGTTTAGTAGCTCTGCATGTATATTATCATCGTTACCATAGTTAACTAAATTTTCTTTCATATTGCATAGGCAGTGTAGAATGCTTAGCGATGGCATGGTTAGGGTGCCAAACTCAATAAATTTTTGTCGACAGTTCGTGCTATAACCAATTCCGCCAATAATCCTCAAATCCCGTTGTTCTAACGCAAATTACATTTCAGTTTGGATTATATAAAGATTGAAATGCTGTTAATAGAGTATTCGTTGTGACCATATTTCACAGATTGGGTAATAAATATGTGTTAGACACGTGCCTATCGGTCAGTTGGTTTGTATGTAATTCACAAATCAATTTTTATCAAATCTTGGAAGAATTTTAACGGGGGAGGATCATTATCGTATCATAGTCTCAGTTATGGATTGATTCAGACAGAGGCAGTTGGACTGAAACCAGTCACTGATACCGGACTGCATGACCCCCAACTATTCAGTGATCTGGTTTATTTTTAGCGCTGTTGTCTCACCAGCGAACTCAATAAATTTCAAGTTTTGAAAATCATTAGGCAGGTCATATATATAGATGAGAAATAGAAAAGGTCCCAATACTAAGCTCTGTGGTTTTCCAACATGAATACACGATAAACTGGATAATTTACTATTTATATAATATAAGTAATTTTGGATCCCTCTGAAATATGTGGTTGCATTAGTTTGGAAGCATTTCCTTTAAGGCTATAACAATAGCTGGCCATAGACATAATCATTTACGCGTGGTGTTGTATACGGCCAGCCATACCTTCATATAAATTTGTTGGTTGGTGGTCAACATACACGCCAGATAACCAAACGACGAGCCACTCTTGCGTTTTGCCCACAATTATGCACGGTCTAGTTTGTTCATGTTACCATTATATCTTTGTGTGCATACTTTGACTACACGGGAGGAAAATTTATAATGTTCGAAAAACATTGTGCGAGCGAGGAGTATATTGGGAGAGAAAATAGGCATTCCAATTTTACTTCAAGGTTCGCTCTTCGATTGAAAAATGAAGTCTGCTAGGAAGGAGTTAGGCAGGTCTCGAGTTTGACAATGAAGGGATGACTAGTTTGACCTTGTCTACTCCGTCCACCTGGAATCTCTCGTGGTGGGATAGCAGACGAGATTTCTGATGAACACCGATCATGGAAATATCTATAGAAAAGGGAGAAACCGCTCACCTTTCTACGATGTTCAATGAATTCGTAAGTGTGACATCATCAATCAGCTTCAGAAAATGTTCGGGAACCGAGCTACAAACATGTGAACAGTACTCCAGGACAGGTCGGAACTGTGTTTTGTAGATTATGAGAGCTGCTGGGATGTAAAGTAGCTCTTGGTACGGAATTGAAAACCAACTTTTTGTGAAGCGGTTTTCGCAATGAACCTCACATGATCATCTCATGAGAGGGTGCTGATTGTGGTGATCTCGAGCATGGATATGGAAGAGTTCATAGGAATAGTTTAACTGAATTCATTGTTGTATATAAACAATAGACGGAATACAGCATTATGGGAAATAAAATATTTCGAATTCTTAAATAAAAACTGAAGAAACTTGGATACAAGCATTAATAGGAATTTGCAAGAACACACCTATCCGGCACTCAATATTAGTGAAAATAATCAGTCGTTGAGATATGGTTTTAGAAAAGAATATAAAAAAGTTGAAGCTTCCAAACTTCCGTGGCAGCGGAGAAGTGTATATGTTACTGTGAATGTCCGATATTAGTGAATGTGAAGATGCACCAGTATATCTCGACAATCACCAATATTAATGGTGTAAGTCCGAAATTATTTCAATATTTTTTTTGTTTTGGACATACACCGGTGAATGTTAACATACTCCAAGGCAATTTTGTGTGTCTTAGATACTGCAATATACTATTTACGTGAATGTTAACACACTCCGGTGTTTGTTCGAAATTAAGTGAGAAAGTTAGAGTGCTATTGTTCTCTCTTTTTTCCACGCCGACCACCCGTCGCCGCACCGCTAATAGGGCAGAATATCAGAATCCGAAATATGTTTACTGTGCAACAGAAAAGAGGCACCTAAAAGAAATATAGAATTAGCGGAACATGGATTCCAAGATCAAGGAAAAAAATGCTTAAAGTATCGCAGGCAAATTTTCCTCCTGCAAAATGTGGAGATACTGTAAGGTTGCGTGTTCCTGATGTCGACAGAGGTCGTACAGATTCCAGAAATATCCTACATGTGTTACAAATGTGAATGTGACTATTATCAATTGGCTACAAAACATAGGATGTTATCACAGATGTATACTAGAAATCAGTTTTCCATCTGTAAGGAAAATTTTATCAATATATCTGAAACTTCTTCTGCAAAAATATCAATGGGTGAAATTGTTGCTTTGGAATCAAGATTTGGAAAACAAGGATAGAAGCGTTGCAATTGTGCACAAAAATGCAACACCAAGAAATGTAAAGCTCGTGAAGTTATTTGTAATTCTAAGTGCCATAACAGTTTGCTATGTACTAATAAATATTTTTTTTTCAATTCTTATAGCGAAAACTTCTGTAATACCTAATTACCTGTGATTAGGTACGTTGTAATGAATGAGTATTTTTTAAATTTTATAGCCAATAGCGCAATAGCATTAATAATAAGTGTACGTTATTGTTTACCTTACTTGGCAGGTAATGCTATTTGTATTACTGATTTAAGATTTTATTAATAAACAAGTTCTATTTGTTTTATTTATTATGGTTCTATGATTTTATTTAATGTAACAATTTGTGAGTTCATTTTAAATCAGACCCGAACTTCTGTTTTGCAGATATCTTTGCTAAATCATGAAGAGAATAAAGATTAACCAAGTCGTCGTGGTGTATGATAACATTCACTGGTGAATGACCGAAAACATGAAGAACAGAATAAATAACAAACAATCACCAGCTAGCTTGGTGGTTGTTAACATACACCAGTGTATCTTAAGATACACTCCGCTTCGGACATTCACAGTAACATATACACATAATCTTTGGTATCACGTGATAATGATGTTTTTCAAAGATCAAGAGCAACTCTCTGGAAATTTTTGTAATTTGAATAGTCCATATGCGGAAAGTGTTATCGATGAAGACAATGAAACATTTATCTCTTTCTCTAAACCACTTTTTTGCCATACTTAAAGCTTTCTTCTTTTTCTTCGACAATAAATAAATATTCCATGATAAGTTGATGCACTTTCTTCTCAAGCGTCAAAATTTTGAACGTCCACTCAAAACAATTGTGAACTAAATGTTATCTGGCATGTATCGGAATCATTTGAAATTCTCATGAAGTAATATGCCACGCAAATCCTACGGGTGACTCGTTCATTTTATCGTATCGTAAGATTTACGTCTGGCTTATTGGTCGCAAAATATTGATCCTACATGACAACCCTGCTTAAACCCATCTACCACTTACACCAAGTTGTAGATTGTCATAGTTGTGGTTATATAAGCCAAACTTATTGGAATTTATAGGACATTTTACCATTTAACCATACAATCTAGTTTTGAGGGTTTTTTCGATTATTTTCGCAAGAAGCTAAATTATTGATATTGGTCTAGAGTTAGTTGGTTGGTTCTTTTTTCATAAGTTGGAACAACTTCCGCGATTTTGAGATAATCTGGGAATATATTGTTTTCTTCACATTAATTGAATATACCTACTAGTGAGAGGTACAGCTATAAAATCTCCGATAGATTAAATAATGCGAGTGTTGCATCCATAAAAATATTCCCTGTTTGTGTTCTTCAATTCGTAAATGATATCTCTTATCGCGTTGATTGAGATTGTAATGAAGTTAAATCCAATGATCAGTTTATACTTGTATCAGGCAAATAATATGCTAGTTCGTTTGAAATGTTGGTGAAAAACATATTTAATTCTTCAGGAGATGTGTTTTGCTACAACCATTTTTTGTTTGGATTACCTGCTATGTTTATATAACGATCATTTGCTTTCGTTTTAGCTGTCCTGGTAGCTGCTTCAATACGAGTTGGTGAGTTATTTTATAATTCCACTGAGCCACTGAGAGAAGCTCGAATTTGATATAACTGAGCAGTAAACCAATTATTTTCAAATTGTTTGCGGTTGCAATTGCACTGAGAGAAGCTCGTATTTGATGTAATTGAGCAGTAAACCAATTATTTTTAAACTTTTTGCGATTGTAACTTTATTTTCTCAGGTCTCAGATTATTTCGCATATTTCTCTAGGAAGCATACAAAAATAATCATTTCTAGATGTCTAGTACAGGGTGTTGACCAACTGCACCACTTTGGTCCCGCCAGTCTTATATTTTTGTAAATATAAACCTCTGTCATTCATCTTTATAATCCCATGTTAAATTGTTTATCTTCATAATTCAGATAATTCAATTCTATATCTCATAATGTACTTCCACGGAATTGTGGGCACTTAGGGAAAGAAACCTCAAACTTGTTTATATTTACCCAGAACATTTGTATTGAAATATATAAGAACCGGGGTGCTATCATTGAATGAGTACTGTCAGTTCAATTACAAATCTTAGTGATACTCTAACCTACACCTTCCCTTCAAAACGATTGAACTTTAATGAACAAATTGATTCACTTGAAATGGATTGAATGTAGCTAATTAAATAACTAAGATAATAGTATCTTCTATGATTTACATTCCATTTCTATTACTATAATAAATAACTAATCGAGCTTAGATAGCTCTATGGAGTTATCTATATATATATATATATATAATGTATAAATAAAGTGAGGCATTTATGAAATTTTCATATTTGGCATATTTTGCATATTATATGAAATTTTTCCGAATTTCTCATATTTTTAACTATTTTTTAATTTTTAGCATATCTGTAACAATTTTACAAACAATTCCTTCCTATACAATTTAACCAAAACATTTTATTGTTCTTGCGAGTAAAATAAATTTAAAAGCTCCCAATTTGTGTTGCTTGACTGGTTTTGCATGTAGCAGGTATAATTTTAAGAAAAGGACAATTACTGGTGAATCCCAATAATATTGTTGATGTTTAAAACATTCACTTAATCCGGAAGTAGGTACTAAGAATTAATTACCCGCCACCGTTGGGGTCCATTTATTTGTTGCCAAACTAAGGGCACGAGGAGCGGCATAATCATTAAAAGTTCTCTTTAAAGTTGTGTCAACAATTTTAGAGTTAATTTAAATTTAGATTTTGAAGTGTGCCGGTGTGTCTATTTAAAATGGCAAATGGTATCAAAGTGTCTATGTGGATTAAACCATTTCCAGAGTTCTCTATGGACATGGGAAAAGTATTCTGCTCAGTCTGCAGCAAAATTGCAAGTACAAATTTATTGTTTTCAAAGCTATACAGACTTTTCAACATAAAAAATGTTTCTAAAAAACAAGCTATACAAGGTGTGTCATGAAGAGGGTTTATTAAATATGCACAAGATGTATTTTACGTAACTTTTTGAGATTTCAAATATTAGGATTTTTCGGTATACAGAGTGTTCCTTGCCTCTGGCATACAGGGTGGAGCAAACCTTGATCGTAGTCCCATAACTCCTTTGAAACAAAACTGAACAATTTTTTTGAATGAATCCGGTCAATGGTGTATAAAAGCACATATTCTAAAAAAAATATTTTCTTAGAATTCGGCTGGATAATTGAAACCGTATTTCAGGATAACGTAACGGTAATTATAACGGCTCCAAAAAAATAAAAAAGTTGGTCATTTAATAATTTATGAAAAAGTAGGTTATGTTTGCATAATTTATTATTGGGTTATCTGTATGCATGAAAATAATTATAGAATACGTATTTTCGTCCACCATTGACCAGTTTTATTTGAGAAAATTGTTAATTTTCATTTCAAAGGAGTCGCCCTGTAGTCCAATATGATTTGAGAAGTTACAAACAAATTAAATTAAATCTCCATGTTTTGAAATATATAGGGGCTCGTATAATGTGGAAGAAAAGTTTTTTTACACCCCGTGGCAAATAGGTGATAGCCACTATACGAATTGGTTTGTCAAAGATGTTAGGTACATATTTTAAAAAATCGTTCTACATGTGGTAGTTGGTCTTTGTAGATTACATCTGAGAAAAGGTTTCTAATAGAACAGCACGTTAAAACTGCATCACATGTGGCTAAACGAAATAAAGTGACATCTGAAGGAAAAAAGCAACCGTCAATATCAAAGTGCTTTCAATCTAATGTTTATAAATAATTTCATATTTCAATTTTTTTTTCATATTTCATCTAAATTTCTTTCATATATATGTTCATATTTCCTACTTTTTTTTCTTCATATTTGCCTCACTTTATATAAATGTAGCAATGTCAGATGGTACATTATCTTTTTTGGTTGAATTACCACTTTCTGTTGTCTATTTATTACTCTTTCACACACAACCGATCCAATGTTTTCTGTAGCTTCAATTGGATATAAAAAAAACACAGTTAATAAAAGTAACATCTGGATCATATCAAGCACATCTAAAATATTAATACTTATATGTTTACAGCGTAAATTTTGTCAGAAATATGATTAAAGTTGCAAAAAAAGTTTCTCTAGATTATCTGTATCGGGAAAAGTTTTGAACTGAAGTTGTAGGCATTACAGAATTCCGTAGTCAACTGAATCATAATCGGTGGATTATTTTTTTTGTATATTGATGAAAATTGTACCAATAACTTTTGCAATAATAAATTCACTGTTTCACTAAATTCGAAGAATATTCGATTTTTCCTATGGAAATTCACGGTTTTTTTGAGATTTTTGAAGCTTTGAATTTACTAGAAAATATATTTATTAGTATATTTTTGATGTGTTTTACATGATTCCGGTGTTACATCTCCATTATTAAAAACCTTGTGAAAAATTCCCTATTTGACTGGCCTAATAAGTTAAAATGAATGATATACTAGTACCACGGTCATATATACAGGTCTGGGGACTCGTATGTTTAACATGGGTCTCTTACGCGTCGCTAAACTCGTAGTCCCTCGCTCAGCCACTAGCTAGCGCTTGGATCGACGTGGTAAAACGATTTCTTTCCGGAATCGCAAGCAGTGTTACTAAGTATTCTGATTTGAGAGAGGAATAGAACTGTTACTCTTGTCAAAATGTATTACTCACCTTAAAAATAACTTCCCCTTTTTCGCACACATAAAAGACCTCGATGAAACGATTTCTATCCGGAATCGCAAGCATCCACTTTTTTCACATTTCCGCATCTTTCGGCACTTCAAAAACAGAAGTTTTTTGCTTTACACTTTTGTACCCCGTTTTGCATTTCGGCACAATGCACAGTTTCGTAATTTTTTTCTGAAAACGTCGGTATTCCTTGTGTTTACAACTCAAGAATGACAGTTGTCAGAGAATACTCTCAGACTACTGCGTCACCCGTGACGTCTTTTGGTACTACGCGACAGTCGACGCTTAGCGGTCCCACTTCTCACATAGGGAACAGCTTCGAGTCCCCAGACCTGTATGTACGACCGTGGCCGGTACTATCCTAACAGAGATATAGCCAGTATTAGATGTTCTTGTTCACAGTCTTTTGTGACTCCTGTTTAGCTCAATAAACATTTATTTTATTTTCCTTCAAGATATACATTATTCATCATTCAATATTTCGGCGTATTATGCCAGGGAAGTAATTGTTGAGAACTTATTCACATAATCTCATCTTTTCAGCCAGGAAAGTAATTGTTGAAACCTTATTCACATAATCGTATCTCTTCAGCCAGGGAAGTAATTGTTTAAAAATTATTAACATAATCTTATTTCAGGAGGACAGATTTGCTCAATATAATTAAGTCACGTATTTATCTATTATGAGGTATTTTGTTTCAAATTTACTACATAACTCCAATTGTCTATAAAAGAAGAATCTATAGTTCTAGAGTTTACAAGATTACATACCTGTGTGTAAATAAAAGGAAGAAGTATCTGTAAAGATGTCAGTTCGAAGCAGTTAATGTACACTAAAGGTCTGACGAGTAGAAATCACAGATCTAATTGGCCTAGAGATATCACGAAATGACTGTCAAACTTTCCAGGATTGGTTAGTGTAGTAAGGCAATCCAATGGAATAGCAAGCAGGAGAATGTGAACTAACTGCATTCTCAGATAATTGCCAAAGATGTAACTTAATTATCCCCTGGCTGTAGATCTTTTGCGAAAGCCCTTGGAAAATAAATCATTGTGATTTCCTTGTCAGATTGATCTTAATTACATATGAACACCATTTGATATCATCCCTCAATAATTCCACCTTCTAGGAGAATAGTTGTTTTTGATAAAACCACTATCAACTTCAGCATTTCGGATAAGTCATTTTTTCATTGTAATTTTTTTGGAAATGAAATTAAGGATATTTATTAAAAAAAACAACGTTTTCAAAAAACAAAATATAGTCAATGATAGAGTAGATGAAATCAGAAAATTGTTGGTTTCCGATGTATTACAGGTAACAATATCGCAAATAGATGCCGACGTTTCTCCAACAATTGCAGGTGTCATCTTCAGTGTATAAATCAGGAAGAAGCTGGTTTTGTCCTTGCAATTTCAAATTCAGTTCGTTCATATGTTTTATTAAATCGACTCAGAATGCTATCTTCCACAGCTATACGCTATTTCGTAATTCGGTAGCAGGGCGATGCTTTCTTTTCATTCAAAAAAACTTTCTTGAGAGTCACTCAAGCAAACGAGCAAATCCCTTGCATTATTCCCGCTTCAAACCATACTGCAAAGAGCAGGAGATCTGCCGCTCCGACTGCCTGAATCAGATCATTAATGAAAATAAACAGTAGCGAACCAAGGACAGACCCCTGTGGAGCTCCTCTGACAACCTCACCATGTTCTGAGAAGGTTCCATTGATGGCAGTACACTGTTTTCGGTTGGATAAAAAAGAGTAAATTAAATTACAGCTGTTGTCATGAAATTTGTAAAATTTTAGTTTATTAACAAGAATAGGAGGAGAAATCAAGTCCAAAGCTTTGCTTAGGTCATAAAAGAGTGTGCTTATGATGAACCCTTTTTCCTTACCGCTTACAATGATTTCTATGAGTTTATTTACAGCACCATTGGTGCTTCTATTTTTACGGAAGCCAAACTGATTGCAATAAAAAATGTTCGACTTTTCAAAATAGTCGGTTATCTGATGCTTCAAGATCGATTCGAAAATTTTTGGAAAAAGTGGAACCATGGCTATTGGTCTATACTATTGTTAATGTCGTCTGTAGATCCTTATTTATGCACAGAAATAACCTCCGTAATTTTAAGAGAATCAGGGTATATTCCGGCGTCTATACATTGATTTAATAATTTGCTCATCGGATAAATAAGAATATTATAATTGCATTCCTTATCAGGTTTATATTGAAGTTGTAATGGTCAATACTTTTTTATCTGATATTTTTCTAATAATATCTCTTACATGGATAAACGAAAGTGAGAGAATGAGAGAATGATTTAAGACTTAACTTTTACAAAAATGATAAATATTTTCAATAAAATTTTTTATATTTAGGTATTGTTGATTTGATCTCTGAAGGAGTATTTAAAAAGGATGAATATAACTCATTTGACTCCAGTGTTGCTGAATTATAATTCTTATTCTCCTTTCCATTGTTAGCATGAAATATATCCCGATATGCCCTGTTTTGGTTATTTGAGTTAATCATATGTTTTTATAAGATAATGATTCATACTTAAGGAGTTTATCATTATAAGATCATTTAACGGAAGAAAGATTCTTTTTAATCGCTTCATCGTTGACAAAATTAGATTTTAATTCCCCCAAGAAGCTTTGACACTCTCTCTAGATTTGACATCCAGTGGATTCTTGAGATATTATCAATTCAAGCGTTCAATACAGCAGGAGTAAATCGGGTGTTGTCCTAATATTGTTCAACGCAAATATTATTCATAATTTTCCACGCAAAACATATTTTCTAGACATGGCAATGAATTGTTGATTGAAACATACATGTAGTTGAGCATCTGATGTAGTAAGCAGTGTTGTGAGTGACCTATTTTCAAGAAATTTATGGATATTTCAAATTTGTGTACGAGAAAATAAAAATGAATTACACATAAATGATGACTTATAACATAAAATACCGTCATAAAAGCGTCATATTCTCATAATGGAAACAATCTGCGTTAAGTATTTTTGCTAGGATTTATGTAATATTCTGATGCGATATCGACATGACCTTGTTGGTCTATATTGGAGGACACTCAGAGGGTATAATAGATATAACATCCTGCCTTGCATCACCACGACAGGCAGATTAACGCGTCCTTGAATTATCACTGCTTAACTTATTTGGCATTATAATCTATATTTCAGAGAACCAAACTATTCATCACCCTTCCTTTTCATTGGTATGATGTCTCAACTGGAATGAATACGTATAGTCTTTGCTTTGTCTTCAAGCAATTAAATTTAACGGTTCAGATACTTTGAATGAATATTGACTTTTGCCTCAATTATGCTCTATTCGAATTAATGAATATTAACTGTCCTATGATGAAGTATCAATTAAATAGCAAAAATTATGGCAGAATAGATGAATATTGAACATCCATAGCATTTCCAATGAGGATAGACTATAACCAAGAGATTGCTAGAAACTGCATGCAAATGAAACCAGGTCGGATAATCTTACGAAGTAAAGTAAAATGAAATAAAACAATTTTTTGTCTAATTTCCACAAGAGATTTTAATTTCCAATAAACACGACCGGTTTTCACTTTTTTTGACTTGATAATGATGTGAAAGTCGAAACCGGTCGTGTTTATTGAAAAATAAAATCTCTTTTGGAAATTAGACAAAAATTGTTTTATTTCATTTTACTTTACTTCATAAGATTATCCGACCTGGTTCCATTTGCATGCAGTTTCTAGCAATCTCTTACTCAGAAATGCAGCCATTCCTCATAATCAAAGGACGCAGAAGCCCTTTCCATGTCGAATCACTGTTAGAATTACTCATAATGTGATCAATAGCTCTTCCTTCTCATTACAAACTAACTTACGAGCTCCTGATATATTAACACATTTTAAATTAACCATTTCAAATGTTCCATTTTCTCATGTTTGTTATAATTATTCTTTCTGGGATTTTTCAGAATATCCTTCCGTGTTTCTCACATCCATTCCCTCTGAGATATTCTCCTGTATTATAGGTCTCACAAAAAATTATTATTGATATTCCCGAATAATATTCTTCTCAATTTCTGGAATGAATCCTTGTCAAAGGACCAGTCTGCTATTGTGAAAATCTATACAAAACATATACGGACACGTGGCATATTATGTGACTATTTTTAGTATCCGAGCTCATCGGTTACTGTGGAGATCACGAGATATCCAGATTATCGGCATCATATCAAAGTGACATCCTACAGCCCCAATATTCAACGCTCAAATGTCAATATCAATATCCTTTTATGATGTATTCTCGTACATTGTAAAGCATCAAATCTACGATATATTGGACTTGGGTATGGTTCCTATTTCACTCATGGTTATTATGAGAGAGCGCCTGTGTTACTAATTGTTAAAATAGAAGAATTTCATACACTTATTTCTCACCGTTCGATTTAGACATCCCGGAATCAGAGAAGATATTCTCTTCACCCTAAGAACCTTGTGAGCTTATGAGTGGAATTAAGTAGGCTTTTGGTTTCGAATTCATATTTTTGAGTTGAAAATTCTTCAAATTGGGAAAATGAAATTACAAGTCTTATAGTGCCACCACAGAGTTAGCCTATTTATAATTAATATGATTTAAAAAATCTTACCAATAAATTTGGCGTAATTACTCCGCACTTGGAAAACGTGGTAAATGATTTGTTTTACTTACCACTATATTTTAACAGTGTAAATCTATTTATTAATTCAGTTTCAGCTGCAAATATTAGGTTTTATATCACTATAAATGAGGAATTGTAACGAAGTGCCCTCATTACTTATAATTTAATTTACTCCTCTGGTTAAAAAGAAATAACACCGACGAGGCTGAGATTCTAACGCATCAAAGTTTGTACATTCTATGTAGAAAAAGTTGAAGCTAATAGGAGATAAGGAAAGTCGTATTCAAATCACCGCTAACTGCCAGAATCTCAGGCCACCTCTGACGTTTTATTTCTTTTGGCACAAAACCAGTATGAAAGGAGAACGGATTTCTCACGAAAGAGATTGAAGAATCAGCCGTCCGACCGCTAAGCCGCTAAGATTCCAATATTATTACCGACCGTTCAAGATAATTCAACTCTGTTAATTTCCGAGAATTTATTTTTATTTTTCATTATAAACTCCGTCCGCGCTCCGTAGGATCCACTCCGATACTTTGACCAAGTCCGAAGGTAAAGAGAGAGAAGGAAAAGAGGACATACCCTTCAACAATGCCGCGGGGTATTCATCAAGTTCTGCTCTCGCTGCGGTGAAAGGAATACCCTGTCCCGAGACTGCCTGTGTATAACCCCGAAGATGGGAAACTCACTCCCCACAATGCCCATTAACGTCGCCGAAGATATATCCCGAGACCGCCTTTCTCGGGAAAAGATAGTTTTTTCTTCTTACACGGAAAAGTAGAAAGGGGTCACCATCGGGATGAGTGGTTCAGGGTCGTATATTTCCCGTTGAATGAAATATGACAGATATAAATTGATTGATTCCTCACCAGTAAAACACAGATGTTTATTTATATACAGTTTATTAAATGGAATGATTGATTCTCGAAAATATATGTACAAAAGAAAATAAATGTTTACACCTAGTCTTTTTAAATGAACAACAATTTCATAAAATCAGCTTGAATAATAAAGTCAAGTATTTGACCGAGTCGGGCTAGTTTATAACAATTGATCAATCGGAAGTTCTAGAATCTAATTCGAATCAGAATTTCTATTCGCGTGATACAGTTGTTTACTTCGGACAGATAATCTCCGAGAAAAACGAGAGACGCCAAGTGGTGTACGTTTGGAACGTTAACCCGCAATAAGAAACCAGCCGAAATAAGTTAATAGTTCTTTAGTATCTGTCGCGCTGTCGACACAGGTGGTAGGTTGATTTCAAATCGTGGTAATTTACTAATTCGCTAATAATATTCGAGTTCTTCACGGATCGGGTCAATTGCCCAACACAAATAATAAGTTATTCGGTTTTTGGTAAATGAGATCTTGTGGGCAATCGGTCTGTTTTTCCCCAACACAAATAATACATTATTCGGTTTTCGGGATGTGTATTTATTCGTAGAGATGTCAGGTCTTTTCCTGAACACAAATAATACATTATTCGGTTTTTGGTAAATCAGATCTTGTGGGCAAACGGTATGTTTTTCCCCAACACAAATAATAAATTATTCGGTTTTCGGGATGTGTATTTAATCGTAGGGATGTCAGGTCTTTTCCTCAACACAAATAATAAATTTTCCGGTTTTTGGCAGTCAGTTGAAACTGGAGTTAGTTGTAGAATATTCACCTTCAGTCAAAGTATCAGAGTGGATCCTACGGAGCGCGGACGGAGTTTATAATGAAAAATAAAAATGAATTCTCGGAAATTAACAGAGTTGAATTAATTTGAACGGTCGGTAATAATATCGGAATCTTAGCGGCTTAGCGGTCGGACGATTGATTCTTCAATCCCTTTCGTGAGAAATCCGTTCTCCTTTTATACTGGTTTTGTGCCAAAAGGAATAAAACGTCAGGGGTGGACTGAGATTCTGGCAGTTAGCGGTGATTTGAATACGACTTTCCTTATCTCCTATTAGCTTCAACTTTTTCTACATAGGATGTACAAAACTTTGATGCGTTAGAATCTCAACCTCGTCGGTGTTATTTCTTCTTAACCAGAGGAGTAAATTAAATTATAAGTAACGAGGGCACTCCGTTACAGAATAATTACCCTCATCCACGAAACATACTCTCAAAGTACTGAGGATCTTTAGGCTACCAATTAGCCATCATCAGAGTAAACTAAATTATAAATCAAAATGTGCCTGTTTAAATACTATTTAAATAATTCAAGCAAGGGGTTACCATCAGCTGGAGATAAATCGGAATGTAATAAATTGCTTTGTTGTTTGTACACTTCCATCCCTTATAAATTACCTAGATATTTGTCCGTACTGTGTTATAAAAGTGATGATGATGTAACCTGTAAGAAAAGTGGTAATTTGGAGGGAATGGGAATGTATAAACGAAAAAGCAATTTACTAAATTACAATTTATCTGCAGCTGAGGGTAACCCATTGTTTACATTATTATCCCCAAATAGTATTTAAACAGGCACATTTCGATTTATAATTTAGTTAACTCTGATGATGGCCACTTGGTAGCTGAAAGGTCCTCAGTACTTTAAGAGTATGTTTAGAGAATAAGGGCGATTATTTTCATTTATAGTATTATAGTGTATCCACAGTGTAAACTCTTTTATATTTTATTTTTAACTTTCAACTTTTTGAAAACAACAATAGATTGAAAATGCACAATAATTATACACAGATGTAGCATAAGCATTCACGTACGCATTTAAATCGTTAATTTTACTTAATTATTTGAAACACGTAGTAACATTAATATTGCATCTTGATATCCTAACATTGTTTATGAAAACTTAGTTTTCATTTGGGGTGATCGGGCATCCTTGGACACTCCCGTGTGCACTCATATGCATTATTTGGAGTAGTGCAGATTTTATTTCACATTAATAACGAATGAAATATGCCTTTTAATATAAAATATATCCAAACATAGATTCCTGACGTAACTGGCTATCATGATTTGTGCCAATTCAATGTCCACCGGTCTCTACTGTTATTCGATGAATTGCCAAAGTTAATTATTGATACGTATTGATTCGATATTGCATTCGAAATTCAACGTTTGTATAATTCAAATTGATTCATCTTGTACATTAATGTAATTTACTTAGCTGAATACCAGAATGCTCTAATTGAGAACTAGATATTGTGTTGTAGGTCAATTTCCCTATGACTTTAACGACGACATTATCTAGTTAGTCATTTCAGCCGACACTTTTCTGCATGATAGAATATCTAATGGGGCGTATTAACCAGAATGAATCGAAGAAACATCAGCGCAAGAAGTTTCGCGAACATCAGCTACAGTTCAGTGTGTTGTGCGTAGATTGCATCAAGACAAATGATACACAGTGAAATATTTTTTGCGAGCACAGCTTGTTTCATGTTTATACAGTAACTGTTTCATTTTCAGCTTGGTATACTGGGTGTACTAAGTTAAGTCGACGCTATTGCTAATTTACTTATTGGAACTACGAAGTCGTTTCAATTTGGAAACTAGTAGAATTTTTTCCGCTCATTATGACAGCGAAAACAGAAAAACAATGGCAAATCGAGTTTGCGCGGTATTTAAAAAAAATATTTTTCTTAAATATCGCGCAAACGCGTTTTGTATTTTTCCACTAGTCGATAGAAAATCATTTTCTGCACAAAATCATCAGTAATAATATTTTCATAATAGTTAATATTAAGTAGTTAAAATGAAAAAATCTTTAAAGTCAAGTAAAGTAAAAATTTAAAAGATAGTTTAATTATTAGAAAACAAAATCAGTTGAAAACATGAAAATATTATTTGAATATTGAAAACTGATCCATTAACTTTTGGATTAAATGTCCAAAAACGTCGCCACCTTGTTCAATACATTTTTGGGCCCTGTTGAAGACACTGCATGTTGCCTCGAGAA
The DNA here is from genome assembly GCA_958510875.1 of Endomychus coccineus. Taxonomy (NCBI): domain Eukaryota; kingdom Metazoa; phylum Arthropoda; class Insecta; order Coleoptera; family Endomychidae; genus Endomychus; species Endomychus coccineus. The sequence goes on from OY294068.1 coordinate 45,432,136, forward strand.
CAGCCCTACCATCAGTAGAATTTATTGCATTAGTTGTATTATCCTGTTATTTTTCTAAATTATTGTATCTAGTTTTGTAAGTTTGTTGCTTGAGATAACCCCAAAAATTGAAATCGAGTGGCGTCATGTCCGGTGAACGAGGGCACCAATTAACAGGGCAGTTTGTAGCAATCCAATTGTTCCTAAAATAGTCTGGCGCAATAGATTTCTTGACGGTCCATATCTTCTAAGACCTCTCCTAATATCACAGTTGAAAACTGAATGTAACGTTGTCTTGTCAATGAACCTTGAGGACCAGGCGGATGAGTTAGCAAAGAGTCTTCTTTGCTCCAATAGTGATGATTTTTTCATGCCCTGGTTAGAAAAATTTGCCTCGTCACTCCATACAATTTTTGTTCCAAAGTTTTGATCCTGTTAATGAACAACCTGCAGAACTATAAGCCTCGCGTTGTCATCTGTTTCTAGTGTTTGGACTGATTGAGATTTGTATAGTTTGAGTTGGGTTTTAGAGAGTTTAGGCGAGAATACCCTAATGTGGAGTTTCGCTTGCCTCATGCCGGTGGCACCATGCCAGACTGAGAGCCACTGTGTATCCAGTAGCCTCTCGAGGGCGCACACTAGCTGTTCCTTATGGCTAATTCAGCCAGAGTTTCTCTGCACTCTAAGACAAGCCTAGAAGGTAGTCTGAGGTTGTGAAAACCTACTGTTTCATTCATATACAAATAATTTTCCTATTTTAAAATAATTACTTTTTTCAAATATTTGGTAACCAATATATAGTTTGTGAATTACATCTAAGATTACAAATAATTTGTATTATTTGATATGATAAGTGAAGGACTCGTAAGATAATGTAAACATTGTATAACAGAGTTTATAGAATCAAATGGTTAGTTTTAATGTTGTATTCAAAAATATTGAAAACCTGATCAACCTGATAACACTGCACGAATCCTACAAATTATGCAACGTTACCTTGTGAGAAGTTGAACAGTGCAGGCTTATTTAGAGGCAGAATAATTTTGTTAGGAGAAAAGAGAAGTGCTCGAATCTGGCGATTAGAGTAATTGAATTGCATCGTATAATTGGAAACTATTCCAGCTGTGAGAAATTTTCATTATAGTATCAACAAATGCTTTCATTCTCTCAAGAGCACACTGAAGTTTATGTGTATTATTTTACTTCAATTTATATATCTGAACTCGTACGACGAAGCAAATAATTCCAGGAATTGGCAAAATTTCCACTGAACTGATGCGTGCTATGAATATATGTCATGTAGTTTTGTTCCAACGTAGACCCTGTTCCCGATTCAGCACTTTGTCAATTTCTTCATAAATGGATGTTGATAAGAAATGTCCGTTTACACAAGCAGTAAACACAATATATTATGTTGGACGTCGATTCGACGTTGATATATTGCTCCACTCAATACTGTTTAAATAACGTGGAGAAATTCACGGAATTTCTAATGCTTTGGAATGAAATTAGTAAATCCTTTCTATCAAAATGGAGACATATCTTTGATAAATAGATACTTCAGGAAAATTAATTGTCGAAAGGAAACCAAATTCCCAACATAAATTTTTTTTCAACGAAAACACACATTTAGATAGGTATATTTCTAGATTTCGGTCAGATATCATCACACATACTTAAACTACAGATTGTATTGAATATATTCAGGGCCGGATTACAAATACGCAAAATAGACAGCTGCCTATGGGCCCTCAACTTTTTTCAACATTATTGATTGAACATTATAGCCTATTTGACACCTAGATGTGAAGGAAGTTTCATGAAATTTTTCACCTTGCCTTGGTCTTCGATACTGGTATGACAATAACCAGTTTTCCGACATAAACGATAGAAGCATAGAATATGTTTTATCTGAGGCTGATTTTGTGATACTTGCTTCTTGCTTTGGTATCTAGAAGGGGCTCACCGGCCCTGTCTTCCCAATGCTTTGCGTAGTTGTTCGTTTAATGTAACGTCACGTAACGAGTTCCACAAATTCACATCACATGTTAAAAATTTTCTATGTTAAAATCATTGAGTCTTTGCTAATTTCAGTTCATACCACGTTGTTGGTTTCCACATAGCGGTCGAACGGTGACTTCGATTTACTCAAAATTTTCACAGAATATGATGCTCGATATTTACTGGTCAAAATTCAATGTCGTAACTGTTTATGAGTTAAGAGAAAAGTTCGCGGATTGTAAGGCCACGTATTCAACTTAATCGAATTCAAATCAAGCTCAAATCGGTTCATACTGCACGTTGTCTACTTTCTACATAGCGGAATCGAGCTCAAATTGGTTCATTAGGTAGATTGTCCACCTTCTACATAGCGGAATCGAGCTCAAATGGGTTCATACTGCACGTTGTCTACTTTCTAGATAGCGGAATCGAGCTCACACGGGTTCATACTGCACGTTGCTATTTTCTACTTAGCGGAGTCGAGCTCAAATCGGTTCATACGGCACGTTGTCTACCCTCTACATAGCGGAATCGAGCTCAAATCAATCCATACTGCACGTTGTTTACTTTCTACATAGCGGAATCGAGCTCAAACGGGTTCATACTGCACGTTGCTATTTTCTACATAGCGGAGTCAAGCTCAAATCGGTTCATACGGCACATTGTCCACCTTCTACATAGCGGAATCGAGCTCAAATCAATCCATACTGCACGTTGTCTACTTTCTACATAGCAGAATCGAGCTCAAATCGGTTCATTCGGTACGTTGTCTACCTTCTACATAGCGGAATCGAGCTAGAATGGATTCATACTGCACGTTGTATACTTTATACATAGCGGAATCGAGCTCAAATCGGTTCATTCGGTACGTTTTTTACCTTCTACATAGCGGAATCGAGCTCAAATCGGTTCATTCGGTACGTTGTCTACATTCTACATAGCGGAATCGAGCCCAGATCGGTTCATACGGCACATTGTCTACCTTCTACATAGCGGAATCGAGCTCAAATCAATCCATACTGCACGTTGTCTACTTTCTACATGGCAGAATCGAGCTCAAATTGGTTCATTCGGTACGTTGTCTACCTTCTACACAGCGGAATCGAGCTCAAATGGATTCATACTGCACGTTGTATACTTTATACATAGCGGAATCGAGCTCAAATCGGTTCATTCGGTACGTTGTCTACCTTCTACATGGCGGAATCGAGCTCAAATCGGTTCATTCGGTACGTTGTCTACATTCTACATAGCGGCATCGAGCCCAAATCGGTTCATACGGCACGTTGTCTACTTTCTACATAGCGGAAGCGGACTCAAATCGGTTTATACGGCACGTTGATAACTTTCTACATAGCCGAATCGAGCTCGAATCGGTGGTCCATACTGCACTTTGTCTACTTCCTGTATAGCGGAATCGAGCTCAAATCGGTTCACACGGCACGTTGTCTACTTTCTACATAGCGGAATCGAACTCAAATCGGTGCATGCGGCACGTTGTCTACTTTCTACATAGAGGAATCGAGCTCAAATGGGTTCATACGGCACGTTGTCTACTTTCTACATAGCGGAAGCGGACTCAAATCGGTTTATACGGCACGTTGATAACTTTCTACATAGCGGAATCGAGCTCGAATCGGTCCATACTGCACTTTGTCTACTTTCTGTATAGCGGAATCGAGCTCAAATCGGTTCACACGACACGTTGTCTACTTTTTACATAGCGGAATCGAGTTCAAATCGGTTCATTCGGTACGTTGTCTACTTTCTACATAGCGGAATCGAGCTCAAATGGGTTCATACGGCACGTTGTCTACTTTCTACATAGCGGAATCGAACTCAAATCGGTGCATGCGGCACGTTGTCTACTTTCTACATAGAGGAATCGAGCTCAAATGGGTTCATACGGCACGTTGTCTACTTTCTACATAGCGGAATCGAGCTCAAATCGGTTCACATGGCACGTTGTCTACTTTCTACATAGCGGAATCGAGCTCAAATCGGTTCATACGGCACGTTGTCTACTTTCTACATAGCGAAATCGAGCTCAAATCGGTTCATATCATGTTGTTTTCATTTTTATTAAAAACTTTAAATTGATTTTGGGCGTATGTAAGGATTGCGCAATTATGAATTCATCTATAACTTCCCTTACAAGTCGTCTATAGTTTAATCTATTCAGATAAAAAAGAAATTTTAAATTTCCATCATTTACATAAGCATTCGCATTTCTTTCAGTTCTTACTGAATACACGCTTATTTGCCGGTAAAACACTTTTCAATTGGTTCAGTATCAAAGGCTGGAATCACCGGATATAGATGTCGCAATCCCGGTACGCTAGAAAGGTGCCACGTACCATCTTGAAAGGAAACAGTTCGTTTCTTGTTGGGATCTGTGCACGTGCTGTTTGACTCTTATCTCCCAAATATGTTTTTCACGATCCGTATTCTTCAAAACTTCATTTGTTAGTGAACTAATAATAAGTTCTGCTTTTTTGGTTATTGGTCCCGTTCATTATTATAAGACTTAGATAGGCTAGTGATATTTCCAATTCAAGAGCAATTAGAAAATTAAATGATTTGATGATTTGGTTTATCTTAAGATACATGCTAGTTGTCAGAGTTAGTAGACGAATCTTGTTTCATGAAACTGTAAACTTGAACTGTAAAGAAACTATTAGAAATTGGTAACAGCAAACTGGTTCATAACTTCAAACAATTAACGCCAAGAAACTATAAATTTATAGCAAGTATTTGCATCTCATCTACACTGTTCAATCCATCTGGAGAGTTGAGAAGGCAGAGTTTATGAGAGCTCTGCTTTGAACGGCAGATTTGCAAAAGTGGTAGTGATGATAGAAAGAGACCTTAATCGTACATGATATGAATCAAAACATGTTTTTCCATGAAACTAGTAGTGTGTACATTTTCGTTTGTATTTGAGACCCATTGCAGATAAGGTGGGATCATCTACTACTGATCGATTTATATCTCAGTAATTCTGATCGACTCAATTTACAACTCAGTTTCATTGCTGACGGCACTCTGCTTCCAGTAAAGAATAATCGTAAGCACCGCTATTGCGTTAATATAATGGAATAAAGCAGTAAATGGTTTTTCCGTCGGCTGCGATATTACGTCAAACTCCGATTTTTATGAAGAGAAGACTATAAGAGATCCCATAATCGTTAATTTGTTTTGGGTCTGAGTATAGAGTAAATGATTAATTACAAGTAATACGCTGTTCATAGCTTTATGTTTCAAAATGAATTAATCAAGTGGGGAGGTAAATGCCAGATCACTATCTTTAGTGAAGTTACTCATTTTTGTGGGTATAATGAAGGTGTGATCTTATATTGAACACTTTAAATTGACCTATATATCTCGATATATAGGTGCCCGTAAGTATATAGATGCACGCGGTTTTTATGGTTCGACATCCGATTTTCGAAGCGATGCCAAATTCTTTGTACATGTTCACACCTGGAAGGAGACGTTATTCATTGGTTTGATTGGCTATCAGATGGAAATGATAGATCAGCAAATAGTTGATAACCAAACAGACAACATTTCTCTATCGTCTTTACTTATCACCAAACGTAAAAGCTGATGGTGACCTCTTTGATAAATTTCTGTCTCTGTAATTTGATCTCATTGAGCAAAATTATCCAGTAACTGAGATTATCATGATGGGGGATTTCATCGTTCACAACTTTACTTGACTCAAGTTCTCAAACAGAACGGATGACGCTAAACTACAGGCTGAGGCCTTCGCTTTACCTATGATCTCGAGCAGCTAGGTAACGAACCAAGACGGATAACTGATAACAGCTATAATTATGCCAATACGTTCGTCTTATTCTTCGCTAACAATTCAGATCCCTAGGAAGTATATGCCCGTGCACTATTTGGGAACTCTACCATTCACCCATCTCCACGAGTTGTTTCCATATCACTCCGAAACATCCACACCCAGTTTGGCATTACAACTAAGCCGAGTGTGATGGTCTTCGTTTATATTTCTCCAATTTTCTTCGGAGAAGCGTATGTGTTCAATCTGTATAACGAACGAATGTGACAACGAGATTTCGGAGATTATCATTCTGGGGTCAGAAACTAACCTAACCTAACTAAACCCTATACCAACAATCTTCATCATATAGTTAGCATTGGTTTCATAAAATATGTTCTAGGGCCTTCGCCTCAGCACGAACAGTATACCGTTGTTGTGTGGGAAACTATGGCTCAAGAGCAGACCGGAATATGTTGAAGCCAGAAATGTCTCCAATCACACAATAGACGTTTCGAAAGAGGCGTATAACGCCAGAATAGAATCAAGCTTATCGAATGCCCAAATGACTCCTGTTCGTTTTTGACTTTCGTCAAGGAAATTGGAAGGTAGTTCACCTCCAGTCCATTGCATCATCTAACCAAATATAATGACAAACTGGTTACTAAACCACAACAAAACCAATCTTCTTGCTAATAGGTTTGCAGAAAATTCCACTTTGGATCCACGTGGGATGAACCCTCTTAATATTGCTGCCATCCATAGCCTTATGGCTCGAATTGTCTTTCATCAACTCACAATTAGGCGCATATTAATATCAAAAATGCTATGGGGCAATACGGAATTGCGCCTGTTGTTCCCAATGAGTGACCCATAGCAACATCCGTTTTTTAGAGATTATTTACCCTCTCCTACCAATTTGGTCAGTTTCTTCTCGGCTGGAAGACAGCTAGAATACAATCAATTCCAAAAAAAGTAAAAAGACTCCTTCTAATGATTATAAACCAATTGCCCTAGTATCTGAGATCTCAAAAGTAATGGAGAAAACGATCAACATCGAGCTCATCCAATATCTAGAGACACCGATATCGTGAATAACCCGGGAATATCACTTTCGTCAGCGGATGTCATCAGAAGCACTACTTCCCTATGTAACCCATATATGGCAGACATCTATTGAAAAATATGGAGAATCTCTAGCTGTAGCATTGGATATCTTCAAAGCATTTGACCTAGTCTGGTGCAAAAGCCTTGTTGGGGAACTTCCGCTATATGGTTTGACGTCTCAACTTTAACCGATACAATGACTATAAACTCAGGGATCTGTCTTGGAACCAACTTTGTTTTTACTCCATGTCAACGATCTGTTCGAAGTGACTTCCTATCCTGTCCATAACTTTGCAGATGATGGCACACTCTACACCAATTTCCCATATAGAGTCTCTATATAATCTGATCAAGCCAGGAGAGCGAGACAGCTTACGCAATTAATGAGTTGCTAGCAATAATTTTGGAATGAGGATTTCATAATCCACTAAAGCTTAATGAAACCACAACTCCAACTTGTATTTGCAGAAACCACTTCACAAAAACTTGGTTCTCTATATCGCGCCAAGAGCTACAATGCACAGACTTGACCTGTCCTGGAGCAATGTTCTTATATTTGGAGTTCAGCTCCCAAACATGAGCTAAAGTTCTTAGATTTGATACAGGAGAGAGTTATCAGTCTGATTGGTTATGTCACCATTACGATTTCATTGACTTTCTAGAGCATCGTAGAAAGGTGGGCGGGTTCTCTCTTATCTATAGATATTTCCATGGTCTATGTTCATCAGAAATCTCGCTCATTATTCCACCACGAAATTCCAGGTAGTCGGACTAAATTAGATCGAGCTGGTCACCTCTTCATTGTTAAGATCGAGACCTGCCGAACTTCTTCCTAACAGACTTAATTTTTTTATTGAAAGGCGAAGTTGTGGAAATCTTTGCCTAGTGAGATTTTTCTCATGGCTATAATATCCAAACTTTCAAGAAAACTTCCAATGCCTATTTCTTCCCCTAACATTATAGATTTGCTTCTCATGAAGTCACGAAAAAGAATAATAAACAAATGGATTTTGTTATCATCTTGAATGGAATTCTGTATAATTGTATAATCATTCGTATATGCTCCCGAAGACGAGCTATTGCGGACATACAATTTCACTGAATAATTTTCATGAATTTCCGTCTCTTTTCTCAAATTTTGTATCAGTTAGACGTCGAAATGTTATATATCACGGTAGCAAACTTATTATTCAGCTCCATATCTATGTAATGTACCATAATACTCCTGTCTGCAACTGGAAACAAGGGCTGCAGATTAGACTTATGAGAATCCTTTAGAAAGGAGATGTTCCAGTATGTCAATATACATTTCGCAACTATATCGGTGCCTTCACCAAATTGGATGATTGATAATCTGAAGTCATGTTATATTTGTAGAGAATATCGGATGATGTTCATAATCGCTTCATCACATTCATCTCTTGGGAATGTTATACAGGGTGTTTCACAACTTATACTTCAATTTTCAATCACTTAAACACTTTTAAATACCAAACGAATTTTTTTTGCAGTGTTAACTTACAGTCAATCATATAGAAGAGTCTAATTTAAAATTTTCAATTATTATAGTACCGATATGATAAAATAAAATAAAACACTTTTACTTTGTTTCTATCACATAAATTATAGAAACAAATCGTGACTATAGTTTCTACACTAGCGTGCCATCTCTAAACAATACTAATGTATGAAAATATAGATAATTTTTGCTATTTATGGTACAATATAAGACACAGGTAACAAGTGGGGTTCTGGTTGGGGAAATACATTGTTAGAATAGTACAATTGAAATTGGGTAATGGGGTAGAGTTAATATTTTGATAAGAAAATTTTAATGAGGAAGTATACTAGGGAGGCGCAAGACGACTATGGGAAATTTTACATTATCAAACAGAATGCTGCAGTAGACATCCAATTGATCGTTTAAAATTTTATTGTCATTATTTTTGAATTTAAATTCTATTGATTCTAGTGTGTTTAATTTAAAGCCTTTTCTCCTGTTGCGTAAATTTTTTTTTCCAATATTATAGTATCTTCAACAATTTTGATCGCTTTGTTTTAGAATTTTTAAATTTTTTGTTCAAGAAACCAAGTCCTTACCTAAAAGTGCATATGTGGTTCCACATTGTCGAATGAAATAGTTAGCAGTTCCAAAACATTTAGATCCAGTTTGCGCCCTGCTTGCCTCATATTCCATTCTTTTTACAATTTCGAAAAATGTATAATTTCACAAAATATGTTCAAACACATAATGTATAGACCTACTATAAGAAACATTTTTGTTTGAAAAGTTTTCCAGTCTACATTGGAGATGTTTATTGTGAACAATGAATTACTATGGAAGAATCAGAGGTTGAGTTGCGTCCACTTGTACTTGGAAGCATCAGAGTTGCGTTCTGTTTGTACTTGTCCAAAATTGGAAATATTTTTTATCAATTTGCGATAAGAGTTTCCAAATTCAGATTTACAATTCCTAATTCCAAATGGTTATCAAGCTTTGTGAGCCTTGATTTCACTGAAATCTTGGGAGTAGTTTTCCCGTCAAAGATGAGAAGCTTCACACTGAAAGTGATTTATATACTTCATGAATCTGATATATGAAAACAAAATACTAACTTCCGTTCTAGAATCAGTTACAACTATGAATGATCTAGGTATAACATTCGACTGTTATCTTCGTTTGAAGAAACATATAGATAACATTACCGTTAAAACTTTCAGAACGTAGGTTTTGTAAGACGAAACTGCGACAAAATTTGTGATATTAAGTCTATAAAAACAGTTTAAACTGTTTGGTTCGTAGTATATTGGAGTATAATTGCACATTATGGTAGCCATCTTATGATTGTCATAAAAAACGGTTAGGAAGGGTGCACACTGAGTTTGTCAAGTTTCTGGTTTGGAAATTGCGTTTCCATGTAATAATTTAACGTAAGAAATAAGAAAAAACTTGCTGGTATTGAATGCTTGGATTACGTAGGCAAAAAGCTTTTCTTTTCTTTTTGCATAGATTGTGGGATTTTACTATGTAATATTTCGTTTAGAATACCATCTCATACAACACGGCAGAGGCAAATATTATGTCCACGCTACTTCCGTACCAATTATGGTTGTTCTGCCTTTATTAATGAAGTCGTGGTCAATTTTAACAGAGTAAGTTTTAAGTTTCCTCAACTCAACATCCTGCATGTTTCCGTTACATAATTTAAATCACAGATTAAAACTTTTACTTGCCAAGCACCATATACTCAGTAATAATTATTGAATTATCAATCAGTCTTGATGAACAATTTATTTACAAAGGGCTTTTCATATTATAATATGTAGTTCTATATGTAAAATTTGGGAATATTGTCATGTACATGTACAAATCAAATTAAAAAAGACGTGTGGCACTCGGGGACCGCCGCGGTAAAGCTATTGCATAGCATTTTTTCTCAACTTATGCAATTATAATTATTTATTTATTTTTAATTTATGCAGTATTTTTTTTCTTTGATATTAATTCAAGATTTTTCTTTGATATTAATTCAAGTTAGACTTTTTGAGCGTGGTGACCGATAAGAAAACAAATTGTTTTTCTTTTATTGAATAAATGAGAAGTTAATATCGTTTAAATATTTTAATTATCTTACAATATATGTAGGTTATTCAGGAATTTGTTATCATTGAAACTATTGGTTTATGGTAACTGAATAACTGAAATAAGAGACATAAGTTTGAGACTTGATATCCTCTAAATATCTGGGAAATACCGCGTCAATGGTGGTCCCATATTTTGTTGTGGACTCTTGTGGATCATTATTCATTTTCAAATTCAATTTTTCCGAAAGAAAAGTTGTCAACCGCTCAGATTTTTTATCAGCGAAGTTGATGTTAAAATCGCCAGCCAAGATAAGTGGAAATTTATTACCATTTGTACCAAGTATTTTCGACCCTTCTTCAGTGTACTCCAGTAAAGTGCGATGAATAAAATGCTCTACCTCTTCCAATTTTGGATTCGGAGAAATATAAATTGCTACCATGACTATGTGTAGGCCATTTCTAAGCTTGCATGAGCACGCACAAATATCTCCAACAAATGAGCGCCTAACATTAACATCGCTAACGTGTGCAATATTTATTTCAATATTCGGAGTCATAATACATTATTATTATTTTGGTAAATAGCTACCCACCTTTTGGAACAGTATCTCGTTTGAATTGAACAATACAATTGAAATTAGGTATTTCAATCGGATTATCATGCGCCATGCAAGTTTCGGTAAGAAGTAACACATTTGTTAGTCTCGTAACTGAATCTAGTAAATCGTATTTGTGACTATTTAGACTTTGGCAATTGAAAGTCATTATTGAAATGCCATTTCTATTACTAATGAAATCTAAGACACTTTGAACTGTCGTCTGAACACTATTTAACGACAGTCTTATGAATTCTTGCAACAAAGATGCAGTCGATGCAGCATTCCTCCGATTATGATAAAACTTGAATGTAGAATTATCGTTTTTTGTCGTGATATACAATTTTTCAATATTAGTCACCCGAGAAAGCGCAACATAAACGAGTTCCTGACAATGTGTCCCACCTTGCGACTTATGTATAGTTATAGCAAGAGCTGAAGTTGATGAAAATGTTTGCGTTTGGCTATACATTTCCTATTCGATGTTAATGAAATATTTGCTGTTCGTAATTCAATGGGAACAGCGAGATTGCCAACTCTATTTTGCACTGCTAGAGTGGCTGCTTTTTGCCTTAATCATGTCACTGTCACACTGACATCATCAATAACCTACAAATTTCATACCTATTTATTTCAGTTGTAAAACAATAATGAACTACAAATGAAAAATTATCTTGGTCAAGGGTGGTTGTGGAATGTAAAACGAAATGTTAACTTTGAACCTTTTACAAGGTTGCAATAGCCACAAACGGGGTCGAAAACTGTTTTAAATTGGTTAATTTTCGATAAATCGAATGACGTTCACGTGAGGGGCGCGTTGCACGCGAGTTAGAAAAGTGCAAATCTTCGGAACATATAACGTCTTTGCAAGGAATTTTCGCATGCGGTTTTCACTCCATGTCGTTAGTTTACGAACGGGGCCAACTAAAGAGCATAGTCTCGGGCCCCAAAATGTCGATTAAATAGGAAAATTTAATTAAAATAGAAACAGGTACTCTCAGGTCTCAGCTACGCACGTCTAACGTATAAACTCTAACTGACGCGTAGCGAGATCCTAGAGGCATATGTCAAAATCATTTCGTTCGTAGCTGATTACATAGGACGTCTGGCGTTCATGCAATTGTGTTTTTATACAATTCGAACCTTCTAATTTCGATAAGCCACGTGAAAATCCCGGAGTCTAAAGCGCTAGAGTGTTATAACATTCGTATAAAATATAGAAATTTCTCACTTTTAGAAACTTCAAATTAATTAATTAATTTGACACATGTTAGGTGTTTAGGTCTTAGGTTTTTTCGTTACGGAATTTCATGATTCGGTCGCCGCGCTCAAAGCCCGCGATAAAAGCTATATGCAATAGCTTAATAAATGAATGAATAAACTGACCACGCGGATTATTTTTCTGCCTCTCTTCCTTTCTGGATCGCAAATGATATGTCACATAGATCATTTGCAATTTGAGAGAACGAAAAACGTAATCAGTAAAAGTTCATGATTCTGAAATTAATTATTCAAATTGACTGCCTGTAAATGTAAGCCTTTCATAGAATTGAAAGACTTACAATGGAGGCATGAAAACATTATACTGAATTTCCATCTCCTAACTTCACGTTTCCATGAAATTAATTAAATTCTAAACCTTGATGGAACTTTAGCCACCCGCATACATTAAATTTCTCTATATTTCCATAACGCTCTCCTGACATACATGACTACAATAAATTACAATTAAATATAAATTCTCGGGAAATAGGCCGAGAATCTATATATAATTTATACCTCAGTCAAGAATCATTATTAATAAATCACAATTGAATATCGTCCGTATGTATTCTACATAGTAATATTGAATGTAATATCATGCTGTGTCAATGGCTACGTTGTGTTTATTATGGATATGAATTATTCTAAATAGTTATATTGAACGTAATGCCATGTTGTGCATATTATGGATATGACCTCTACCTAGTAATATTGAACGTAATGCCACGTTGTATATATGCTACGTTGTGTATATCATAGATATGGATTCTACATAGTAATATTGAACGTCATGCCATGTTGTGTACATGGCACGTTGTTGTTACAGAAATGTAGTCTATATAGTATATATATTATTAAGATAACTCTCTAATGAGTTTAGTTTGCCCCACGTTGTGGCAATTAATTATTAAGAAAACTCTAATGAGTTTAGTTTTATTTGCCCCACCTTGTGGCAATTGTTACAATTAAATTTCTTTGAGTTTAATTTATTGATTATGAATTATATTTTTATTTTTATTTTATTTTATTCCGGCTAGCTTTCTTTATTTTGTTTTGATTTGAATTTAAATTTTTGATTTGATTTCAATTTGGTTTAATTGATTTGAATGAATATGATCTTTTTTATATTATATTATATGGAATTAAACACAATATTTCTGTTTGAATGTTAAATGTTTCTATATTTAAATATTTATGACTATGTATCTCAGGTTACAAATTTACGATTTAATTTTATGTTCTAATATTTCTATGTTTTAACCTCAAAAACTATTCAATATTAATACTTGTTTACAAAATTACAAACGACAATCTTTCGTTCTGATATACAAATAACAATACAATGTTGATATTATAAACAAACTTACTTTTAGTTTATATCCATTAATATGATTGAAAATGTGGGCAATGTTCAGTTGATTTTATCTTCTTGATGATTTGATTATTCACTTTGAAACACAATGCTCTGCTTTGAGAAACTATACACAAGGTAAACTACGTTGTTACTTCTTTTGAAATTCAGGAACTGTTGATAATATTGTTAACTTGTTTTATTCTTTTAAAGATATAAAACTTCTTCAATAATATACTGGAACGTTATCGAAGACTGGCTATTATACGATGCTACTTATGAACTGTGGTTATTATAACCTTTAAAACTTTGTTCGAAGACTCAGGAACACTACTTGATTCGTAGAAATAATTTACTTGCTTCGGTTACTTTCACTTGTCGAAGCTTTGGAGACTACTTGGGTTCTCCGATGTTATCCAAAAACTAAGGTTACGGAATTATACTTGAGCTGCAGAAGATGCTTTGGATCTCTGATGTAAATGCAAACTGAACTAGCTTATTTCCTGTTTCCTTTTTATAGGGCTTACAAAAGGACCCCAATTGACGTCATTTTTGACCAATGAAACATTTTCTTGGCTTATCAAGGGTGCTTCGGTCATTGTTGAAAATTGTAATAACTCTTCATTGTTGACTGTTTGAAGTTTCTAAATCGTCTCGACCAATCAGAATAGAGGATTCTATAAATTTTGAATTATTGAAGATTTTCAAATTATTTAAAGTGATTATGTTTTCTGTTATTTGAATTAATATTGCCTACATTTTTCCACATATTTTGGTATAAGATAACCCATGATTAGGTTAATATTAATTTGATTATTCCAATATTCCTATCAAATTTGACATTTGCCATTTCTTAAATCTAATACATTATATAAATTATCAATAACATTTCTATAACATTATAGAACTCAAATATCCTAATTCTATCTTAAATCTATAACATATTTTAATAGTTTGTGCTATCTTATGATAGTCTGGGAATCATTTCAATTATGATTTCTTCTTTCCTATCACTGTACGTTTATCCACTTTCACTGTTTTCTTGTTTACACTTCTTATTCTATTTACATTATGGTTTATTTTGTTCTACATTGTTTAATACCTTATACTATCTACAATTTAACTTTTAATAATGTTTTTAATCCCATATTTTATATATTTTATTATTCTTTTCTGATTTTTAATGTTCGGTAAGTTTAATTTTTATTATTTTATGTTGTTTAGGAAATGAAATCATAACAATATATATTGTGGATATGACTTCTACATAGTAATATTGAAAGTAATGTCACGTCGCTGTGTATATGCTACGCTGTTTATATCATAGATATGGATTGTACATAGTAATATTGAACATAATGCCATGTTGTGTATATTCTATACAGTAATGTTGGACGTAAGGAATATGCTACGTTGTTCATATTATAGATAGGACTTCTACATAGTAATATTGAACGTAATGCCATGTTGTATATATGCTACGTTGACAGTATTATAGAAATGGATTCTACATAGTGACATTGAGCATAATGCTACGTTGTGTGTATTATAGAAATGGATTCTACATAGTATTATTGAACATGATGCCATGCTGTGTACATGACACGTTATGTATGTTACAGAAATGCAGTCTATAGATTAATTTTGGCCATGTTAAGTATATGCTACGTTAATTTGGATTCTTCATAGTGATACTTAGCATGATGCAACGTTGTGTGTATTATAGATATGGATTCCTAATAGCAATATTGAATGTAATGCTACCAGAAACATCACTCAACCACTCAGAAGATAATGACTTCTCCCAAGTAGGGATGTTGAGCTTATATCAATTATTACGAAGTTCATTGATTCATACAGAAGTGATTATAGTTTTCAATACTTACAAGGAATGCATTTTTGGTTCTGATTTTTCTCTAGATTGGACCTCTTTGTACCATGACGACACGAGTGAGACTCCACTTTCACAGCAATCTGAAACAAAAATTTATTGATACGGTTTGATTATTTTGTTTCCAATTGAAAGAAATGAATATATAACTGCTAAATAGCGGGGATCAATTTGAACAGAACTTGCATTTTCTCAGACCTAACTTACAGCTGTAATGACCAAATTACGGTATAGTAACTAAACTTGTCTTGATGGATGCGTACTTTGATGTATATTGGTTTGATTCTGGAGATAAGTAGAACCTAATTTCAGCTTATGTTTCATCAATGTAGAGATTACAGAAACGAGAGGTGAACTGAGATATTAAGACATATCTAGTGAAGCAATGTTGTTGTGGAGCAGAAAATTATTATTGCTCCATTTTAATGATTAATATGAAGTGGTGGAACAGTATATCTGCCATGTTACTGGAGCAGATTTACTGATTCGAATGAACTATTTGTTGAACCTAAATGCCGTCACCGCTTGATGAAGAGTAAACACTAATTCCATGTAGTTCATATGGAAATATATTCAATATTGTTATGGAATTGCAAATTCATAGATGGATTTAGTGAACAAGCCAATTAATGAATAATCAAATTTCTGTAGTATAGGATTACCATTTAAGCATTGAAATATTAAACATATTCAAGGGCTGGATGCTATTGCAATTTGGCTTCGAGAAGTTAACTTCAGTCATAATTTAAACGTGAGAATAATGGAAAAAAACTATCTGACTTCGGAACCAATATCAGGTATTAATTATTCAATTTCGTTGAATAATGGTGCATATTTGACGAGTGAAAGTTTATTTTGTTGTTGTTTCAGATTTTTGGTGCACATTCTTGAAGAGCATACATTCCTCTTTGTGAAATGAAGTGAATATGCTGTTCTAAAAATATACTTCCAATAACCTCAAACCTACGCATTGCCGCTTGGACCTACACAAATTATTAGAGAAATACGTTCTTCCTACCTACGGATTGCTCCTTGGAAGACATCAGGAAGAGCGGCAATTCGTAGGTCTGAGGTTATTGAAATTGTATTTTTGCTACATGCATTATGTAGAACTGCCTACTTCCTCCATTCTTTTTATAGTTCCAAGCGGCAATGCGTAGGTCTGAAGTTATTGAAAGTGTATTTTTGGTGCACATTCTTGAAGAGCATATATTCCTCTTTGTGAAATGAGGTGAATATGCTGTTCTGACAATACACTTTCAATAACCTCAGACCTACGGATTGCCGCTTGGACCTACAAAAAGTATTAGAAAAATACGTTTTTCCTACTTACGGATTGCTCCTTGGAAGACAACAGGAAGAGCGACAATTCGTAGGTCTGAGGTTATTGAAATTGATTTTTTGCTACATGCATTATGTAGAATTGCCTAATTCCTTCATTCTTTTTATAGTTCGAAGCGGCAATCCGTAGGTCTGAGGTTATTGAAAGTGTATTTTTGGTGCATATTCTTGAACAACATACATTCCTTCTTGTGGAATGAGGTGAATATGCTGTTCTAAAAATACACTTCCATTAAACTCAGACCTACGGATTGCCGCTTGGAACTACAAAAAGTATTAGAGAAATACCCTGTTCCTATCTACGGATTGCCACTTGGAAGTACATCAGGAAAATAGGCTGTTTTCAGAATGCATCTAACAAAAATATACGTCCAATAACCTCAGACCTACGGATTGCCACTTGGAACTACAAAAACAATGAGGGAAATACGCTGCCAGACAGAATTTTTTAAATATTTTGACTACACGAGATGGAAACCTATAATATTTGGAGAACATCGTGTCAGCCAGCACTACAATGTTGGGAGAGAAAATAGGCATTCGTATTTTTCTTGAAAGTTTGGAGGTAATAGGTATATCTGAAGAGTTCTTCAATACACCGTTCGATATAAAAATGAAGTCTGGTAGAAAGAAGTTCGACACTATCTTACCCTGACAATTTAATCATTCACACCATCCTCCACAGAATGAACATTCACTGCATTTTCACATTTCGAAGACGTCACTTGAAATGAGAATTTTTGCAAGTTTCTTGCTGCAAAATCCCGAAGAAATAGTGATATTTTTAAGATACCATTTTGCAGGGCAAGCTAGAGCGAAATGCTTGCTCTACAAAATGTTTTCGTTTTATATGGAGAGAGACAAACCATTAATCTTATAAGGCTAAATAAGACCGTATGACGAAATTGTAATGATCTAACTCGAGCATCCAGGAACGTGAATCTCATAATCCCTTATATGATGATGTTAGATCCAACAATTCCCAACTATTCCAATGGAGTCCTAGGTAACACCACCAACAAAAAAATATTTGAAATTACCAATTTTCCACGGATTAATATCGGTGGAGAATCATCAACATTTTTCTCGACCACTTACTGTAGGTGAGACAACTACATCATTTCAAAATTTCCGGAGAGATGCAGCGAGAGCAAAAAAATATCAACCACGAAGAGCTGTACGTCGTAAATAAATCATATGGTAATAATCGCCAGCTTTAAAATTTATTTTGAAGCCTAGAATTTTCGCTACTTTCAAAATGCATTTGAAGCATTTCAGGTTATCTGGGTACATGTTGATAATAATTCATCAGGACTTTACTAGTTTTTATTTCAATCTGCCTCTTTCTGTTGAGCATGAATTCAGGGTAATACATAAATCCATCTTTGTTACTATCCTCTACATTAAGAACAGAATTTATCGTCTATATTTTCCAAGATAATATATTAAACAATATCAATTTATCAATGTCCGAATGTAATCGATGCATTGTGCCATCAATCTCTTCTGAAATAATCCTAATATAATATACCCCTGAACGAATTGAAATAGACAACATTTGAAATAATACATCTGTTTCACGGTTGAGTGACGTTCCAATACTGTAGAAAATATTTTCCGTTGAATTCACATTCTTTCACTCATACTTCAATTCGTTAGTTCTAACATAAGTGGATATGAGTTCGAATAATAGGAAACAAAACCAAAGCTAGTTTTGTTCTGAAGAAAACGGGATTAACGCAAGCATGCTAAGCTACACACGTATATTATATACATTTTTACCTATGCCCTTGAAAGAATGTAACATCGAAACTAATAATTGAGGTGGCCGTTTAAAAAATTGGGTGGAAACTGCTACCTCATCTATTTGGTATAGGTAGATAATATTCCCAAATGAGCTGATTCTTTAATTTCTAACAAATTCATTATATCTAATTTGTCAAGGCTGTGAAGGCTGTGATATAATGATATTAAATTAAAATGGAATTAAATTTCAAATTCAATTCTATGCTATTCAGAAACCTGGATATATTCTGGCAATTTGGCAGAAAAATGGTGCTATTTTCTCGATAGTTTCCGAAAATTACCACACTAGTTGGAGTGATGAGTTTCTGAGAAGAAGCGAATGATACTACAAAGTCTAGTAGCTTCCTTGTTCGTTCCAGATGTTTCAAAATTCATATTTAGGTTCTTTATCATTTTGGCGCGTTTTATAACAAATTGTATTTGATGTAATATGTAAATTTTCATCATTGGGTTACACGTTGATGGCCATTTTATTTGGACTGAATCAGAATAGTATATTATGCAAGAAGTACAAAATGAGACTCATGAGACCAAGCCTAAGGCGAAGGCTGCAATTGATACAAGTGCAAAATTGCGATTTTGTGCAAGTTGCATACTATACTTTTTCTATGACAACATGCTAGTCACGTTTAATATTATAATAAACTATAAAAATGTTTTTAGTGGATAATGGTGATTATTTCGAGCTCATTAGTGTTATGGTGTATCCACAATTTCAAACTTTTCTAGTGTATTAGTAAAGATTACTTTCCGGTAAGGTGATATCAACCAATACATTGAATTAGAAACCAAAACTAGTACGTTTCCTCAATGATGGTTCCCCAAAATACATTAGACTATATCCATGTAAAAACGCATGAATAGATAAAATCAGTTTCTATGAACAAAGATGGTTGAAATCAGTATCACAAACTGGAACTTTACAAATTATTAACTTATATTTTACATTTAAATGCCAGTCTTGAAGCAACATCATTCAAATTCCAGTTATTTTAATCAAAATTACTGAAAACAGTTTTTGCAAAAAACGAAAAGAAAAATTAATTCAATCAACAACAAATTTCATTCTTGTTAAATCAGTAACAAATATCACAAACCAGAACTTTACAACTTTTATCTTATAATTTACATTTACATTCCAGTCTTGAAGAAACGTCATTCAATTTCGAGTTATTTTAATCAAAATTACTAAACACAGTTTCGGCAAAAACTAATAGAAAAATTAAATCAATCAACAACAAATTTAAAATCTTGTTACCAGAAACTCATAGAGAAGAAACTGAGTACATTAACATTATTCACAATAAAATCGATATTAAATTCAATAATGAGGAACTAAGGTTGTTA
Organism: Endomychus coccineus; assembly: GCA_958510875.1. Taxonomy (NCBI): domain Eukaryota; kingdom Metazoa; phylum Arthropoda; class Insecta; order Coleoptera; family Endomychidae; genus Endomychus; species Endomychus coccineus. The sequence continues at coordinate 45,452,193 of OY294068.1, forward strand.
AATGAAGGTCTCAATTTTGGAATGCATTCTAAGAAATTACTTGTGGAGGATGCAACTAATGATATTGAAAATACGATTTAGTCTCTTAACATTCAAGATATAGTAGTCATTCAAAACACGTGCAAGGGAATCCTTGAAAATTCAATTAATTCATATAATAGTGTATACAATAATTCTACTAAAATTATTAACGGAGGAAATCTGTCACATCCATTGTAATTATGCACAAAGACGATTATAATAATTCGGTAAATACCATGCTCAATAACGGAACATATTTCCAGAAACCCCTTCTCTAAATTCATCAAATTGGTAGATCAAACATTAAAATCCAGTACCTCAGTAATATCCGAAAATTTAAAATACGAAATTGCAATTATGAACCCTATGCTTTATTGTTTACCTAAAATTCAAAAGCCGGACTCAATGAGATCTATAGTTCCAAACATTAATTGTCTCACATATAACATATCAAAATGAACAGTGAAGGAATTTAGTAGATTCTGAGTCCCACCAAGTTTTTGTCTGTGAAAAATTCTTTGGAACTAGTTGCAAAATAGAAAGATCTCAAACTTGACCTCGTGATACCCTAGCTTCATTGGATCTCGTTTCTCTGTTCACAAACATCCCAATCCCTGAGTGGATAACCATTCTAGAGAAATGGCATGAAGCAAAATCATTTCACTTTCTTAAAGACGTCCATCGAAGGAACAGGCGGAAGTGTGTTAGGCCATCCTTAAAATCAAAATTAAATCAGTTTTCACAAGTTTGGCAACGATATGTCGATGATATTTTGAGAGAAGATTTTGATCTACCTGGTGTTTTGAACATGTTTAATATCCAATTAAATTCACTGTAGAATTAAAGAACAATAACCAGCTTCTTTTTCTTGACATAATGGTCGCCATTTGGACTTCGACATATACAGAAAACTAGTAGATGTATTCATTCCATTCATGTACATCACTTATCTATAAAAGAAGTCCGTACAATAGTTTTGTTCATGGATTATTAAACGTTCCTTTGAGCCAAAAAAATAATCACAACGAAGTTGAGAAACTTCAGCAGATAGCGACAGATAATAATGGTTACGATAACTCTTTGATAAATAAGTTAATTTCTAACCAAAAAACAGAAGATGGAACGGAATGAATTAGCAAAATTAGAGCGATTACTACTCGAGAACAAGTTAAAAACCCGTTTGGGCAACGAATCTGAAATTCACAAAAAAAATTATTTGAGTCAATCTAGAAGGAATAATTCAACTAGTTTTAAAGAACATTATGCTCATATAAAGATGAATAATTGTGAACAATCAGCACTAACAGAACATATTTTAAATACAGCACACAACATTCCTCAATATCACTTTTAAACCACAGTCGGACAAATATCTAGATAATTAGGGATGGGAATGTATAAGAGAAAAAGCAATTTATCAAATTCAGATTTATTACCAGCTGATGATAACCCTTTGTTTGCATTATTAACCCCAAATAGTATTTGAACAGGTACATTTTGTATTCCGATCTAGTTTACTCTGATGATGGGTACTTGGTAGCAGAAAGATCTTTAGTACTCTAATAGGATTCTAATTGAATAAGGGTGATTATTTCGTACTTGTTAGTGTATTAAAATGTTGACAGATGAAAAATATTCCCGTAGAAAGGGTCATATTCTCAAAGTCGCCGTCGCACTAGCAACAGCGGACCGCCCTCTCACTGTAATGACATAATCGTTACGATATTTTGTCAAGTATTTAATGGAAATTTATAGCTCTCTAGTTCGTAACTCGAGATTAGCGATACTTACCCCAATTAAAAATATCTTTTTCAGATATTATAGATTACCGTTAATTGTTATTCCGCTGTGTTAATTGTTATTCCGCATTATTACGGAATCCATATGATAACAAATATCAATTCAGTATTTGACTTTGATATTTTTGGTGATTAGCGATAACAAGTGGTAGATGGTGTAACGAAACTTAAATTTTGAAAGATCATTTAATTTTGGATCAGGCAGTAAATACGGATATAACATGTAATCTCAATTTGAACAGTTCATTATTTCAATATATATGCGTGAACTCCTAATGTGTATTTCGTGATTGTCACTTTTCTAAATCTCCGTAATTTCGAATAAATGTAATTATTCAAATAGATGAATCTAATTCATACCCGTTCAAAAATCGCATTTCATTCCGATAAAATATGTTGCAAAGACAGTGGTCTGGCAAGTTAAGGCACCAAACTTCGAACAGCATTATGTATAAAAAGGGCGAACAACCAAAAAACTCCGATAACACTTGCTTAGTGCGCCGGGAGGAACTGGTGTGATATCATGAGAGCGAATTTTAGATCTGAAAAGTAGCGTCACTTTTAAGCATTGTTCGTGACATAAGTAAAAAACCCTCGGCACAAAATAAGGAATTGGTGGAGCAGACTTGACCAGAACCTCGGAAAACATATAAAAGCCGTGACAGACAAGAGATCGCTCTCTTTTGTGATTTTGATTAGCAATCAATACAGTTGCCCGTTTGTGCTCTCTTTTGTGATTTCAATTTTCAAGCAGTACAATTGCTCTTTTGTGATTTTGAATTTCAACAAATACAGTTACTCTTTTGTGCTCTTTTTGGGTTATTGTGATTTTTCAAGCGGTACAATATATCTTTTGTGATTTCGATTATAACCATTGAAGTGTGATCATAGTAGAATCAAAGTGAATTGATTATCCGAGTTTAAGTCAGAATTAAACTGTGAATTAAAAATAAGTGTTCCGTTTAAGTGAAATTGATACATAAGGTAAATTAGCAAATAGTCTATATTTTTGGGCATTACGATATATTGATTTCCGTAATTTATGATTATTGTTGTGATTGGTGAACGTTTGTACTATATCTGAGTTCCGTAGTATTCAGTAATAGTCGGCATAGGTCGGACCGCACACGATTTGAATTCGCACGTGAATTGAAATATTCAAGTATTTGTGTGGTGTGTACAGAGTGTGTATCTTTGAACGACAGGGGCGTCTTTGGTATATTTGTGCACGCTGTGTCACACCGGAAGTATAAGCTGGGGTGGTTGTGTGATTAAGAATCGTAATAATTCCCTTAATACTATGAGAAATCCTTGGCCGTGGATATAGGGGTTATCGCAGATACGATAGTTACGACTTGTGTACACTGTGTCACACCGGAAGTATAAGCCCTAATTGTCTAGATTCTGAATCTGTAAAGTGTATGAAATCTAATACTGTCATACCGGGCGCTCCGTGAAAGCTAGTACAAGGGTGGGTGAGGTGACAGAATAAACTCAATTAGAGTAACTAACCGAAAAATCGTAAAATCTCATATCGTACAATCGGAAAACTAGTGCAAAACAATATTTGCCAAACCGACCGAATTGTATAACCGAATATATCGTAGTGTGATTTGAACATTTCATTTATTACTGTTGCTATCTAAAATTTACCGAATACCGCTCATTACGCTAGGAACTGCTTGATTTGTATTTTCCGCTAATTGATAATTCTGAATCATTTATCAACCGATTCCGTACCGCTGAATTGAATTCAATTACCGAACATATCGTAAAGTAGATATGTTGAAAGAGTTTTCACTTACCGTTTGAGCTTCATTTTCCGTCTGGGTGAAATCTTTATAAATAATACCGTTCAATTGAATTTATATTGATTATTCCGAAAGTGTACTTATAATAATCATTATATATTTTAATATTTGGAATTCCCTGTTTTATTAAATTATTTCTGCTCCATCTTCAAACGAGCTAAGTTTTAACCAGGTATCAATTGTAATTAAAGCCTACAATTTTGATACTGTTTTCTGCCCAATGGACTCTGGTTATACTTCACTGTAGCTACCCTAGGGACAAAAGGCTATCTATAGATAGCATAGTGACAAGCCTTGTGGTGAAGACCCTAGCAGAAGTCTTTAAAAAGGAGTAAACCTTTTGGAAAAATCTGGCGCCCGAGGATTCGAAGCTTATCGAAATAAGCAATTCACCGAAAGCGACAGGGTACCCGTCATAATGGAAGATTCATAAAGTATTGTATCAATTTGTTTTTGTATGGCAAGCAATTTATATAAACATTTTTTATATAGGACCTCAATTAATCTGTGTCTATAATTGATACTTTTTACTCCTAGCTCTGATACATTGATAATTAAGATCAATACCAAAACAATGATGCTTGTTTTTTCTTGTAACAGAATAAATAATTCACTAGAAGGATCTAAGGAACTATGGTGGCCCTCTAAATCTGTTATTTAAAGGGGAATAAGGTAAGTTTCATCACTGTGTTCTTGACCGAGCGAGCGAACCCTAATTTGAAATATTTTGGGGAAAGCACGTGGTTTGGTTATCTTCCGTTTCATTCAACGTTCGTTTATTGGACATATGTCGACGTTGTCATAGAGAAAGATAATTTTGGTTTAAGCTCATTTAATAATAATTCAATTGTGGTTACTAAGTGACATCGGCTTCTGTGAATTGAAAAATTGATAATTGATTCCGTACAAGGCATTTTTGTCAGATCTTTTGGTCAAAAGGTAAAATTAAGTAGTTTATAACCGAACACCTATAAGTTATAGTCTATAACATATCAATGCATTCAAATTGGTGAATGCGCCGGGAAAGATTTTACATCGAAGGTATTATGAAAAAAAAACATATTTTTAAATTTGTTCACATTTTATATTTGATGAGAATTGATTTTTTATTTAACATTCTCAGTGACGATTGATTATTTACATTTACAGGTCGCAAGTTGTCAGGTTAGGTGCAGAAAATGTTGATGTGAAACATTTGCTATGGAAATGCATTGATTAAAATAAACAAAACGGAAAAGTACGGAAATCTCGTCTATTGACGGAGAAATTGCAAATATGATTCCAAAGAACATGAAGTGATCGCAAGATTCATGCTGGAGACAGTTTTCTAGAAAAAAGGGTACGGTTAAAATCAAATACTCTGAAATCAATTAGCCCATATTAGAAAGTGCTTGAGCTCAATATGAGAGGAGAGGATTGTACCAACTACTAATAAGGAGTAGGAATAAAACTACAATAAGCTTCAGATGAGGTATTACACAGAGTATAATAATCTGTATTGTATAAAAGGCAAATTCCAGTCATTCACTGACTCACTCATCACGAAATCTCTGAAATATGCCGATCAAATTTAAATTTGGCAGGTAGGGTTCTTACACGACGTGAGCACCCGCCAAGAATGGATTTTTCGAAGTTCACTTCCAAAGGGGGAGTTAATAATAATGTTAGTCGCAGACCACTCCATGGCAGATTTGGTGACTAAGGAGGTGAAAGATATTGCATATACAGATGAAAATATGAAGAAGTTACCACTAGTTAAGAGATGGAATATTACAAGACACTAGAAACCCAACCCTCCATCGACATTCAATTAAGAAACGACATAGATATCAATTTAAATAAACTTTCACTTGACATAGACTATAGCTGTTTTTACTTTTTTTTAATATGCCTCAAGTATTGTAACTTGGAGGCGACGGAGGTGATACCTCAACTGTTTCTACCGATATTAGCAACAGCTAGTATATTATACAGGTTGGTCCAGTTTATGTGATCAGGATTTCACCAGCCAATAGTCTATCGGATAATGAAGGTATATTGTATAGTAAAATATGGTCGAAGTTTGTTTACTTTTTGTTGTGTTAAAGGAAATAAATTATTTTAAATAATTTGTTATAAATTAATAATGAAAAAAGGTAGCCCCCTCAAATTTTGCATAATACATTTCCTTTGTATTTTTCATCGAACAGTGGTTGTAATTATTTTATTCACACAGAGGCGTGCGAACGGGTTTCCTCAAAAATACATTATTCAATAAAACGTACGCCACTGTTTTTTTAGAACATCAACTGCAGAGAGGATTTGCCATTCTATTTAAAACTTTTGTTGTACTTACAATTTTTCGATAACTCAACTCAACACAAAAAAAAACTTTGAAAAGCATTATCACTGATGAAGTTTTTTCGTATTAAAAAAATTCTGCTTTTTTTAAAAGCGTGCTAATGTTTCTATATACACATGTTTCAGGTTTTTTTTTCCATTTTTGTCATTAATTTCAGTTTAATAACAAATAAATAATGGATAAACATAGTGGATAAACAAATCCAAACAACAACCTAAATTTTACTTCTAAATCAACCCACACTGTAAAATATCACAAGGTAGCTGTCATTAGCCTTTGACAGTTTGCAATTTGCATTTTGGCTTAACTTGTTACTGTCAATCCATGAGTGATATGAGCTATAAGAAAATAAGTCACGTTTGAATTATAAAGTTTGTACACGTAAGTTTGTAAGTTCGTTTTTCTAATCAAGAATATGCTGACATGCATTATGCGATGGAAACTCGGCTGCTACAGCTCGAGAATATCGCTTGCGTTTTCCAGATAGACGACAGACACAACATAATGTATTTGCAAATCTGCACCGTCAATTTGTTACTCGAAGATTGAAATTCACACCTAGAAACTCCAATCATCGTATCACCAACGAGAAATGATACACAAACGTATCTTGCTTGAATTTGACTTGTACTAGTCAGGGAAGAGTTTCGAGAACTCTTACAATTCCAAAAACTACAATTTTACGAGTATTAAGAAGAGATCATTGACGACCTTTTCAAATGATGAGAATTTCATTAACAATATTTCATGGGGAGACGAGTCATCTTTTATTCGAAGAGGAATAGTTAACTTCCGCAATCAACATATGTGGGCACATGAAAACCCCCATGAAACCAGGCCACGGAATTTTCGAAACGAGTTTAGTATTAATATTTGGATCGGGATTCACAATGGCAATCTCTTTGGCTCTAACGTACTACCGGACCACCTTAATTACCTAAGCTTCTTACAGTTTTTGAGGACAGAGAGTCCCAATATGTGGGATGGAATTCCTCTTGTTATGCGAAGGCAAGCTTGGTTCTAACTTGATGGACGCCCAGCCCACTTTGACCGAAATATTCGTCAGTAGCTTGATAGACATTTTGAGGTACGATGGATTGGTCGTGGGGGTTTCGTTGCTTGGCCTCCGCGATCACCAGATTTAACTCCATTAGATTTTTATCTATGGGGTTATCTTAAAGATACCGTCTATGCGACCCCAGTGCCTACCCGGGGGAACTACTCCTTACAATTCAGAATGCTTGTGCAAATATTGATAACAATATTTTACTATACTTAAACCATTCCATCATAAGACGCTGTCGATTGTGCATTCAGCAAAATGTTTCCCATTTCGAACAGTTATTCCATTACTTAATTTAATTGGGAATCTTGTCTTGTTGATATTTGAAGTACGCTTAATTTTGTTTTCCCTTCAAGTAAAATAAATTTATGTTGAACTCGGTGGATAAGCCTTTTATTCACAAATACAGTAATTGGTGACATGATTCTTTTTAAAGTTTTTTTTTTGTTTTGAGTTGAGTTATCAAAAAATTGTATGATACAAAAAAGGTTCTAAATGGAATGTCAAATCCTTTCTGCAGTTGGTGTTCTAAAAAAAACAAAGGCGTAAGTTTTATTGAACGATGTATTTTTGAGGAAACCTGTTCGCACGCCTCTGTGTTGTAAATAAGATAATTACAACAACAATTTAATGCAGAACACGAAGAAAAAGATGTATGCAAAATTTCAGGAGGCTTCCTTTCTTCATTATTAATTCATAACAGATTACTTAAAATAATTTATTTTCTTTAACAAAACAAAATTCGACCATATTTTATTATACAAACTACCTTTATTTTTCCATAAACTATTGGCTGATGAAATCCTGATGATATAAACTGGATCATCCTGTATAGTATATTTGTTTCTATGGAATATTCATTTTTGAGAAAGATTAGAGCAATGATTAAACTTGTGCAGGTTTATCTTTATAATTCGTTGGTCTAAAACTTGGTAGCAGCTTAAAATGTTATCAGGTGAAATCTACCTTTCAATACAACAACTAATGTTTCACTTTAATACCAAAGCTCATATAATTATTCTGACTATAGATATCTTAAGATCTTTCATGTTCATTCATACTTTAGTATCAAATTGAAGATGACACGCTAGTTGTCGAAACTACAGTCACGTTAGTGTTCCTATAATATAAGTGATGAAAAACAAAGTAATGAGTGTTTCATTCAGAACAAATGTATAAGTGATAGTATGATAAATTGCCAGATGAAACGATTCATTCCACTCAATGATTTTGATTTGCATGAAACAGATATGTTCCTATTAAGAGAGGTACATTGAAGCTAAATTGCAGGTGTGTAGAGTGTAATTTATCGCGTTACCTTCAACTTAACTCCATGACTTATTTATGTGTTTACGCTTTCGTGCCAAACGTCCATTTTCATTAATATCAGCAGACGAGGGTGTTAGGCAACTTCTAGAAAAAAGTTAGTCTCACTTAACTTGAAGCAATAACACAACGAAAACCCCTATTGTAGAGCGGCGACTTATGAAGATTCGATTTATTTTATGTATAAGAACATTCGTGTTACAAATAACGAATTCTTAGATTATTTAAATTGGTTAAGCGGGACTTCTTCAAGTTCTTATGTTTGAACGAGTTGAATGAATATTGTCTTCTCGATTTTATGAGTTTGGAGTACATTGATAGTGAAAGATATTATACACGAAATTTCGGGAACACAGACAATCCGAAAAACTCCTAGATAAATTTTAGAAAAAGGATGTTTTGGAAAGTATAAGGCTGAGGAAGAACAGCCTGAGTCATGTAAATGAATAAAATTAGTCTAGTAAACAATTTGACGAGTAGATCCTGCATAAGAGCAGAAGAAACACCGATACGCAAACTCCGCAGACAACGGGATATACAGAGCTATCGATGAAATGTTGCCACTGGAGCCGGGAAAAACTTTAACTTTCCTAAGAAATTGACGACTTCATAGGAATAGGTTTGTGAGATTCACCTTCCTGGAGGAAATATATCCTTGACCGTTGGTTGCATCAAACTCTACTAGATTATCATACCTATTTCAAAATGCTTGCTAGATCTTCATTAATACCTTCGACCTGTCACTGTATTGAACCTCTGGATTTATTGTATGATATAGGAGCTCTAGATGAGAAAGGGGTATGATCTCTACCATCATCTGTACAGTTGTGGATGGAGCACGAGATCACTTCCAACAGATTATTGAAACGAAGCTGGTGCAAAGACCGATCCCTGTGGAACAACAGCATTGATAGTCATTGTATATGATGAGATTCTGTGGTCCACCAATGGAATGATCTATCTGAAAGAAAATTTGATAGCAAAGGACAAATTTGTTGCGTTTTTCGTAAAGAAAAATTAGGCTCCTTCGCCTAACTGATGTGAACCAAAAGTTCCTCTGGTTGTGACAAATTCACCTCCTTGGGTTAACACAATTTTTCTTCCACTACCTGAGTCTGGCGGGTTAAATGTATGATTGTAATATACAGAGTCGCTATTATATATGAGAAATGTTAAATATTTCTAGAAAGATCTGAGATATTTCGATGAAACTGACGTTGTCTCGATAACCAGAAGAGCACTGTTTTCACAATGATTCTATTCGAAAAACTAAGAATGGATGCTCAAAATGGATAATTTCCATATAAATATGTTCACTTCTTTTACACTACGTATAGTGAGAGTAAAATGTAAGAATGGAGACTTGACTGTCGTTTGGAATTTGTACGTTATCTAGAAGAGAAGTTACAATTGTTAATAGGATTTTCACACAGACATAGTTGGTGTTGTTTGAATGAATAAAAACTGACACAAATACCATTAAGATATTACAAGAGTATTGTTTGGTAAGAATATTGGGAAGTTTATCAGAAATTGCCTCAAAATATGTCATATATACAATAAATTTGACTGACTTTTCTTTCGCGTGAGGGAGTGAATTCTGTTCAAAGTGCACCTGAGATGTATTTGGTAATTTATTTGTTAATCAGTGCTGCCGAAAATCCATTGCTTATTGCAATACTTATCATAACTAATTATTTCATAAGTTTTAATGAAATATTGCAAATGCTCATGCCACAGCGAAATCTTTAATCCAAAAATGGCTCCAGGCAGAGCTCCATGCCTATTGGAGAGAACTGCATCATATGTCACACTCCAAGCAAGTAATGGGAGGTCTGCAGCAACAGCGAGTGAAAAATCTACTGACGTCCAGCAGAAAAGAAATACATACGGAATCTTGTTGCATTCCTGACCAGACACGCCCACGCAACAAACATATCTGCACAATGGGTCTGGTAGATCAGCGCACATGGAGCGGTGGCGGCGTGGAAGAAGGGACGTGGTTGGTCGTCGGACATACCCTGGAGACTATAAAACTACACCCGAGAAAATCAGAAGTATCCCCTATATCAGGATACTGAATTCCATAGAATACACCGAACGGATGCGGAGATAGCAATATGTGAGGGCACAATAGAACACTAATGACCGCAGTGCAGGTGCCTACGCAAGATTTCCCCTCTTCTACAGGACAAATAACAAATTATAAAGAGAAAGGTACGTCGAGGCTATATTGCAGGTTGTATATGAGAGTATATCGCGTCACCTTCAACTTTACCCTAAGACTTATTTATGGGTTTACGCTAAACTTCCAATATGTATACTTCCCTTGCACTACGTTTAGGGTGGGAAATAAAATATCAGATTAGACACCTGACTATCGTTGGGAATTTGTAGGTCATCAAAAAGAAAATTGTCAAGGATATTTTTTCCGAAAACCGCTTCAGTTGGTGTTGTTTAAATGGATGAAAACCGGCAAAAATATCACTTATATATATTCCTTTTCGTTTTGGGATTAAGAAATATAGGAGGACATTTTTGACATGATCTGAAAGGTACATTCAATTTTGTTTACTCAGAATACTTTAATGTTTATGAGAAATTGACTAAAAATGATTTTGTGTGAGGGGGTGTTGTATTCCGATAATAGTAGCCTCTGAAATATTTTTGGTAGTTTATTTGTCAATCATTGCTGCCGAAAATTCATTGCTTATTACAATACTTCTTATTGTGACTATTCCTTTTCTTAAGTTATAATGGAATATCACAAGGAATTTGAATAGTTGAATAGTTGAATAGTGTTCAGTTCAAGTTGATACTACATACATGACAGATGCAGTGGCGGCTCGTGAACTTTTTAAGAGAGGAGGCTGGACATAAAACGTTCTTGTAAAAATATACTCTATTCAGCCAATAAATTTAACCTTTGCACAGAGACCGTACCAGCTACTTCAGTGACACAATTAATTGTTGCCAAGCAAGAACCAACGTGGAGGTGTAGAGTTTCTCTTGGCAAACAATTTTTTTGTTCGTTTTTTTTTCTTTGGATTGTTGATATTTTTTATTTTTTTTTGAAATTTTTCATATTTTGTTTTTTTAAATTATTTTTATTAACTTTTTTTATATATTAACGGAATTCTACGGTCTTTAGTTTGCGAAAAATGATCAATAATATTATCATAAAATGTGTCATTTTGTTTTAAGTGTTTTACTAAATCTTTCTCGATAGATATCAAACTAACATTGTATAAACGATTTTGGCCCATTGTACTTGGCATGTAAGTTTTAATTCGTTTGAGAGTAGAAAATGATCTCCACCGATGCCGACGTGACAGGAATGGTGACTGTCAACAAAGTAGCTTATAAAACTGAGGTAAAACTTGTTGCAAATCATTGTCTATCATATATTTTATCATATCGGCGTGAATGTCGTACTGACCTAAAATATCTTTATCCGAGTAGGTATATAACCCATAATTCATTGTGCAGTGCTATTTTATCAAAACATTTATATTTTAGAACTAAGTTATCTAAAAGTGTATTGGGAAACTCTTTTGAAAAAGATTCGAAAAATCTTCTATTCGTCAAGTCGAAAAACTTCAATTCATGTAAATCGGAATATCGAATCTCAATTTGACCTTTAATAGTATCTAAAATTTCATAAAAAAAGTTGTTTATAATGTAGTTTCTTGTCTACCAAATTATATGTTTTCCTCCTTTAACAATATTCTGTTTACCGGTTAATTTAAACTTAATACTCGATGTAATATGTTCCTGCGATTTTTCATGTCTATCTATACTACGAGCTAAATTTTTCAAATCATCATAACCCGAGTGTCCCCAACATGAAGTTGTATCAGATGTAAATAGCAAGCAACATAATTTAACGGAACACAACACGTGTCGCATTCTTCTAGCGGAAGGGCGGTAGCAAGTAATCGTATTTCATTCGACCGACGATTCCGTACGAGAAGCTAGCCTACATAAGGTGTTGCCATATTCGCTCTTTTACCCTATCTGGCAATTGAACTGCTTGGAAAACGGCAACTGTGTTGACCACACGTATTTAGCGTTTGAGATATATAGAGAATCTAGCCTCTGGCCACTGTTGCCAGATTAAAAATAACTACTGAGAACGGGGAATTAATTGTAAAATTTAAAGAATTATCAGAGAAACAGGAAATAAAATGGAGAATGATCATTAAGATAAATTGGTGAGGAGGCTGAGCCTCCTTAGCCTCCTTCGAGGAGCCGCTACTGGACAGATGTACTGATGATATTGGTATGATAAATCAGCAGATGAAACGATTCATTCCACTTACCGTTCTTATTATAAAGAGAAAGGTACGTTGAGGCTGTATTGCTGGTTGTATGTATAGAGTAAATTATCGTGTTACCTTCAACTTAACCCCTTGACTTATTTATGTGCTTACGCTTTCGTGGCTAAACTTTCAATATGTGTGCTTGCCTTACACTACGTATAGACAGGGGAAATGAAATATCAGAATAGACACCTGACTATTTGAGAATTTATAGGTTATCAAGAATAGAAGTTATAATTATTATGGTATTTTCTCAGAAGGCAGCTCCAGTTGCTGTTGTTTAAATGAATGAAAACCGGCACAAATATCACTTGTTTTGTTAATTGACAAATAAAAAAATAATCAGAACAAATATTGACCGATATTGGGAAACATGTAGGTTATCAATGAGAGGAGGTATAACTGCTATTGAGAATTTCCCAAAAAACGTCTCCAGTTGATGTGGTTTCAGCAAATGTAAATTGGCACAAATATCGCTCAATTAGTCGCCGGTCGAACAACAGACACCTTAGTAGCAATGTCAATATATCAAGAAGAGAAGATAATTGCTTATGAGACTTCATTAGACTCCACCTTATCAGGTTTCTGCCCAACATTCTAAGACAATAAGTTCTAGATATTCCAAGCGAGAGACAGTATATATCCAAATTATGAATGTATACTTTGAATATCGACCAGAAAATCTATCAAAGGTTTAACAGACACATAACTACATAAATAATAGGCATACATTTCCTTTATCACGTCGTTATTGAGGTAATCAGGCGAGTAGTGGAGCTTTGGACGGTTTATACGTTTTCCTCTAACAATTATTATCAGCTAAGCGTGCACCTATTATTAAACGAAGAAATGGAATCTCAGCAAGATATCTTCGGAAATACGCACGAATGAATTATTCGTAAATTGAACTGGTCTCGATATAAACACAAAAAGATCTAAAAGTATGGCTCTAAGGCATATACAAAAAGTAGATAAGATGTTGGGATAGGATGAATTGTTATGCTAGAGACACACTATCAAAGGATAAGAAATTCTTCTTATTGAATAAAAATGAGGTTCTTTTATTTTTCGATTTTCACGTTTATATGAGAAAGAAAATCTGGAATCCACTAACTGATCGACTGTTTTCTTATTACTTTCCTTTCTCTCCACTTCTCAAACACGTGTTTCAGTTGGATACTCATCCATATTATTATGAATAAATTCTTTCCGAATATAAATTGTGTAATGAATTGATATTTTTGCAATTGGTTCATTTGTACACGTGGCATTAGACATCATCTGTACTAGGAGTTTTTTCATTGCGTGTCAATGAAATTGGAGAAACCGGTATTATCAGTTAATTGTAACAAGATTGAGATTCGGGAGTTTCACTTTTAATTGGTTAGTCTTGTAAAGTGAAATAGAAACACATTTCATCTTAGAATCAATAGACAAAGTATTGATTCTCCAGGTAGAACAGTGACAACACGTCTATTAGTTTCAGGCAGCTGTTTCGCTCTTCCCATGAGCTCATCAGTGGCATCAGTCAGTCGATTAAGTCACTTATCGATCATCTACGGCAGAGATTCCAACAATCTTCCTTTGAACAATACAATATTTCCAATCCAGATGGTGGCCATATTAATAATTTTGATATAAAAAAGGGAAAAAAGGCAAGGCAAGGCAATTGATTCAAGACATGTCTATTTTCGTCAGTATTTCAATAACTTATTCTGAACCCGTTGCGACCTGATAATATGAATTATCATGGAGACGCATTTAAGAAAGATCTGATCAGACTTATATACACTTGTTTCATGTATTAGGGCTTTGAAAATCAATTAATATTCATCTAATAATACCAATCATTTTTGATGCTTTACTAACTATTTTATCCATGTGTTCGCTTGAAGTTTATTTTCAAATATGACACTAAAATTGGCAGCGTGAAGCAGGCCAGGACATTATGGCAGAAACATATCGTACCAAAATTATTAACTATTTGATTGTTATTGATAAAAAAAATCACCCTCTTCCACTAAAAATACTATTAAAGTACTGAGGACCTTTCGACTACCAAGTAGCCATCATCAGAGTAAACTAAATTATCAAAATGTGACTGTTTGGGGATAATATACAGTATCGGAAAGTATTTATCTTGGGTATGGTGGTTTCATGAGAGCGTAAAGAATAGCTCAGGACGTAGTACGTCAGTATCATACCAGCACCAGTCGGGAGAATGTGCGAGTCGCTATGTATTCGTCGGGTGGGGTATATAGGTGTTTTATACCGGGATATCAAAAATTATCTTGGTCAAGGGTGGTTGTGGAATCTAAAACGTGTGTCTTACTTTACGTTTGAAATAATTATGTCACTGTCACACTGACATCATCAATAACCTACAAACTTCATACCTATTTATTTCATTTATTTCAAAACATATTCAAAAATTTGAAGTAAGACACACGTTTTACATTCCAAAACCACCCTTGACCAAGATAATTTTTAATTTGTAGTTCATTATTGTTCTACAACTGAAATAAATAGGTATGAAATTTGTAGGTTATTGATGATGTCAGTGTGACAGTGACATAATTATTTCAAACGTGAAGTAAGACACACGTTTTACATTCCACAACCACCCTTGACCAAGATAATTTTCAATTTGTAGTTCATTATTGTCTTACAACTGAAATAGATAGGTATGAAATTTGTAGGTTACTGATGATGTCAGTGTGACAGTGACATAATTATTTCAAACGTAAAGTAAGACACACGTTTTAGATTTCACAACCACCCTTGACCAAGATAATTCTTAAATTGTAGTTCATTATTGTTCTACAACTGAAATAAATTGGTATGAAATTTGTAGGTTATTGATGATGTCAGTGTGACAGTGACATAATTATTTCAAACGTAAAGTAAGACACACGTTTTAGATTCCACAACCACCCTTGACCAAGATAATTTTTGATATCCCGGTACGATCATCGGTTAACTTTTAATCTACATATAAGTGATATATGTGCTAAAGCTATTAGAACTTTAGGGTTTGTACTTAGGCATTCCAAATATTTCAACAATTTAGAGGTACTACAAACACCATTCAATTCATTGGTTAGACCAAAACTGGAATATGCTTCATTCATCTGGAACCCTCCAGATTACACTAATTGAGAGGATTCAACGTAAATATTTGAAATATCTCTGGTTTAGAACTTTCAATATCTTTCCTAGAAGAGGTTTTGATCATCAATTATTATTATCTACTTTTTATTGTTTGACACTTGAACTGAGAAGAAGAATAATGAGCACAATATTCCTCCACAATGTGTTGAATGATAATATTGACTGCAGTTACTTATTGAGTAAATTAAATTTTGTTGTACTCAGATTATCTTCCCGCTGTCCCTTAACTTCTTACAATGGTAGGTCTAATACAAATGTATTATCTAGATGTCCGATATTTGCCATGACAACAAACTTTAATGTTATTTGTTCACAATATGACTTATTTTTCAATATCATTCAGTATCTTATTAGTGTGGTTAGGTGAGGTTATTTATCACCATGTAATTTGAAAATTTAGCCACTTTACTTCCATTATTCCTATAAGATATTATTTTTGTTATATATTTCTTGTTATTCTATATATTATGTATATTATCTCTGTATTGTTTGTCCTATGATTAGGTTAACCTGTTGGGCATATATATATATACTGAATAAATGAATAAATGATAATGTAAGCAATTGGTCACCCTCAGCTGGAGATGAATCGAAATTCAATAAATTTCTTTTTCGTTTATACATTTCCATCCCTTCTAAATTACCTAGATATTTGTCTGTTCTGTGTTTTAGAAGTGACAAACTTTCTTGAAAAATGGTGTGACCTGTATTCGTAAGATGTTCCGCTACCACTGAAT
This sequence comes from Endomychus coccineus, assembly GCA_958510875.1. Taxonomy (NCBI): domain Eukaryota; kingdom Metazoa; phylum Arthropoda; class Insecta; order Coleoptera; family Endomychidae; genus Endomychus; species Endomychus coccineus. The sequence continues at coordinate 45,468,784 of OY294068.1, forward strand.
TTCCACCATTATTTTTCTTTATATAGGCAACATTTTCCTTGTAACGAGTTAAAATGTTCCTTCTAGTTTGACCCAAATAGCATTTTGAACATGACTCACAATTGATTTTGTAAATCCTGGATTTGTCGGTTTTTGGAGGTGATGGCTCTCATTTGGTTAGTTGGCTACGTTCCAATTTCCTTTTTTATTTAGCAATTAAATTATTGATCAGAGATTTGTGGTAACTATTGTCCAACGCAATTTGCTGAAATTTCTCAACTTCGTTGTTATGATTTGGCTGGCTCAAAGGGACGTTCAACAATCTATGAACCGAACTATTGAACGGAGCTATATTATATCTGAATGGTGTAGCTGAATCCGCCGAGGTATATCTATTTGTTTGAGTGGGTCTGTATATGTCGAGATCTAAGTGATTACCATCTTTTATAAAGTTAATATCAAGCAAAGCAAGTTGTTATCTGTTTCTATTTCGACAGAGAATCTATGCGAATCAAATTGGCTATTGAGCGTATTCAAAACCCCATGTAAATCAAAATCTTGCCTTGTAATTGCGAAAATGTCATCAACATATCTATACCAAACTTTTTGGAACTGATTCAATTTTGATTCTAAGGAGGTTTCATGTTCGCTTAGGAAAATATTGGCCAAAACAGGAGAGAGTGGATTGCCCATTGCACATTCGCTGGTCTGTTAATAGTAATTTATGTTGTATGATTCCATACATAAAGATGTAAAAATCACGTATTTTATGCAGTTACTATTGTGAATATTAACATTTGAAAGCTATTTCTTCAGAATGTTTATCGACTCAGAGATTGGTGTATTCGTAAATAGTGAAACATCAAATGAAACTAGAGTATCACCAGGTTCAAGTTTGAAACCTTTCAATTTTGCGATGAGTTCCAAAGAACTTGGAAGTTTCTGAATTCCTTCAATAACCATTTCGCTATGTTATATATAGAACAATTATTGCTTGAAATGATTGATCTCATGGAATTACCCTGCTTATGAGTCTTAGGTAAGCAATACAGTTTAGGAAGATAACGATTTGAAAGTCTAAGTTTGTGTTTTAAATTATCGGAGATTACATCGGTACACGACTTTGTAATAAGGGTTATGTACAGGTTATTTTCAATATTAAAGAAACTAAATCATATTTAGAAAATTAAAGTTTCATGTAAAACTATAATATCTCAAAGCAAAGTAACAAGAACCCAATGAAGTCCGCCACATGTTTTCTGTTTATCATAAAGAACACATTTTATCATAGCAAATATTAAATGAATTTCTTGAAATGAACAGAAACTTAGTTTCAAACTCGCTTCAAGGTGGGTGATATGATACCATAGCTGATGGGTCCAGAGGGTTGCAATAAGTTCACAAATGTTTACTTGTAAAGGAAATATTGAACCTGTTAAGAATAATAACCGATATAGGACGAGAAACAGATGGTTAGCTACATGATAAATCTTAATGTGAATCATCTGGAGATCATCAAAATTGTACTTAAATATAGTCTTGATTATAGTTGAAATAATATGTATATTCTAATCAGTTAGCAATATTTGGAAAAGGACAGTCAAGATTATAAAACCCCATTGTGAACATTCTGAATGAGAGGTCTTAAGAAAGAGGAGAAGAATTATAAGATATTCACTAGCAATATTATTGGTACAAAATTAAAATCAGGATCACTATAAGTAAAATCTTTGGTTGACCAATTTGGAGATCCTTCCCTAATTGCAGAAAAAGGACGCATTATAAATATCAACAAAATGCGGAAAAACCTTTAGTTATATTTTCCAACTTGAATTAGTCTCTTGCAAAATCACGTGGCACTTTGTCATTTCCAATTGAAATAATTTTAACAGATTATTCAGAGTGTTTTTGGCATGAGGGTGTTTTCGCTGAAATCAGAGTTTCAGTTTAATTGTAATCAGTTCAAGTCAATAATACATTTAATCAATTCATAACTTTTCGATTCCCTAGGTTAATCCTGGTTGAGTTATTATTTTGATAATTAGAGTTTCATTGGTTTAGTTCAGTTAATTTAGATTCTCTAGGTAATTTCATTTAACTCATTATTAAATTATTCTTATTAATAATTTTAAAATATTAGCAATAAATTTAATCATAATATTCTTTTTATTTATCGTAAGTATATAAGAAACGATAATAGATACAGTTTTGGTTGAATGGGGAGAAAATGGTGTAATTAAAGGACCATGCATATGAAAGTATAGAATTTCTAATAGAATTTTTGATATTCAAATAATTTCGGAAAATCTAATTTCTTGGTACCTATTCCATTTTATTGTATTCTAATGTTACAGTTAGAGACGGAACAAAATAAAAAATACTTCTTTGGAGCAACTTTTCATAAGCTTTCTTATTGTAATGACAGATTTTTTAATATGGCTGTAATTTTCAAATACAATATCCATCATATACTCTTGATGTATAACATGAGATTGTCCGATTATGTTTCGAATCCCGGGTATTACCTTCTCAACATTTGAAACCCCATCTTTGATAATTCCACTTCGCACATGATCACATAACGGCTACGTCAAGTACCAGTACAGAATAAACCACCGGAACAAAGGCAGTGAACTACCGGAACAAAGGCAGTGAACTATTTAGCGTGATATAACATCAGTTTCAGTTCAAGCCTCAAGTCTGCTCTGAAAATTCCACCTGTAAAGGTTGGCTTATCGTCGGCATCCAGTGACGCGGAAGTTTACTATCCAAGATAATTATCGTTCCTTAATTATTTGTTTTTGTTTCAACAATTATTGAAAAAATCTCAACTTCAACTTTTGATTCATCTCGTATTAGACTGCTAAATTTTACTGATCTTTTCTCTATGCTGGCTCGTACTTGAAATTTTTGAAAAAAATCATAATGATGCTGGAACTGATCCGAAACGTAATTGAAACATTATTTCTGATACATTAATGAGTGAAAAATGAAAAATACCCCAAAAAATCAGCCGTATTCCAAACAAGTTGATGATGGAAACGAAAACGAAACGTCGAATGTCAAAACTGCCATTTCCATAAGAAAGCTTATAAAATTTTGCTTCAAGGAGTATTTTTTATTTTGTTCCATCTCTGACATCAATTGAACAAAATAAAATAGAAAATTGAAAAATTCGGTATTTTCGAAATTACCTGAAAATCAAAAATTTTATTCAAAATTTTATAATTTCATACAAATTTTCCTCATATTACTTACCTTTTCCCCCTTTCAACCAAAACTGTATCTATTACTGTTTCCCATCACATAGACATCCTTATCACACAGCATTTTGTAATAAAAAGCGGAATTCCATTCTTAATTGACCTATTACAAAGTCTGTTCAAATAATGTTGGAAGCCTATACTACCCGAAAGTGATAAAATTGCCCAGTAAATTTGTTTCGCCCATTTTAACTTACAACGAAATTTAACAAATGACAATTTCGCATGAAACCTTCGGTTTTATCTGTGTGCTTCGTGTGCTTCGTGTATGGCTTGGCGCACCCCATTAACGTAAAGTTAACTCTGCTGATTTAATGTGCCATATTCAATTCGTCGTCATTCGCTGGTATGTCGCCGACTATTGATTCTCACCAATTTAAAAGTCCATCCACAATATTCAAATCATAATTTCTATAATAATCATCAACTACTATCTTTGTTTATATATATTATGGAAACAAATAACGATAATTGCAGTATTCACAGAATACAAATGACAAAACTCTAAACTGTATTCAATATCACAATGAATTTCATATCGACATGTCGTGTGCAATAACTAATCCTTCAGCATTCATTGTAAACTGTTGTGGAATAAATTTGACAAAAGCTTCAAATATAACTGAATTTATTGATGTTGCGTTCAGTTAAGTTAACGATACATTTATGACTAATACCAGCGGTTCTCAAACTGTGGGGCGCGCCACCCTTGGGAGCCGCGGAAGGTGTGAAAGGGGGCGACGAATAAAAGAACAATTTGTCGGACATAATTTTATATATCTTAGTTTGAAAAGTGAATAGAAATAGCCATTGTGTGAAAGTGATGATGAAAATTCATTCCAAACGGAAATAGAATAACTATTGAAAGTTTGATTTTCATTAATTGAAAATGTAAAGATAAAACTCTTAATAGTTTTCTTAATAATTTGAGCAATTGAATCATAAAAAGTGAAATTAAAATAAAACATTTCTAAGGTATAGATATAAGACTAATATGGGCCATAACGTATGTCCAGGTTTGGTTTGATATTCGAAACAGGCACTCTGAGCTCCTTTTCAAATTTGGAGTTTGTTTCTACACTCACCAGCACGGAAAACGGAGCACCTACATTTCACTTAGAACAAATTGAAAATTTTCAGACTTTTTGATGTTTTTCTATTACAATATCTTAAATATAAAGAGAATAAACATATTTTAAGTGTTTTTTAAAGTTTACTGAATATTTATTTGAAAAAACACAATGTTTGTTACTACTTATAAAAGAATAGGTCGGAAAACACAAGTTGGTGTGTTGGAATACATAACGTTAACTTAGACGCGTGTTGCCCCCCACGTGCTTGAATTATTGCTTACGTTCGACTCGGCATGCTTAAAATAAATTGTCGAATATCCTCTTGAGGAATAAGTTCTAAAAGAGCTTGTTATAACTGGTCCAATGTTGAAGAAGCACGAACAGGATTTGGCATTCTTTGCCCAAGCATGTCTCAAACATGTTCGATTGGATTCGCATCTGGAGTTACTGCTGGCAACTCCATAACAGGAATATTTATATCGTTCAAGAACTGCTGAGTGATTTGGCATTATCAAGTATTAGAAGAAAATCATCACCAAGGAAACCGCCGTGAGTTGGAGTATTTCCTGCACCTGTGAAATGTTATGAAGCCTCTTCACGATCCTGTGTGCCCCTCCAGAGAAATTCCAGCCCACACCATAACTACCCTATCGGTGAATCTTCACTCTGCAAAACGCTCTCTCACGACCATCTGGAGATCGAATGCAAAATCTCGATTCATCGGTGACCAAAACGCGTCCTCATTCATTTTGATACCAATGCTCATGAGTTCTGGCAAAATGAAGTCGAGCAGCACGATCAAGCCATAGAAGTTTTGGGCCCGTTGCAACTTTGTGATTGGTAACTGTCCGTTCGCTCACGTTGGTATTCCGGACTTGATTTCTGATTTCTACAATCGTAGCATGACGATTTTTCAGTAAGATGATAAAGCGAACATCATGAGCGATAGTTCATTGTTGGGGATCAGTTTCAGGTCGTCTAGTTTAAGTGTCAATTCCAAAAAACGTGTAAAACCACGATTTACAGTGATTTGGATATTTGATATTGTTGAACAGTATTTTTCTCTCTCAAAACAAGCTTAAAATGTGTGTTTGGTATTATTGTGTTTTACAGCGACTGTTCGAGGTAGCGTGATTACATTACAGTCAAGGATACCCAAAGCCAAGTTTGCACTTTCAAGTGATAGTATTAATGATTTTCTTTATTTTTGTCGATTTTTGTTTCAAAATATCCAAATAGACTCAAAAAATCACTCAGAACATGTTTACGTTGTATTCAAGATATAATAATTTCCAATTTTTCAAAATAAAATACAGGTGCTCCGTACAGTGATATTGGATATTTGATATTATTTGGCAACATTCTTCTGTCTCAAAATATTTTTAAAATGTGTTTTAGTGTTATTGTGTTTCACAACGACTGTTTGAAGTAGCGTGATTACATTGTAGTCATGTATATCCATAGCCAAGTTTGCACTTTCAAGTGATTGTATTCATGATTTTTTTTATTTTTGTCGATTTTTGTATCAAAAATATTCGAATAGACTCAAAACATTATCTCAAACATGTTGTTTCCTTGTATTCAAGATACAATGATTTTCAGTGTTTCTAAATAAAATACATATACTCCGTTTTTGTGCCGGTGAGTGTATACTTAGACATCAAAGCAGCTACAGCGGAAAAACAATTTCACACAGGTAAGAAGAAGGAACAGGTAATAGTATCCGAAATACTTGTACTTCAATAAAAGACCGTTCTCTCCAGAAATGTGTTGAAGACTTAGTAACGAGATCTGATTTCCTGAGGTACTTGATGAAAGATTTGTCAGTTCTTCTTCTTACAAAGATAGAGTGGAAGCTGTACTTCCAAATGAATTTATCGTTAAATTCCAGTCACTCTATTAATGTCATCTTCTGCGTAGTGCGCAGACATTCCTATAATCCATCCTATAACTAAATTTTATTATAAAAAAATTTGCCCTTCTCACTTGAATCAAATATATTTCTATTATTTTGCTCATGTTGATGATTAAGACAATTAAGTCTTGCGGATATGTTTACTAAGTAACCTAAGCTTCGTTAGAAATAAATTGTTGTAGAATGCTTTTGCATGCTTATTACACTTCTCGCTCAAGGATATCGCTATTTCATTTCTCAGTTAGTAGAACGTGTGAACACTAAATGGATGAAGTAGAACCCAACTATACGTATCCGTTTCCTCAGTAGATTTTATCGTCCCGTAACAGAATTTCCATACTCACCTGCAGTTCCTCTGCTTATTATTGAATTTTCTTTTTCACATTGAGTAGTTTCGATTGGAAAATTTGCTCATTTTCTGAAATAAGCATACCGCTGGAAAGATCTGGAGTTTTATTTCTGCTCCATCTCTAATAGTAGTCAAAGAACTAACCAGTAAGCATTGAATGCACTCAGAGTCTGTAATTTAGTGCTGAATATTCTGCCCGGCCATCTGGGCTCTGGTTATCTTCTCCACTGAGATACTACCTGTGGAAAAGCTGTCCATTGACAGCATTGTGATAGATTTAAATTGAGGACCCTACCAGAACTTCCCGACTAGGAGCTGATAAATCTGGCGCACGAAAGTCAGAAGTTAATTATTTAGATTTAGATGCAGATATGTTGAAGCCCCGTTTTAAGTCGTTATAAGTATCTAAGGCCGAAAAGGAAATAAAGCTGAGAGAATTGCTCAGCTTTTTTATTCAAATAACTTGTAGATATGTAGGGTATGTCTATTGTGACGTATTCATCTGTTTTTCGTTTTTCTCTGAATTCATTTTCTTGAAAAATTTTTGTTTCATATCTTGATTCATTCGCTAATAAATTCTGAACTACATTTATTTTGTCGAGTATCATGAATTCTAGACTGTATCTGAGAAAATAAAACTTAACTGTAACTTTTAGATTCTAGAACTGATTTCATAGGTATATTGGAATTACTTCAAGCATTTCGCTTTCCCTCTTTGATGGAAAGTTTGTATTTCACTGAATAAGTCTCAATCTGATGCTATGAATTACGCTTCGGAGAGTTAGATTCTGGAGATGGCAATTCCTGATTTAGCTGTTCGCGCGTATAGATTAATTCAATTATGTTCAATTCGTGATTCAAAGATCAAATTATTACTAAGAGCGCGAAGGGTGCTCCACGACTCGCTTTTATGCTGAAGTGGAAATTCACTTTTACTAGAACGTTATAATGTTTTGAAACGATTTTCCGAGAGTTTCCAATATATACACTTCAATTTCGTTTACTATTTCTTTTGCCGCCATGATCACAATTTCACCAAAATTTTATCAGTAAACGATAAAAACAACATATCCTTCTATTATTCTATCACATACTAGGTTTATGATGAATTCATAACTTTACAAAAATGTCCCTTACAATTGACATATACTTCAAAGGGGAAGAATGTAATGTTGTAATTACACTCACACAAAATTGTACGGGTCCTGCCACGCAAAATTCACCAACGCTATTCCTTCCGGGAATTAGATTTGGTCAAACTTTCTTAGGAAATACTGATTACTTCCCTCCCCTGTGAGTGTATGTGTTTAACGCTATCACGCTACGCTGTCTGAAGGAGCTGTAGGTAATAATCTAAGTAACATTTTCCGGAGTTTTGAATTATTGAACTTGTAATGAGACTATGGCTGTCGTCTATCTTTCAATAGATAATCGATTGTTGATCTTGCTTGAAAACTGGTGTGAGGTTGCACGATTCGCGAAGAGAGGATCGAGTGGGGATTGTGAATGAAATGACTCCATCTTAGTTTGAACAATGCGCAGGGTAAGTTGGTTTTCAATAGATCTTATTTTCTTATATTAATTTGCTTCATTGAAATATTATTGTCGACAGGGAACTAGTAGTTGGTTGTTTATTAGTTTCTAAGCCTAATTGAAGATATGCAGATTCTCTGATTGACAGTATTTTTCAATGAATAAATAACCAGCTTGCTCACGCACATGTCCATACTGGATCATTTTACTTGATCGAATCTCTATTAGATAATCTTTTGAATCATATTTCTTTCTCCATTCAGAATAATATACAAGTAGTCAAGTTAGTAGTCAGCTTGGTTCATGTCGTTCCCTAAGGCTTGTTTGACCTAGCAATTTTCCGCTTGATGGCGTTTTACGTAGTATTCCATATCACCTCTCTTCGACCTTCCTCATATAAATTTTAAATGGTTATGTCTTTTTAGTTTGGTTTTTGTGAGGTGAAATTCTTATTTACTGCTTTATGAGAACTCTGAGAAAACCTTTGTTATTTCTTGATCAGAATATTTACTCGAGTTCTGTGATCACCATTTCAGTGTACTGTGTTCTTGTAAATAATTACCTAATTGTCCTTTTGCAAATTTCAAACTAACTAATCATAATTTTTTAAGACCACATTTTATTTTTCATACCTTGTATTATAAATAGTCATAACTGCGATAATGCAGTAAGTAATTTAATATCCAAATATTCCTTCAGATTTAATTATTTTATTTTATTGTTCTCTTCAAGATTTCAATCCTTTTAATAAATTTGTATATACAATTTGGGAAGATGGCAAAATCAGTTGTGGAATTATATTAATCATTATCATTAATTTCTGCTGATTTAGTTATTTGTCCCTCGAACTTGTGATCAAGGTATGACTCGTATTGTTTTTTCATCCATCAAATGATATGTAAGAAACTAAAGCATCTTCCACATGTTACAGTGCGAATGATTCCCAGAATACCACCATTTAATTCACGCTTCGGAGAGTATATCTCGAGGATACCCAACATTCTTTTTTGCTTGTTTTGAAGAATTACTTGCTTCTCGAATATTTTGTGAGCACTACAATTGCTTGTAAATATATCATTTGATATAATAAGTGAAGATGACAATTTTATTTGTTTGTTATATAACAATGTCTCAACGCTATAATAACATATTGTGATAATCAAAGGGTCATTCGTACATTTGGTCCAATGTCTTCATATCCCTGGAGATAACTAGGTCCGGAATCGTCAAGGAGAATCTCACGCACATGATTATAAAATGTGATGTATCTTTAATAGCTACAATAGCCACTACATTGCATCGAGAATTATTGTGATTTTCACTGAGGACTTAATTATTTACTTAATGATTCTACAACTAACATATCGCTGGCTGAATATATCTTTTCTCGAAAACAATCCAAACACCTTTTCGATATGTTGTCCTAGATTTCTAATAGTAGCAAAGATTTCCCAGTGCATGACAATGACCGGCAATGGTTTATGTTATACAATCATTAAAGTCCATAGTAACTTTGCTTCAATCAGCATATTACAACATATCAACATAGTGATAATGTCTATCGTACGTGTGTTAGTTAAAGATCATGTATATTCATATAATACATTCTTATCTCGATGACAATAATAATAATATTTATTTCAGGTGTAGTAATACAGTGTTATACAGTGATAAAAACATAAGTGCTACATACTATGACGTGTACCTTGTGACTTTTCGGTAAACTGCTTACTGCGGTAAACTTCAAATCCTCGGGCGCCAGATTTTTCTGAAGGTTTACTCCTTTTTGAGGACTTCTGCTAGGGTCCTCACCACAAGGCTTGTCACTATGCTATCTATAGATAGCCTTGTCCCTAGGGTAGCTACAGTGAAGTAAAACCAGGGCCCATTGGGCAGAAAACAGTATCAAAATTGTAGGCTTTAATCACAATTGATACCTGGTTAAAACTTAGTTCGGTAAAAGATGGAGCTGAAATAATTTAATAAAACGGGGAATTCCAAAAAATATTAAATATTTAATAACAATAAATACATTTTCAGAATCATTAATGGAATGCAATTGAACGGTATATTACACAAAAATCCACCCAGGTGGTAAATGTAAAGAAGCTCAAGCGGTTAAAGAAAACTGTTACAACATATCTATTTTTACGATATGTTCGGTATTTGAATTCAATTCAACGGTACGGAATCGGTTGATAAATGATTTACATTCATCAATTTACGGAAAACACAAATCAAGCAGTTCCTAGAGTAATAAGCGGTGTTCGGTAATCATCATTCAGATAGCATTGTCACTTGAAACGTTGTTAAAACGCACTACGATATATCAAACGGTTAAAATTCGGTCGGATCGGAAAATATATCGTAATGCTCGAAAATGAAATATTAAGCTATCATTTACCTTATGTAAAATTCACAAACACAAACACGGAACACTATATACAATTCAAATTTTAAATCTGACTTGAACGCGGATAATAATTAATTCACTCTGATTCTGATATAATAATCACACTTTAACGGTACTGACTCTGATTCTGATTGATAATCAATTAATAAAAGATGAAAAAGATCCCGATCTTTTGTCTGTCACTTCTTTTATATGTTTTCGAGGTTCTGATCAAGTCCGTACCACCAATTCCTTATTTTGTGCCGAGGCTTTTCATTTATGCCTCGAACAATGCTTGAAAGTGACGCTACTTTTTAGATCTAAAATTCTCGCTCATGATATCTCGGTAGTTCCTCTCGGCGCAGTAAGCAAGTGTTATCGGAGTTTTTTGGTTGTTTACCCTTTTTACACATAAGGCTGTTCAAACTTTGATGCATTAACTCACCAGATCCCCGTTTTTGCAACATAAGTTAATCAGAATGAATGCAATTCTTAAGCGGGCATGAATTCGATTCATTTATTTGAATAATTACTCTTATTCAAATTTACGGAGATTTAGAAAAGTGACTATCACGGAATACACATTCGGAGTTCACGCATATCTGTTGAAATAACGAACTATTTAACCGGAGTTTACATGTAATATCCTTATTTCCTTCCCGATCCAAAATAAATGATATTTCAAAATTTAAGCTTCGCTACAATACATACCACCCTGCAAGAGACACTAGGTATCTGTGCGCAGATCTCAGAATGAAAATAAACAGAAAATAAAAGAAAAAGAAATAATAATATTTAAATGAAAGATAATGCATTCTACTTTTAAACATATTAAATACAATACTTGATATCAACAACGAATATTTGTGTTTTCGGTCCGATAGTTAGTTAGATTTTTACAATAATCATGAATAATATTACGAGAAGAAGATTCTTTTAGACTGAATTTATAAATTACAAATGAATATATGTGAGTATTTATAGTATCGAACATCTTTGCAATGAGTAATTGAATTCGAATTTGAGTTTAACTGACACATGAAGATGATGTTAACACCAAATCAGGAAATCATGCTAATGATTAAATCATTTGATCAATTTTCCGGTTTGTAGTATAGAGCACAACCATTTCCTATTCAATTTTTTTGTTTTTGTTTTCGAATTTTTGTTGACATTTAGCAATTTTAAATCTTGCGGGAAGTTGTTAAAAACCTTATAACTGACATATGTATATGTTGATTTGTGATTTGAATGCTAAAAATAAGGTATTCTTGTATACATTTTTGTTTAAATGAATCAAGTACATGAATATATGATTCCTATACTACAATATGATACCTTGTTGATTATTCCGCAATTAGAGGATCGTGAAACTCAGCAATGACAATTTTATGTTTCCACTATCTAGCATGATATTTTAGACCAGACAGCGCGGCAGGGGCAAAATAATATGAAAACGTGCTTTTTCCAGGCGGTAGCAATGTTTCGATTGATTCTTATGTATTTTTTGCAGTAGGATACGATTATCGTTACCCGTAGGTACTTTGTAAAAGTTGTGCTTCATTTTTTAATTTAACAATTTGTGGAAAAAAATGACTTTTTTTTACATTTTCCTTTATATCTCCTTTCCTACAAAATGATATCTGGTGCGATATTCCAAGTGCCATTGTTAACCTGCAAATTGCGTTGAAAGTTGGAAAAGCGTGTTTTTCTCAACATTCAATATCTCAACAATAAAAATACCTAGGAACTCAGAAAATGTTGCTATTACTAATATAAATAAGTGCACCGAATTCCAAAACGATCGCTTCCTAACTTTTAGAGTAATTAACGATCGAAATTTTTTTCGAAGTCCAGTTGCATAATGCGACAAAGTTGCTGTGATTGTCTGACTTTGATCCAACTGATCTCAAAATTCAAAAAAATATTCAAATTTTATATCCTGTTGAAATTTTTGAAAAGTTTATCAGAACCGATTTTATAACGATTTGTTCAACACTAGTAGTTCTATACACACGTATAAGACTATATAAATTTTTTTTAAATAGATGGTAGCTTCCTTTTGCATAAAGTGCAAAAATAAGATACCTTTGGCGGAGTTGCGAAAAAAATGCTGATGTTGTATCGCAACCACAAAAGCAATGAATGAAGGACACAATTTTTTTTAACTTTTCATGAATTAATGCTTCACTGTCTTCACTTCAGTCTTACCGCTCATTCGCCCCGGTTTTTTGAAATAAATATTGGTTTCATCATAGCCCAATTGTGTTAGCAGTACCAGAAGATCAATATCTTCATCTATAATAATTACATTTTGACGTAAGGACTCGTCGAGAGCTGTTTTAATTATTAAATAATCAGCATCTTCAACCGCACAATTGGTTCGAAAACCAGCGACGTGAAAACTTTCTCTAAGAAGATTGATTAGTCGAGTTTTATTTTTGTCATCAGTCAAGAATTTTTCTTGTGCAACGGATACTGGAGCGCCACGATCGAACACAATTTGTCGACACATGTCTTTTGTCAGCCTTCGTTGTCTTTCAGAGGATTTCGTTTATAAATTAATGCTTTCGGGGTACCCGTGGAAAATAACAATACTGTTAGGCTTAAAATTTTTCTTAACATAATCACAGTATCGATCGACAGCTCCGCCAAAGGTATCTTGTTTTTGTCATGTTACTTTATGTAGAAGAAAACCACCATCTATTTTTTTTAAATTTATATATATAGTTTTATACGTGTGTATAGAACTACTAGTGTTAAACAAATCGTTATAAAATCGTTTCTGATTAACTTTTCTCAAAAATTCTATTAAATTTGAATAGTTTTTTAAATTTTTGAGACCAGTTGGATCAAAAACAGACGATCACAGCAACTTTGGCGCATTATGCAACTAAACTTCGAGAAACAATTTTGATCGTTAATAACTCGAAAAGTTAAGAAGCGATCGTTTTGAAATTTGGTGCACTTATTTATATTAGTAATAGCAACATTTTCTGCATTTCAACACAATATTTCAAGCTCCTAGGTATTTTGATTGTTGAGATATTGAATGTTGAAAAAAACACTCTTTTTCAACTTTCAACACAATTTGCAGGTTAATAATGACACTTGGGATATCGCACCAGATCTCATTTTGTAGAGAATCAAGTAAGAAACAAAAAACTATATGCATAATACTAAAAATGCACAGGAAAAGAGATATTAAGGAAAATGTAAAAAAAGTCATTTTTTTTCACAAATTGTTAAATTAAAAGATGAAGCACAACTTTTACAAAGTACGGGTAACGATAATCGTATACTACGGCAAAAATACATAAGAATCGATCGAAACATTGTTACCGCCCGGAAAATGCAGGCAAAAATCTCCGTCGTCTGGTCTATTTGAGAGTCTAAAGTAGTTGGAATGCTCTGAAATGAAACAAATATCAATATATCTCATGCAGTCAGTATATCATATGTGTTTTATGTTAATTTGATTGTCAGCTATTTCCAAAATATGCAACAACATACATTTTCATATTCTCCCTTTTTTATTCTGTTGAACGTCATTATAATTATGTAAAATAACAAATTCTCACATCATGAAACGTGAAATATAAGTTTAATCAAATCCAACAGTAACGAGTTACTGAAGTCACGATTAATGCTGTTTTAGTTGCGTCGCGATCTCTTATAGTATATGATTTAGTTTGATGGGATCAATTCTAACTTGAATTGGTGTTCGAGACCTTTATGTGATTAAATCTATATGGGTATGGAGATACGTGTTTTTTGAATAGATATTTATACGAAATTATAGCAAAGCAATCTCTTTCTATTGATAATCGCATGGTAGGAATGTTTCAGGCAGAAAGAGTTTTATATTTTATCAGTTTAGTTGATCTCAGGATGTTTCAACGATACAAAATGTTTACCTGATCAAATATTTCATGAAACAAAATCGTTTCTATAGTAAATGCTTCCATCTTTTAAGTTGCTCGTTGGTTGAGAAGTCCTCATTGTTTGAGGCAATAATTAATCGGGGTAGTCGAGCACTAGAATGAATATAATGGCGAATAACTGTTTCGATGACAAGGTCATGACAAAGTTTATACATAACATACAATTCCAGCAATAAAATATCATTTTGGAACAAAAGCGTTGCAAGCTACCATTACTATGGATCGGTGTTCTACGTATCACAATATGAAAACAAGTAGGTCAACGGTTGTTCGATTAAACATCGCCAAGCCTCATCAGATACTCCATAATCGATGTCGATATCACTGCCATTCTCTATCCTTATATGGATTTTAAAAAGTATCTTAGGAGTTTGATGTTATTCATTGAAATGTCAATTTTCCAAATCTGGTTTGAAAGTGGGTACTCGAACATGTAAGAAATTGTGTTAGTCTCATTCTCACGTTTCATGAGATGACTTCTTTTTCTATAGAAAAATTGCTTTGCAGTGTTTTTTTGATACATATTCGTATAATTAGAACATTGATGTGTTACAATTCATTCGTGTATTTATTAGTTTCGGCGACGTAGTCATTTTTAATTGGAATTAATGCGATAAAGACGCTTTGTGATTATTACAATTAGTTTTAAGAAATCCCGTTTCAGATAGTGATTATTTTTGATAGTGGTCGTGAGACCGAAGCGTACTGTTATGATTATTTAGTTATGATACAATTTTTTTTAAAATTGCCTCACTTGGGTCAATCTAATTTTATTATGATCTGTACGTTTCTTCTTTGACCTTTTCTGTTTTCCGGTTAGCTCAATTTATATTTTTAAACTATATTGATTTGTCTATTAAATTACCTATTAACTAATCAAAATCTTGGCTTCCGGATGGATTCCACGTCACAACAGCCAGACTTGATGCCGAAGTTTCGCCAACCATTACAGGTGGCATCTTCAGGGCAGGCTTGAGGCTTGAACTGAAACTGTTTACGTTTTATTCTGTTTACCATAAACGTCATTATAATTATGTAAAATAACAAATTATCACATCATGAAACGTAAAATATAAGTTTAACCAAATCCAACAGTAAAGGGTTACTGAAGTCACGAGACCAATTAATGCTGTTTTAATGGTAAGTTTAGTAGCGGTCTATCATTTTTTTCAAAAATTTTGTGACAGGTTATTATAATTCATTTAATTGAATCACTTGAACATAGTTATATTATATTATGTTTCAGAACATACATTCGATTCCAAATTGATAACAGTATTGCGATACAATGATCATCCATAGATATCTTAAATTCTACTACTCGCAATTTTAACATGGAATAATTTAGAATTTACTCGAATGCTACTTTCTGGTCTCTAATGTTATTGAAAATTTGACATTCTACAGTGATCTTATTGCGTCTTAGAATTTTTGAATTAAATTAATTGATTATTCACTTTGAATGTTGTTGAGATGGAAAGTAATGTTGACTTTGTTTCTGATGACAATCTAATATATTTACTCAAAATAGTAATAAAATTTGTGAATATGACCCATTTCCCGCGAATTTACGTATAATAGGTAATACAAACTGCCTTACAGATCGCCCGGTTAGATTGTCCCACCCAGAGGACCGACCCATAAATTTGAAAATTGTTAGTAATATACTGGAAACGAATGGCTACCCAATAACATTTTTCAACCACATCATTGAAGAAAGAGTAAACAAAATCTATAATGGAACCTCATATTATATAAATAACATAAACGGTAATACAGATAATTTTACATTATTACCATACATTCCAGAGACCTCAGAGAAAATTGAAAAATGATTAAGAAAGTATGATAGTAATGTTGCGCATAAACCTACTAACTGTGTGGGGAAATAATTCCCAAATTTAAAACCTTCAATATCGGAAGATAAACCCACACAATATACAAATTGTATTGTTTCGATTGCGATGGGACTTATACAGGAATCTTTAAGCAATATTTACAAAAAAGAATGTATGACCATAAGTATAGTACAAGAAACAAAAAAACGTGTGGCACTCGGGGACTACCGCGGTGAAGCTATCGCATAGCATTTTTTCTCAACTTATGCAATTATAATTATTTTTTTTTTTAAATTTCTGCAGTATTTTTTTTTCTTTGATATTAATTCAAGTTTTTTCTTCGATATTAATTCAAGTTACACTTTTTGAGCGTGGTGACCGATAAGAAAACAAATTTTTTTCTTTTATTGAATAAATGAGAAGTTAATATCGTTTAAAATATTTTAATTATCTTACAATACATGTAGGTTATTCAGAAATTTGTTATCATTGAAATTATAGGTTTATGGTAACTGAAATAAGAGACATAAGTTTGAGACTTGATATCCTCTAAATATCTGGAAAATACCGCGTCAATGGTGGCCCCATATTTTGTTGTGGATTCTTGTGGATCATTATTCATTTTCAAATTCAATTTTTCCGAAAGAAAAGTTGTCAACCGCTTTGATTTTTTATCAGCGAAGTTGATGTTGAAATCGCCAGCCAAGATAAGTGGAAATGTATTATCATTTGTACCAAGTATTTCCGACCCTTCTTCAGTGTACTCGTGAAGTGCGATGAATAAAATGCTCTACCTCGTCCAATTTTGGATTCGGAGAAATGTAAATTGCTACCATGACTATGTGTAGGCCATTTCTAAGTTTGCATAAGCACGCACAAATATCTCCAAAAAATGAGCGCCTAACATTAACATCGCTAATGTGTGCAATATTTATTTCAATATTCGGAGTCATAATATTAGTTACATTATTATTATTTTGGTAAATAGCTACCCCACCTTTTGGAACAGTATCTCGTTTGAATTGAACAATACAATTGAAATTAGATGATGCGCCATGCAAGATTCGGTAAGAAGTAACACATTTGTTTGTCTCGTAACTGAATCTTGTAAATCGTATTTGTGACTATTTAGACTTTGGCAATTGAAAGTCATTATTGAAATGCCATTTCTATTACTAAGGAAATCTAAGACACTTTGAGCTGTCGTCTGAACACTATTTAAAGGCAGTCTTTTGAATTCTTGCAACAAAGATGCAGTCGATGCAGCTTGCCTTCGATTATTATAAAACTTGAATGCAGAATTATCGTTTTTTGTCGTGATATAAAATTTTTCAATATTAGTCACCCGAGAGAGCGCAACATAAACGAGTTCCTGTTATTTTTCGGAATTTCTTGATTCGGACGCCGCGCTCAAAGCCCGCGATAAAAGCTATATGCAATGTATGCAATAGCTTAATAGAAACAGGTACTCTCAGGTCTCTGCTACGCGCGTCTAACGTATAAACTCTAACTGACGAGTAGCGAGCTCCTAGAGGCATATGTCAAAATGATTTCGTTCGTAGACAATTACATAGGACGTCTGGAGTTCATGCAATTATGTTTTTAGATAATTCGAACCTTCTAATTTCGATAGGCCAGATATTCAATCATTAAGTCAGATTTATACTATTTTAATTAATTAAAATCCTTGCAAATTCCTACATGCGTCTTTGAATGTTGAAAATATATTTCAGGTAGAATGCTCAAACAGCAATATTTTCAATAAGGTCTGACAACTTTTTTCTATTTACGTCATAAATCTTCAACATCTGGTTTGAAAGTGAATACTCGAGTTGTTTCAGTCCTCCAGTCATAATGTGATTCGATATGACTTCGAAGTTTATAAGAAAATTGCTTAGCAGTGGATTCTTGATTCATATACTTAAAATACTAATGTGCTACAATTTCGATAACTCGAGTTTTTGTTCATTTCGGCGACGTGGGCATTTTCAATTGGAATCAGTGCGATAAGGACGCCTTATGATGATACAATTAGTTTTAAGAAATCACGTTTTAGACATTACGTCTTCTGATGATGATCGTGAGACCGAAATGTACGTGAAGACGAAAATAATCACGACATGTGTTAGTGTGACCTATTTCTCGAGAATTTATATACAAAAAATTGAATAGGTAATGCGACCTTTACTTTCACCGCCGTACCACGTAATACAGGCTTATGCAAGGATGATACTCTACAGACTGCAGAATTCACCTCAAAATCTGGCGAAACGTGGAGATCCTTCTAGAAGGGTTGGAGCATACAATATTTTCTTCACAGCGATACGTATGAAATAATCAACCTCATCCACTAGAAATACTATTGACGTACCTATTGAGGACCTTTCAGCTACATAGTTGTAGGGTTCAGAGTAAATAAGGTCAGTGATGATGGATACTTGGTAGATGGAAGTTTCTTAGTACTTCGATAGTTTATTTAGTGGATCAGGCTGATTATTTCGTACTCATTTGTGTTATGGTGTATCCACAGTTATGAACTTCTTTATTTTATTATGCTGTTCCCATACTCACTAGTTATAGTCAGTCAAATAGGTATTTCATTACGAAAATCGAACGATATGGACCGATTTTGATGAAACAAAGTGCATTCGATTCGGGATGACGTCTAGAAAATAGCGTACAGGTTAGTTTTTTGTGCAAAGGATACCGCACACTTTAGTAGGGAAAGTGGCCCCCTGTCGAATTGGCTGAATTTTTGATATGTTATAGTCCAAGTCATTCCGAACAAAAAGTTCAATGGGCACAACTTTTTCTATAGGCTGGTTTTGGCGCTAGAGGCCAATGAAAACTTTCATTTGTTCTTCATTGTTAAACAACACTAAACGTTATCCTGGATAATAATCACTTTTCTGAATGATCAAGATCTAAACAGTCATTACTATGACATACTGTTAAAAGTATTTTTCTTTGGTGTTGTTACATTTGGTCAATTATACAGTGTGTTCCAGCTACTTACAATTTTTAAAGTGCAATAATTCGAAAATGGTTACAAACCGTCTTAGGGATCTACAATGAAAAAATGTTTATGAATCCTATTCTACACCGTATTCTACATCTAATAGTCGAAAAATATAAGGAGTGTTCCTTTTAAAAGAAATCGAAAGTTATACCTATTCGAAAAGTTCCGTACCTACTGAAAAATATTGTTCGACCATCCTGAATAATTTTAGGCCATGAAAAAGAATGAGAAATATTACAAGTCTGTCTATAAAATGGCCTTAAAAAGATTTTCTTTCTAAATCTATCATCTTAACGTCAGTCATATTAATGACTGTTTAGATCTTAGTTATTCAGAAAAGTGATTATTATCCAAGATAACGTTTCGTGTTGTTTAACAATGAAGAACAAATGAAAGTTTTCATTGGCCTCTAGCGCCAAAACCAGCCTATAGAAAAAGTTGTGCCCATTGAACTTTTTGTTCGGAATGACTTGGACTATAACATATCAAAAATTCAGTCAATTCGACAGGGGGCCACTTTCCCTACTAAAGTGTGCGGTATCCTTTGTTATTATTTTTTTAACCGAAAAATTGACCAATCTCCAAAATTTCATCAAAACTAACCTGAAATCCTCAGTTAGGGGTTGTGGAGGTTGTTTTTTTATGTTAAATGTTTGAAAATTTGTTAAAAGGGGGTCGTTACTAATTTAAATCAAAAACAAAATCGAATTCTAATTTTTTAATTTTTTAATTTGAAATAAATTCCCGCTCATCTAAAATTTTTTTCTATCTTCTCTACTCAGTCTTTTCATATTCCACACAGCATCTTTTACATATACTATGGACATATACGTAATAAAAACCGGGCGGGACTAGCAGGTACGTATTTTTCTTAAATTATGGAGTCTACACTATACTATAACACAGCATCTATCATATAATAAGATCTCTATGGCATCCACCGCTTCATAGAGCAGCTGTTTATCTAAACCGGTCCTCCCTCCCATCCCCCCAAAATAAAGATGCGGCAACGTATACGTGGACAACGCTGCTATTATGATGTAGATACATAATAATTGAACACCACGTGTCACTTACTGTTGGATGCCGCTGTTGTTCAGATTAGTAAAAATTCTCATTCGTTTTATGTGATAATTATTTTGTTCTGTGGCTCAGTGAATATTATCAGAAACATTTTTTTAATAATTCAAATACATATTGTTCAATAAATAAAACATTGCTTCAATAAAGCATTCACGCTGCAAATTAATAAAAGTGTTTTCCGGTTAAAAACATAACAACAAATTTGCACAAAAAACTAACCGGTGAGCTTTTTTCTAGACGTCATCCCGAATCGAATGCACTTTGTTTCATCAAAATCGGTCCATATCGTTCGATTTTCGTTAATCGGCCTGTTTTAACTCGACTATTAAAACAGATTCGAGATAAAGTTATTGAATCGAAAGGGGTAAAGATATTACCAGATGTGTGGTATAAGACTGCCGAGCGCACTGGTGTAGGCTGTATGTTTGAGAATGCTTCGAAAAACTCAGGGCATGGTCAAGATACACCAAGTAGCTTTGTTCAAAGAAACAAACACAAGATGTTGACGTAAATAAGAAGATGTACACAGAAAGTTCCAATTTTGTATGTTTAGGGGACCTCTTAATATAACACACGACGAAAAATGTGAATTCAAAATGGGAATGTATCTTTCTGTGAACAATATTAAGGAAATAAATCGAACCAAAATACTATGTACGATTGCGTGGTACTAGATTATGAAAAATAATAGAGGTTTGGGTTTCGAAGAAGATTCTATTACATCCAAATGATGATCTGGCACTGTATGAGAGGACGGATTCTTGGGTAATTATGAGAGAAATACATCGGAAATATTCTTGTGATACAGTAAACACATCATAAGTTATTCACAGATTTGTAGATTTAATTAGTGGGATAGACGCGGAATGATAAATGGAATCAACCAACAATTCATTTATGTTCATAAGTCGATCTAAAAGTAAACTTGGTTCAAGACAAATTTTCGAAATATGTATTCCTTAAATCACAATCAAGGAACTTTTCCCCGTAAAACTGTCCATAACACACATTATCACCTATATTTCAATGAATCACTAATCGGAGCTTTATATAAATCAAGGATGTTTGGTTTTTATTTGAAGAAAACTTAACTCATAAATACATAAATATAATCTTTCATCATCAGAACGTAAGGTTCATCTTAAGAAACCAGAAACGTGAAAATATAAAATCATGTGTTTTGTTTAGATTTCATCAATGTTCTCTAGCATAAATCTGAATTAGTCATACAGAAAATATGTGTGTGAAGATATGAACCTTGCTACATTGAAGTTAAGACGAATATGATATTATGTTCATTTTATATAAATTCATTTCCATGTCATTTAGAATAGAATGAGTATGATTAATAAAATCCAATGGAAACTGCGTTTGAGTGTGCATGCGCGCACACGCGCGTGTGTTTGTGTATGTATGACTAACTTCGAAGCTTTGGTGCGTATTATGCGCGAACACATCGTCTAAATAGGTCCTGAATTCTGTTGCAAAAAAGAAAAAGGTATTGGATCGAGGAAACATCGGGTCAGTTAATCATGGATAATAATTATGGTTGATGGGTTTCTACGGTTAGTAATCAATTCAGAGGAACTCACCTGGAATTCCAGTCTGTATAACACCTGCCACTTTCTACGCTGCTCGCAATATTTCACAAAGTCGTTCCGCTCTATGGGGGTATTGCTTATGGTAGCCACAACGGAGCCGTTTTCATCTGAAAGGGAAATATTCATGTCAATAGACAATTATGAATGTAACTAGGCGTACTCCGGCGGACATTGGCCTAGTACCCGTCTCAGTTACGGCGACCTGGCGGTCTACCATTGTGTGCGCTTTTTCCTAATCCTAGCCAAACGACATAACTTTTTTTAGTTGTTAGAGTTACTAACCCCCTCTGAACGATACCTCAACAGCCCCATGCCCTCTGTATTTTTCTCTATCGAACTGGTCACTAACGCTATTAATATGTAGATCTTTTGTATGAACTCAATTGCGTTATGACAGTAAAGTTGGTTACAGTTGATCTCCGTTTAATAAACGACGTTTTGAGAATGATACAGTTGATGAAAACAATTATGAAATACTGCTTAACAGCTTACATATTAGACGTTATAATAACTTATGAGATGTATTTGAATACTTCGAATAGTTGTGAAGAAATTAGATTGTCATTGAGAAACTGAGATGGTATTTAAGTCTCAATTCCGTCCCTTTGTGCTATGTAATTACTTAACATTTGACAAAATCAGCAAATTGTAATTATTCTCTATCAAATGATTTGAAAACGTGAAATAGGTTTATTGTTAGTTAATAGGATATACAATATTGTTTGTGTGGACCTATATAGAAGCTATAAAATTCAGGACATAATAACTTATCAACTCCCAATTGTCCAGAATTGTCTGTTCTCCTAGAATGTCGGAAGTATAAATTGAGAATAATACTGGGCCAATCACAGAGCCCTGAGGTACGCCGCTAAGTAAATCTGTTTACTACTATTGTGAAAACCTTGAACTATTCTTCACTCTGAATTCACGACCAGTAAGAAAAGCTGATATCCACCCCTATAACTCACCCCCGGAAACCATAGTGTTCCAATTCAGCTAGGAGGCGTAATTTGGGGACCTTATCGAGGTCTTTACTGGAATCCAGATAGATTACATCTATTGGAATGTTATTATCTGTAGCCAGTGACCAATCTTCCCACATAAAAGAAGGTTCGTAGATATAGACCTTCCAGGTAGAAATTCATGCTGGTTTTTCAGAATATGAAATCAGAATATTTGGATCATCAGATGTTGAGTGTTCACATAGTTCCAGGTGTGACATCTCCTGTTCCGCAGGGCTCAGTCTATGCAGGAAGAAATGTCTGCTTTATGCGGTGATATGAGGCATTACTAACAGATAAGATCTATTTCATTAGAAGAGAATCTGAATGGGTTACAGTCATGGTGCCAACCAAATAAGCTGGATCTGAACATATTCAAATTCACTGTGGTGTCATATACTAGAAGCGAGTCAACACTGTCGTTTACATACAGTTTGATTCACAACTATCCTTCAATGCAGATATCTAGAGCATTCGCCTAGGGGCTATAAAACTTTGGGTTTCATATTTCGTAATGGTTAGAATGTTGTTGATCCTGAAACTTTAATTTTATTATTCGACACCATGATTTGCCCTGAATGCTAGCACTGTGCTTCATCCATCTACTGCTAGTAGCATTGGTATGATTGAGCCTGTATTGAGAAAATTGGGCTCCCTTTATCTCATAAGAAGTTACCCTCAAACATTTGAAAATATTTGGTCTTATTAGCAGGAAGAGACGCCGACAAACATTGGCTGTGATGACTGTGTTATTCCTATAAAAACTGGTGAAAAGTATGGTTTATAATCTGGAATTACTCACTTGCACACTTGTATTTTCATACACCTAGACTCGGAACTAGGCATCCCCTAACTTCTCGTTTACAGATCCTCGTACCCGACTTATTTTATATTCTCCAATATATTTTGTTGCGACGCCTATGCACTGATTCAGGGAGTAGGAAGTCCTAAAGTATTTTCCATTATAAATTTATGAAAATCTGTTCCTGAGAATATATTTCCATTGTCAATATTTTCACGAATGTTCTCAGAACAACTGACCAAATCGTTATATTAACTATTCCAGAACAGTACTAACCAATCTGATATTTTCTAAGGACCGATTCAATGAAGCATCTATAATTTCCCCTCAAAACTAATGCAAACATTTTTTCTCAAAGGAACCTTCCAGTTTTGACTCCAGTGCTTATCCAGTTTGATTGCAATTATTTCTTCCGAAACTTCCAGTCTGTCTAGACTAATTTAAGAACTTTAAATTTACTAGAATGAAGAGAGAAACGAATAATTTGGATGGAATGTAAAATAACATCCTTTGAAAACCTCATTATTCGGGAATGCTGAAAGGCAACATAGAGTTTCAGCATTTATTCATGAGCTCGTATTTTATATTTCGATGTTGTAATGAGAGACTCTTATTCAATTTAGCACGTTTCACTAATGAAATTGGGTGTTAATAGGGTTTAATAAGGATTAAAAGCATGTCATTGTGAGGACTTGAATATATAATGGAATGATGGTGGTAATTAATTCATCTTCTAACAATACATGATAGTACTCGGAGAGGAAGAGTAAACGTTTGGTACAAATATAATCTTCACATCTTATGATCATATCTCATTATTAACATTATAATTAGATTTAAATCACTGAATGTACACTCCGAATAATTATATAATAACAATTGTTCCACACCACTTCAGAATAAGTTACAAACACTTTACCTCATTCTGTGTGATAGAACAATTGTCGATATAAACAATATACAATGCCAGGAAACACGAGTACACTAAATAGACATCCACTTTCGGTTGTTCAATCTATTTTATATTTGGATTCAAAACAGGATGTTTAATATACGAGGGCAAGGTGAATACTTCCTGAAAAATGAAACAGATGGCGCCACAAACGAAAATCCATGTGACATTTGTGACGCATTACAATTTTCTGACTGATATGTCTTTCAGTTCTGTTTTGACATCCAACGAAAGCAAGCTACCTTGGAGATTGTTGTAAGCATGGAAAAAAGTGAATTTTGAGTCTTGATTAAACATTTCTTGCGTTGAAAAAACATTACGTGGTGGATATTTTCAGACACTAAAGACTATAGATTTTAAGTATCTAAGCTACTTAATTTTTATATATTGGTTTTAGATACACAATCCATATTATAAGTAATGTCTAAAAGCTTCAATATCCTTTCTAATCAGTATTCATTTCAATTAAAAATTAAAACATTAGTATTAGTCGAGTCAATTTACCAAAAAAGCTCGGCATTTTTTCCAAACAGACCAATAAACTTCATTTTTCTTGCAAATCGTTTCTGGACGAATACTGAACGATATTGAACTTTAAGATCTAGTCGCTCGACCATTTTTCACTTGTTTCATTTGTTAAACCAGAAATTGGCCAATTTTCATGGGAAAATTTATTGTAAAATTTGTAAAATTGGTAAGTATTGCCAAAATTGGCTGGAAAACTCCACTCTGGGGTTTTCGGGGTCGCTGATCACGATTCCGAAGTTAGATTTACCATTTTCGACCGCAGTATCTCGAAATTGGACAATTATATGTCTGAAAAATAGTCAAATTTAATAATTTCGTAATTTTTGTTGAAAATGACTAAAACATTCCACTCGGGGGTTTTCGAGGTCGCTGATCACGATTCCGAGGTTAGATGTACCATTTTCCACCGCGGTAGCTAGAAATTGGCAAATTTTATGTCAGAAAAATGGATAAATTAGATAATTTCGTAATTTTTGTGGAAATTGGCACTGCTATCAAAAGTCAGGGAATTTATCCGTGACTGTAAATCATTTGTTTCATATCCAATATCAAATGACTTCCGAGTGAAATTTTCTAGCCATTTTCAACAAAAATTACGGAGTTATCTAGTTTATCCATTTTTTCTGACATAAAATTGGCCAATTTCTAGCTACCGCTGTGGAAAATGGTAAATCTAACTTCGGAATCGTGATCAGCGACCTCGAAAACTTCGGAGTGGAATGTTATAGTCATTTTCAAAAAAAATACGAAATTATTAAATTTGGCTATTTTTCAATTATATAATTGGCCAATTTCTAGATACTGTGGTCGAAAATGGTAAATCTAACTTCGTAATCGTGATCACCGACCCGGAAAACCCCCGAGTAGAGTTTTCAAGCCAATTTTGGCAATACTTACCAATTTTACAAATTTTACAATAAATTTTCTAGCCATTTTCAACAAAAATTACGAAATTAGGTAATTTATTCATTTTTCTGACATAAAATTGGCCAATTTCCGGTTTAACAGATGAAAAATGGTCGAGCGACTAGATCTTGAAGTTCAATATCGTTCAGTATCCGTCCAGGAACGATTTGCAAAGAAAATTAGATTGATTGGTCTGTTTGGAAAAAATTCCGAGCTCTCACATTTTTGACGTCTAATTTGACCCGACTATATTGCAAATTTTCTGCAGAATTAAAACTAAAACGTGAATTTAGAATTAATAGATTTAAAATATGTCAATGAAATATTTTATATACACGGATGTAAACTAAATAAAATATACTTCAACAAAAATCGGGCAAAATGCAGACGTTCAGAAAAGAACTAGCGGGTGGCTATTGTTTATGCCATTGGTTATCTCGTGTCACGAGATACCTATACGAGGGCAAGGCGAAAAATTCCCAAAAATGAAATAAGAAATGATTTATTTGGTCAAAATTTATTCTATCTCTCAATATAATCTCCTTGTAGCTCGTTACACTTCGTCAACGTTTTTCTAATTTTTGATACCTGCCAAATAATACGATTTCGGCAATCCTTGAAAATAGGCGTTTGTTTGAGCGATGACCTCATTGTTGGAGCCAAACTTCTTTCCGCCGAGCCATTTCTCCAAGTTTGGAAATAGATAAAAATGACTGGGGGGGAAATATTGAGAATACAGTGGATGACGAGCTAATTTGTAGCAATTTATGCCATTGCGACTGCGGACCTGTGCGCCGGTGCATTGTCTTGGTGAAAGAGCACTTTATTCTTTGCCAAATGCAGCCGCTATCGCTTCAAATCTGCGTCGAATCGAGCCAACAGCTCTACATAATATATACCGTGATCGTTTTGCGCTTTTCAAGGACATGGATATGGACGATACCATATGCATACCGTCGCCATGACTTTGTTGGCCGAAAAATCCACTTCGGCCTTTTTCGGCTTCGATTCGCCAGGACAAGTCCACTGTTTCGACTGTTATTTGATCTCTGGTGTGTTGTGATCGATTCATGTTTTGTACACGGTTACGAAAAGATCAAAGAAGGCCTTCTTATCGCACTTGAACATCGTCAAACACTCATTTGAAGTTGTCACACGGTCGCGCAGAATACCTTTCTCATATTCAAAAATTTATGCAAAATGTTCTATGCCGTTTCGGTTGAGATGTCAATAGCCTCAGCAATCTCGTGCACTTTAACTCGCCGATCGTCCAATATCATTTTTATCGACGGATTTTATCGAAGATTTCTGGCGTTGTAACCTCAATTGGACGACCAGAATATTCGGCGTCCTTTGTGATCATACTACCACAACGAAAATCAGTAAGCCACATGTAAATCGATCCAATCGATGGTAAGGAGTTGCCATAATGTTCAACAAGCGATGCTTTAGTTTGCGTTGTAACGAAGTGCCCTCGTTACTTATAATTTAATGTACTCCTCTGGTCAAAAAGAAATAACACCGACGAGGCTGAGATTCTAATGCATCCTATGTAGAAAAAGTTGAAGCTAATAGGAGATAAGGAAATTCTTATTCAAATCACCACTGACTGCCAGAATCTCAGTCCACCTCTTATTTCTTTTGGCCCAAAAACCAATATAAAAGGAGAACGGATTTTACACGAAAGGGATTGAAGAATCAGCCGTCAGACCGCTAAGCCGCTACGATTCCGATATATTATTACCGACCGTTCAAATTAATTCAACTCTGTTAATTTCCGAGAATTTATTTTCATTTTTCATTATACTCATACACTTTGACCAAGTTCGAAGGTGAATATTCTACAACTAACTCCAGTTTCAACTGACTGCCAAAAACTGAATAATTTATTATTTGTGTTGAGGAAAAGACCTGACATCCCTACGACTAAATACAAATCCCGAGAATCGAATAATTTATTATTTCTGTTGGGGAAAAACAGACCGTTTTCTCACATGATCCCATTCACCAAAAACCTAATAATTTATTATTTGTGTTAAGGAAAAAGATCTGACATCCCTACGTCTAACCACAAATCCCGAAAACCGAATAATTTATTATTTATGTTGGGGAAAAACAGACCGTTTGCCCACAGGATCTCATTTACCGAAAACCGAATAATTTATTATTTGTGTTGAGGAAAAAGATTTGACATCCCTACGTCTAACTACGAATCCCGAAAACAGAATAATTTATTATTTGTGTAGGGGAAAAACAGACCGTTTGCTCACAGTATCTCATTTACCAAAAACCGAATAATTTATTATTTGTGTGGAGGAATTGACCCGATCCGTAGGGAACTCGAATATAATTAGCGAACTCCTAAATTACCACGATTCGAAATCAACCTACCACCTGTGTCGACAGCGCGACAGATACTAAAGAACTATTAACTTATTCCGGCTGGTTTCTTATTGCGGGTCAACGTTCCAAACGAACACTACTTGGCGTCTCAGTTTTTCTTCTCGAAGATCATCTGGTCGGACTAAACAACTGCATCACGCGAATAGAAATACTGATTTGAATTAGATTCTAGAATTTCCGATTGTTTAATTGTTAGAAACTAGCCCGACTAGGTCAAATACTTGACTTTATTATTTAAGGTGATTTTATGAAATTGTTGTTCATTTAAAAAGACTAGGTGTAAATATTTATTTTCTTTTGTACATATATTTTCGAGAATACATCGTTTCCTTCAATAAACTGTATATATATAAACATCTGTGTTTTACTGGTGAGGAATCAATCAATTCATATCTGTCAGATTTCATTCAACGGGAAATATACGACCCTGGACCACTCATCCCGGTGGTGACCCCTTTCTACTTTTCCGTGTAACACGGAAACTTATCTTTTCCCGAGAAAGGCGGGTTGCTTGCTTTCGATGGGTGCCAAAACAGAACTAAATGACATATCATTCTGAAACTTTTAATGTGTTCTAGTTAAAGATGGTACATCATAAACGTCATATGGGATTTCCGATTGTGGTGCCATCTGTTTTATTTTTCAGGGAATTTTCACCTTGCCCTCATAGAATACTGCCGTATTTTGTCGATTAATTCGCCCGAGTCGAAACCTCCTAGAACCTGTACCTATTCCTCTTTCTTTCAAGTATTAACAGAGTAAGAAACAGATATATCGTTTTCGGATTAAATTTCCTACCCTTTGTCGATATTACCAAGTAACGATTTTGGAAAATTTTATTTACTTTTGGTGAACTGAAGGCGCAGGCGATTGTGGGTTTTTATAAAAATGATATTTGAGTAAATCTGTCTATCTGCCTCTCTACATTCGACGTCGACCTTCAATGTTCGATTTGGATGTGTATCACGGTATCTCTGTTTGTATTGTTTGATTTGTGTACCTACCGCCGTATTTCTTTGGTGATTACTGATTTGTAAAATGAAGCTAATTGTTATATTATCCTGACTGGTTAGTTATATATATTTTATCTTTTAGATTTGTAGTAAATAACAAATGAGCAATGCAAAGTTGGAAAACAATAGCAAGTTTTTTTTAACGGAACACTTATATATTTCCTGCCAGGACGAAATATCTCTTTCCCCTGATTTCAAAAATATATAGGTTGTTGATATTTGGATAAGCCGATATTGAATTAATTATGTTTGAAATTTTGATAAATTGAAGTGATGATAATCGAGTTGGCCATGTGACATATTTGTCGCTTCACTTCAAATTGAAACGTTCAGTTAAGAAAATGGGTCATTCGGAGGAAGAAACGCTTCAAGTAGCTCGTTTTTTTTTATTCTAATAACACTAGAATATATGCAGTTCAACTGCAATATCGTCGGATTAATCCTGCACGACGATTACCATCAACTGAAATAATCAAACGCATTATCCGGCAATTTAGTGTGGTAGAATTAGCTTTTAGGAGTTTTTAATTCTGAGTTCGGAGAAAAAAATTGCTTCAAATGGATAATTATGATACAAATTGGAAGAACTGAAATCGAACACTTTTTGATTGTCGGAAATGGTCCAAAAAAAAGGTAAAAATGGGCAAAACCGGTTTTTCGCGTCAGACATCGTCGGATTGAGTTAAAAATAAAAAAGCTTTTGAAAAGCTTATGCTCCGTGAAAAGACGGAAAAAATGAGCTGCTGATGAACCCGATTGATTTAGCGATTTCGCTCGAAATTTCGAAAATTCATAGCGCAATCTTGATATTATTGAATGGTAGTACGGTTTAAAATAACATCGATTTTTGAGCAAGGGTTCCCGAGATATTGTTTTTCACGAACCTAGCGCGACGGCTCTCCCTTCCACGCGTGCCGCACAGCCAAGCGTACGAAATACCATTATTTAAAATAATTGTTTTAGCAACTTTTACGAAACATAAGAGGTAGGAAATTTGGTAAGTTGTTCAATAACTATTCAAGAAGATGAATATGAAAATAGCGCGTTACTGCACCCCAACTTTTTTAGGGACATTTTGCAAAAGTGCTTTTTTTGCATTAAGCTGCGGTTTGCAAAAAGTGTACATCAGATCTTGCTGAAATTTCGTATGGTACTTGGTGGGCACAGAAACTACAACCTAATGAAATTTCAGTTCTTAAACTCTAAAAAAACAAGAGCTATGAATTTTTGAAATTTCGAGCAAAATCGCTAAATCAATCGGGTTCATCAGCAGCTCATTTTTTCCGTCTTTTCACGGCACATAAGCTTTCCGGAAGCTTCTTTTTAACTCAATCCGACGATGTCCGACGCGAAAAACCGGTTTTGGCTATTTTTACCATTTTTTTGGACCATTTGCGACGATCAAAAAGTGTTCGATTTTAGTTTCTTCAATTTGTATCATAATTATCTACTCAAGGCAATTTTTTTCTTCAGAGTCAGAATTATGCAAAAAATACCAACATTTATTGCTAATTTTATCACACTAATTTAATGAAACCAAAAGTCTCGGCCGAAAAAAAGGGAAGATAGGTATACTGTTTTGCATTATAAATTACTATTATTCAAATAATGAATTATTTTAATCAACAGCAGTAATTGATTCCGTATTTGTACATACAACTGACTTCCTTATGTCTATACCCACCAAACCTTCGAACGCCTCCTCTTCCAATATTCCACCGCTTAGTGCAGTCAAATGGGTATTAAAATAGGTCAAACCCATAATCTCTTGAGAAATGGATCGATTTGGTAAATCCCGGACAAATTATATTTCTTATTAAATATACGAATTTGCCCAAAATGTCGAGTTTATAGTCGTTTCCGTTTCCGGATAATTTTGGCCTCCTGAGTACGATTTTATCGCTATTATGGCCTTTAAATCTATACAGAAATTTTCAAACAAATTATTTATGAACAAATATAAGAATGGTGCCAAAAATCAATACAAATATATGTATGTTACTGTAAAAATCTCAATTTTAAATCACATAAATACAAAATATTTTATTGAGGAGTTTGAGTGTACGGCAGCTGTTCACAACGTTGCACATGGCATTTATTCTTGAATGCTGCTTCTTTATACATCTAGTTGATATTTGAAAGTATATTCTCATTATTTTTCTTATTTTATTTCTTATCAGTAATTATAATTGACAATCTAATAAATTGTGATCAAACATTGATTGGTAAAAATATCAAATCTGTTTGTGTAATATATTTATATTATTTCAACGTTATATACCCTGACGTGAGTGATCATTTTTTCAAAATGATAGTGTTTATAATCAAATGAATATATTATATAATTTATTTGTTTTATTTAGAATTGTGGTAAACTCTTGACAATTCCAATTTTTCAACAAATTGGGGTCAGAAATTGTATTCTTTGGAGCAAAACCACAAATGTAAGTGATTGTTTTTTTTTTAATTCATATTAATAAAATTTAATCTACGAACAGACTGTGTCACAATATCTGCTACGTGTTTATTTCACCATTGAAGTAGATAGAGCGTCGCGTCATTCAAATCGCCGCGTCTTTTTTCCAAGATTTTATTCTAGTGGAAATTTTAGGAAGCGAATTAGGAAAAGATAATAAAAAATTGCTCCTCTGAAACTTTATTCGAGATTCATTTTCTAAATCTCGTGCACTCAAGCTCCTCGATAAAATATTTTGTATTTATGCTATTCAAACTTGAGATTTTTCTAGTAACATACACATCTATTTGTTTCGATTTTTTTGATATAATTTATTTGATTATTAATATAGATTAATTTTAAGTACACATTAAACTTAGAATTTTGGCACAATTCGTATACTTGTTCATAAATAATTTGTTTATAAAAATTCAAAAATTTATGTGTGTATTTAAAGACCATAATAGCAATAAAATAGTACTCAGGAGACTGAAATTATCCGAAAGCCACTATAAACTCGACATTTTGGTCAAACTCGTATTATTATTAATAAACCTAATTGTTTATAACAATTCGAAAATTCACGTATGCATTTGAAGACCATAATAACAATAAAATCGTAGTCAGGAGGCCAAAATTATCCGGAAACTATAGTAGTTTTGGTCGAATCCGTATATTTAATAATAAATATAATTTTTTTATAACAAATTAGCAAATTTGTGGGTATACATTTGACGATATTGACTATAAAATAAAACTCAGAAACCAAAATTATCCGAAAACGACCCTAAACTCGGAGTTTTGGTCGAACTCGTCTATTTTGTTAATAAATAAATTGGTTATAACAAATGAAGTTGATTCAACTATTTGTTTAACTAGTTTCACATGTTCATAGTCTTTATTTCATCAAAAACGTTCAAGTTTTCCATTTTAACTGTTCATTTATTGTTTATAAGCAATATAAACAATTTGCGCAACTTTATTTGTGGTCAACTTTTTTCTAATGACATTCTGAAGAGAACGCACTTTGTCCCATCAACATCGATCCATTTCCCAAAGATTTACGGGTCCAAAATCCATTTGACTGCATTAGCTCGCTCACACGATGTTCTTCGATAATTATTGGATTTCCTCTCGTGAACAACATATAGATAAAAAAAGGTGATTGTAAGTAAAGCTTTGTAATAAACTATAAAAGCGTTCACATTGTGGATATATCATAAGACCATTAATAAGAATTAATCAGCCTTATCCACTAAGAATACTATTAAAGTACCGAGGACCTTTCAATTACCAAGTAGCCATCATTAGAGTAAACTTAATTATAAATCAAAATGTTCCTGTTTGAATACTGTTTAGGGATATTGTAAACAATGGGTTATCCTCAGCCGAAGATAAATCGGAATTTAATGATTTGCGTTTTCGTTTATACATTTCTATCAAAAGTGATAAACTTTCTTGAGAATTGATGTGATCTGTATTCAATACATGTTCGGCTACCGCTGATCTTTCACCATTATTCATTACATCTATAAACTGGTTGTATCACAAATTTAGAAAACAAACTATGGAATTCATCAATTACTGACGAATGATGTGAAAAATGAAACTTTTGAATTTTATCTAAAAGTATTTGAAGGTAATGGCTCTAAGTTGGTTAGTTGACCATGTCAGGAAATAGTATTTGAACAGGCACATTTTGATTTGAAATTTAGTTTACTCTGATGATGACTACTTTGTAGCCGGAAGGTCCTCATTACTTTAAGATTATGTTTTAGTGGATAAGGGTGATTATTTCTTATTTATAGTACTATAGTGATTATTTTTTATCAATAAAGTTTTGTAAGTTTTTTAGTTTTCAGCTCCTAGTGAGACTGCATAGAGCTCTAGTTACTCCACTGGTTATTATTGTGGTATCACGAAAGTAAGGTTATAAAGCGTCAATAATTTTGATGACTCACCTGACGGCAACAAAAGACGCTCGAAACAAAGCCATCTGCCTGAGAAACCAAATTTGGATCATGTACGATGATTAAAGACCACAGCATGGTTTTAAAATATCACATAAGTACTGATTAGATACTGGTCTCATGATTTAAGAATACAGAATGCGGCTAAAATATCAAATAAGTACCAATTAGATATCAGTCTCAACAGTTATATAAAGTGTACATGATTTATGTAAAATGTACGTCCAATACATTATACATTGCTTTCGAAAACAAACTGAAACTTGATTGTAAAGTACTTGAAGCTTCAATCTATCTAAAGAAACATCATCAAACAGAGAGACTAAATCACAAAAAAAATAAGTGTTTCAGAGCAGGAATGAAATACCTAGCAGGAAAGTATTAGAGAACAGTTGTACCTAGTATTTTGGTACAACTTTTTGTCCAGTTTGATTTGTGCTGATCTCTCAATTGCATGGACTCCTACTTGGGAGTTTTGTTGTATTTACCCATGGGCTTAGAGTATTTGATTTTGGGCCTCCAAAAACTCTAACCCACGTACCTTCTGTAGTATATTGGATTAACTGCTCCATGCCATTCTGCAGGTTACCAAGACACGTCTCACCTTCTTGTTTGCTAGCCGTAGGTTGATTAGATAATTGACCTCGTCCTCCAGCATGATGGTAATTACATTATGCTAACTTGCTTCACATGATCCATTTTCCTTTCCATGGTGAATGCTACTATTGTACTTTACCTCAGGACTAAGGTTAATTCCTAGTCAGGTCGATTAACATCATTGCTCTGTGATGTTGAGACCTTCAAGGAAGATATCGCATAGGGTTCTCAAATGTACGTCTAGCAATTAGGACTATATCATTAGCATATCCTTGGCAGTGGATTCCTTTGGGCATATGTCTCTAGGAAATCATTCACTATCAGGATATACAGTAGATGGATAGTACCCTCCCTTTGCAAGCATACTCTCTGTGTTTACTCAGATTGTGTTCTCTCCCACCTCTGCATCTGCCCTCTAGTCATTCGCATGGATGAGGTTTCAGCTACATTCCCGCTCTCAAAGGAATATATCTATCAATCAAAATGGAAGCGGACAAGTGCAGAGTACTCATACCGTCTGTATGGGTCCATTGTGCGCCCCTTGATGTAAGACTCAGTTCAGCAGGCCTAAGGCAGCGCCGAAGGCTGATTGTCTCTCGTGGCCTCAAGCGGCATCTATGGGACATATGTCTAGGAAGTATTTGATTAAAAATCTCCGTCTCGAGTCTGTATAGTGGTGTGTGACGCGATATCAAGGGCTTCATCGATTTCAAGGAAAGCACAGACAGTTATTTCTTTTTCTTTAGGGTATTCTCCAGTTCACTGGTCAGCTGTTATGGTTGATATAATGTAGTTTTAGTTGATTTTCCCCCGCTTGCATGATGATAATAGGGGAGGGACTTCTCTCTCACTACCGTATTTCCAATAAAATTATCTACTCTTTTTTCAATTAGAACATAAAATATGTTAGGGTTATAGGTCTATAGGACCAAGTTCAGTGAACCCTTGGATAACAAAATTATTTAAATGTTAACTGTGAAGATTTGTGGAATGTAACTAGAATGAGCATTAGTGCATTTTATTCTTCAATTCCATCAATATTCCCTTTTTTTAGGTATACTTATCCAGCTATTCGGGTTATAAAAAAGAATCATAGTTGTGCCACTTCTTTAATGAGAGTAACTGATGACATATTGTCAGCCACTGATGAAGGCTACTTAACACTATTAGTTCTTCTTGACTACACTAAGGCTGTTGATACATTAGATCATGAAATATTATTGTCTATTTTAAAATGTATTGGTCTTGACGAAGCAGCTATCTGTTTAATAAAAAGTTATTTAAGTGACAGGATGCAGAGCGTTAAGCTAGATAATAACATTTCTTCATCTCTTGAGATTGAAGTTGGCGTATCTCAAGGGTCAATTATAGGACCAATTCTGTTTACAATTTATACATGTAATTTTCCTAAATTTATCAAATATTGTCAAAAGCAGTTCTACGCTGATGACAGTCAACTATATCGTTCTTTCCCTCCATCCGATTTTAATTTAGCACAAGAAGAAATCAATATCGATTTATCAAATATATCCTCCGTATCGCGGGAGCATGCTTTAGTACTAAATCCATCTAAATCAGTTGTTCTCTTTTTCGGTAATGTAATAAAATGCACAGAACTAGTAAAGCACGTGAATCTAGTTATTAACGGTGTAAAAATACCAGTTGAAAAGCAGACTAAAAATCTTGGCATTCTAATGGACAATACTTTCAGATACAAAGATCACATTACTAAATGCATCCAAAGGTCGTATGCAAATTTAAAATTACTTTATCAACATAAATCTATCTCGTGTCAAACAATTAAAATATTATTATGTAAGTCCTTAATATCATGTCATTTTAACTTTTGTTCATCTTTATTTTCTACAGCAATAAGCAAAGCTGATATGTATAGAATACAACGAGTACAAAATTCTTGCTTAAGATTTATTTTTGGAATTAGAAAGTATCAACACATTTCGCGTAAAATTAAAGAAATTAAATGGCTAAATATGACAAACAATTTCATCCTACATAGAGCTTGGTTATACTATAGCATTTTAAACCTAAATAAACCTGCTTACTTATATAACAAAATTACCTTTCGCACTGGTGTACATCATATCAATATACGAAATAAAAACTTAATTACCGCACCTTATCACAAAACTGCGCTATTTGAAAGAGGTTTCAGTTATAATATACAGGTGTTCCATCTCAGACGAGCCACCCCGTATATTTCTTATCCCATAGTGAGTGGAAAAATCTCCCGAAACAAGTCGAATGATTTTGTTTGGGGGACATCTTTTGACGTTTATTTGAGGCTTGAACGAGCAACCCCCTAATAGGGGGCGCTTCAACATCACAAAATTGAATAGGGGAGAGGGGTTGAGTGATACGTCATTTGAAAGGTCTTGGAAGCCTCTTCACAACGGTGTATGAAAAACGTAAATTTGATGAACCGTTTTCGTCAAAAATTAATTTTGTTGCTCGAATGCGCCACCTTGAATATTTTGGTTATTTGTACAATGTACAAGCTCATTTTTATCAAGCCTTTTTCACAAACTTAAACAATCTTCAAAAATCATATTCGTAAAAAAATTGAATTGTGTTGTCATGCTTACAATGGTAAAAATTAAATCTGCGTGTTTAAATCAAATGTTCAAATTATCCTCCATTGACTTCCATACAATAACACATTCTCTAAAACTAATAAATAAAAAAACAGCAAAACATTTCCTTATGTTGCCTTCATTTTTTGTTCTCAGAAGGTGTTCAGGCATAACTGTAGGATTTGGAGCGATACAAATCCTCATGTATTTCGAGAAGCTCACACTCAACATCGAGAAAAGCTAAGCGTTTGGGTAGAAATTTTGGGAGACCACCTAATTGGACCTCTGTTTATTCCTGGTAATTGAAATGGCGAAATTTATCTTGAAATGTTGGAGAATGCGATTGATCCGTTAATAACTGAACAATTAGAAAACGATCCTCTACTACTTGAACAACAATTGCATTTCCAACAAGACGGAGCTCCTCCTCACTAGGCTGCACCAGTTCGCCAATACCTCAATTTGCAATACCCCGGTCGTTGGATTCGAAGAAGAGATCCTATGGAGTGGCCTGCCCGATCTCCTGACCTGAACCCTCTGGACTTCATCTTGTGGGGACATCTTAAGTTCAAGATTTTTGTGACTCAGCCTGAAAATTTGGACGAACTACGCCAACGAGTTTTAAATGAGTGTCGTCAAATAACTCCAATTATGCTGAACCATGTTAGAGATGGTTTTCAGTCAAGATTGTATTATTGTATGAAAGTCAATGGAGGACAATTTGAACATTTGATTTAAACACGCAGATTTTATTATTTTCATTGTAAGCATGACAACACAATTCAATTTTTTTACGAATGTGATTTTTTGAAGATTGTTTAAGTTTGTAAAAAAGGCTCACTAAAAATGAGCTTGTACATTGTACAAATAACCAAAATATTCAAGGTGGCGCATTCGAGCAACAAAATTAATTTTTGGCGAAAACGGTTCGTCAAATTCACAAGAGGCTTCCAAGACCTTTCAAATGACGTATCACTCAACCCCTCACCCCTATTCAATTTTGAGGGGTTGAAACGGCCCCTATTAAGGGGTTGCTCGTTCAAGCCTCAAATATACGTCAAAAGATGTCCCCCAAACAAAATCATTCGACGTGTTTCGGGAGATTTTACCACTCACTATGGGATAAGAAATATACGGGGTGGCTCGTCTGAGATGGAACATCCTGTATATAAATTGCACAATAACTTCGCTCAAGTGTTTGAAATTACCAAGTTTCCCAAATTTAAAAAACACATGTCAAACATTTTACTCAACCGTCAAAATATTACTTAGCATAACAGACGAATGAAAATACTTGCATATTTTATTAATTATATCAATATAATACAGACATAGACACACTGTTGTAACAGGCTTGTATTAATTATATGAAAATACTTGATACCGGGTTAAGTGGTAGAGCAGAGAAGAGCTGATCTTGATTAGCTATTATCTGAACTTCGCCCGATGAAATTTCCATCATATTAATTTAAGGCACAATTTTGTAAATTTACTGTAAAACTGGGAAGTAAATAAAGACATATTATTATTATTATTATCAGTACAGATTTTTTCATGAGAATATTTAACGAGGTAAACATGAACATGTTTCGTGTATATTGTATATCATACTGTCACTTGGACTTGGACACCATTCACTGATAGATGATTGATTTCGCGGTGTCTTTTAAGTGTGTCAAGTCAACTTCCTTTTCGGAATGTTGTAATAGAAAACGAACCAATAAAGGAATTCTAATGTAAACCACCTTGCGAATCGCTACTGTCGGAAACTGGGTTGGCGCGCCCTCAATGTTCAATTATGTAAGGTTCCTAATTGCAAATGGATTCAGTTCAGGTTGGCCACGATTGGCCATATATCCTAGACCACTAATTAAATTTATTGTTTATTAGAAGTTGCAGTAGTTTTCAAGTTGTAGCAAGTTCTTGCCCACATGCATTATTTCATAATTAGCTCTATATTACTCCACCGTAACAACTTATAACGTTACCAACCTAATAAACTAAGATTTATGGAATGGAAAGGGTGTGTGTTTACCTAATCCTTAGTCGAATTATTATATTTGCAAAACCAATTATGTTTCTTTGTGGAACTGTTTTATAATAGAATAATAAGAATTTATGAATAAATTTTAAATATACTGGGTGACAATTTGAAAAGGAGCAATGAGCTGTTACTTCAGAACGAGAAGAGATGTGCATTTCGGAGAGGTTGAATCATCTCGTAAGCTCTGATAGCCACCACTATGGAAATGTTAAATTGAAAGATTGCCCTTGCTGAAAAGGACATTTGATTACTAACGTTTCATTTTTTTAAATCCAAAGAGGCGTTCCAATGTTATGCCTATTTTCAATCTTTAAATGTTGGACTGTTATTCATGAAATAAAATTGATAAAATGACATCAGACTATGTTATTACTTCAACAAATATCCAAAATGATTATCCCCATTCTTTAACAACGTTCAAAATGCCGAAATGTTCCTGTTGATTCGGCTCGACGTTCCAATATTATCCTCTGTCTTAGTTGCTCTACGTTTTCTCGTTTGGTTTTATACACAACAGATTTCTAAAGACTCCAGAATAATAAATCTAATGGTGTGAGCTCTGATGATTTAGGTGGCAGCTCTATAGATCCTATTCTTCCAATTTGTCAGTCTGGATAGTGTTGGATGTCACTCTCTCAATGGGCGTTTAGCCCATTACTCCTTTTCAAATTGTCAAACTGTATAATTATCATACACGATAATTGTTCTTACAATGTAATATAATTTAGTTTACGCTAAAACCCTTTTTCTACAGCACTGTACAACTGCAATATAGTCAATATCAGAGATATGTAAATTGATTCTAGATCTAGGATTGTGAAAGAATGCGAAATACTTGACGCTCAAATTTGGGAAACGGTTAATTACAACCAGTAATACAGCGGGCATTATGATACATAATATTGCTAGTACGAGCATGATGATGATGCTCTTTGAACCTGGTAGAAATATCTGTTTTAGTTGAACTAAGATAACGTTTCTCACAATCATTGCACTGAATTTATATACACCTGACTTATCAAGATCTGAAATTTTACAGAACGTGTTACAGAGCGTGTTTTAATTTGGATATAAATTTGAATAATGTCTAACATTAAATCTCTTGAATGTATCAATTAGTTTATTAGCAAAGATAGGATCATAAGTGGATAACTTGAACTTTTTAGATCATTTGATGCCGCTGTAAGTTTGATGTATGTTTCCAGTTCAATTCGTCGTTTTTGTTCATTCATCAATTTATTCATTAAACATCAATCGTTATGATGAGAGCTGGCAAGATCATACATCCTTTTGAGTTCTTTGTTATAATTCGTTCCGCTATAAGAGAAATAATCAATAATCAATGGTTGACTGTTCAGTGTAAGGTGAAACAGGGTCAGTCAGGATATATTTGTTGGTATGAGTAGGTTTGCAATATATTATATCAGATGTCGAAACATTGCCTGATTCAATCATCGAAGTCTAGGAACGAAATTGCGTTGTCAACATATGTTGCAAAGGTAAATTCAACAGAGGGATATTGATCATTCAGGATGTTCAAAAATTTATCTATGTCGAAGTTTTCATCTATGAACGCAAATATATCATCAACATATCTTAACCAAACCTTAGAAAAAAAGGTTCAAAGCTATTATTGAGTAAAAACTTAAAATGAAGGTTAACTAAATGATAGAGAATTGTAAGTTTTTCTTATCTATTTTGACAAACTTACTCATCTACCCTAATCAAAACCTCGTCCATTCTGCTGACTCCCTCCATAATAATATTGGCGATGCAAACAATCAACGTGTCATCTGGAAACATGGTGAAGAATACACACTCAACGTTCAATAGCATGTCATTAATATACTATAGGAATATTAATGGGCCCAGTATGTTTCCCTGTGTGATATCTAAATAATTCTCAATATCATCCGAAATCGTCTCTGGCACTATAACTTTTTCTTGTGTCGTATATGAAAGGTATGAGGAAGTAGAAGAGGAGATAAATGGCAATTACACTTAATTCAATATTCATCAATTTGTCTTTATTTCTATTCCCATGTATGACTTCCAGAAGAGAGTCTAGCTGAGCTGCAGTCTATTCGTGCACCCCCAAAAGGGAGCTTTCAGTTCCCCTAGGTGCTCACGTAATTGTTTTCCAGGCAATCCAGTACTGTGCCCTGGAACACCTGAGACTAAACTACCTAGGTAAGCGGCTATATATCTGCACTGATATATAGCGAGCGTCCCTGGGCGCACTTCGCGCCCAATAGTGACTTCTAGGCTTATTTTAGAGTGCAGGGAGATCCTGGCTGGATCAGCAAAAAGGAACAAACTTCAACTATTATGGGTACCCGTCCACTCTGGCGTGAAAGGACACTGAGTGACTAAAGAACTGCCCAAACGGGGTTACATAGGCACCCCTGGCCTCGATCTAGCGATTGAAATTTCATCGACAGCACGTCCTCATGCAGCTACTGGATAGACAGTGGCTCTCAGTTTGGTGCAGTGCCCCAGGTTTGAGGCAGGCGAAGCTGCACATCGCGAAGTTCTTGCCCAAATGCTCGAAAACTCTTCTCTTCTATGAGCAGAAGAGTCTTACATCTGGTGACAAGGCTCCTCACAGGATACTGTCATCTGAATAAACATGTACTTTCAATTAGCTTTGTGGATGACCCAGGTTGTAGTAGATGCGAAGAGGTGGACGGAACTGCCTCTCATTACCTTGTAGAATGTCCAGCACTGGCTTCTCTTAGGCTACTGCACCTCGGATCCAAATACATGCCGCTTGAGACCATAAGAGACATCAGTCCTTGCAGAATCCTAGCCTTCAGTGTTGCCTTAGGCCTGATTGACTGAGTCTTGTATCAAGGGGCGCACAATGAACCCAATCAGGCAGTTTGAGTGAACTGGACCTGTTTGCCCCGTTTTGATTGATTGATTGATGGTTTCCAGAGACAATTCTCAATGTCCATCATTCTAGTCAGAATTGACATTGAATTTTATAGATACCGGATTTAGGAAATCTATTGCGTAGGAAGATGTTAGGTTTTTATTATTAGTTCAGTTAAAATCTATAGATATGAACCCAATATATGAATAAGCTAATGGTTTGAATTCATGATCCGTTCATTCACGAACGGCTTGTATGCAATGTATCTCTTCCGCATAAAGACCGTTTTACAGTTCGCAATTATTGTTGCAATAGGCAATACTCTTGATCAAAAGCATTCGCAATACAGAAAATGCTGCAAGTCTTTTGCCATTTCAAGACATTGCACAGAATCGATTCGATTCGATATTAATTGCGATTTACGTGCAATTATGGGGGAATTATGAGGACTTTTTAGTTACAAACTGAACAAAATTTCCCACAAGGACGCTTATCGACGTTGACGTTTATATCACAGAACAAATGAAAGATTCATACCTATTGATTTATTGATTCTTGTTTCGCTTATTCTTTTGCTTTCGATTTGGACTCAAGCTGTAAACTGAAAATTTTGTTGTATTGTAGTTTAAAATCAGGAAAACATTCCACATTGTTTCAAATTTCCTAGCAATATCTAACCCTTCTGCAGCCAGATATCTTAATGTTATTATTAGTGTGAGTAATTTTGGGCAACAGTTTCTTATGTGTATTCATCCTTTTGCTTCTATATTCATTTTTACATAAAACTAAATAAATTTAAAACATACAACGAACAAATTAATAATCCTTAACTTTTCATTATTTTAGTATATTTTTTTAAGATTGGTAGGTAGAGAAGTGAAGTATGCAATTGCAAGTATAAATTGACAAGTGTGAAACGTTTTCCCATAAAAAGTTGCAGGCCAGCTCTTGCTCATAAGTATGTTGATGAAGTGCTATCACACGTATATTTTTAGCATTTTTATCTACGGCCGTAAAAATGATATACAAACGGTAATTAAATTCAAAACATGTCATGATTTATTAGGAAAACCAGAACATTGAAAATAATAATTGAGACGGTAGCTTCAAAAATTGGCAAAACAAGAAAAAGAAAATTGTGTGTGATAATAAACTCCTTATCACACGCAAAATGAGTGGGATAAGAAGTTCTTATCTCACGCCCATAGATGAATAATTGAATATATTCCAAATCCATTGTCTTCGTGTACCATCATTTGTAGATCGAAGATGTACGATTTGGTTTGTAAAAAGACTTTCCGATATTGAATTGTGCATGTAAAGTTCTCTTTTGTATCTTTCCAATATTAAAATCAGATTTCACTCAAATCATATTCATTGTCATTTATTTGCAACGTCGAATTGTTCAATTCGAATATTTCAACTATTCGTGTTTATGTTTCAGTTTTGTATTTTTTGTTTACGAGTTGTTCGTTCGCATCACGTTCAGAGATAATGAGACGTGGGTACTGAAATGACGTGCTAAACGATAAATTTGATTATTATATTGCCTGAAAGCCATTATTCACACAATTTGCCACAGATTAGAAATTAGTATTCAATGGATTGATGCAATTTTACAAGAGCTGAAGTTATCCCATCAAATAAAATTGCGACTGCAATTTAAATTACACCCGACGTATTAAGGTTAAATTTAAAAGGTTTTATTGATTACCTACTTTAAAATGGATGCTTGATATTGGCGGCGTAGATAAGAAAAACGCAATCCGATTCGAAATTCAGGTCAAGTTACTGATCAACTAATTCTTGGGAATATTATATGTATTAAATCTTCCTTTCAGTATGGAAATTATTAAATTACTTGAGCTTTTAGTGGATAGAAAACAATATTATTTGATACTGCTTGAAATGTATTGAAGAAATAGTGAGGAAAGTAAGGCGACACCTTTTTTATTCTACACACTAGCATCGGCTTTGCTTCAGGGAATACCGGGAATTTTTCCGTAGGGCCGGACCCATCGATGGACCATATATACTTTCTTATATAGTCTATATAGTATTGAATGATTGGTTGTCGGTTGCGGTAGTCGAAGCCTCACGCACAGAACGGCTCCAACATTGCTCATAAGACTCGATACGCGCTTATATTGACTCTAAAAAGCTGACAAAGGGAAATGAAGTGTCGACAAAATTTGCTACGTATGCATCTGATACGTCAGCACTCATAGAGGCTTATTCACACCTTATATTAT
This sequence comes from Endomychus coccineus, assembly GCA_958510875.1. Lineage (NCBI taxonomy): Eukaryota > Metazoa > Arthropoda > Insecta > Coleoptera > Endomychidae > Endomychus > Endomychus coccineus. The sequence continues at coordinate 45,513,162 of OY294068.1, forward strand.
TAATAATAATAATGATAATAATTTGTTCATCCAGAACATAAATACATTACAGAATAAACATTCCCCAAAAGGTATTTTAGTCCTGTCAAAATAGCCCTCAAAAATCGAAAATGAAGCTATTTTGCTACTATTGACCGATTTGGACGTTCTTGGTGTCAAAATCTTCGGGAAAGCACCTCGAACCAGAAGACTCCATTTTGAACCCGCGATTTTGTTATCCCTATTTTTTAATTACCAATTAAGCCTCTAATTAATTGTTGATTTGGACCGAGAATTAACTAACGTATTTGACAAAAAAATATGAAAGGAAATTGGCCGCAAATCGTTAATCGGGGATTTTCGAGGTTGCTGATCACGAATCCTTTGTCAGAATCGGAAAATTTGGGAAAACTCGACATTTTCATAGAAAATTACAACCAAAATCTGTAAACGGTGCATCACTAGCGTGAAAAAAATCACTCGAGTGTTTTCGAGGTGGCTGTTCACGATTCTGTTATCAGAATTGAAAAATTCTACAAATTTGGCTGAGAAAGTCGGCATTTTCATGACAAATTCCAACAAAAATCTGCAAACGGTGCATCACTAGCGTAAAAAAATCACTCGGGAGTTTTCGAAATCGAAACAAGCGCGACCGTGAAACAACTTCAAAGCAGTGTTTGGCGATGTTCAAGCGCGATCAGGAAGACTTTTTGGTCCGTTTCGTAACCGTGGACGAACCATGGATTCATCACAACACACCAGAGATCAAAGAACACTCGAAACAGTGGACTTGTCCTGGTCAAAAAGGCCAAAGTGGGTTCATCGGGCAACAAGTCATGGAGACAGTTGTTTGGGATGCACACGGTATCTTTCATATCGGTTACCTTGAAAAGGGCAAAACGATCATCGGCGTATATTATGCAAAGCTGACGGATCGATTCGACGCCGGTTTGAAGGCGGCCGCATTTGGCAAAAAAAAGTGCTGTTCCACCAGGACAACGCACCGGCGCACAGGTCCAAAGTCGCAATGTCAAAATTGCATGAGTTGCGCCACGGATTGGTTCGTCATTCACCATATACTCCAGATTTGAAAAAAAGGTTCGGCGGAAAAAGATTTGGCTTCAACGATGAGGTCATCGCTGAAACAAACTTCCATTTTGAAGGACTGCCGAAATCGTATTATTTCGGAGGGATTGAAAAATTAGAACGTAGTGTATCGGGCGATTATGTTGAGAAATAAAATAAGTTTCGACCAAATAAATTATTTCTTGTGAATTAAAAAAATTAGTAAAATAGAAAAACGAGAACCGACTTATTTATTATCAAGAACTCAACTGTTTCTTTTTATATAGAAACATACGATACCACACCATAATGTAATGGAAACCGGTTAACAAAGCTAAATCTAACAGCTCCCCTATTTGTAATCTGTGTTTTGGAGTAAATTTTGATAATTCCTATTCCTTATGAATTTTTTCTTCGGTAGGTGCTTTGTCAGAATTGAACTGCAACCCCCTTCCCCACCCCTTAAAACAAACAAATACCTAGAATTTTGTCTAATCGATCTTCAAAACAAGAAGAACGTCACTGTCTACATGAGATTCAGAAAAAAATCCTCTTCTCAATTTATCATACCGTAAAGCAGACAAGAACCGATCTTGATAAAATTTTGTATCTGATCCTTTAGTGAGGAAAGTCACGTGATCAATAGATCATAGCTCCTTTCAATTCTTGAGTATGTAGAATTTGTAGTGATGAAGTATATCCATGGTATATAATCTTCTTCACAAAACATGTTGTATCGGTTGCCATATTAAACTGACTTAACTAATAAAGAAAGTCGTTTCAATTATGATTCTTCTCCTTGTCTAATTCAATGGAAGTTTATTATGAGTAGATCAGGAGAACTAAAGTTAATGAAGATACTACCTAGTGGTGATCCAGAAATATTCAATGTAGTGACAGTTTATTGAGGAGCCTTGAGCTTGAGACGGCGTTGATAAGATCTCGAGATTGATTGTAATAAAAACTATTGTGTGACTAAAGCTTGATTGAAGCGTTTAATTGAAAGAGTTACTTTAAATCAACAGTTGGAGCTAAAATACTCAATAAATTGTGGAAGTCATAGAATAACATCATAGAACACGAAAAACTGTATTATGCGAATTATTGAAAGGAATGGAATTTTGAAGGCTTATGAATAATTTATATCCTGGAAACTCAGACATCCCTCACAGTTCGGAAACTTATATCTAACCTTCGTATAGGATACGGAGAAAGGAATTTTGTACAGCGTGAAAATTCAACCTTGCAGCTGGATCGATGAGCAAAGCAAATAAAGTTCGAATTTGCATACTCGTAACATTTGAAAACAATCGCAGAAATTCCAGGAAATCCTGTCACAGAATTGGCAAGCTACTCTGCTCGGGAACAGTATACGCTTGGATGGTACGGGTATTAACTCGACTGATCGTGACAGATGCAACCTAGATTTAAATAACCTTAATATTTGATACTGAACTACAGGAAGAGGAAACAATTCAATTCTCTTCTTTGTAACTGACATGAGTTAAAGGATTCGATACAATACATTTTGATCTTAATTCCCTATTTCACCAAGCGGTAAATTAGATTGGAAAAGGGATATTACTGAAGTGTAGAAATTTCTTACGAACCGCCTTGCGGTGGATGTGTGTCTCAACTGGATTGGTGTACTATAATATGTCCACAACTATTCATTCGATATTGAATTGTATGTTTCACCGTACAATGAATAAGAAAGAATAACCCTATTTCAGTAAAAACACTAATAAAGTACTGAGGACCGTTCATCTACTAAATAGCCATATCAGAGTGAGCAAAATCAGAAATCAAACTGTGACTGTTCGAATACTATTTGGAATTAGTAGTGCAAATAAGGGATTACCCTCAGCTGAAGAAGATTCTGAATTCAACAAATTGCTTTCTCGCTTATACATTTCCGTCCCTTCTAAATCAGAAGGTATAAACATTTTGAGAAATGGTGTATAGTATTGTTCATATTAACCATTGAACCTTTGACTGCAATATAACCCTAATTACCCCCTCGGGCCCCAAATTTAACTCCTTCTCGGGCAGAGCCGGAGTTAATCTGCCTGCAACCCTAATTATACTATTAGGTATTAGGTATTTTATACCTAATATTATTAACGTGAAATTGAAATTGGAATTTCTAGTTCTTATTGGTTTTCAGGCGAGTGAGTTTTGTTGTACTAGTGTTAGAATGTGGCGTCCTTGGGCTTGTGCTAATAGTGGGACACCTTGTAGTGTCACATTCAACAGGAAGCATCATTTATTTCCAGATGCTGAACCAATAATTGGAAATGTATATAAATCTTTGCTAAAAAGGAATTTCATTTCAGTGATGCTTTAGCCGAAACATCTGCTTTAAAAAGTACTTCTTTATCTTTGGTGATAGATATAGTATTAAGACCAATTATTTCAAGAAAAAAGCAACTTGACTTCTGGTACATTTAGAAGTACTGACGAGAATGATGTGGATTTATTGAGAAGGACAATTTTTAAAATGTAAGAAGAACAAGAAGATTCAGAAAGAAGACAATAGTGATAGTGACTGAATATAATGTAAAATAGAATAAAGTTGTTTCCGCGTACCCACGTTGATTTTAATTGTAGGTACTCATTATATCTTTAGGCTTATGAAAAAATATTGTTTTCAATTGATCATTATCTCCGTTCAGTGTAAAAAGTCTTTTTAATTCAAAATCTGTTCAAGGTATCAGCAAAGCATTCCAGCGAAGTACGCAAAACAGTAGTATTGAACGAGATTATTTAAAATACAAGTTTATTCTAAATGATGACATTATTATTCTATCAAATCTAGTTTTCTTCTTTTCAGATCACCTAACCTACGTATCATTTTTAACTATACAACAACATTCGAAGGATAAACTAAATCTCATAAAAATACATGATAGAATTGACAATTCTAGGCTATCACTCGAAAAGTGTTGTATTATACATTATGAATGCTACTAATTGCACACTTTTCAATACAGTCGGCGTGTTTTTTGAAGTCCTTTAGTTAGGCAATCTGCAACCATATCTGTTATCGAACCGTGTTGAATCTTGATTTTTCCATCATGAAGAACTTCTCTAACATAGTGATATGCAATGTCAATATGTTTACTGCGCTGATGAAAAACATGATTCTCTGCTACCTTGATTCATCCTAGGTTGTCTCCAAAAATAGTGACATTACTCAACTTATCGAAATCTCGTTCAATGAGAAAACGTTGTAAAAATATTGCTTCTTTGGTGCGTTCTGTTAATGCCATTAATTTGGCCTCACAAGGAAAATATGCAACCATATCTGTCATCGAAACGGGTTGGATCTTGATTTTTCCATCATGAAGCGTCTCTAACATAGTGATATTTAATGTCAATATATTTACTGTGCTGATGAAAAAACAGGGTTCTCTACTAACTTGATACGTCCTAGGTTGTCTCCAAAAATAGTGACATCACTCAACTTATCGAAACCACGTTCAAAGAGAAAACGTTGTAAAAATATTGTTTCTTTGGTGCGTTCTGTTAATGCCATATATTTGGCCTCACAAGAAGAAAGAGCAAGTGACGACACATTCACATAGCATTGTCACAAATACCGATTAAGACCAACGATTAATTGTACAATTGCCTCAATCGGAGTCTGTATAACATAATAGAGCTTTCGAATCAAGACGACATTCTAGACATATGTCCATAGTTCCTTTTAGATATCTCAATACCCGTTTAGCGGCTTTCCAATGCGATTCGTCAAAATAGTTCTTAAATTGTCCAGGATAAGTAGCAGCAAAAGCTATATCTGGCCTAGTGGTTGATGCCAAATATGCTGAGCACCCCACCAGTTCTCTGTATGGCAGATCCTTTGACGGTTTCTTGACTCCCTTTTCTGATTTCACACTTAGATTAATCGGCGTACTAACTGCATTGTAGTTGCACATTTCAAACCATTTCAGTGTCTCGTTGATGTAACCTTTCTAATTCAGAGTAAAACATCTTCTTTTCGGTTGAACTCGATTCCAAGACATTGATCAGCTTTGTGTCCACCATCTTGCATTTGTGACATTTAAATCGTCATCATCCCCACATTTTTCAGATACATCCTTCGATTTCTTCAGGGGTTTTCTATAAATTTTTCCTGCGTACATTGCGTTAGAAGTAGATCCACCTGTCATGTTTTTTCTGGAGTCTGATTCTTCAGTTATTTTTATGCGCAATACGTCCGGAGGAGGTAGCGGGTCACGGGACTCGATACCATATCTGACATTGTCAAATTTAAAGACTGATCAACAACAACGTTGTAAGTAAGTCTCGATCGATTTCAACCCCAATTTCATTAATTTTATCCACAGTATCGAAAAATGTATTTAAATGTTTATGTACATCACTTTCATCATGCATCTTCAAGGTCGTTAACTGTTTTAAAAGTGCCGCTTCCGTAGCTGGTTCTTTGGATTGGTATGAACCCTCACTCAAGCTTCAGCCATTCCTCACGAGACGTAACATATCCTTTGATCTGTTTTAATTCATTCGCACTAATCAATAACACGAGCTAGCTTTGGAGTTGTTTTGTTCCCAAAGCTTTGCTGCGTTTGCCAAATTTATATCATTCCGTCTTATCATGTTTCTAAATATTCAACAACGCTTTTCCAATGCGAAATTTTCTTTTCACTCGAAGAAAGAAAATATGTACCTTCTTTGAATTCGTTGCTGGGCCCATATCCTGTTCAAGATATCAGCAAAGTAATTCCAGCGAAGTACGCAAAACAATAGTATTGAACGAGATTATTTAAAATACAAGTTTATTCAAACTGTTGACATTATTATTCTATCAAATCTAGTTTTCTTCTTTTCAGATCACCTAACTTACGTATCATTCGTAACTTTGCAACAACATTCGAACGATAAACTAAATCTCATAAAAATACATAATAGAATTGATAATTCTAACAAAATCAAAATGTAGATATATGTTCAAGCGAACCTTGAACCCATTTCTTCTGTATGAAGATGTTGGGACCAATAGAGTTTAATCAGCCAGTTGGTTTATCGCAACGGTATAATAAAAACTGCACTATAACACCTGTATTTGAAATATGTTACGCTAATACTGATTTTTCACCATTATATTTCTCTATATGGCTGAATGATTTTTATACCAAGTTACAATATTCTTTCAGAAAAGTTCTTCTATTTTTATTTCTGAATTGCCCCCTCAGAGATGTAATTTTCAATCGCCACTCTTCACCCGTAGGGCTGGCAACAACTTCAAACATTGAAATGGCAAAGTACCCCTTGCGATACCTTGATTCATAGATTTTTTTATATCGAACGGTTTTTCGACATCAGTTGATAAATAACGGAGATATATAAGAGTGAATTGAGAGAACAAAATTTTAATGAAGTTTTAAAAATTGCAAAACTGGAAATTCATAATAAGCCAAATGTTCAAATTGCTATCCACTGAAGGCGAGACAATGTCCTCATCTATCGACAAAGGCTTGTTGAACATTGTCTACCATTTCTGGAGTGACTGAGCCGATTTCTTGGCGAATCCTATCTTTTAACGCCCGAATATTTGTAGGTCTATTAAAATAAACTTTAGTTTTTGAATAACCCCAGAGAAAATGGTGTAAGGGTGTTGAATCTGGCAATCTTACCGGCCATTCAATAGGCCCCTGTACGAATCTACCGATTAGGAAATATTCAATCTAGGTATCACCGAACTGGAAGTTCATAATGAGGGGCACACCGCTTTGCTGTGACCCAATTTTGGGAGATGGTGCATCAAGATCTTCTGCATTAGAAAAAATACCGCTAGGTTAGATATTAGATCATATCGGAGGATGTTCAGCATTCAGCGTATGGTCCAATAATTAGAGAATCTACACATTAAGCTTGTATGGATACTGTATATTCGCTTTCATCATGCAATGCTGATGTTCAACGGCCCAGTAAGAACAATTTTGTTTATTGACGGTACCATCCAAACAAAATATTGCTTTGTCAGAAAAGACGATATTTCTAATTAAGCAAGGATGTGCATCATTGTCTCACAAAATTACAATAGTCGATCAAAGTCATCATCGGAGAATTTTTGCATCAAGTGTACTCTGTACGGTTGAAATTATTGATTATGAATAAGTCTCTAAACTGGATTTGTTAACGTAGCAATATGTTAAGCGAACTCCACGACGGTAGAATGTGAATTTTCTTGCACCATTAAAAGAGCATCTAATTGTCTGTTTTCATCTAAGGTCGGTGAACGTCCAGTCCTAGGCAATGAAAGTTGGTTAAGGTTGGGTCAGGAAAACCAGATTGAATGAAGATGCTACCACGTGGTAATGTAAATGATACCATATTGAGGATCGATGTGATGACCTTAATGAAAATGAAAATACTATGTTGGATTTATAGATTTTAAAATGAATAGATAAATATATTTTGAAATATTCTAGACTTACTCGGTGAAAGCCTAGTCAAGAAAGACTTCACATAATTGTGTTAAATACCTCATGACATACAATTTAATGTATTCTTGGGAGCTCTAAGTCCTTATCAGATCTGTCTTAATCTTTGGGCCAACTTTACAATCTCGATCTTCCGACACCCCTTAATGTGATTGGAGCGAGAATGCCTTTGGTGATTACTAAGTAAATTAAAAAGTATAACTTCTATATTGTAAAACATGTTCAATGTTCCTCGATTTGACATACTGGTGTTAAGAAATTGAGTCAGAACAGACTTCAAATATTTATCTTGTTACTGTTTATTTGAGTCTCGATTTGAATATGTTTGAATCATGTATCGAATCCACAGACCGCATTCCGTAATGTTGCATAACTGATTTTATGTTGATTTTCTACTCGAGAGACGACAGAAATCCAGATTGAGATATACATAGTATATGGGTCATTGAAGAGATCAACACCGGTTTCTCACCAAATACCTGGGTGATACCACAACTCTATTTTTCCTTTATTCCATGTTTCCTTTGAATTCATTTATAATATTTTTTTCATGTTTTTCATATAACTTAACAATGTATGAACAACAACTATAATATCAACAAAAATATAATGAAAAGAAAAACTGTATTAGAAATAAATGAATATATGATATACTCAATTGCCCAACGTTGACCCATTTTTACCCTTTATAAATTTTCGTTTGAACATATGAAAAACGCGCCCAGTACTTTACTAAACCGATTAATTCTACGAATAAAATATAGGAACATTTTGTGTAAGATTTTATGAACTACAATGATTTTCTCATGACTATTTTCCTCAAAAAATTCACAATTTTTGACAATTGCAGAAAGCAGAATTCATCTCCTAAAAAAATCATGTCTCAAATTACTTTTGAGGATATGCTGGGGTCATCAAAATAAAGGTCTACCCAAAAATCCAGCTTTGTCGGAATGTTAATTCACGATGCATTTACAGAGAGTGTCACATCTGTAAGGTATCTAATCTGTACCACAAATAAAAATGTTTAATTTCCTAATAGTCAATAAATAGTAGATTGTAATTATTTATTGTATTCAAAACAACTATTGGCTTACCAAATTGTGAAACGATTTATATTCTCAAGTACATGCTACAATGTGATGTTAACTAAATCTGTAGGAGGTAAGTGAGTATCTGTCTGAATTAAAATACAAATAATAAAATAATTCTTGAAAACACAATCTTAAAGAAATCTTGGAAATAGAAATATTGAAGTTTAATGAAGAGTATATGTTACAATGTATATGTACTATAAAACCATGATAAATTGAAATTTGAATAATATGAATACTACTACAGTATAAATAGGACGAAATGATGCATGTTAATAAATATGATAAATAACAGCCTCGCAGCAATTCGACAAATTGCCAAGTCGATTATGCAATACAATAACTTTTTTTCGTACGACCATATACATGATAGAAACACGTCACATAATAATATCAAAAGTATATGTCAACTTTGTAATATAGTATACTAATAGTTTTAAGACTTTAATATAGGTACAGATAACAAAAATAAAAAATTGTTGTTTCAACCTGACAATAATATGTTATAGCGGATTGAATTAAATGAGTAAAATAATGTTACAGTCTTTCTACAAATTAATGTTTTAATAACATTACCTCAGATATAAATTCTCGGCAAATAGGTCACACTAACACATATATTTATTATTTTCGTCTTTACGCACGTTTCGGTCTTACGACCATCATCAGAAGACTCATTATGTCTGAAACGGGATTTCTTAAAAGTAATTGTATTAGCACAAAGCGTCCTTATCGCACCAATATCAATTAAAAATGGCCAATGTTATAAGTACAATTTATCAAGAATTCACTGTTTAGTATTATACTTATAACATACGAACTCATGTCAACGAAGTCTATGAACGACTGAAAACAAGAACATTACGTTCAAGTATCTACTTTCGAACCAGATGTTAAGATTTATGAGGTAATAGAAAAAGTTTGTCAGACCTTATTGGAAATATATTTAGAATATACTTTTACATTACCTAACGTTTCATGAATGTCTACATTTTTTGTTCCCGCAGTTCAAACACGTAAAATTTGATAATCCACTTCATCATCATCATTTGAGGGAAGGGGGTTTAGCCCCAAATCCACTCAGGCCACTTAGTTGGGCTCATTGTGCTGTCTGTGATCAGAAGCCTATTCCATTTTAGCAGGTTTGTGGCACGCCAGAAACCCAGGATATAGCAAACGCTGGCTTCCATAAATTCTTCTGGGAGCAGTTTTGATTCTCCGAAGTGACGGCGGTGCCTGCACGATGTCAATGCAGGGCATTCCAATAGGATGTGGGAAGCAGTTTCTCCCGCCTCTCTGTATTTCCTACATATGGGAACATCCGCGATGCCCATAGTATGTAGGCGTTTGTTAAGACGACAGTAACCGGTTAGGATTCCAGTCATCTCTCTGATGTCTCTTATGTACAGAGGAAGGAGTGGCCTCCATCATGCGTGATGATTCTTGCCACTTTTCAGGACATTCTTTGTTAGCCTAGAAGGTCGAGACTACCTACGCAATTTGATGAAGCGGCCATTAGCTCCGATCCGACTGGGGCGCAGAACGACCTTCGCTTGACCAGGGAGTAGGCCATTTCATTTCCTTCAACTCCATTGTGTCCAGGGACCCAGATGAGTTGCACTTTATTTCTCCTAGCTAGTTGAACTAGTGTATCTCTGCGTTCTTTGACAATCCTTGATCTGACTCTGGGTGACTTGAGAGCTTCCAGAGCCGACCGGCTGTCTGTGCAAATAATTATGCGTCTATTAACATAGTTTCTTCGCAGGTTTTCAATGACACAAGTCAATATTGCGTAGACCTCCGCCTGAAAAACCGTGAAGTAAGCGCCTAGAGACACTGAGATAGTGACCTTTGGGTTTTTGCGGTACACTCCCGCTCCAGAAGCCTGACCTTACCTTAAACCCGTATGTGAACCATATGAGCCCTCCTGGTGGCAGTAGGATGAGAGTTTAGTCCAATCTCCTCTATCCGGGATGAGGATTTTGAGAGAAGTGAGACATATAGCTGGAATCATGCTATCTTGCTTCACTTACTATATGTATTGATATATGTAAGTGTCTTATGATATTTATTCAGTAGTAGAATTTATCAAAATTTATTATCACATGTTATATAATAAGGATAAAAGATTGAGTACAGTCCGGAATTGCTCTGTACACTATTTCATTCATGCCAAAGTGTATATAGATATACTATCTATGATGTGGGACAGATACGTATTTCCAAGATCATTGAAAATAGAACTCGGTTTTCATTCATGAATGACGACGTGTCCTTGCTGTCACTTGGACTACCAAAATGTACCACAGAATAAAGGCTTAAAATAGATCGTTACGTCACATGGATGACGTCACTTGAATTTAAAAATGATACTTTCGGACATTTCTGCATGTTGGATATATACGTGTGATATACAGGGTGTTTCAGAAAGTCCTCCCGTAAATACAGGGGACGGTAGATTTTACAAGATTAATCAGATTTTTCATATAAACTATGGTCCTATCTTCTTTCGTTTAGGAGATACAGTAATTTTTTTAAGCGAAATTTTGCTGTAGCTCCTGTGCAGTTATAGATATTCCGTTGGAATTTGGTTCTTGGGGGTTTTCAAAGGACGCCTAATAAGATGGTTCAGTTAGTTTTGGATTATGCGATAGAGGGCGTTTCTTTTAGCTTTAACTTTTTTGAGAATAATTTTTTTGTTCTCTCTGTACATTTCTCTGGCTTACATTTTTATTTTAAACAAATAATGTACTCTTTTTGAGGTGCTCAAAATCTCAACATTTTCGAGAAAAACGCTTTTGAATGAAAATACGCGATTTCGGTAGTAAGTAAACTTGATAATGAGTTTTTGTATGTTCATTTGAACGAGTTTCTCCAGAAATTTTCGCATTAAGGTATATCTTTGTTAACATCAATAAAAAGGTTAGACAATTTTACATCATTTTGGTTCAAAACTCATTGGCATACCGACCTTGATAAGAGTGGGGGAAGCTATTGAAAGTGTAATAATTTAAATCGATGTAGTTTCTAAACGACTCATTCGATTTCACTAAACTTTAGTTTGAATAGGAGAGAAGGTACGTACTTTCAATTGCTTATCTATTGGTACACGATAGTTCCTAATAAAATTGCTAGAGGGGGTAAGTTGTAATGATAACGGTCTTACTGATTTAAATCCAAAAATTCAAATCATGCGGTATAGAGCTATGACATGATAATCGGAAATTATATTAAATTTTGAAAAAAAACACATATGTTCATTATTTTCGTAGAGTTGAAAGTTAAGCCCGATGAGTCAGCTTTGATGGTTAAATTGCTGGAAACTTTGCCTGATAGTTTTGAAAATTTCAGACAAGCTTGGTGGGCCAGATCGGACGATCAACAAACCTTAGATAACCTTATCAAAGTTTTGACATCTGATGAGCACAGACGGAAGCTTCGGCAAGTAAAAACAATTTATCAGCATTGATGGCAACCAAGTTGAAAGTTAATTCCAAAGGTGCAAGTAGAAGTCAACACGGTGCAGGTGGTACGCAGACCAAAGATGATGTCAAGTCCAACCAGAAGGGGAAGAAGCCTACTTTCAAGTGCTATGGTTGTCAAGGAGTTGGTCATCTTCGAAGAGATTGTCCAACAGCGAAGAAGAAGAAGAAGAAATATGAGTCGAAGGGCGATGTGACGTTTGAAAATAAAGGTCAAGCATTCGTTTGCGAAGTGTTCAATGCGGAAACCAAGAATGAAGTTTGGATCATCGATTCTGGTGCGACAGATCATATGACCTTCAAGAAAGAGTGGTATTTGTTCTTTGAGGCTTTCTCGATTCCAGCTGAAATTTGTATCGGGAACAACTCAGTGATGTTTGCTTTGGGAAGAGGAACTATCAACTTCGAGGCGCTTGTGAATGGACGTTGGACTTCCTGTTATATGGAAAACGTGCTGTATGTTCCTGATGCCCGGAGGAATCTATTCTAGGTAACGCGTGCTCTGGATAGAGGTATGACTTTCAGCTCTTCCAAGGATAGATGTGAATTCCTGCTTGATGGTGTTGTCAAGGCTCAAGGTGTACGAACAGGTCAGCTGTTCAAGATGATGCTCAGAGTCAACGAACCGGATACGTGCTGTGTGAGTGAAGCTAACCTGGCGTTCAAGGACTCTCAAGTGATTCGAAGTCGAGAGGTAGTGTTCGGTCCAGAGCATTCCACTGATGTTTTGGCGTTGTTTCCTGCCAAAGGTTCAGAAGAGGATCCTGTTGAAGTTGTTCATCCCGTTGTTGAAGAAATCGAAGACCATTTCGAACTACTGGATTCTCCTAGAGTTCTGAACTCACCCGAAGCTCCGAACGTGCCTGAAGTCCCGAATACTGTGTTGCCAGTGAACGATCAAGTTGTTGCTGCTGAACCGCGAATCGAAGAGTTTGATGAAACTCCCAAGACTGTGAAGGAGACTACTCTACGGCGTCTTCGAGACAGAAGAACTCTTCAGAAACCTGTAAGATTAAGTGAGATTTTTCTTGCAGAGTTAGACGAACCTCGAAACTACAAAGAAGCCATGGACTCGGCTGATCACGTGCACTGGAAGGCTGCTATGAAAGAAGAAATGTCTTCGCTGGAGGAAAATGGAACTTGAACTTTAACGGAGTTACCACCAGGAAGAAAGACAATTGCCAATCGCTGGGTCTTTCGTATCAAACGAGATGCGGAAGGAAAGATCTGTCGTTACAAAGCTCGACTTGTTGCGAAGGGATATAGTCAACGAGAAGGTATTGATCAGGGCGATCCTGAGTATTGCTGCCAATGAAGCTACCAGGGAATCAGTTTGGTTGGCGCGACTGTTTGCAGAAGTTTCTCCTTTAGACAACGTTCCGGTTCTTTTTGTGGACAACCAAAGCGCAATCAAGTTAGCGAAAAACCATGAGTTCCATAAGAGGACCAAGCACATCGAAGTGAGGTACCACTTTATTCGGAAGGAATTGGAGGATGAAAGGTTGAACATACAACATGTACCAGGTGATCAACAACTCGCTGATATCCTGACAAAGCCACTACCTCGTGTGAAATTTGCTGAATTACGTTCTGCTCTAGGAATGATTTGAACTGTTTTGAATTTATTCATATGTCTTTCATATAAAATCGAAATATCTAATGTTTTAGAGGATGTATTGATGTAAAACCTTGATATTTCAATTTTGAATTGTGTTCCATTTGCCTAATGTTTACTTTTGTCGATTGTCTCTCTAAGAATTCTGTCATTGATTCTGTCAATAAAAGTTGTGTTAAAACGTTGGCTAATTGAAGCATATTATTGAGTACATAACAATAACAAAAATTGGTTCAATAAAATATCATAATTCAATCAAATTCAATACCACTCGAAACAAAGCTACCGTGCGTAAAAACAATACAGTTCCTATTTCCACCATTCTAAAGTGATCTACAAAACTACAAATCTATACGGCCAAAAACACACACATATACGTGCGAGTGCGCGCACGTTAAATTCACTGAAGTTTTATGCAAATTTAGAAACATCTTTGAAATATGCGAACAAGCTTGCAATCTAATTTCGATATCCTTCCACTTCAATCTCTCAATTTATACTTTCGAGTACTTATGTAGGTATGCGAGTATGTTTTCAATATTCAAAAGGTGAATGGGATGTGAGCATGTAAAGTAATTTCATTGACTAAAGTGTGTGAGTATGTTCCACATGTCCGCTCCGCTGTTGCTCAATAATAATTTTAATAAAACACAAAGATGTTAAATAGTAACTGTATAACATATATGATAAAACATAGACTCTTCAATAATATTCGAAATATTTACTTCGTTTAATTTAATCGTTCCAATAAATGGTGAGTCATTTAACCGGAGAGACATCGGAAATTTGTATACAACTAACCCTCATTTGGTTGAAATTCAAGGCAGTGAATTCTTCTGGATTCGCAGGCATTCGTGCTCGACTAATAGGGTGTCTCCCCAGTGAATATCCTTCCAGCTATTCTCGTCACCTTTTTCCATATTCTCCATTTCCTACCGTTTTTGGACAATATTAAGCCGAGTGTTTGGTAGATAACTACTGTAAGCATCTACAATTTTCAATCAGAATTCTCTTCAACGGTTTCACTACAAAACAGAATGCCGAATATGAGATGAGATTTATTATGTCCAATAGTTTGGGTCTTTAATAAGTGTAAATTCATAATTACCCAATTTAGCTTATAATATCACCGTTGCCAGTACATTGAGACCTTGAAAATGTGGAAACATATTAGAAACAGAATTTTTATCTCTCAAGTACACCGAGGAGGTAGGGGACTCGTTAGTCTGGAGGGTCTGCATCGGAGTGTGGTTCTGAGTATAGCTTGTAAAGTTCTTAGGAGTTCGGACCCCCTCCTGTGTCTTGTCAAAAGTCACGAATTGACCGGAGTGGTGGCATTTATTGTTAAGGCAGCACCAAAAGCTGCGGAAGAACTTGGTCTCGGATTTCACATCAGTCGAGAAGGCCGACTAGAGGGCAACCTCGAGTTTAAACTTCCTCGCCTGAAAGCCCAGATAAATGCCGCGAAGCAAGATCTGATGCTCAGGCCGATGCACGGTGTTTTCTATCGAAACATCGAAATCTTCAGCTATCTACGGTCAGCCGGGCTCACATCCGAGACCGAGGGATTCACCGCAGCTTGCCAAGACGGCGTAATCAACACCTTGGTCTATCGCCGCAACGTGATGAGAGTGCAGGTTCCTGATGTCAGCTGCAGGGCCTGTCGAAAGGCGCCTTAGACGCTTTTACACCTTCTGTCGGCATGACCGGCAAAAGTGGTCTCGGCGTACACCCATCGCCATGATGCAGCCCTACGGGTGCTGTATCACCATCTATGGCCTCACATGCCTGGAGCTATTGAGTCCGTTGTCGGAAACGAAAAATGCAAGATCTACTGGAATTACCCGTTTCCGACCGTCAGGTCCATACAGGCAAATAGGCCTGACGTTGTCCTCCTCGATGAACAAAGGAAGACTATGTATGTCATCGAATTCTCTGCTCCGGCAAAGAAGAACATAGTCTTGAAACGGGAGGAAAAATGGACAGAGTATCAAGATCTCCTGTTCGAGGTCCGCACGCTATACCCAGGCCACAAGATCGTATTAGTTGTTATGATGATCGGTGTTTTGGGCGGAATTCGGTCTTGCTGCGTTCGAACTTGAAGATCATTCCGGTCTGTAGGAGCTCGGTGCAGATCTTGATAGACCGGATGCAGAAGGCAGTCATTCTGGGTTCAGTAAGACTACTTAGGGCACACGATTTGGGAACCTGAAGCTACTTACCGACCGGGGGAGAAGTAGCTTCGGATAACTGATAGGTTAGCCCCGATCAGCTGTTAATGTGAAAAAAAAGTACATTTATATTATTAACTAAACTCTAATGAGTTTTGATTCCCCAACGTTGTGTTGACAATTATTAAGAAATGCTCTACTTTATTATAAATAAGTTTCAATGATTTATATTTGTTATATGATTTTCTTTTCCTCCGGCTAGCTCTATATTGATTTTCATTTTACTTTGATTGAATTGGTATTATTATTATATTATATGGAATGAAATAAAAACTTTATTTGAAATGTTAAACCTTTTACAATCTATTTATTTATGAACCCTGTATCTTATTATGTTTACAAATTAACTTTATGCTACCAAAATTGTCTATGCTTGCAAATTTCTATTTTATGCTTAAAAAAATTCTCTATGTTTCAAGTTAACCTCAATTCCCTTAATTTAATACACAACTACAATAACAAATTTCAAATTCAGATGCTCCTACACAATGATGAAATTTCAAATGGACTCACTTTTTATATCCTTCAAATATTGGAATAAATGTTAGTAATATTTCGTTGGTTTTAATATTTTCTTATTTTACTTGATAATTCACCTTAAACACATTTACTCTGCTTTAAACTATGTGCACAGGTAACACTTGTTGATACTTCTTCTTATTTAGGAACTTGTTCATATTTTGTTGATAGTTGTTTTATTCTTTTTTAAGATAAAACTTTGTTCTTTATTACAAACTGGAACTGTAATTCGGGATTTCGTTTCTCTCCGATGCCACTTAATTAAATAACTTTGGTAATGTTAACCTTTACTGACGTTGAAATGGAAGATTTACGAATACTATTTGCTGCCTCATAGGAAGTACTAATAAACTTTGGTTATGTTAACTTTGAGGAGCCGCAGAGACACTTTCAGTGCTCCGATGTTACTAAAAACGTTGGTAATGTAAAATAAATGAGTTGCACTAGAAGCACAGCTTCTGCCGAAATGTTGTTGCAAACTAAACTAGCTTTCCTTTGATTTGCCTTTTATAGTTCCCAACAAAAAGAAGCTTGTTTTATAATTTTCAACCAATGAGGTAATCCTTCTGAATATCTAGTTAGCTATTCCCATTGTTGAGACTGACAGTTCTTCAGCATTATTGTAAATTGACCAATAGGAATTTAGTATTTTGAAATTTTTGATATATTGAAGATTTTCAAATTAATCAAAGTTATTGTTCATTCTACTATTTGAATTCATATTACCAACATTTTTTCCCATATTTTGATATATAATAACCTAAGATTACGTTCCAATTAACTTAATAATTCTGATTATTATGTCTATTTTGACAGTTGTCATTGCTTAAATTTAATACATGATTTAAAATATAAATAAAACTTATACAACTTTGTAGAACTGAAACGTCTTAATACTATCTTACATCTATTACTTATTCTTAATCTATTCTAATAGTTTGCCATCTTCAGATAGTCTTTAAATCATTTTAATTATGATTTTCCCCTTTCGTAGCACTGTACGTTTATCCACTTTTCACTGTTTCTTCTTTACACTCCTATACACTATTTTTCATTTTGGTTTTTATTATAATAATATCTTTAATATCTTATTCTACTTATATATTTAACTTTAAATAATGTTTTTAATTCCATATTATATACATAGTTTTTGAACTTTTCTATTTTTAATGTCTCGGTAAATCCTAATTCTACCATTTTATTTTATATCGGAAATGAAATCATAACAATATATATATATATATATATATATATATATATATATATATATATATATATATATATATATATATATATATATATATATATATATATATATATTATTCATTTGGTATTTGATTGTTGTTGTTGAGCGATCTTTTGAAATTTGGGTGAAAGCAGTTTTGAATTAACTTTGAATCGATTCAATGTATATTTTGAGAGTTAGTATTTTTTTAAATTTAAAACCCTTATTTATCACACGATTTCTCTGAAAAACAATAGGGTTCATCACTGAGTAATATGTCAAAATTTGAATATAATAGGACCTTTCATTTTTGAGCTATCGGGTAGACAAACATAATGGACATCCAGACAAACGGATTTATTCAAAGTTGCATAAAATTCGATGAAAAGTACTATGGTGAAGGAATTTTTTTAAAGATTCCAGTATACTGGAAACGGTGATATTATAAACTAAATTGGGTAATTATGAATTTGCACTTACTAAAAACCTAAATTATTGGACATGATAAATCTCATCTCAGCTGTTGATGTGAAAATAATAAAATTATATATATAAGTAAATTGAACATACCAATATTGTTTGAATTGAATTGGAAAAAAAATCAGAAAAGTCCTAAATTTCAATATACGCAAACAAAATCTGTTGGTATTCAATTACGTAATAAGTATATTCAAAATTCAAATATTCATTTTGTACATAATCACTGAACTATCATTATTTTTAAATATGAAACTTAAAGTCAATTCTCACCAAAAACTGTAAAAGTTTGTCATAAATACACATTGTGCATACAGCTAATTAATATAGAGATATTTTGTAATTCCAGTTCAAATGTGAACAATAAATAAATTTCTGAAGAAGGCGAAAGCCGAAACGCGCCAAATGAAAAGATGGTTTCATTAAGATACATCGTTAAAAAATTTATCCAATTTTCATATCTATACTTTAAAATGTTCAAAATATAAATAAGTAATAATTATAGTCATGTACGATGTGTTCAATCATAAGTTTCAGGTTCATAATAAGCAGGTTCGTATGCGCTGAATATGAAGCTTCCACCGAATTCTCTATAATTAGACAAATTTCAATATGGATATATGAATGAATAATACCCTATTGAAATATGGCAGTCCTTTGAGCTCTTCCATGAAATGTATGCAAATCGGAATCACAAACATATACGTGGAATATAAATTCGAAATAACAATCGCTAATTTTGATATTCTGTGAAATGACTCAACACTTATGCATATGTAAATCAACATGAATTTAACAAGAACTTTAAGCAGGGATTTCATTGAATGTTTAACGAGACCAAATATTTCGAATACTAAGTCGTGGACCTTTAATAGAGGAAAGCTTATTCACAACGGTTTATTTATAAGCGGTCTGTTTTATTTTCTTCAGAAAGCTACTATAGCACTTCATACCTTATTCATTGCGCTTTAGAAACTACTTTGTGTACCTCAAAACAACTATGTGCAATATAGGGCGACTCGAAGTAAAATAGCACTCATATTCTATTTACACAGGAGTTTGTGAAAGTTTTAAACGAAATATACAACATGTTAATGATATAACAAAATCATGTAACCATTTTCAGACTAACTTCACGTATAAACAGCATAACAGGAGAATAATAATAATATAAATAATTATTAATATCCTACATAACCCCATTTTAACATTTAAGAGATATAGAATTAAATTAGATGAATAACTTAGACAATTGAACATAGGATTATCAAAGTGAATAAACGCAAAAAGTTGAACCATATCCGGGATTCGAACCCACATTCCTGGATGTCTAGTACAGCGTGCATACCAATTACAGCACTTTGGTCCTGTCAGAGTCTTATATTTTTGTGAATATAAACCTCTGAAAAGATAGTAGATCTTTGATTTATATATAAATTCTCGGGAAATAGGTCACATTAACACATATGCTTATTATTTTTGTCTTTACGTACGTTTTGGTTTCACGACCATCATCAGAAGATTCATTATGTGAAGAACGGGATTCCTTAAAACTAATTGTATTAGCACAAAGCGTCATTATAGCACCAGTTTCAATTAAAAATGCCCATGTCGCCCAAAACGAACAAAAACACAAATAATCGAAATTGTGAATTGTGTTACAATTACTAACAATTTTATTGAATGAATTTGCAAGATAGTACCTAATATATAAGTTTCTTACACTCTGAATTGACCTGGCGCGAACACCCCGAATATCGAGTGAGGCAGGTCTCTGCGTCATTTTGGGTGTGCAGAAGAGCTTTCAGCAGCACATGGAGATTACAGCCAAAGATTTTTTGTTGGATCTATACTGCTGTGATTAGGACTACGGTTACCTACGCAGCGGTAGTGTGGTGGTCAGGGACAGGGACTGGTATTTCCCAGCGCCCTCTTGTTCGTCTGCAGCGGCTTGCATTCGTAGGCATACTGAGCGGCAAAAGGTCGACTCCGACGAGATGCATTGAAGCTCTCGCTGAATTACCACCTCCACAGGTATTCATTAAAACTGAGGCCATGAGAACGGCGTATAGGTTAAAGGACCTAGGCCGCTGGACCAAAACGCACTCATCGATTTTAAATGAAGGAATCTCTAAATGCCCCATACTAGGAATGAAGCAAGATAGCATGATCCCTGCTATATGTCTCACTCCTCCCAAAATTCTCATCCCGGATAGAGGAGATTGGAACAACGATAATCTCACCCTGCTGCCACCAGACGGTCTTGTATGGTTCGCAGATGGGTCCAAGGTAGGTCAGGTTTCTGGGGCAGGAATGTACCTGAAAATACCAAGGATCACTATCTCAGTGACTCTAGACGCTTACTGCAAGATTTTTCAGGCGGAGGTCTACGCAATACTGACTTGTGCCATGGAAAACCTGCGAATGAACTATGTAAATAGGTGCATATATATTTGCACAGACAGCCGGTCAGCTCTGGGAGCTCTCAGATCACCCAGTCACATCAAGGTTTATCAAAGAATGCAGGAATACACGGGTTGAACTAGCTAGGACAAATAAAGTTCAACTCATCTGGGTGCCAGGACACAGCGGAGTTGTAGGGAATAAATGGCCGACTCTCTGGCCAGGCGAGGGTCATCTAGCGCCCTTATCGGGCCGGAGCCAATTGTCGCTTCATCAAGCTGCGTAGGGGGTCTCGCCCTTCTGAGCCAACTGAATAAAGAATGGTCTAAACTGTGGCGAGAATCACCACGCATGAGGCAGGTCAAGCACTTCATCAAAGAGCCTGGGCCTAGACTCTCAAAGAAACTCCTTTCTCTGAACAGAGGGGACATCAGAGAGATGACTAGAATCTTAAACGGTCAATGTCGTCTTAAGCATCTCCACACTATGGGCGTCACAGACGACCCAATTTGTAGGAAATGCAGGGAGGTGGAAACTGCTTCTCATATTGGTTGGGATGCCCAGCATTAGCATCCCTCAGGCATCGACATTCCGGAGAATCAAAACTGCTCCCAGAAGTACTTATGGAAGCCAGCACTGGCAATATACTGGGTTTCTGGCGGGCCACAAGTCAGCTAGAATAGAATAGGCTCCTGACCATAGGACAATGGGCCCAACTAAGTGGCCTAAGTGCATCAGGGGGCTAACCCCTAAGGGCCTAATATATAATAGTGAATATTAGAAATACAGTTCACACAATTATTAGTTGATGTTCATTATTTACTGAATCGTTGATTAATTAATTATTTACAATTCAACGCATTGATTCAAAGTTGTTACGTGTTTCATAAAAAACGACGTGGATAGTGTTGGAGACTGCCAGGTGACGGTACCGAAACTACGTATTGGAAGAATAACAAGCACTTTTTCGTGTTAGCAGTTAACAGGCGGAGTTAAGGCTGCTCCAGGTCGAACAGTGACAAAACCTCTATTAGTTCCGTCGTTTCGTTGAAACGCTTGAGAAATGTGAAGTATGGATCACTTGGTGCTTTAGCACACTCCTGTTTTCCCTTGTGACATTATAACACATCCGTTTTCCTAAATTGCTGGTCCCTTAAAAGAATTCCGATTGTTAGTGCTGAGTTATCTGCTTTTTCTGAACATTTACTAAACAGCTTGAGTCAGATCGACCGGGGTATTGAAAGTTACTAAGTGCGATATGAAGAATCGACGCAGATGAGGATAGCACTATCCCCTACCTGAAACAGAATGAGCATGATACGTGATTTATAACGCGCATGTGAGTATCCCTTATGTCCCTTCACTCGACAGAGACCAGTGTCTCGAAATATACTATACTAACTGGCATTTCAATTCATCTGACTTGAAACCTCAGCGGGTATGGAAAGCATAAGTAATAATCTAAAAATAGTTTTAGAACTTTTATCTACCAGAAGTTATTTTAGTTATCTCAGTTTAGCATTAAGTTTTGTTAGGGTAATTCAGATTTGAAAAGATCGCACTTTAAATTCTGTTCACGCTTTGCTCAGACTAGTGACTAGCTTCTCTCTGCTCTTCTAGGTAGGGAGACTTCTTTATCTTATTAAACAATACAAGCGTCTGACTCGCTTACACTCACAAAATTATCTCTATACGATCTGACTGAAGCTGTATAGTGTGTGATCCCAATTCTATACAGCAGTGGTAATGATGTTTGAGCTCAGCACTTTCATGGTTGCTTGTTTAACGAACATGTTTGCTATGTCCTTCTTTTGGTATCCTTTGGCACATTGAGTTGTTTACATTTACTCAACTGCATGGATTTCCGTTTGATAGGCGTATTTGGATTCGTATATTCTGCAGTGCTGGATCCATCAATATTTATCAACTTTGATCACAATTCTTCACACTTGGAATCCTCTTTCAATATAAGAATTAATTAACAAACATAGTGCCAGATTTTATGATTGTGTCAGCCAGAGTGTAACTTTCCTCTTCTTTGTTAATGATGGAATCACGTTTTTGTCAGTGTTTTCTTCCCAGAGTTGCTCGATATCCGTATCATATTCTCCATTTAATACATGCACAACGATCTAATACTTCTTACATCTCCAAGTAACGAGAATTTCAATGGTGGGTAGTAATAAACATTCGGTATACAGACTCACATTTTATCTGAGGAAACAAAATTAATCTGCTATGATCCGTACACTTGGAAACAATAAATTAGAACTTCTTCCAGTAAATATTCATAATTTAAGTGTTGTTTACACAATTATGCTGGATACGCTAATAAAGAGACACCTTAAAGATATGTCGAAATGAATAGATAATAAAACAGTTGTTCTATTAATAGCAATAGCATTCATTTCGTAACTTGGATTAGGTACAGTTTCGCTTATACAGAGCCACATATAATCACCAGTTTGAATAGCCGAAATACGTGGGAGTTCATTCCAATGATGACAGTTTCTGGTATTCGACTCTAATCAATTCAGTTTGTAATTAGTCGCAGTATAAAAATTTCATCATTGAAAAATATATGAATAATAAAATTGATTCTATATAAATATAATAAAATGAATACATGAGTAGAAAGTATAACAATTATGAAAAGAGTTCACCGAAAATTTGAAACATCAACATCATCAGCAATCAACATAAATTACTGACTAGTTACTGTCATCAACATCTGATTATTCTTCATTATATAGGCTGGTTCTAATTACATAATAACTTGTTCATTACATTTTTTAAATCAATCAATGTGAACTGTTGCTACCCTTTTTCTACCCTGCTTGCTGGACGTAATAAGGAGAAAAAGTAAGTTTCTGCAAATTGCATGCTTCTCATGGGAACACAATGGCTGTTCAAATATCATAACCAAGGACTCGGGAATATTGAGCGTACCTGGTACATAGGGTTAGACAATGAGGAATGAGGAATGATTTTGAATTGTTTAATCAAAGTTCATGACAAAATTATGAATGGTGAATCATTTGTGGTTAATCTACAAAACTTTATTCCTATATTGTAAAAATTGAAACTACTATGTTGATATCACTTTTATTTGTTACTTCCATTACTCGAGTTCCAGCGTTACTACGCCATCTTTAGACGGTATTCAAATACAACTCAAATACATAACTTCAACTATATACTCATCGGTAGGTAGCAACGCATTACTTTATCCGGTCATTCTTGGGCTTAGAGAATAATTAATATAATAGGATTACATGGTGGGTTATTAGATTTCAATAATAACAAATTGTTGATAACAGCGAAGTATGGAAACTAATCAGGGCTAATCCTGGAATAAATACATTATATAGCTTCAACTAATTGTGAATGAATTGGGTCTGTTGGATCATCAAGAAGTAGGGTATTGTTTTTGTGTTTGAGCGTCCTGTTTGGCATATATAAAAGGAATCGCATTCCTGACAAGATAAGCTACAGATTTATCAGTTGTCTTTGATTTGTCTTAATTATTGAATAAGATATGTCCTAATTTAAAACTGGGCTTAAATGCTATGATGTTTTGGAGTTTCTCAGTGATTTTTCCAAAATAAGTTGGACCGACAAATTTCTTTTCTTCTTGTATTTTAATTTTTGGGTATATACTGAAGTTAATGTTGTTTCGTTGTTTACGGTTGATTAATTTAGTTATTTTTTGGGATGAATTACCATTATTTACTGCGATTTGTTCAATTGTATTTATTACATGCTGAAAATTTGATACTGATGATGGTATTGAAAAAAAGTTCATGTATCGTTGAATGAAAGGCAGCGATTTTATGAGATCTCGAACTAAACGAATCTGATGGAATAATAATGTCCTAGGTCACGGTACCGATTTGAAGAAAGTAGAGCAATTTATTGAATTAAGTAAATTTATGGAATCTAGTGAAATAATCTCTACTAGTTCATTGCAAAGTTATCTAATTGTCTATTTGTCACTTTAAAACATGTTAAAACATCATATTTTGAAACATCATGAGTTGAATATTGGTTTTGAACCCAACTCCAAATAAAGACCTATCTTATTCAATAATAAAGACAAAACAAAGACATTTCATCAATTTGAAGCTATCTTGTCAGGAATGCGAATTCTTTCATGTAGGCCAAATAGGGCGCTCATTTTCTATTAGGTTTAATGAACATAAAAGATACTTCAGACTTTCGAAAACAGGTTCCATATTTGCAGATAATTTTTTCCATGATAATATACAGTTGACTTATTGTTCATATAGCTGATGA